>OZ038418.1:17313441-17913441 GCA_964036255.1 Caenorhabditis virilis | reverse complement strand
CGTCTCTAAGAATCACCCCCGTCTCATCAATGTTCTTCTTGTAAATATATATATACTTTCCGAAGTAAACATAAAGATTTTCAATTCAATCAAACAGAAGGCTAAGAAAAAACAAAAACCACACCCCCTTTCTAGTTTTGTAACAAAAAAAGACACATGCTTTTCAAGGCGTACTAGTCTAGTTCATCGCTTTTATTCCAATTCATTCTTCGAATTATTTGCATAAATTTTTGAACAAAAAAACAAAGAGAAAACACATTTTGTTATTTTTCTTCTTGTATACACTTGAACTTTTTGGTTTCACTAGATATAATGTTCTGGATCTCAACGTTCCCTTCTCAATTTTTTGCCGTGTAGATTTTACACCCATTTTCGGATTTATGTGGATTTATTTTGGATACTTTTTTTCTCAAAAAAAAACTGAAGCTGTGAAAAACAAAAAATCTGGTTTGGTGGCAGGCAAATTTTTCCATCTTGGACGCCAAATTATTCAAATTGCAGAGATTCTAGACATTTTTGGTTATACCACATTCTAAAAATTAAAGTCAACAAATAATAGTTCAGAAAAATTAGACAACAGATTACAAACAAAATCGAAATATTTTTTCAAAAAAATGTTTCTGTCAGGTCATTCTTTGGAACACGAAAAACCTTTGAAAACATTTTTTTTGAAAAGATATGAAGGTCTTTGCTTTTCTACTGTATTTTCACCGTAATTCAGGATTTGAATAGTTTTTTTTAATTTTCGCACATTTTGCCAAGTTTTTCTCGAATTTTCACTGGTACTTTCGATCTTACCACGTCATTTCTCGAAGTTTTAAATAAAGAATACTTTTTGCAGCGTCAAGTTTAAAATGAATCATCTTAACACTTTTTTTTTACAAAAGACCCTTTGTTTTCTAAATTGCCACCTCAAGGTTCGTTCCATAAAAGTAAACGAAACTTGTTTTTTAGAACCAATTGACTAGTTACATATTCGTCAAATTTTCCTACATTTTGCCACGTCATTTTTAGAGACCAAATATGTAAATAAATGCCAAGTGGTGTTAAGCCATATTTTTATGACATCTTTCTGAAAAAAAGGTGGTAAAAAAGGAGAGAAGACCTGTTCAAAATGCCCTTCATTAAAGTTTCTGAATCATCTACTCCTCCTCTTCCCGTCCCGAGGTTATTACACCATTTACATTGAACAACACAACAAGAACCAAATATGTGTATTTTCACTGATTCGTTTTTTTTTTCTCGATAATTCATTGTCATTTTCACTTCGTATCAGTGAAGCTTTTTAAAACCATTTTTTTCAGAAATGATACCGAAGACTCCTATAGTTCTTCTTTTACTACTGTTCCAATTTAGCGACTCTCAGCTCACTTGTCATCGAATACCGCAGTCATTTTGCTGTACGAGTAGGATTCGGGAACAGTGTGCGGAACAGTGTGCAAATGTACAATGTGGCATGGAGTTTATACATAGTTGTGAGTTTTTAAAATAAAATTTAGAATTTTCGGTTTATAATGAGATTCAAATCTTTAAAATTGATCAATTTTGCCAAAATTCTGTTACTTCTAAATTAATCCTCGTATACTTTTAAAGTGATCATAGTTTCTTACTGAATTTTCCGAATCGCAACTCTGTGAAGCCGAAATTTTCAACGTAAATTCAAGATTTTAAAAATTAAAAAGCGACAAAACTGAATCGTTAGAGAAACGTAAGGGCACTCTAATTTGACTAACATCTGAAATTGTTTTGTTCTCTATAACTCTATAAATTTACTTCAATTTTTGAAAATTCCCAATATCAGAAGAATTCCCAACAAAAAAATGCAATCATTCCTAGAATTCCCTTCTCAGAATTTCTCCATTACATTAAGCTTCTGACCGAAACTTTGAGGTCAATATGGACATTTATTATGTGAAACAGCATGTCTATCATTATAATTTAATGTTGTAGAGACTATTCGGAAATTGATGACACTGTTTTATATAGTTCTCGTGGAGAATGATAAAAGGAAAAACTTTAAATAAAAACAACGGAAAATGTCTTACTGAAATTTTCAGTATTCTCAATCGATGGTCCAAAATCAGCCGCAAAAGACGGAAGTGCTATCATTGGAGGCGGTGGCAGTGGTATCAATGGTGGTGGCCCCTCACCATCCCCTTTCCCGGACACCGATACGATAACCTCTGTTGCGAAACCGGATGTCGTCGCACCGATAGGCTTCAATTCAGGAGATGCAAGAATCCAGGGATTTGCTCCAACACCACCGCCAACAGTGGCAGAGTTTCCAACGCTTATTCCATTCTCGACAGGATGGACAACAACAACTCAAGGATTCAATGGATTCAATAATCAGCCAGCGACTCAGGTATGAGGTTATGAATTTAGAATCATTTTTTATCCCATTTTCGAGCGTTTTAGGGTCACTTTATATTGAAAACTTGTTGAAACTACACTATAAAATTTTTGAAAAAGTTTTAAACCGACAGAAAATGAATTCAAGTTTTTTCTGCCGGAATCACCCGCCCGCTCCCACATTATCCTTTTTTAGCCGAACATTATTTGTTCCAGCCTCCATCAAACTCCATTCACCGTCGCCGAACAACACCCGATCCTCGAATCATCCGACCACCGGATTCTCTTGTTGTCATCGGAGACTATGATGAAGATCAGTCACCGTCTCAAAATGCAGTAGTAGATATTTCTGAAAACTCGCCACCACCCCCTCCACAGCCGGTTATTTCTAGTAACACTGGTGATGTAATCTCAAGGTCTCGCAAAGAAATCGCAACAGCGTCAGGAGGTTTTGGCGAAGAGCCAAAGAGAGACTTTGGAATTAGTGAGACTCTCAATTCTGGAACTGGCAGTGTGACGAGGTATATTAACTGAAATGTGTTTGTTTAGGTATTTATTTTGCAACGAATAATTGCAATTTTTTAAGAAACGTTATTCTACAATAGGGTGAAAATTTGGTTTGGTTTCAGATGGTTTACACTTCAAAAGGTTCCCGACTTTACGGTTTTAATTGAAAAAGAACAGTCTAGAAACCTTTTTTAAGAATATCATAAACTAAAAATTAATTTTTCTCATTATCTGTTTAAAGGTTTTATCGGCGCGGTGGTATATCAACACGTCTTTCACCCACCGCCGCCCGTTCAAACCGTCTAATCTGTAAACTCACTCGACCCGGTCGTCTGATTTGTTCTCGATCTTCTTCACCGAGCAAAAGCTCTGCCGCTGCGCGTTCCTTCATGCCAAGGGCATCGCAGTTCTGGAGAGGTGATGTACGCAAACAGGAGACGCGCAAAATCCGACGAAACTTCTCAACAACACGTGTTCATATCACACCCTTTAATGGTGAACTGCTCAGAAGACGACGAAAACTGGATAGGTGGGCCAGAGCCGCACAGATGCATGGGGATGAGCACTGAGCACTGGTAGAGGTGAAAAGCATGGAACATCTTTGAGCATGTACCTAATACACTGAAAACGAAAGAAAACACGAAAAAAGAACTGTGGTAAATGTGATTTCATTGCATCGTACTATAACAAAATTAACTGGGTGTAATGGTGAAAGTTCTTTTGGGAAACTTAAAGGAGGAATGACAGCATCTTTAAAAGTCGGAAAAAATATTGAAGCAACTAATTATGACAAAAAATTAGATATTTCAGGGTTCGGATCTAGTTTCCGCTAATTTATATTTCTGAGAAACATTCAAATTGACACCAATATTTTAGTAGAAACTTTGTTCCATAATTTTTGTCATTAAACCGCTATTTTTTTTTCAAAACTATCACTCCTCCTTTAACAATACGCATGTCACTTAATATTAATTTTGATCATCCCTGAAATATCAGCTCTTTTCAGCGGATCTTCTGCGGAATGGAAGGTATCTTTAATCCCAAGAGGAACAATTCGTGCACCAAATCAATCGGTAAAATCGATCCCACCATTCACAATCGATGGAAAATCAGATGAGAGATTCAATAAATTTTATAGAAGTGAGTCGAAATCCGATAGGTCGAATCGATGTAAACGTTTTGTTCCAGCCATCGACAAGGTGATCGATAAACTAGAGCTCACTCCAAATGGTGATCTACACATGAGAGGACTGGAAACCGATCAATCTATCAAATTAGAAGGTAACGCTGGTGGCGCTTCAGTTGAATCGTCAGCAGTGGTGATAGTGCCAAGAACCACCATCGCTCCTGGAACCACCAATAAGGTTGCCATTTTGCCATTCCGTCCTTTGCACTTCACAAAACAGCCGAAAGGCGTGGCTGGACCGGTGATGGGGCCAGCTCCAGCGCCAGCACCACCACCACAACCACAACCTGTTGTTATTTCCTCAATGGGACGGTGTGGAGCAGCGCCGGAATTCAAACCATGTGTCAGCAATGAAGTGGCAAGCCGATCTTTGTTAGAATGTTGTCAGAGAAAGAATCTCCCGGCGGGATGTCAATCATTGTGTCGGTATGATATCACACAAGCTGAGGTTAGGATTCGAGTTTTTATTAGAGAAACAATCCTCTTTCATTTTCCAGATCCGAGCCGCTATGGATCGCGGACAATGCGGAATTTTCAACGTAGCACCATTCCTTGAATGTGCTTCACAAGGAAAAGACAATTCTGAATGCTGTCGACATCGTGGAATCGTTCAGAAAACGTAACTTTTCCACTTAAAAAAAAGAGCTCAATCTGAAAATACTTCCAGCGGTCCACAATGCGAACAATTCTGCCGTCCGACACAAGGTCTAACCGCCCTCGGAATCCAACACATCGTCTGCGGTAATGTTGTCGGTGATATGCTTCATTGCCATCATTCAGGTGTTCGAATTTAAGTTTCGAAAATGTCTTATTTTTCTGTAAATACTGATCAAAGTTGCCATGATTACTTGCCCCCTTCCCTCGATTTTTGTGACGAGTTCTAGTCAGTAGAATCTTCTTATTTTTTATTATTTTTAAAAGATCTCATAAATAAATAAATTCAATTTAATTAATTGATCCCCTTGGAAGAATACTCAATGTTTGAACTTTGCTGATTTTCGGTGTTGGAGCACGTGACCACTGATCTTGAAGGGTTTTGAAGTAAACATCCTGAGCGACAGGATGCGTTTCGTGCGCCGTTAGATTTCAGAATACCTTCTCTGTAGATTTTGATGTAATCGTCTCATTTCCTACTGGAATGTGTTTCCGTCGTTTTTTATCTAAAACTGTAACTAAAAGTGAAAATAATGAAGCGAGAAATGTGTAGATTGGAAAAGCCTAAAGATTTCAGATTTTTAAAGAAAACGAAAAATCAGAAATTCTCACGTTCTGCAACATTCTATCCAATCGGATACGTTCAGGATCAACCGACTGAAAAATATAGTAATCTGCAAGTGAAAACCAGAGAAACGCGGTGAAAGTTAGAAGTGAAATAGGGAGAATTATATAGAGAATTCGAAGATTTTGATTGACTTGAAACTCGATTGCCAGGGAGTAGGTTTTTCTGAAAAAGTGTAGAATGTTTAGCGTTGAAGTTTGAGGTAAGTACCTATGAAATTGGAATTTGTTATAAACCAGCAGAACGACATCATACAACAACAAAAGGCCGCTTAGAAAAGCGAGAAAAACGTTAACTTTATCTGAAAGGATATATGAATCTGGATCATAGATACAGTGCTCAGATGTTCGATCACTCAAAAAATCTGGTAAATGTATTATCAATGAGGTTATAATTGATACAATTGTCTGAAAATACATATTATTTGTTAATTCTTTTTATAAATACCACTAAATAAGACAAGAAACATCCTATACTCCCCGTCCGATTCTCATAACCATTTTCCAAATGTTTCGAAGCGATTGTTCGCTCCGACAAAATCGCTAAAATCGACAATGGAAATACTGAAAAACTTATCAACATATGAAAACGAATTCTAGAAACTCACAAATATTACAAGCTGAGCAAATGATTCTAAATGGAAAGCACAATCGGCTAGAGATCAAATTCTCACAGTTCGAGAATAATTGAGCAGTCAAAATGTGATAAAGCTGTGCAGTGCCCATTGAAATTCCATAGAAAAGTAAGGTGTAGTGATACGTTTTGAACAATATTTTGGCGTTTGGGTGGAAATATGATCTTTTTTGAATAAATCTTGTGGCGCATACAATGAATACGGTAGAAAATGAGAGGAGAAGCTGGAAATTAGTTCTTAAAGGCAAAGTGTTATTTGGTTTAAAATCTTGGCATATTTAAATAATTTATCAATTACTTAATTATCATTTATCAATTAACTAATATTGAGGCGATTCTTATCTAGACATCGGGAATTATACTCAATGAACTTTTTCAAAATCCAAAAATCCTTTTGTTAAATACCTGAAAATTCTCCATCACCATAACCGGTACATATCTCTGAATATAGTCTAAAATGTCACAATTATATGAAGATGTTAAAGTTGTTGTTGAAGCCATATTTTATAATTGCTTCCAAACTGAACTATCTGGAAAAATTGTGACGCAATTTATCGTTTAAAAAATTGGTCGTTTAAATAATAGAGCCGAAAAATGTTCTGAATGCAGCAATTATCACGATTTTTGGAAAAGGATTGTGATAAGTATACATCAAGAACTTTTAAAAATTTTTAAGAAAACTAAAACGTTCGCTGCTGCACATGAAACGATTTAATTAGGAACAATTTTTGAACCAGACAGCGCTTTTTTTTGCAAAAAGTCTGTTCTTCTGAAACGTACTTTTAATATAGTCCTCTCACAAAATCGGTTGCATAACGGAGGGCTTCCCTCTGCTGCGAGAGAGTGTTATTTGGCGAGAGGTAGTTGTCTGCGTATAGTCTCCCCCTCTTTATGTTACGCCTGCGAGCGTGTCGGTTTTTTAGAGCGCGCTTGCTCGTTTATAAAGCCGAATTTGTGAGCAGCTAATAGGAGGTTTTACAAACGGGATTCGCAAAAAGTTGTATTTCTTTATATTAATTTTTAAAAAACGGTGAGTTTTATCAGAAACGCGGCATGTTAGTCTCATGAAGTTCATTTTCGAAGTCCAATAGGAAAAATAGTCTAAAAATAACCAGAAACATCGAGAACGACTTAAAAATTACGACGAACTTTGAAAAATCGGTGCAGATCACTAACTTGATTTCCAGGTCATTTATTAACTTTCGTTTCTAGTTGTAAAGATAAGTAGTGAAGTAAATGTCTAATTTGTTTTTCTAATTTTTCTAATGTAAAATGTTAACAGATAAAAGTAAAGCACGAAATAAATTTTCTGAAAACATTCGACTTTCAAAATATTCAGCTCAAAATTGTCGACGAGAAATACAAAACATTGTGCTTTAAATTATGACAACACATTTTTCCGAAATTCATGAAATTTCAGACGTTTTCTAAAATAAAAATCGACAAAAACGTTTACCCTTCAGTAAAAGTACTAAAAATGTCGAGATTCTCAACCATCCATAGTAATTTCGTCCACTAATTGTCGCATTCACAGCATTTCCCTCGTTGAATATTTAGCATTTCCTTTTTTTGTCCACCCTGTTATTTAGCCAGGGATCTTTGTTTTTATTTACGAAATCATTATCGTATGCAATCTCAAAAGATTAATTTTTTCCATTTTATTCTCAATTGATTGACTCACAATCTCAAAGGGCAATTACTCAAATTAAACTTATCCGAAACGAAATCGAACAAAAAATGTATTGATACACAAGTCATATATAAATAATAAATATTTGGTTGAAGTCATCTAACGATAAAACAAAAACAGAAAAAATTCTATTAAAATTGATTACTATATAGGGGGAAAGGGACAGAACAAGTACATAAATTAATTCTTGCGATGAAAATATACACACGAAAGGCGATCACGAGAAAAGTAAAGGAAGACCAGCAGCAATTGGAAGATAGATTTTCAGATATTCTCGAAAATGTATCTTTTTGTTTGTTACGACCGTTCGCTCGTTTACTCGTACAACAACCGAGTTGCATCGAATTTCGATGTGTAATTACTTTCTTGACACGTGAAATCAGCATCGCAATTTCGTGAAACCCGACAGTCATTGAGTTAACAACACAAAACAATAAATATATAAAATTTTGAGGGGAAAAAAGAAGATTTCAACTGAACATTTTCTCTTGCAGATGTAAATCTTTAGAAGAACATGGCAGAGACTCCTCCCATTTCTTGTTGCTCCTTGACGAAAATTTCGAAATATTGGTAGATGATGGTAACGGCCAAAAGAATTCCAGTTCCTGATCCGATGGCTCCCATGAAGTCAGCGGTGACGGAAAGAGCTCCGATGCAGAGACCTGGAATTAATGATGAATTAAAATAAGAAAGATAAGAAAAAATATTTGTACCTCCGAAAGCAGCAGCAGTTGGGATGTATCTGTTCAATTCATGAATCATTGACTTTTCACGATGTCCTCTCATGACCATTTGTTGTTCCTTAAGTTGCTTGGCAACATCCTTTGCTGATGATCCAGACACATCGATCCAGGTCTTGGAGAAGAATGCACATGATCCGAGCATGAAAACAATGTAGACGATGCAGTGGAGTGGGTCTTCGAAGATGTGTCCAAGGGTGTCTGGTGGTGAAAGATAATAGCACAATCCTCCGGTTGGGTAGCTTCTGTAGCTTCCTGAAGCATCTGACCAGGTTCCGAGAAGGTTGATCAAGAAGTTTCCTCCGAATTTCGATGCAAGCATTTGGGAGATCACGTAGAGATTAGAGACGAGAGCAGATTGAAGGATGATTGGGATGTTGGATGTGTAGAAAAGCTTGATTGGGTAGCTGCTGTACTGTCCACGGTAGCGGGCAGACTTGATTGGCAAATCAACACGGAATCCTTGGAAGTAAATAACCACAGCGAAAACGAGGAAAGTGGCCATCAAATTCATCAAGTTTGGCAGGTTTTGACGGTAGAAAGCTTCACGAAGAGCACGAACCTGGAAAAATCATATATTTAATTGTGGTTTCTTCCTCAAGGTCGTTGTACTTACCTTATCAGATCGGGTAGCCAAAAGATGGAAGAGAGCGATAACAGCTCCTTCGAATTCGGTTCCTCTTCCAGTGTTCATGGTAGCTGGGGAGAAGGCTTTCCAGACGATGGTTTCGCAAATGTTGGTGGCAATGAAGAGAGAAATTCCAGATCCCAATCCATATCCTTTTTGGAGGAGCTCGTCGAGAAGAAGGACGATCAATCCGGCGATGACGAGTTGGACAACGATCAAAAGGCAGATTCCGGCTCCGATTTCTGATGGCTCTCCGTAAAGTCCAGACATGACGTAGACAATAGCTTGTCCAACAGTGATGACCATTCCGAACACTAAAATTTATAAGGTTTCTGTCAAATTCAATTACAAAATTCTATAATCGTACATTTTTGAGCTCCGTTGAAAAGAGCGCGATCCTTTGGAGTATCTCCGACTTCAATAATCTTGGCTCCAGCGAGAAGTTGCATGATCAATCCAGATGTGACAATTGGTGAGATACCGAGCTCCATAAGTGTACCACGGTTAGAAGCCATGATAACACGGAGCCAGTAGAACGGATCAGCGGAGTCAGTAGACATGATTCCTATAATTTCGAGTTTAGGCTTGTGTTGAGTTCACTCGTATTCTTTACCGAAAAGTGGAATTTGACAGCAAACCAAGAAAACGAAAAGGGTGATAGCGGTCCACAACATCTTCTCACGGAATTGAATTTTTCTCTCCGGTTTGGAGACCTCCGGCACGAAGCCGCAGAACGGCTTCACGAACTCAAGAAACTTGACTGAAAAATTATTAATTTACTACTGTTAATGGTTTGAATGTTTAGAAGATCTCTTCGTTTTTCTTTTCTACACTAAATTTAGAACTTTAGTTTGTTTAGAAATAGATAAGCTTAAAAGCATTCATTAAATAATTATTTTAAAAAAAACAACTTACTTCCCATGACGGTATCGGGTTAGCCTCCACTGGTGAATAGAGACAAAACTGGAAGAATAGTGGATATTAAAGAGGAGAAGATAGACGGTTGAGAGACAACACCACGCCGATGTCGCAATGCACACACCCGAACACGGCCGATGAGGTTTGAGACGCTAGACAACTGTTACAGTAACCCTAAACTGATACAAAACTGAGTTTTTGATTTTTATCTCGGCAGTTTGCTAGATTTATAGAAAGTTTGGTATATGAAAATATTCAGAAAATTTTTTGCTATTGAATGGCGTAAGTTTCACCAAGCAAGGCTGAAAATTTGGTGCTTAAATAAACAAAACTCTTAAAAGAACTGCAAGGTCTCACCACGAAAGTAAAGGCGCACACACTAGTGCGCACGGCGGGTCTCGCAGCGCCGTTTCTCTTCACCGTTCTCTCAATTTCTTTTAATTTTTCTTTTTTGGTTTCCCTAAAATTTTTCGGTTTTTTGCGTTTTTCACGCGAGTTTTTTAAATTTTTTTAAAGAAAACATGTTCTATTAAATTTTAAACACGATTTTCACGTGTATGTCACCTTATTATTTGATTTTTAACTTCAAAATTTTGTATTTTTCATGAAGAAACTTAAAAAATTTTTGCTTAAATTTTAAGATTTAAAACTTATATTGTCTTTTTTCCGCCTACTGCGTTTTTTGGAGTTTGTTTTTGCCTTCTTGTTTTCTTCGGTGATTTTAGCTCCGACAATGTTAAATTTTTTTCAGGGTTATAAAATCACGGCAAGATGTCGTTGATCGTTCCAGAGAAATTCCAACACATTCATCGTGTGATGAACACCAACATCGATGGTAACCGCAAGGTTCCATTTGCCTTGACCGCCATCAAGGTAAGATTTTTGTTCGATTTTTATTTTTTTTTCAGATATTTTCATTGTTTTAATGTAAAAAATGAATACTTTCGAAACTGTTAAATTTCACAATAAGAAATCTTTCAATTTTACGTTTTCAAGATAGTTCCATAGATTTTATTAAAGGATATATGTTAAACATGTACTTAAAGTATATATTTCAGGGAGTTGGTCGTCGTTTCGCTTTCGTCTGCTGCCGCAAGGCCGATATTGACGTCAACAAGCGCGCCGGAGAGCTCAGTGAAGATGATTTCGAGAAGGTTGTCACCATCATGCAAAATCCATCCCAATACAAAATTCCAAACTGGTTCCTCAACAGACAAAAGGACATCAAGGATGGAAAGACCTCCCAAGTAAGTCATTTTTTCACAGAATAAACGTTTCAAAAAATTATTTTGTAGCTTTTGTCCACCGCTGTCGACAACAAACTCCGTGAGGATCTTGAGCGCATGAAGAAGATCCGTCTTCATCGTGGACTCAGACACTACTGGGGACTTCGTGTTAGAGGACAACACACCAAGACCACCGGACGCAAAGGACGCACCGTCGGAGTGTCCAAGAAGAAGGGAGGATAAGTCTAATCGTTCCCGGGGTATTCTTTTTATTGTTATGATATATCCTGGCAATGAATGTTACATTAACAAGTTTTCTTTTTATTTTTGAAATATTCCAAATCAAGACAAACATTATTATAAAAGTATCCGAGTGTTAGAATGTGAAGAAATCCGAATCCAGCTGTTAGCCTGTAAAAATAATCGGTTCTCAGTTTCAGTATTCGTCCTTACGGGTCTATACTGATTTTCAGTGAAAATACATCTTGAAGCCCCCTTACGACTACATTCTCGAAAATAGTTTCTCCTATTCCTTCCTGTCCTAAAAAGAAAAATACTCCAAATATTCCTGGTGTAACTGTAAGAAGCATCATTGTTGCGAGTATTCGTCTGCAACAATTTTCACTAATTCGCTTTCTAGTTTTTTGAATCCAGTCCAATTTCCACAAAACGATTCCTATTCTCTCAACGACGAGCTCTGCGGCCGAGAGTGAAACCCAGCAGATATAATGCCTTCTCGTTCCGTGCCATGCTAGGACTACTCCGAACACTGCGATCAAAGCTCCGATGTTTCTAAGAATTGATAACGCCAGTGGCAGTGGTTTCTTCATGACTGGGATGTATACATGATTCTTTAGGAATTGATAAAGTCCATTATCAAAGTATCTCCACATTCGAGAATACAATGAAACTCGAGAAATACAAATTGGCGGCGGCGGTGGTGCCATCCCTGAAAAGTAAAATAAGAAATTCTTGCGTAGTGTTTGAAAACCGTCTAAATAGGCAAAAAATGATGGAACTCCAAAAATGACAACGTATTTTACATGAAAAAATTGACCAGCAACGTAGGCGACAGCGCAGACTGAAAATTATATTTTTTGAGAATTTGCTTACAAATTATTAAAAACCTTCGTAAACATTGAGACCATTTATAACCGTGAAAGGTGAGTTGAATAAAGAATTGACATGAATAAAATGTAGTAGAAGTTCAAAAAAGAAGTACCAAAATACGAGTCGAAGTCCAAAAAATATTGTTGATCTGAATAGTAAGAACTTCGAATTTTAAGAACTGTATTGTCAACTCAAATATTCCTGATCATTCAAGTTGGTTTTGATCTACCCAGAAAATCTAAGTCTCTCACAAAGTCATGCTATTTTTACCTGCGAGCGGTTGCGCTGCGGTCTTTTAGTAGAAAATGAATGATCCAAAATTTTTAACTTGACAATATAATAGCTCGTATATACCTTAAATTTTCGTGAAATTTTGAATTTTTCCAAGTTTCAAACTGCCTGCAGTAATCCTCGAAAACAACAATGAGTGTCATCGAGTACGGTAAATATGCGAAATATAGTAGATTTTGAGTCCATACGGATTTATATTCCTTCTGTGGGTTTGAGCAAAGATGAAGGCAGAAGTTTAAAATCTGTATATAAAAATTTAGAATTCAAGATTTATTGGCCAGAAATTTACCTTAATCGCCCCGTACAAATAAATATTGAATTCTCTATAAAATATATGATTCCCTATTGAGAATGGAACGTGTTTTGATGCTTTCGTGATGAAAAAGATGCAAAGAGTCCATGGAATTATCGGGTGACGGTAGGTAAGAGTTGAGATGATGACAAGAAATGCAAAAGAGTATAGGACAAGTATACATTGAAAGCTGAAAAAAAAACACAATATTCTTAAAGGGGACAAAAGAAACACAAAAAATAGAAGTTTGTGCATTCAAAGATCGGACACTGGTTTTGAACATGACCCCAAATTACCTGCTCATGTGAATCTGAACGGCAAAACCTAGAAATATGGCGGCATATTCAAGATAAGGAAGCCTTAAATATCGCTTTATTAAGAATAATCTGAAAATCTGACTTTATCTTCAAGTTACAAGAATGTAAAATTACCCGAAACTATGCAGAAAATAATCAAAAATCAAATGTAGTACGGTTTGTCGGTAGTAAGCCCATTCGGCATCGGCAAGATCCATTTGAAGGGTTGAGGTGTAGCTGAAAAAATTAATTGGTTTCGAAAAAGTTGTTTAAAAATTTATTGATTCAATTTAAATGGGATTTGGAAGTTCTATTAATTTGATCGCAAAAATTACTTTTTATCTGCTCCTTAAAGACAGTGTACCTTCAATTTTCAATCATAATTCACTTATTGAAAATCAATATCATTTTTTTTCAGATTATTTCAGAAATGATACATTTTTCGAAAGAATATTGAATATTGCCATTACATAAACATGTCAAACATTTTAACATTTAAAAAACCATTACCTGCTCTCATGAAGCCAATGTTTCACCCATGGCTTTAATTTTCCGTTCGAGACCCAATAAGCAATCACAAACGCGAAGGTTGAATGAAATATCCATACGGACCATGCCAGATATCGCTCGAATTTTGACAACGGCCCGGGAAGAGGGGGCCAAGAAGATGTAGACGACGTCATGTTATGTTAGTTGAAGTATTTGAATGCCCATATTTGGATGGAGAATATGTGAGAGAGAGAGAGAATGTGTACTTGAAAATGGAAAATTGTATGAGCTATTTGTATAAATGGTATAATGTGTTGTATACATGAAAGTTGTGTAAGAGAAATTCAATTGCGAGAAAATTTTTATGATTATCAAATACTGTTTTGGAATTAGTTTTCAGTCATAGGATAAAGAAGAAATAAGAATATTCATCACTTGGAAGATTCGAAGAGACTAAAGGTAACGTGTCACTAATTAAATTTTATCATGAAAAAATTTATAGAAAACTTTTTATATAAATTTCTGAATATTTTTAGGATAATTAAGTATTTACTACGTCAAAGATCACTATTTTAAATTCAAAGAGCACAACATTTATAGTTTGATGCAGTTCAATTATTTTAAAATAAAAAATAAAGAACCCACTCTCTGAAAATTAAAAATTGTTATTTAGGAATTACTTTAAAAACTGAAAATCGCATTTGAAAATTGTTTTATTCATCAAGGCTAACCTTTTCTCTAAAATTATTAATCATAAAATATAAATTCTATTTTGAAGATGATCTTCAAGGTTTTTAAAATGAAATGGCTAAAAATTGGATTAAATTAAAAACCACAAAATCCCGTTAAAAATCAATCAACACCAAGAAACCTCGAAAAACCTCAATTGTTTGCCAACAAGTTATGTGTACGAAAAATGTTCACAAATAATTTTTTAGTACATGTTTGCATGTGGTGTACGTAGAATTCGGAAAACGGTGTGGTGGTGGGGGGACAATAGGAAGGAGGGGAATGAATTTCGAAATGACCTTCGTGTCGTTCATCGTTTCTCCATAGGTGACCGAGCATTTAAGGGTCTTTGTGGATGGGGAGGCATGAGAGGATGCGCGGATAATTGGAGGATTCATATTGTGTGAGACGGAGATTTTACAACTGTTTTTTATTTTCTCAAATTAACACAAAGCAGAAAAGTATTCGTCTCGATATATGAGCTAGCATCTCACCTTTAAGCTTTTCAGAGGACTTTATTTCATAATTACTTTAACATATTTTAAAACTAAAAATTCTAAACTTTCACCCGGGGTTGGACAAATATTTTTCTGAAAATCCCAAATTTTCAAAAATCATAAATTCCATACCTAATTCCAACTTGACTCAATTACTCCAGAAAATAAATTTTTGTCAGTTCTCATATTAAATTTTAAGCTCAAAAATAAGTGTAGAAAAATATGTTTTAAAATATCAATAATTTATTCAATATCAACAATCGAAACAAGATCTCCTACAAATTATCGCCCGAACTTCCTGCCGCTGACAATATGAAAAAAGTGACCAGAACCGACATCTCCATGTTAAATCCTCACATTGTTCAATCTAAATGTTTCAAAGAATAAATGATACATTTATTGGGAAAAAAAACTGAACAAAATAAATAAATAAATAAATGAGATCGAAAATACATAAATTAACTGAAAATCACAAAAAGACGTTTTCAACCAAAAATTCGAATAACGCGACGGCTGTTAGTAAGACGGTTACCGCTATTAGATAAAGGCATTCCAGCAAAACGAGACTGAAAAAAATATGCTACACATAATTAACTATTTGGATATTGATGGTTAATTTAAGGCACAAACCCGCTTCCATCAATATCCAAAAAATATCGAAGCACTAAAAAAATCTAAAAATTTCAAACCTGAGGTTGATTGACAATTGAATTCGAATTGATTTGGTTGTTATTATTGTTGTTATTGTTGTTGTTAGAATTTCCAGCTTTACAATCATATAATTTATTGATTTTACGAATATCAATATCTGAGAATTTCACTCGTTGACCCATACGTTCAGCACCACCCTGGAAATAGAAATAGAAAATTATTTTTTGAGCCTAAAATTCGCTAAATGTGAATTTAATTTAATATTTTTTTGAAATGAGAACTCATTCTTTGGCTTCTGGGATTTTTGGCTGGGAATGTCAACGACTATCCCAAAAACAAATCCCAAAATCTGTTTGTTTTTCCTCACCTTTTTCGGAACCAAAGTCTTCTTTCCAGAACCACTAAATGCATAAGGTCCATAATGCATAATTGAGGAGAAATCGTACGGTTCATCAAGATGTGAAATCACGTTTAAATTATATTTCTCAAATTGGTCGTCCGCTCCATTCATCACATTTTGCCAAACAACATCGATGTATTCATCGCGATCTTGTCTGAAAAATTGCCATGGTTTAATGAAAGGGTGCCACTTCTTTTTTTTAGATTCTAGAACATACCTGCTCTGCTCGTGGAAAAATCCTACCGCATGCATAAGCTCATGAACAATGGTTCCAACTTGAATACATCCAGAATCAAGGGAAACTGGTTGTTTTCCACCGGTTCTAAAAAATCAATTATCTTGGGGGTGTGAATATGTTGTGAATATTTTTTGACCGACTTTCCCACTAAACTGTAGCAACCATCATCCGGATGAATCCACAAATAATTTGGATGTTTTGAAGGATCCCTGGCGACGAATCGAATGCATGTTTGTTTGTGATATTCCTGAACAATTCGAGAATTGTGATAGTTTTTTTAGAAGAATTTTCCAGCTAGAGCTTTGATATAAATATCACAGAATTTTGTATGAAATTTTTAAATAATTATATAAAAGAAATAAAGTCTTAAAGGCAATATACTACCTAGTTTCAACCCTAAACTCACGTTCATCGCGTTAGCAATAACACTTCTAGCATAAGCTCCATACTGCGTAGAAAGCGTATAAGGAATTTCACCATTCGGCCATTTTCGATATATTTGTCTGATAGCATTTCTTCCCAATTTATTATTCTCCTCCGCAAATTCTTTAGCACTTTTCAGATAGATATCTCCTTCGCTATAATTTCCCATCGTCGGGTCATCTTTTACTTTAATTCCTGGAAAATTTCGATGAAAGCTACGGTTTTTTGGGATATTGATATTACCTAACGTTAAAAGATTATATTTTTCATGCAAATCACTATCAAAATCGTTGTCATTCAAGGTTGTCTCAAGCTGTTGGACTGAGCGATCGATAATCTGAAAATTGAGGAATATCTGTTTATGAAAATATATCATTTATAAATTTTTCAAAATTTTTTTATTTCAATTTTCAGAAATTCGTGACCCTTTTAAAACTTACTTTTCGTTTTAAGTTTTCATCGGAATCGATGTAATCGATACGAAATTATTTTTTTTTTAAACAGGGTCACATATTTTTCATATTTGTGATTTCCAGGGTCCTATTTTCCGATATAAAATCAAAATGAGGATTCTTTTTTGAGGTGAAGAAATTGTAGCTCAAAAAAAAAAGAAAAACGAACCTAAAGACAAGGTCTAACCTACTTTAGAGGGTTTTTTTCAATCTTATGAAGTTCAAACGTAAAAAAAGTGAAATTTTGGAATATTAGAGAAAAATTTAAGAAAACAAACTCACTTGATTGCTCGACATAACAGCCGCGCTCCAACATTTCCCAACAATCGTTAGAATTAATAAAAAATCAAATATCATCCTTCTTGTTTTAATGATCTTCTTTTCTTCCTTCTTCCGCTCCGATTACCTCCTTTTATATCCAACTCGGTTACCTTCCTTTTCCGGCGTGTCAGCGAGATTAGACGCGTCTTCCGCACGGAAAACACCTATGAATAATACGGTAGTTATACATACTTTCAAAAGGGTCAATTGTTTGCTTTTGTCTTTTTTTTCCATTCTCTATTTGAGTAAGAAAATGACCAGTGCGCGATGGGTTGGATTGCTTGAACTTTAAAAGTTTGCAGACATCAGTGACAATAGAATCTTTTGATTATGTTTGGGACGGGTTTACATAGACAGTGACTAAGAATTAGATGACTCAGAAATTAAATCGGATATTGAAAACAACTGTTTTCCTTTTTCTTCAAAACAATTATTTGAAAATCTAAATAGAATCTTCTATATTGAGCATTTTCACACTCAAAATAACTTTTTTGCGTTTTATTGCCAACAAGAAAGTTGTAGAATTTAATGAGAGCTTTCTAATAATATACACATCTGCTCGTAGTTCGCAAAACAAACAAAGTTATAGCCCGTCAAAGTTTTAAGACAATATGGGGAGCTTCCGCCGAACGTCGGGACACTTCACATGCTTTGTGGCATGAAATTAATTTTTGACACCTCACTCACTTACGAAATTTTAAGTTGATAACCCAATTAACTTAAAATTATTGATTTTAATGAGAATTTAACACATATTTTGACAATATCTGTTAAAGGGTGCAACTTCTCCTTGGCCAGGTTTAGGGCATGAATTAATGAAAAACGAAAAATTTAAGAAACCACAAAATTCTAAAAAATAAAAGCTCAGTAAGTTAATTATGTTATTTTCAATAAATTACTAATCATCCACCCTTTTTGGTGCAACATTTTCAATTGAGAAAAAAAGTAAAAATTCCAAAAATCATTCCTAAACAAATAGCCATTAAAAAGTTTCAGAGAATCACAAAAAAGGTCACTCCACAATTGTCTTTCACCTTTTCTCCCCCTTCAAGCACCTAATTTCCTTATTCCATTGTTCCTTTGCGAAAAACCAGTTTTATTAATTAAAAAAAATGGCGACAAAAAATTGACGGTATTTACAAGTTTTGTTATATTTTATACCAAAAAAATCAAAGTTCTGGCGGTCACAACAAAATTTTACAGACAAAAATCTACAACTTAATTCTTAATTAAGTAATAGATCAGGAAAACAGGAGGAAGGATAAAAAGACCCGTTTAAAACGAGACACAAATACAATCTTTGAGGGTAATAATCAAATAACGAAAAACAAAAATCAAAATAAAAAATGTGTACTTTTTATTGCTACCTAGTCATTTCTTGCGGCTCTCCACGCTTTTCGAGATGGGACGAAAAGCTTCTCCGAACCGTCGACTTCTTCAGAATCTGATGACATTGAGACGTGACTTGCTGCATTGGTTGACTTCTTTTTTGTTGGAAGTGTTGGTGTTTTTCTGCAAGAAAAATAGATTGTCTTGATTACAAAATATTTGAAAATATCAAAAAGTGTGCATTGTTTGGATTTTGGACATGCCTTGAAGAAAACAAAGTCTTGATTTCTATCTGGTTTTTAAAACATTTGTTCAACAAAAATTTAACAAACCTAGAAACAAGATCACTGGCTCCATATCTTCTTTGACTTCCTCTCGCCCTAGTGAATCCTGTCTTTGGAGAAGTATCACCATCCGCCACATTCGTCGGAACAACAACCGCTAACACTTCTCCACCATCAGTCGCTGAAAAATCACGAACCGGCGAGCAGCACGCATCCCTCTTACTAAAATAATCTAATAATATTGCTTTTCAAGTATGAGAATTTGAATTCGATACCTTGTAACTGTCGGAGGACTCACATTCGGTGTCGCCTGTTTGGTCTCAATTCCCGATAATCCCGAATCCCTTTCATCGTCCGATTCCATTTCTTCATCCGCTTCTTCTTCAACAATCTCCTCTCCACCTTCGAACATAACGCCATCACTTTTTGGTGTGGATATTTCTTCATCCTCCTCTGGAACATATACCAATCTACTCGTCGTTGGCTGCGATGAAACACTCGGACGATGACTACTACACGGGGATGTTCCCGAATGATTATGTTTGTCGGCGAAAAGACCAAATGTCCGCATTTTATTGTTTTCATCCAGATAATGGAATTCATACATTGCTTCATGAGTTCTTGTGAATTCAACAACATGCTCATATGAATCCACATCATAGGTTTCTGTTGGTTTCTCCGAGATTGTAGTTTCCAAGCTCAAATTCTGTAATATAATCTGTCTTCTCTAAAACTTTAGATCAGAAAGTTAATTCTTTTAAAACTTATGCAGAAACTTCAAAAATTGAAAAAATCGATATTAATGTCACAAAAACCAACCTTTTTCAACAACTTTCGCTTCCTATCCCTCTCCCTCAACAATTTCAGCTCCTTCTTCGCTTCCTCACTCAATTCAATCTCCCGCTCCTCTTGATTCTCACTAACCGATTGTGATAAAGCGCTTCCAAATCGATCCACGTCTGTTACTTGTACAAAACATGAGAAGCTGAAAATATATCGGGCATTTTTAAATAAAATCGATTGGTTGAAAATGACTCACTTTGTATAACGATTCTTTTGCCTTTCAAGCTCCGATTTAACCAAATCTGCCAAGTTTCGAAGTTTCAGCATAATCCATCTCGGTGGCGACATGATTTCCAGATAATTATGTACCCTAGAAAAATTAATACATTTATTAAAACTCGAAAAATCGGTCACTTACATTCGCACAAACGCGATTCCTATATCAAGCGGGAATTTGCTGACACCTAAAGCTGTTGAAGCATATCGAATCAATCGGAATGACAATATGTATTGGAATAACGAATTTTCCGCTGCAACTGCTTCTTCGAATGCTAAAAGAAAGCAATTCAAGAATATTTTTTATAGAAAAGGAATCCCTACGTTTTCTCATAATACTTGGAAAAACACTATTCACATTCACTTCATCGAGCATCAAATCACTTTCACAGCATGTTTCGCATTCTGATTCGCCTCGCGTTCTGTAAGCACTATACAAGAGATAAAGGTCGGTTGAGTGATAAGGTCGACAGATCAACAGACACTGTCACTTTTTAAGCTTCAATAAAAAGAAAATGAAGATCTCACCCCAACGCCGGAGCACTGCTTCTCTTTCTTATTCTCGCCATTCCAGATGGTGGCGACGCAATACATTTTCTACTCTCCACTTTTTCATCAACTTCAGACATGCATTCCGATGACGCCACTCCTGGTACCGTGCCGTCAACTGTTTGAATTGTAAGACATCTTATACATGGCGACATTCCTGAAAAAATTATTTTGTTTGTTTTCTTACATCTTTTTTCTTAGCTCTCCACCTACCAACTTTCGTCAAAAACCGCAAACCATCCGCAAACCCTTGAAGGCACATTCTCGAACAATCCTCTGTGGATCTCGGCCACAAACAAGCCATAAGTCTGAACATATTCCTGGTGGTGAATCTGATCGAAGTCCCATTGAAATCCAAGCCCAACAGGCTTCCAGAATCCCAGTCCGGTGGGCAAATATCCGATTCGCCGGAAAATGGAGAAACTGTTACAGTGTGTTCGTCATATTTTGGTTGATTGTCCGAAACTCCGCCATCAATGTATTGAACGCCACGGAATTTCGGCGGGCTTAGGCCACAGTAGAGTGGAATGAAGCAACTGCATGTGATTGCCTTCAAGAAATGTCCGATTATTGTTATTGTTTAAAAATCAACAAAAAATTGGAAATTTTTTGAAAACCTTTGGAGAATTCAATTTTCTTAAATTAGGATTTGCGTTATTCCGAAAACAAACTGAAACTTTAAAATATGACTAAACTTATTTAAAAAAATAGTTTAACAAGAATTCTTGAAGTTTAATCTCTGAAATTCATCACGAAATTTGAAATATTTTCAAAGACAAATGCAAAAAATCAGAAAACTTATGAAATTAAACTTTTTTGAAGCTATTTTCATGTCTGAAAAACTACTCTAATTTTAATTAGCTCCCTTACATCAATAAGATCCTCATTCGACGTGTATTCCTCAATCATCACATTCTCATGATCACTCCACCTGGTCAACGAAATAACCAACCGATTTGTACATCTGAAAACAAATTTTTCTCAATTTTTTGTACTTTAGCGTGTCAACGAAAAGGTTCTATGTACAACTCTTCTATGCGGAACATTTTTTTCGCCTCTTGACGATCATTATCAAAAAAATGCGTCTTTTTTGTTCAACCACTTGTTTATCACGCGGTTTACACACAAATTGATAACAGACTCAAATTGACGCTTTTTTGTTTAAAACAAACGAGGTTTTGGAAAAAGAACAAAGAGTTCAAAAAAAAACTCACAATTCATAAGCATTTGGTGGCAATATTTTCATAAGTTCTACTCGAACTATTCCCAATAAATTGAATTCTGGATGAAGTGGTCCAAATGTTCGACTTCTAGCCTGGAAAAAAACATATTTTTTGAATTGTTTTTGTTTTTTTAATAGATCATCGTCATAAGAATAATGGATGTAAATACATTCGTCTGATGATGATAAATGACCAAAAAACTTTTTTAGGATCAAAAGCCCAGTAATTTTTAAAAAAAATACTAAATTTTCGCCTAAGCGAGATTCAAATTACCAAGGCTTCAAATTAAAACGGTTAACTCTATAATAACCTCAATTAATTAATTTAAAACTGCCGCCATCCCTTAAACGCATCATCTAAACACCAAACTCTAAAATTTCTCACCTGCGAAACAACCTTCAAAATCGTGCTCGTAGCATGAGACAAACACACATCTGTAATCAATCCACAAGCAATAATCGAACCGGCCGACGCTCCAAGAATCTTATTCTGCAATAATTGTGGCGCATATTCCTTAATAGCCGCTGCCACTCCCGCATGATATATGCACAAAAATCCGCATCCCGAGAAGGATAGATTCATCAATTCCGGTCGACTATTTATCAGATTCATCACCTTTTTCTGCCTAGAAATTTTTATTCGATTATCAGAGCAAATTTTATTGAACAAAGACGCGAGCGTTACGACAAAGGGTGATTAAAAAACGTAAATGTATTGTGCTGAAATCAAAGAGTTATATGTTTCCATTGACGACCCGAAAATTAATGACAGAAAGAACATGAGTGTGGAAAAAAGTTGTATGATAAGAAGAAAAACAAAATGCTTACAAAAAATGGTATTATGATTGATTTATTTTTCACATTTTTGATAAAAATACAGAATTACATGTGTTCTAGATCACGTAATGGGATTTTTATAAATTCCCTCGAAAATGTGAAATATTTGAAATCCATTTCAATTCTAAGTCTAGGTACTTAAATACTGTATCCAATAAAGGAACAAAAAGCTTCGAGCACATTTTCCCCTTTTTCGTGGCGTGGTAGAAATCGTGGAATATGATGTGCTCCTTTAATAAATACCGTAATCACAACATAACGGGACTCTTTACTGAATTTTGGTTTCAATTCCATTTTCATCTTCTTCGCAGTATTTGAAAACCGAGGGTAGGCCAAGTGTTTGGAGGCACAAGTGTTCGTGCGTTGAAAAAGTTAGGCCACGCACCCTGTAGAAGCTTTTAGCCTGAAGCAACACGAAAAATAAAATAAAATCATTAAATGGGAAATCGAGTTCTACTTCGACTATTTTTTTCAGCCACGGAAAATGCTTTATAAAAAAAACGAACACATATGCCTCCAAACACTTGTCCTACCCTCTGAAAACCTATACAAGCTAAATAAATTATCGAAATTTATTTTTCTAGTACATGAAAAAACACATTAACAGGAAAACGCGGCGAAATGGCCTAACCGCTCTGTGTTTGAGTACTGGAAAAGGAAATTTCTCTTGTATAGGTTTTCAAATATCAAGAAGAAGATGAAAATGGAATAGAAATCCAAAAACAGTAAAGAATCCCTTTAAGTTTCAGAAACGAACAATGTACTGATTTTCGACATAAAAAATTACGAAGAAAAAAGAAACTAAGTTTAGAAAGTGAATGAAAATGAGTCACCAAATAATTAAAAATTTGAAATTTTCATCATAATTCGATTGCAAAATGACTAAAAAACTTGAATTTAATTGTTTTTCACACACTAAAAATTCTAAAAAATCTTGAAAATACTATGATTTTCTTCATTTTTTTGCAGATAAACTTTCTACATTGGATTACTTTAACGATAATGAGCTATAATACAACTTCCACAACAACAAAAATGCAAGAACAAGTTTCAAAAGTTTTCTCTTGAGAACACCCAACAAGAAATGAAAAGAAGATAAGATTGTAGTTGTAGGCTATAAAAGAGCGCAACCTAGAAACGAAACACCACCAAAAACTGTCGAATAATGAATTTTATTTCTATTTAATTTGTCAATGGACATATGTCTCGTTCAGCAAATGGTCTAGTCAAGATATCTGATTGGACACAACTTCTTCGTCTTCTTTTTTTTTTAAGTCTCACGCCATATTTCTTTTTGATCGTTCTCTCCTTAACAAAACAACGCCACCCCAATCGAAAGAGACTGACAGAGACATGAAAAATAATCAAAGAACACTAAATTTCATCTTTTTTCTCTTGCCGGAAGATGAACGACAACTTTTTTCCCCTTATCATATGTTGGGAAACACATTTTGCAGAGAAGTATTTCGATGAATCATTTCGGTGCTTTTCCATTGGAATTGAAACAAACAATAAATTGACACCACCAAGCAAAGGTGTACTTAAGACGAATTATGAGTGATCGAGATGAAGAAATTTCTGGTTTTTTGTACTTTAAGGTAGTAAAAAACTAAAGAAAGTAGGTTTCTTTAAAACAAAATTAATTTGAAAAAGATAGATATCGATAGATAAGTAACACATTTTAAAATCTAAATTTCTGAAAAAAATTGACCTGAAATTGCGTACAGAATCTATAGATTTGTATTGAAATCAGACGACATATAATTTTGAAATTCTATAAAACCGCGATAACGTCAGTTATGGGCCTATGCATAAAAAATGGAAAAATACTGTATATTTAAAGGCACATCATAAAAAATGGTTTGGTTTCTGTTCTCGCAACGAAATAAAAACAATTTCTCACTCTAAAACTCGATTTCAACAGAATTTTTATCGATAATCGAGAGAAAACCCCTAAAGAAGACCGCCAGTTTTAAGTGTTATTTTTCAAAATACCCTGAACGTTTTAAAAATCATGCTCCTTTAAATTTTCTACTTCAGAATTCTATCGTTTGAAGACAAAAAATTCAACACCAAAGAAAATTACTTATTTGGGTTAATCAATGTAACGACTAATGAAGGAAAAAATAGTTTTAAAAAAAAAAACTATACAAAAAATATATTTATGACTAAAAAGTAATATTTTCAATACGTACGGACACGGAAACAGTGGTTTGGAATCTAAATGAACGAACAGTACATAACTATATTTTTTAAGATCAAAAAAACTAAATGGAAAAACTGGTTTTCAACCCAAAAGTTGAAAAACCAACATTTATTCTTCGAATGAACCTACAAAAAAGACAGATAATAAATTATCAGCGAAATTTGAAGTATCGAAAAAGAGCTTATTATTAAAGTACTCAAAAAATATATTTCCTTATCAAGAAACAACACACCGAAACAAAAAATATCTCTTCATCTAAAAGCAGGTTGAATAATAACATAACGACCCAAAAAAATAATAATAAGAATGAAGAAGACCATAAGGCAAAACGCACAAAAAAAAATATCGCGTGGCTTTAGGAGAGTCATAAACGAAATAGCACACGCCCTCTGAAGAGACCGCAGGCAGCACAACAACAAATAAGAATAGTAGGAGTGGTCTAGGCCTCTGCGTCTCTTCTACACAATCTCTCTCTCATCTCCGACCTTTTGATATATATTCTCCGTTTTTATAGCCACCACGTGACACGAAGTATTACAATTGATAAAAATACACGTTGAAATTGAAACATTGAGAAGAATGACGAGAGAAAAGTGAAACAGAATAAGAAAAAGTGCGAAAAAACCGCATGATTTCGACTTCAAAATGTTCATTTTTGTTGTTATCTTTTGGCGAATCGCAAAAAAATTAAAATACAAGTTGAGAAGAAATCGTTTTGTTCGTCCGGAAATTTAAAGGGGTACTTTCAGATTACTCCAAAGAAACTCACTTCAAAAGTAAAACATTGCATGAGTTTGAATATTGGATTAGAATATCGACATCTTCTAATGTACCGTTCTCAATGGAAAAATAGAAAACGCTTTACTGAATTGGAGAAACGAATTTCAAATCACAAACCTTGTTTCGAGCAAAATTGAAAGAAGAAATAGCACATGATATCATTTTTTTAAAATCAAACATGTTTTTGAACCTGAAGTCACGTTTTGACAATAAAATTAGAGAATAACATTTTTCAACAACCTTTTTATTGAATTTTCAACATTTTTGAACGTTTTTTAGCCACAAAAATAGTTATTTTACTTTTTGAAGAACTGAAACCATGTCTTTAAGCTTCAAACTTCCAAAAAACGCTCAGAAAACAAAACAGTACTTCAAATTATTCAATTTAGTTTTAAAAAATTATCCTCTTTTCGAAAAAAATGTGTGTTCATAAAGTCTATTGAACAAAAGTCAAGAATCCACTTATGTCCGCGTCTAACCATTAAAGGTGCGAAAAATTCCAGGATTCACATTTCATCCCTATTCCAATCATAGATGTGTCAAACACTATAATTTTCTGTTATATTGAATCTTTACACTTACTATTAGCTCTTTGCACCTTTTCAGTAGTCCTTACTTGTTTCTTTGATCCTTGCTATCCATTATCCATTATATCCATTATAATTACTGTCAACCTCCCCTCCCTCCCGAAAAGTCATAACAACAAATCCTCAGAAAAAACCTCTGTTCAACAAAACAGCTGTTAAATATGGTTTTTACTGTGATTTTCTATTTGATAAAAACCAGTTCTTTGTCTAATTTGGTTATATCATTTTTAAAGAACCAACGAAAAGAAGCTGTAAAAAATAGAAAATTTGAATGATAAGAAAATATTGCAGTTGAAAATCAAGAATTAAATGGTATAAATTTGTTTTATAGTAAATAATTCAAAAAATTTTCTGAAAAAAAACATTTTTAACTGTTTATTGGTTGTTGAATTCGAATGCCTACAAAAAACTCAAAAAGTCATGAAAATTGTTTAATATAATGTTTCAAAAACCGAAAAAAACATATTGTTCAATTTTTTTAAAACCAGCCAGAATTTAACTTCAAATTGCGACTATTCGAATTACCGAAATTATAAATATTTGATGTATAACGAGCGCATACCCGAGCCTAGCGGCTTTACCTGATTTCGTGTTGTCCATCTTTTTCAATCGACAAAAATAACATTGAATTTTTAAAAATTAAACTTTTATTTCAAAAACATCAAGAGGTATAACATTAGAAACTATTTTTTAAATTGGGTTAAAATTTCTTATTACTCTTATTCTCTTAATTCATAGCAACATCCTCTCATAGAAAATTAAAGTCAACGTGCATTGATAATTTGATGCAATTTTTGAATGATTTTCAATGTCGATTGTTCTTCCTGAAAATTTAGAAAGTTGTGTCAGATCTTTTTTCTTAATAACTCTTGCGGTATACTGGATTAGCATTTATCTGCTTTATCGTGAATCTGATTATGAAAATACCTGCTTTAAGGACAGGCTCAAACTCTTTTATTTTTGCTAAATGAGAGTCATCCTTATATATAAATGGATAAGGAGGCGGGGCTAATTTTTTGTGTAACTTTTTTTTTGTAACTTTTTTTTTGTAACCTTTTTTTTGTAACCTTTTTTTTGTAACCTTTTTTCTGTAACCTTTTTTCTGTGAACTTTTTTTTTGTTGTAAAATTAAGAGGTAGGAGGAACGGAATTGAACTCGCATCGGTTCACGTAAAGAAATAATTACTTAACCGGTAGACCATCGAAGTCACCGAAAGTGGATGAACTTTTTTAAACCTAATGATTGCGGATTTTCATTTCCTCCTTTTTTTCTAATTTTTGTCAAAATTTCACAAAAGAAACAGTTTTAAAAAATAGGTCAAGAAACTAGGTCAAATTTGAAAAATTATTTGTTGTCATTATTGAGTTGAGATGAATTCTTTTAAAATTTACTCGGAGAAAACGATCGTTCTATACTGATGGCTAGGTGAGGTGAGCTAGAGTAAAAGAAGAACCAATTTTCATAAGAACTTCTTTTCACATCAACCTCTTTTCAGATGCATTTCTTTAATTATGCTGCTAATTATCACCATTTTAGAAGATTAAATAATTCGATAAATAATCAAATGTGACAATTATGGTTGGTTTTTTGAGAATGTTCCAGTGAAATTGTTAAACTTGAAATTATGATCATTTCGCCGCGCAGCGGCGTTGGAACACCGATCAAAAGTATTGGAATGCGTGCCGAAGGCGCGGAAGAAGCGAGCCGCAGGCGAGCTTCTTCTGTGCCTTCGGCTCGCATTCCAATACTTTTCGATCAAGATATTTCGGTCCCGACAACTTATTTCAGAAGGTGTGAAATCGCCAATGTAATAATGAAGTGAAGCAGCACGCCGAAGGCGTGTAAAAGGCGAAGCCGGAGGCGAGCCGTAGAAAACGTTATTAGGATTAGTTTAGGTTAAAGAGAGCGAAATCCAAAGAAATGGTAAATTAACATACTCGCGCGATTTCAAAGAATCGATGCGCTTTTCCTAACTGTTATGTAAGTGTAGATAATTCTTTCTCTTTTTCTGAAAAACCGATTAAATTTTAAAGAAATTTTTAAAAATTTTTGATTTATATTCTATCACCATGTTTCGAACCCCATAAAAAAGGAACCCTTTTGAGAATAATTTTAAAAAAGCGACACGCCGCAGGCGTGTTGAAAAGCGAAGCCGAAGGCGAGCAGTAGACCAGGAGTTTTGCCGCGTAGCGGCAGGGGACTCCTGGTCCTTATATATAAATGGATAAGGAGGCGGGGCTAATTTTTCTGTGAACAAATTTCTGTGAACAAATTCTGTGAACAAATTCTGTGAACAAATTCTGTGAACAAATTCTGTGAACAAATTTCTGTGAACGGGTAAAATTAGGTAGTTTTTTCAAAAGACATTGAACAGAACTGAACTCGCATCGGTTCACGTGAAGAAATTATTACTTAACCGGTAGACCATAAGGGTCACCGAAAGAGGATAAACTTTTTGAAACCTAATGATTGCGGATTTTCATTTCCTCATTTTTTTTCTTATTTTGTCAAAATTTCACAAAAGAAACAGTTTTAAAAAAATAGGTCAATAAACTAGGTCAAATTTGAAAAATTATTTGTTGTCATTTCTGAGTTGAGATTCATTCTTTTAAAATTTACTCGAAGAAAATGATGGTTCTACTCAGGGAAAGCAATGTACCGGAACATTCCCATTTTGTCCGTGGACAAGTCCCGGACCGTCCCGGACATTTACAGTTTTGCTCAAACATGTCCGATTTTCAAAAACTTTACTGCAAATGAAAGTGAGAGCATTACTGACCTCCTTAGTAAAATTTGGAGGCTCTAGCTCAAATCTTTGATACTCAAATATGCATTTCATTTTCATTATTTTATTTTTCGATCAAATAAAGCCACAAACAAAAAAATGTGTAACATTACTCGAAAATTAGGTGGAGCTTCAAAATTTCACCAAAGAGCTCAGTAACGCTCTAGCTTCATTTCCAGTGAATTTTTTGAAAATCGGACATGTTAGAGCAAAACTGTAAATGTCCGGGACGGTCCGGGATTTGTCCACGGACAAAATGGGAATGTTCCGGTGCATTGCTTTCCCTGAGTATAGTGATGGTGAGGTGAGCTAGAGTAAAAGAAGAACCTATTTTCAGAAGAACTTCCTTTCACATCAACCTCTTTACGGATTCGTTTCTTTAATTATGCCGCTAATAATAACCATTTTAGAAGATTAAATAATTCGATAAATAATCAAATGTGACAATTAAAGTTGGTTTTTTGAGAATGGTCCAGTGAAATTGTTAAACTTGAAATTATGATCATTTCGCCGCGCAGCGGCGTTGGAACACCGATCAAAAGTATTGGAATGCGTGCCGAAGGCACGGAAGAAGCGAGCCGCAGGCGAGCTTCTTCTGTGCCTTCGGCTCGCATTCCAATACTTTTCGATCAAGATATTTCGGTCCCGACAACTTATTTCAGAAGGCGTGAAATCGCCAATGTAATAATTCAGTGAAGCAGCACGCCGAAGGCGTGTAAAAGGCGAAGCCGGAGGCGAGCCGTAGAAAACGTTATTATTAGGAAATTAGGATGAGTTTAGGTTAAAGAGAGCGAAATCCGAAGAAACGGTAAATTAACGTCCTCTTGCGATTTTCCTAACTGTTATGTAAGTGTAGATAATTATTTCTCTTTTTTCTTAAAAACCTATGAAATTTTAAAGGAATTTAAAAAAATTTGTGATTTATATTTTAATACCATATTTCGAACCTCAAAAAGAAACCTTTTTGAGAATAATTTAACAACAGCGACACGCCGCAGGCGTGTTGGAAAGCGAAGCCGAAGGCGAGCAGTAGACCAGGAGTTTTGCCGCGTAGCGGCAGGGGACTCCTGGTTATGAATAAATCGTGTATATATTCTTATTTTACATAAATTTCGCCGTTTCGTTACATTGAAATTTGAAATGTTTACCTTATACTTCATCTCTTGTTGTTGCAATACCTCTTCCTGAAAAAACATAAATATATGTGAGCAAATGAAAAAAAAGTTGAACAGTAATTATAAACAATATAAATTTCTTTTGTCCGTGATTCATCGAACAATGTAATAGTTCAAAACTCTCCCGCTTTGAAATTAAGTGGACTGAAAAATTTATATAAAATTAAAAATGTACCTGAAGTTTTGAAAGTTTGAATAACTCGGCAACGCCTAGTTTTTCGGCAATTGTTAATTTGTCTGTTTTCACCAGAGTGTCTTCACAATATGCGACGAGGAATGAAACTTCATATCTATTGCACAGTGTCAGAATATCTTTTACATTACGATCTGAAGAAAGTTTTTTATTCTAAAAACGAGCCCTGGGATTTTTTTCGAAACAGCCTGATTTTAAAACTCATCCCATTAATAACTGTAATAAATCTTAAAATTTATAAGTTTGGTATTTGTACAAACAAGGGAGGTATTTCATCAAATTGGAATTTGCTTTAGTGCTCTGGCCTACAGATGGGCTCAATATGAAACAGCTGGGCTCACTATACCTCAATAACCTCCCTTGTAAGTATTCAGTTTTCACACACAAAAAATACCTGTTATTTCTGGCTTCTGACCATACAACAAACGAAGAAAATCGAGTATAGACTCTAACTTGACATCTTTGATCTCGTGTTTATCATTATTTTTCGAATTGTTGAAAATTTCCCGGAAGACAGGAGAAAAAGGAAGAAGAGCCTGAATAAAGAACGTTTTAAATTGCTCAAAAAATATGGTATTTTTTATTTTTTATTTATAGTTCAAAACTCTCCCGCAGGAATTCGTTTAAAGGAGGACTTTACAGATTCAATCAATGCACCTGTCATAAAAATAGAACTCGTACTCAGTCCGAATCTGTTTTTAAAAATTTTAAGAACCATGTAGAAGACTAGAAAACGAGAATAAAAACAATGGCCTTGAAATGGTTTCCACCGACGAAGCCTAGTTTTCTTTTATTTCGTGGAGCAAACAAAAAAAGGGTGTCAATTATTCCCGCGGCAAACGTACGCTCTGGCGGAAAACACAAATATTTTGATTTATAATTCCAATTTATACCAATTTATAATTATTCATTGGATCGCGCATTGTTTCATTCAAAAGAGCGGAAATTCAATCTTTATCGTAACAGCGACCAAATTTGTAATATGCACAGTTTCAGCTAAAACTTTATTGTTTTCATATTGGTCATTTCATAAACTGTTAGAAAAGTATACAATAACTTACGTATCGGTCAACAAATAACTCCTGGTCTCCAACGATGAGCCTAACGTCAGAATAAACATTTCGTGGTGAATAAAAATTCAATTTGTGAAATGTTCGAATTCCACTAGCTTTCTCGATTTGAATATCCAAGACAAACTGGCACATTCCGAATTGAATATCGAGACTCGGATCAGGGTTCGTCATCGTAATAATATTTCCCAATTCTGCGCAAAGGGAATTATTACTGAAACAGAAGTAAACATTTTTTGAGTATGTTCTGTTAAGGAACGTAACGTTCAGCACAATTTTAACATCGCATGTCCATAAATTTGACAGTCCATGATCAGGTAAAAGCTCGATTTTAGCTGTCCAAATGCCTTTAATCCGACAAATTTTAAATTGCAATTCGAAGTACCGAAGTTATAAATATTTGATGTATAACGAGCGCATACCCGAGCCTTTCGGCTTTACGTGATTTCGTGTTGCCCATCTTTTTCAATCGACAAAAATAACATTGAATTTCAAAAGATTAAACTTTTATTTCAAAAACATCAAGAGGTATAACATTAGAAACTATTTTTTAAATTGGGTTAAAATTTCTTATTACTCTTATTCTCTTAATTCATACTCGTTAGCAACATCCTCTCATAGAAAATTAAAGTCAACGTGCATTGATAATTTGATGCAATTTTTGAATGATTTTCGATGTCAATTGGCGCTCTTGTTCTTCCTGAAAATGTATAAAGTTATGTCAGCTCTTCTTTCTTAATAACTCTTGCGGTATACTGGATTAGCATTTATCTGCTTTATCGTGAATCTGATTATGAAAAAACCTGCTTTAAGGACTGGCTCAAACTCTTTTATTTTTGCTACATGAGGGTCATTATGAATCAATCGTGGATTTTAAATTTCGCCGTTTCGTTACATTGAAATTTGAAATGTTTACCTTATACTTCATCTCTTGTTGTTGCAATACCTCTTCCTGAAAAAACATAAATATATGTGAGCAAATGAAAAAAATCATGTTTAACAGTAATTATAAACAATATAAATTTCTTTTGTCCGTGATTCATCGAACAATGTAATAGTTCAAAACTCTCCCGCATTGAAATTACGTGGACTGAAAAATTTATAGAAAATTAAAAATGTACCTGAAGTTTTGAAAGTTTGAATAACTCGGCAACGCCTAGTTTTTCAGCAATTGTTAATTTGTCTGTTTTCACCAGAGTGTCTTCACAATATGCGACGAGGAATGAAACTTCATATCTATTGCACAGTGTCAGAATATCTATTACATTACGATCTGAAGAAAGTTTTTTATTCGAAAAATCAAACCGGGGATTTTTTTTAATCTTAAAATTTATAAGTTTGGTATTTGTACAAAAAGGGAAGGTATTTCATCAAATTGGAATTTGCTTTAGTGCTCTGGCCTACAGATGGGCTCAATATGAAACCCTCAATAACCTCCCTTGTAAGTATTCAGTTTTCACACACAAAAAATACCTGTTAATTCTGGCTTCTGACCATACAACAAACGAAGAAAATCGAGTATAGACTCTAACTTGACATCTTTGATCTCGTGTTTATCATTATTTTTCGAATTGTTGAAAATTTCCCTGAAGACGGGAGAAAAAGGAAGAAGCGCCTGAATTAAGAACATTTTAATTTTTTCAAAAAAAATGTTATTTATTAAAGACAGGGATTAAATTTAAAATTTTATCGCAACGGCGACCAAATTTGTAATATGCACAGTTTCAGCTAAAACTTTATTGTTTTCATATTGGTCATTTCATAAACTGTTAGAAACGTATAAAATAACTTACGTATCTGTCAACAAATAACTCCTGGTCTCCAACGATGAGCCTCACTTCAGAATAAACATTTCGTGGTGAATAAAAATTCAATTTGTGAAATGTTCGAATTCCACTAGCTTTCTTGATTTGAATGTCTAAGACAAACTGACACGTTCTGGATCGAATACCGATGCTCGGACGAGGGTCCTTCATCGAAATAATATTTCCCAATTCTGCGCAAAGGGAATTATTACTGAAACAGAAGTCCACGTTTTTTGAGTATGTTTTGTTAAGGAAATTCGTAACGTTCAGCTCAATTTTAACATCACATGTCCATAAATTTGACAGGTCATCAGGTACATGCTCGATTTCAGCTGCCCAAATTCCTTCAATCTGACCAGTGCGGCGGACTCGTATTGTCCTGGAAAAAATTATAAAATCGGAAAATTTTAAGAACTTCAAGCTTCTAACAAGCGAGGAGTTATAGTTGTTACGCGCGCCCGCATTTAAAAAATGAAATTAATGCCAGAATCATCAAAAGTTGATCTGTGAATCTTGAGATATGGTACGTCGACCTCATTTCCAATCATGGTTTTAGATATAACTTACTAACCATTTCTTTCGTCCAGTTGTGCCGTCTATGAAAGTTGGAAGACCTAATATCTGCGAAAATGCATATTTTCCTTCTCCAAAACTATACGTTTCCATCCTGAAAAGATATAACATAACATTTTAGAAGGCGTACAAAATGTGCAATAAATGCACAATAATATATAAGTAAATATACTCAGTGGTGTGTTGGCCACAACTCGAGGAAATAATGATTGCGTCGGACCTCAACCGACGTAACCATTATGACCTTGTCTGCGTCTCATTAGAACATTTGATATCTTTTAAAAAATCGAACTGCAAAGTCTCAACATTCGATATTGTTCTTCTAACGCCGATGTTCTGAGCAGCTAATATTACATTTGACTATCACATCGTAAACGATACCAGGATCGATATAGGTTTTATTAACTAACACACTATCTTTAAACAAAATCCAGCCAATAATAAGAACATTTTTGTGACCCTAGAATATGCATCTGACGAGTAAGAAGTTGTTCGAAAACTGCAATAAAGGGGATAAATAAAAACTCATATTTATGTAAAAAGAGCCCATATTGGAAGAAAAATACACATATCACAATTAAATATCACATTATCGAGTATTAAACATCCATATTTAAAATATTAGGCTTTTCGAAACCGTAAGCTTAGAAACATATACGTTAAAATTTTACAAATTTTCAGATAATTAGTGATTGCTGTAATACAATAGACGCAAGAATTTGGGAAAGATGGGCTACGAAAATCGCAGCAAGGGCTGTTTGTTTGGCAGTCGCATCGTCTCGCTGAGTGTCAGGGCTGTCCACGTGTTTGTGCGTATGCATTCTGGAATGAAACATTTGAATAAAAACAAGAAATTTATCTTGAAAATTATCGAAAAATTGCATCATTTTTAAAAAAGTAAATTAAACTTGTAGAAATATTACATTTCTATGAAAATCTATAGATTTGAATTTCACTACAAATTTGGTAATTTTTCTAATCCAGCTCCATTGCTGTTTTAATTTGCTTAAAGATAACATACCTAAACATTTTATCATGCCTGAACGATCTTCCGTGAATTAGATTCGGCGACAAGGAGTCTTCGTCAAAATGTTGCTTGCTGAAATGTTTAAAAATTCATTGTAAAATATAATAATGTATCGAGCATTTGCCACTTTTGAGTCAATATATCGACGGTTTTTAATCATATTTCAAAGTTTTGCAATTTATTGAGAAATTAGTGAAATTCAAAATTACTCGAAAAAACTAACCCGATACTCGTACCCGCCTGCTTATGAATCCTAGCCATTCTCAAATCCAATGATTTCAGGCCTCTTGATACCCATACTTCAAATCCCTCAATACCTTCAGACATCACTTCAATCCTTGTTTGAATACTTTGAAGAATCTAAAATATCGAATATTATATTTTTATGAATCTAAAAATAAATACCGTTAGCAAACATTTCCCCGATTTATCCTCCTTTTCATCCAACAGAAAATTTGCCAAAATTGGTTGAGGATATGTGGCCAATGAAGAAATCAAACAACAAAGTTCTACATTAAATGATAAGGAATTGTCACAGAGTGTATCCAACCCATCAAATATTACTTTCAGCAATCCACTTCTTTCTGGGAATTTGTAAACAGAAAACCCTAATTTCTTCCCCTTTTGCTTATTTTCTTGAACGTTCTCCTTCTCATTTTCCTCTTCATTTTCTTCACTTTCCTCCTCCTGTTTCATCAAATCAAGCTCTTCCATTTTTACATCCAAAAACTTCACAATTTCATCCCCAGTCATCTCATTTTTCACCTTCTGCTTTTCTAGCAGACTTCTCCATGTTTCCTCATCCTTTACATTTTGCCATCCGGACAAAATGAAACCAGATTCTTGCAAGTCACTGTCAGTTTCATTGTCTGTGCTTAGTTTGGAAATTAGTGGTGGGACGGTCGATGGATCATCCGATTCACTCAGATCATCTAATCCAGCGATATGGAAATAATCCACACATGATGAGGACATAATTTTTGATGATGTCATTTCGCTGAAAAAACAAAATTTTTGAATAGAAAATTAATAAATGTCATTTCCATAATTTTCCAAGAATTTTTCGTTACCAATTTTTCAAATAAAAAAAAATCTCACTCAATCGGCGGGAGGACAAAATGATGATCTTCCTCAATTTCATCAAAACTCTCCCCTCGTTCAATTCCACTTCCATAAGCGCCTTCTTCTTCAGAACTATGTTGTTGTTGGCCAAGATCGCATACTTTTTCTTGAACAAAAACTCTTTACAATATAGGAAAAAAAATAATTAATCTTACCAATATTGAAATCATGCGAAATATGACTATTATTAGTATATCTGTTCAATCCCATTGTTGCCATTGACATTGATGATCGGCTTGATGATAATCTTGAGAATGACTGGAAAATATGTTTGTTGTTTTTGTTTCTCGAGAATAAAATCTTCAAACCACATGGCAAGTCGCATCATCATCCGACTCCGAAGGAAGACAAAAACTATTCGAAACCACTCCGTCATACTTCCATTTCCAAGATCTACATTGCTCACTTCTCGCATCCATTTTGAGCTTACTTTCTCTCAAATATTGTGAGAAAACTTCATGAGAACAAACCTGAAATTACTCTTCTTTTTTTTAAAATCTCAATTTCCAATCAAACCTCATTATAACTCAACATACACTTCGGAATACAATCCAAATATTGTTGTGCTAATTTCTGACACCTTATTCTGTTGTACACTTTCGCGAGTTCTTTTTTATTCGCCAAATGATTGGTCAAAAGTGGCCGGAAGACTAACGCCAGCATTACATCTTCACAGCATAATTTAACCAAAGAATCGATCAACGATAATGCACAAATCGATGCTTTATCCCCACTTTTTGTATAATTTATAATTTTCTCGAAAAGAAGGCCTGATGATTCATCAGTTTCAACTAGAAGCATTTGAATAACAGATCGTAGAAGCACAGATTCCGTGATAGTTTCAATACAAAGCTGAAAAATTTAATGACCTTCGAAATGTTCATAATTTAAAAAACCAACCTGCAAATATGTCAAACTCGCTGCAATATACTGCCGATCATCTTGCAATAATGCCGGCTTTACAACATTTATCAAAAAACCAGTATAGAAAAACTGTGAGATTTGTTGAACAACATCCGGATGTGCCGCCTGTGCTACTGCGTTGCAGAACAACACCGATGAATGAAAATCAGCCAAAGTGTCACTGGCTTCATCTTCAATAAATCGTTCGCCCCCGTCACCAAGAATTTGTCGTGGCAGTTGAGAGAATGTTCCAGATAGTCCGGTGGCAACAACAGGGCAGAACGCGGTCTGAAAGCAGATTTGGACAGTTTTCAGGGCTTTTCTCTGATAGAAAACGAGTAAACAAAAGCTTGAGAATTTTTCTTTAAGGACGTTAAGTTAAGTGAAAAAGAAGAAATACGAAGGAAGACCTTAAATATTCGAAAAAACTGCCCGACGAGATAAAAACCACTAACACCCAGTCTTTAAATAAGTATACAATTTTTTCAGAGTAATATGTGGAAGAGGGGATTCTCAAAAATAACCTTATATGCAACAAATTCCGCAATTTGTGGATGTTCTGCCGAAACCGACAATATGAGTAAAAGAGCATCTCGAGCTAATTGTCCGATATCATTCTGAAAAAATATGCACAATTTTCTAATATAGTTAAAGTCTCTACCGGCTCATATAAAAACGTAATCAATTGCGTAAACACAACAAACTGCTCTGAACCTTCAGCTCTCGAGAAGAAAAAATGCAACAACGTCCGATCTTCAGCCAATTTCATACAAATTTGGTTGAGCAGAAGAACAAAATGCTTCTCATTCGCCGATGGCTCTTTTTTCGTCGTTCCCGTTGGCGAATTTTTGATAGTCCAGAATGTATCAACACGTCGGGACCTGCAAATTGTTTTTAGAAAAAAGAAATGCTTGAAACATCTTCTTACCACTCACACAACCGCAACAATGGTATCAAAATCGGTTTATGAACCAATAAGCAATGATTTTGTGAATGCGACTCGGACACGATATTCTCATAAATTTTCACCAGTGCCAATTGACACGTCGGTTTTAAAAGTTCCGCTAATTGAATCGCCCAATCCAAGACTTTTTCCAATATTTGTTCGGTGAAAAATCGATCCAAAATTGGGCCAATTGTTGGTTCTGGTTGTGAGTTAACTTCAAGCATAAGGAGGGTACACATGTTCGTCGTCCTTTCCAGAAGTTCTGCTACCTTAAAATGTGAAATCTAAGCGAAAATATAATTTTCTGCGATTTACGAATGAAATTCCTAATTAAGATGTTTAAAACAATATCCTTTTTTTAATTGAACATTTACTGTTAATATTTCGAAAGGATTAAAGGGTCACGTCTTTTTTTCCGATTCTTTCTTTTAGAAAGACGAAATGTACCGAGATATCTACAGTACACTCCATTCTCCGAGATCAATATTTGAACTTTTAAATTTCAATTAAAGGGGGGCTGAGGGGACGAAATAAATGGTTGAAAAATGATGAAAGTATGATTGTTGATAAATAAATGAAACAAAAATCCAAAGAAAAACTCAAAAATGGCGAAAAAAAAACTCATACCCCAAAAATTGGAAAGAAAAGAAAAACAAGATAAAAAATCAGGCGGCCGAGAAAAAAAAACAAATGGCCTAAAAAACAAAAGGCGTTTCTTCGGCCATTAAGGGCGAACACCTTGGTTATGGCTTTTTTTTCGCTAATTTTCGAGGTTTTTTTTTGGATTTTTTTCCATTTATTTATCAACAATCATACTTTCATCATTTTTAAACTATTTATTTCGTCCCCTCAGCCCCCTTTAAAATCTCAAACCTCATCATAATCACTTTCATGCTCAACATTTCCAAACTTCCTTTCCAAAACTTCTTCAACAATTCTCCATTCTCTTTCAAATATCCTTTCCCATTCATTCGGATCAGAAGCGTAGGCAACTGTTAATTTAGCCGCTCGTGCTGAAGAAATTAAAAAAAGTTGAAAACATCGCTGTGCTTTCTAGGTCACGCAACCTACATTTATTTTTTAAAAAATAAATATTGCAATGATTCATGCTCTTTTCATCAAAAGAGTCCACTTACCTCTCCCCGATGATGTATCTAAATTCCTCGGACTCGATTCCGCCGATAATGGTGATGATATTTTATTCAACCACTTTATCATCCAAAAATCTACGGAAAATTTTGTATAATCAATCAAAATTTACATTTTTCGATAATTTCTGGAATCTGACCAAATTATAAAAAATAGATACATATTTTTTTGAATTTGGTATATAACATAATTTATCAATCAACAAACAACACTTATAACAATAACAAAAACAACAACAACAATTCCTCAAATTTCAATTTGCTGACGAACAACTGAAACATGTGCTGGGTGGTAGTATTTCGATGTTGAATTTCGGACAAGTACAATTGATTGGGCTGAAAAAATGAAAATGAAGTTCTCAATCCAATAGTTGAATTTCAATTTGTCAAAGGCAGCTTGTCAGTTAACACGACCCAAATTTAAGGCGAAAACTAAAAATTCGAATAGGGGATCAGACGGTCGAGATAACAATAACAATATGTTGCCAAATTCAAATAATTGTGTTTCGCGCCAATTCCGACCGCGTTGCACGGACACCGACCGCGTCGCACGGACACGCGCGCATTCAAATTTTTAATTTTGCAACTTTGGACGGCTGCTATGACGCGTGTATTTATCGGTGTGATTTCGCATAAATTGCATTGTACTAATTAGAGAACGCTCTAATTTTTGAAATTAAAATCAGATAGGGTCAAATTAGCTGAACAGCTGTCTTTAAAACTTCAATTTTCATCTTCAAACAAAAATCACTCACTCTTCCCATAATTCGCCGCAATTTTCCTAATAGTCGCTGCACAAATATACCCCATTGCTATTCCGTGACCTCCTAGGTAACTCTGCTCTCCGGACATGATTCTTCCAATGATTTCCCTAAAAAAAATTGAAAAAAAATGTAATTTCTAAAAAAATTGCTGTGTTACCGATTCGCCGAATACCGATACTCCACCGTCGATTTTTCATCTTCAGAAGTTTTTTCGACTTCTTCTCTCGATGCTTGTTCAATTTTCCTTCGTTTTGTTTTTTCCTTTTTCTTCTTATTCGCTTTTCTCTTCTTCTCCGATCTGAAAAAAATGGTATTTCGGATAAAAAAAATTGTTTTTTTTAAATTTGCTCTATTTTTCGATGCGGGAGCTCCCTAACGCGACTATGGTGTTTTCTATTATGAGAAGTCTTAATTTTCTAAATATTTCTCACTTATCATCCAATTTCGACGACAATTCGAACAACCCTTTCAAACTAATCGGCTTCTCTCTTGCCGCTGCATTCAATGCCACAAATCCTTGCAATCTTCTTGTCTGGTTCTCTGAATTTTCCTCCTTTTCTTCACCCTCCACCAATTTTTCAACCCTTGGCTCTTGTATAATCTCTCTATTTCGATTTTCACGAAGCTGAAAAATTAATATTTACCTATCAATGAAAATCATTTTTTTCAAAAACCAACCGAAATCAAATCCCGATCCGATGGAACACAAATAATACCAAACTTTTTCGGTCTACCTCTTCCCAAAAAATCTAATCGAACCGGAATCAGCATGTTTTCGTCAAAAGTTGCGTGAGAATCTCCTCCTTTGAGCAAATTTGAAAACTCGAGCAATTCTACTGGGTTTCTACAAATCACCGCTCTATTTGAATCCGTTTCCATTGAATTTTCAGGTCTCCAATTTTCAACAAGTTCATCGAAGTGGTAATCAAACGGATATTTGATAGATAAGGCATCCCAGAACTTACATCGCCTGTTTTGTGGTCGAGCATTGTTTCGACTCTATAATTTGAATCCATTTGCTTCCTAATCTACACTTCGCCTCTGAAATCCTCACCTCCAATTCCTCCTTCATCCATCTTTCAAACTCCTTTCCAGCTTCTGAATCCACATCGTCGTTCGGAAAGCAAAACCTCCTCGCCTCCAAATGCGCCGCCGTATCATCACGAAGCCCACTTGCTCGAACATTCTGCCTTTGTAATGCAATCCATAAATCTTTTCCAAAATTTTGGGGCACAATAATTTCTAGGCCATCCAGAACACTCTGGCTCGAATTCCGAAAAACTACCAGTATTGGAATCTTGGCGGCAGTCTGAACTACTCCCCCGATACTTTCGGCTTCTTGATTTTGAAAATCTGCGTTTGATACTCTAAAAGCCATGTTTTTTTTTTAATTTAAAGAATTAATAAAATTACCTATTTTTCAAAGCTGTCTCTCGTACCTCCGGGCTCCAAAAAGATGTTGATGGCTGCTCCCAATCTATCACATTTAGGTCCAAATTTCCTCTACTCTCATTTTTTTCAGCTTTTTTCCTACTCCACCCAACTCTTGGATCTTCAATCGATAAGCTAATTACTAAACCATCAGGGATTGTGCATGAATTCTTCGAAGCCATAATTTTTCTCCATTGTTCGTGATGAGGCCTGAAATTAGCAATCTTTCAAATAGACAATGGTGAAACATCAAAAATTATAATTAAAAAGTGTTATTATAAATTTAATAAACAAATGAAAAGATTAGGAGCATTTCCAAATTTTTTTAAAAACAAAAAAGTAAACATAATGATTTTCAGAAAATGTTTAAAGTACACATAAGAATTTGGAAAAAAACTCTAAAACGTTTACCTAAACTCTTCCCCATCTGCCAATCTAACAGCTCCTCCAAATTTCTCCACAGCCATTGGTCCATAAAGTCGGAAACGGTTTAAAACATTGTGAAACACCCAAATTTTTGTAGAAACTTTTTTTTCAAAATATTCTATTCCTGTATTCTCATCCTTTACTCCGCTATCTCGATCAATTTCCACAATTTCGAGCAGTAACTTCATTATTTGATCCTTATTCGTTGGGTGAACCCAAATCGCCACTTTTTGCTCTTCAACCCATTGTATCCGTCCAGGTCCAATATATCCATTAGGATACTTATTTGGTTCATAAAATTGAATAGACGTTTCAAATTTCATATTTTTTCGAGAATTCGAAATCGGTGTTAATCGCTTCAAAACGTGTTCAATTTCAACCCCAGAAACTAAAAAACAAGCCAAAAAAGATCGATCCCTTATAGCACAATGCTTGTTCGAATCACGGATCACACTTCGAAATCCTCGTTGATAACTCCGATCCGCTATTTTGAATCCCCATCGTTTAACCATTCGAAAACGCTTCGCATGCCAAATATGCGTTTCCATCCATGCTCCATTTTTCATACGATTTCGATAGATTGGCTCAAGACATTTGGTCGGTTTTCGTCTTGCAAAACGACTTGGTGGTTTCTTCCGATGATTTGAGAGAATGTGAGCAGCGGCGAAATCTCTCATGCCTTTTGGAAAACGTCGCACTTCGTAGGCCATTGCTCGTCTGAAAATGCAAAGAAAGTTGTTGAGATGTTCTTTTTTTCCATTAATTTATTCAAATCTGTTTAAAAATCAGTCTCTGAATACCATTTTCTTAATTTTTAACTAATCTCTATGTAATTTCCTTTTCGCAAATAGTCTGAAGTAATATTATAAAAGTATTATACAAATTTTCAGATTTTTTAAAATTAAGAATTTAGTTTTCGCAATTCTGTAGTATTACAAAAAATAACTCCATTTAAAACTTTTAAATTGAACAAAAATACATCGATCATGGGATTTTCTGATTTTTGCGCATTTTAAAAAAATTCGGCATTTCAACAAAACCAGTTTTTAATGATGCCATAACTACTTTTAAAAAATTTAAAATTTAAAGAGATTTTTGATGATTTTCAGGAAAAAAGTGTATTTTTTTTGAAAATGTTTATATTTTTCAGATTTTAATTTAATAAATGAAAAAAATTCAATACCTCCTCATATGCCTTGGCAATCTCTGCGCCGCCGTCCTTGGCCCTTTTGTGACTTCTCCAGAAACCAGTGCAGCATTGTCAATTGCCTGAAAATAAAATGTTAAGACTGATTTTCAGCTTTTAAACATATTACCTTCAAAAGCTGAGCAATTGAGTTGGTTCTAGACTCCACGAATTTCTCAACTTCTACATATCTCGGCTTTTCAACAAATTCCCGAGAAATGTCCATCTGAAAATTTTCTTCGATATTTAAATATAATTCGGTCAACTTTCGGGTATCGATGGTTATAACCAAAGGAATAGACGCAAGAATAAAAACGCTGTTAAAAAATCAATAACATTTTATGAATCAAAAAAACAACAACAACACTAAACCCTATAAAGATCTTAATTTAAAATTTACACAGACGACTTTTCATCATGAAGACGTTTAATTTGCAATGCTCTTCGCTCCTCAAACAGTAGTGATTCTTCCTCCAACGGTTTTTGAACAACTTCCTCAACAAGAACTTTCTTCAATTCCACCTCATCCGCAAAATTATCATTGAAAATCTTTCTGCCAGTAACCGGATCTACAACATTTCCAAATTCAAAAACGACGCGATCGACCATATGCGATACGTTTGCTTTCGGACGTGACGACCCTTCGATTCGTTTGATGAGTACAGTGTCACCGATTTTTCCTTGTGAATTCCTAGAAAAAATTTATGTATTGTTTCAAAAACATGTTCTTTTTTGTTACCTATCAAGAGCCCAAAAGTCAAACGATCTCGCGAAATACTTCTTCAAGTAAATATTAAACTCATTCATTTGACATCTAACTTGAGCACATGGAATCCGATCGATTCCAATCTGCGTAATATCGGTCACTTTTCCCATGATAATTTGAGTTCCAACTCGCGTTTTCCAGACGGACGTTTTTGGCATCTCTGAAAATTTTAAAAAGAATTTATAAATTTGCAAATAGAGTTCGAATGATAATTTTAGGGGCAATTTTTGTTACTTATCATTGAAAATTCAACTCCTTGACAAAGCTATAGTAAACTAGAGTTCTAATAAGCCTCTCTGAGCAAAAATTGAAGGAAAAAACACTTTTGTTATTAAAAAAAATGAAAAATAAAAACAATAACTTGAAAATAAAATTCCTCCCCAATTAATTCTGTGCAATTCCTCGTCGCCGTGTTTGCACACTTTCATCGAATTGAAAATTCAATTTGGGATACATGTTTAATTTTCTTCGTGTTTTCGAGAAAATTTCGTTATTTTTTCATTTTCTTCTTACTTTTTTTAATCTGCGAAGTTTTTCTTATGTTATTCTTAACGGTTGCTATTTGTGAAATCCATTCAAGTATTAATTTGTAAAAATTCGAAAATAATCAAAAGTTTGATTCTTATCTGGCCTCTAGACGTTTTTTTTAAATGTTCACGTTTATTAAAATTTTTCTAAGTATTTATAATGAAATTGAAAAGTCATTGAACCTCCAACAACCCAATGAATCAGCTATGTTGTTATAATTGTACGTTGCTATGGTGTCAGCGATTTCCTCAGCGATTTCGGAGGGATGAAGCATTGAACCGAATAACTTGGTCACTATTTAGCATTCGTTCTCTTCTTCTACACATTTTAACAATTGATTTTATTCTCAATAATCCTTATTTTCAGAAAAAAATGGCCGCCAATCTACAACAACAACTTGGAGAGAATCTCCTCCGAGCTGCACAAGTAATGGAAGAGCAAATCGATCAAGAAATGAATAAATTGGATAATATGGATGAAGATGATCTTGAGGTTATCAGAAGAAACCGAATGGAGCAGATGAAAAAGGCGCAGAAGACTAAAATGGTAAATTTCTTCCCAAAAAATATTATTATTTCCAAAAAATAATAACAACAGGAAATGGTGTCGAACGGTCACGGAAAGTATGAAGAAGTCGCCGATGAGAGAGAATTCTTCGACGCTACAAAGAAAAGCAACAAAATTGTCATTCTTTTCTACGTTCCTGGAAATTTCCAATGCAAAGTTTTGGATAAACATCTCGAAATTCTAGCCAAAAAACATGTTGCCACGAGATTCATCCATGTAAACGCTGAAAAGGTTCACTTTTTGATCGAAAGACTTAATATTCGAGTCTATCCGACGATTTCAGTAATTGTGGTGGGTTTTAAATCAGTTGATCTTTAAAAAATCGATTTTTTGTAGAATCAACAAACTGTTGACTACATCCGCGGATTCAACGATTTCGGAAATAAGGACGACTTCCCGACTGAGGTATCAAATTTTAAAAATATATAAATAAACACATTTTTTATAGCTTTTGGAGCAACGCCTCGCCAAATCTGAAGTTATTACCGTTGAAAAGAGACCAGTTGTCCAGCAAAAAAAGAAAATCATCAGAAGTGGAGTTGAAAGTTATGACAACGAAGAGGACTGGTGATTCGGCATAATGTTTATAATTTGTTTAAAAATATTTTTTTTCGGCATGCTAAACCTAAATATTCTCCGTTTCGCTTTTTTGAATCATATTATTGTTATTTTTTGTGTACTCGATCTCTTCAAATAAATTTCAATCGCTTACACCAATTTTTTGATAATTGTGGTTCACCCCAAAAATCACTATTTCTTTATTTTATCTTGAAGTGAACAATTGTTTTTAACAAAAGAATTTCAAGTGCAAGAATCTCTTATGAAAGATTCTGTGAGTTCAAGAATCGATGAAAGCTCGTTTGAAAATGAGGAAAAAAGTGTCGACGATCAATTTTTGGTGAATGATGAAGAGAGTTCGTGGATTGTTGTAGGCGATATTCAGTTTTGGTGGGTTTTGAGAAGCTGAAAATATTGATTTACTTGTTTTTAGTCTCAATTGATAGGACTGTGCTGAAATTTCGAAAATTCAATGCAAAGATTGTTTAAAAAATCAATTTTGGCAGTTTATGCTTGAATTTTTCTCTTTTTCTGAAATTTTGTCAAGCGTTCGTAATAAAAAACGTTTAATTTAACTTATAACATTTATTTTCGAATAACAAAGTTCTAAGCAGCTTTTTTCAAATTAGAAAATTTGTTAGATATTATTTATTAGAACCACGTGTTGGGAGGAACTGCGTGTTTTCTATAGAAATTTTTAATTTGCAAAAAGATTATTTTGAATGTTAATTTTCAAAATGTGGTTTTTCGTATTTCGCTCTGCTTTTTCGCACGATGGTGGTGAAATAAAACAAAACTTAACTCGAAACGTCAGAATTTTCAATTATTAGTTCGGAAAAAACGACAAACAAATAAATTTTCCTGATTTTTTGTAATGAAAATTCAATTTTCGAATAATCAGAATGCTGGAATCACGAAGATTCAAAAAACACCCTTTTTTTCAGTTTGACAACTCAATACACCAATTTACCGTCACTGAATCTCAAAAATGCTGTGCATTTTTCTGCATGCTCCTTTTCCGGGCCAATAGGTAGATTTTCGCTTATTTGTTTTTTGTTTTGAAAATGCCCCTTTCAGCTCTTGCCTATGCTCCAACCTCAACACTGTGGCTCGTAACTATTAGAACATGTAGTGGCCGAATTTTGAAGCAGAAATTAGAAGTTGCTGATGCATTTTCCATTGAATGGACCAGAGGACATCGTCTTTTAATTTTGAATAGAAAGGGGCACGCGTCGGTTTATTCGTCACTTGGGGAACAAGTTAGAGATTTTCATTTTAGTAATGTTAGTTTATTTAATTTTTTTTTAAATCAATCGGAATGTATTTTTTAGAGTATAAAAGAGGTACAATCTAGTAGAATGTTTACAACATCAAGAAGTGATAGTGGAATCGCGATAATTGATGAAGAATGCAGAGTTTTTGTTGTTAACTCGGTTTCTGAGCCGATTGTTTGGACTATTAATTCGCGTGAGTAAAGAAAATATAAAAATTTGAAAAATCATTCATATATTAATGAAAATTAAGAAAAAATCGGAAGTCAAAATCTTTATTTAAAATATAAACTTCCTTAAAAATCTAGTTAATGTTACGTTCCAGCTATTCGAGAAAAACCATCAGCTTGGACGGCATTTCAACCGCATTCACAATTGACACACGTTCTATTGATATTTGGATCCCAATTTTATATGGGAATGCAGGGGGAGCAAATGATGATTCAACCACAGGTTTCTAATTGGTCTGATTCTGGTACAATTTATACACAATGCGTTGTTGACGACGCAAGGAGTCGAATCGCTTTATTGACTTCTAGTTCGCAGATTCAGGTTTGTATTTTTTAATTTAAACATTTTCGGGAGCTTCCGCCTATTTTCAAAATTTACAAAGGGAACCAGATGTTTCTTTTCTATTACATATTTTGAAGTTTTCACTTGAACGCACTTTTAAGACAGCTTTATAAGTCTTACCTTTTATTTATAAATAATTGTCAATTTTGAAATAATCGCTGTTTTTCAGCTAGTTTCCATTGACCTGGACACTCTTTTCGCAACGATCACATTAGAAGGTCACGATTTTTCGAATTGTCTACATTTTGGCTGGATGTCAACATCGGCAATTTTTGCACAAATCACACAGAATTTGACGATTTTTGTGAGCATTAAATCGGCGACGAGTGATACGGAAAGTGTTCGAACATTTGAGTAAGTTTTAGTGGATGAATTAGCTTGTGAACTGTTTTTTTTTGTTTTTTAGAAAACATACCGGATTTGCAAAAATTGGTGTCGAACAGGATGGAATTCGAATTTTTGAGAATTCAAAGATTGAATTTTGTACGGTGGCGAGTAGTAAGTTTTAGATTTTGCTTTCAAGTGGTCCGGGGATATTATTTACTAGATTTTTTATGAAAAAAATTAGTTCCATTTCCGATTATTCACAGTTTTAAAAAAAAATTATTTTTTTATAATGGGGATATTCATTAAAAATGCAAAAAAGTGAAAAGCTTCAATATATATAGTTTGAAATGGTGATTATTAAAATTTTCCAGAAGAACAAACCGCAGTACTTGGAGTGGCATCATCAGACGATTCGGCATTCCTGCATGATGCTGCAAAATATCTAGACAATGGACAAGGACATAAAACTTATGCGAACGCTAATCAAGTGAAAGATATGAATTTGGCGATAGATGATTGCATTGTGGCCGCTTGTGACTCTTGGCAGCCGAATTTGCAGAAAACTCTTCTGAAAGCTGCAAGATTGGGAATGGGGTTCATTTCTGCACCAAATGATACAACAAGATTGATGAAGGCGATTAGGGAAATCAGAGTGTTAAATGAGCTGCATTTTAGTCGAACAGGGGTGCCAATGACGCATAGACAGTAGGATTTTGGTGAAAGAATTTACTAGAGAAATCGATTTTTTCCAGACTTCAAACCATCGGGGAAACATGCTTAATCAATCGATTGATCGACACTGGTTGTTACAGCGTTGCGGTAAAGGTATCCCAATGGCTTGGAGGGGAAACAAGTGAAAATGTGGATAGAGTTTTATTGGAATGGGTTAGAAGATCAATCAATAAAGCAGCGAATAGTGAACAGAAGTATGATAATCAATCGATTGAAGCGTTGGAGAAGAAGTTGTCAGAGAAATTGCTGCAATTTCCGCATGTTTCAATAGCAGGTATTTATTCTAGAATTTCTAGTTTCCGAAGATCCTTGTTTTAGATGCTGCGAAACGAGCGATTGAAGCGAAAATGCCGAAACTCGCAAGATTGTTCATAAAAAGAGAGACGGATGACTCAAAACATGTGGAAATTCTTCTGCAACTTGATGATGTTCCAGCGGCGCTTGAAAGAGCCGCCACAGCTCAGAGACCTCAATTGATACATCAAGTTGTGAAGCATTTAATGTCAAGCCATAAAAGAACGGAATACGAGTTGGCGATTCGGAAAATTCCGTTGGCACAATGTCTTTATCAGGATTTAGTTCGGCAGGAAGGTGAAACGGCGAGAGGAGTGTCTGGAAGGCAAATGTTGGCGTTGTTGGAGCAAGCTAGTGATTTTGAGCGGCAGACGTTGTTTCATTTTGATGTGGCGGAAACGGAGAGAAATGTACATATATTTTGGAATTATTGCCAGAAAATTATAGTTTTTTCAGCCGTCTGATCGATTGAATGCGTTGAGAAGAGCAAAAGATGCTGCGAAAAGTATGGGAGATAAGGCTATTGAAGAAATTTTGAGCGATGTGGTTAGTAATTATGTCTGAAACTTTTAGAATTGAGAATATTGACCGTGAAAATGTTTTTCTCAATTTTTTAGACTGCTTTTGCACCATCACAAATTGAGAGAGGTCAAGCGGATTTATCGGTTAGAGATACGGTAATTGAAATGGCGCATGATACAGCAAAAGTCAGTCAATTGAAGCATCAGGCAAGATTAAGTGATAAACAGTGAGTTTTCTATATAAGGTCATCGTTGATTATCTAATTTCAGAGTTCTTCTTTGGACCATTGAAGGCCTGGCAAAAAAGGGAAAAATGGAGCAGTTGTTTGACTTGGCACAAAAGAAGTCTCCTATTGGATATGCTGTAAGAATATATTTTTGATATTTTTTAAGTGAACGCTAAATTTTAAATTTTTCAGCCATTCGTTAAAGCATGCGTTAAATATAAGCGATTCGATGAGGTGAAAAAGTATATGGCCAAGGTGAATGGTTATGCGGATTTGATTGCGGCGAATATTTCAATGAAGTGAGTAAATAAACTATTTTCGATAATCAAAAATTAGAATTTTGCTGAAAATCAACTAAAAGTTTACAAAAGTTCCGAAAAATCGTTTCTCCTTTCAGAAATTACGTCGAAGCGGCGAAACTGGCGTTTGACAGACGAGATCGTGAAATGCTTCATTCGATATTCTTGAAATCACACGAAGATCGATCACAGTATGAGAAATGTTCGACAATTTGGAGATCTATCTAGAAGCAATCAAATAATTTGTAAATTTTTCATGTTTATATATTTTTAACCCTTTTGCGGGATAACCCTTTATTGCATGCCTTGAATTTGAATTCAGTCAAAAACAGATCGTGTCAAAAATACTTAATTATGTGATATTTATTTATGAAATCCTATTTGAATGCCTGAACTATAGTTATTTTTGAAAAGGGTTATGATAACCTGATATTTGAAAGAAATTGTATAAAAGTTCGTTTAGAAAATCTAAACATTCAGACAATGGCATGTTCAAAGCTTTGGTCTTGTACCGAAACTGTGCTCAATGGAGGTATAAAATTGTTTTTGTACTCTTCAAAATCGAGTAAATTGCGGGTGGCGATTGGTGAAGTACCTGGCCCAATGGTTCATGGGAGTGTTTCTTTTGGTAACCTTTAAGCAGTTCTCTAGTTTTACAAATCAAACGATTCTTACAGTAACCGAAGCGGACAGCGATGATGGACTTCCACACACACTTGAGCATTTGGTATTCATGGGAAGTAAGAGTTATCCGTTCAAGGGAGTTTTGGATGTTATTGCTAATCGATGCTTGGCTGATGGAACGAATGCGTGGACTGATACTGATCATACGGCTTATACTTTGAGCACAGTGAGGGTTTTATTCATATTTATGAAAAATTATAGTTATTTACGATTTTTTGCTCTGACTATGACTAATTAAAGATATGGTGAGTGATAATTTATGTACTCAAAGGATTCTTAATTAGGCCTAATATTCAGATTGTTGTATTTTCGGAATTTGAATTATTAGTATTTTGAGCCGCTTAAAAATCCACAAACTTGCATTTTCCAGGTCGGAAGCGATGGATTTCTCAAGGTGTTGCCGGTTTATATCAATCACTTGCTGACGCCTATGCTGACGGTAATTTTATAAAAATATTTTAATTTTTTATAAATTTATTTTGCAGGCTTCGCAGTTTGCAACAGAAGTTCATCACATTGATGGAAAAGGAAATGATGCGGGTGTTGTTTATTCCGAAATGCAAGATCATGAGTCTGAAATGGAATCGATTATGGATCGAAAAGTGAAAGAAATGATTTATCCACCTTATAGTCCATATGCAGTTGATACAGGCGGTCGTTTAAAGAATCTAAGAGAGTCATGCTCGTTGGAAAAGGTTCAGAATTATCATAAGAAGTATTATCATTTGTCGAATATGGTGGTGACAGTTTGCGGAAAAGTGGATCATGAAAAAGTGCTGGATATTATGAATGAGGTGGAGAAGGAACATATTTCAACCGTGCCTGCTCATTTTCCAACACCGTTTTCTTGTGAACCGGGAGAGATTCACGACTCGTCGGTGCAGAAGGTTCTTTGTCCGAGTGATGATGCATCAAGGGGAAGTGTTGAGATCGCATGGTTAGTTAAACTTTTTTTCAAAGATATTTAGAAAATCGATTGAAAAGTTTTTAATTCAAAAAACGTTCGATTTTTCTGAATATGACTATTTTCAGGTTCGCACATTCTCCAACGGATCTCGAAGTTCATTCAGCACTACAGGTTCTTTTCGATTATCTCTCGAATACCTCAGTCTCGCCGCTTCAAAAAGATTTTGTCCTGTTGGATGATCCATTGGCAAGTTCGGCACAATTCCATATTGCTGAAGGGGTAATTAAATTATGGAAAATAATTTATTAAAATATGAATTTTAATATAGGTTCGATGTGACTTGCGATTGAATTTTAGTGGAGTTCCCGTAGAAAAATTAGAGTCTGTTGCCCAGAAGTTCTTTGACAAAACAGTTCGCGAGCATTTGGAAAATGGGACATGGGATATGGAACGAATGGGATTTTTGATTGATCAGGGGATTTTAAACGAGTTAGTGAAATTGGAGACGAATGCACATGATGATATCATTTCACATATTATTGGACATCAATTATTTGATAAAGAGAGTGTCGAATTGCTTAGACAACGGACGAATGAGGTTGAATATTTGAAGAAGTTGAAGTCAGAACCGGCCGAGTTTTGGAGCGGATTGGTGAAGCGGTTTTTCACTTCTCCGAGTGCGACAGTTATTGGAGTACCGGATGAGAAGTTGGTTGATAAGGTTAGTTTTGAATGGGCGGGCTATGGGCATTAGATACTCACAGCAGAGACATGTATTCTGTACTGGTGCGTACCTAATTTCCCTAACCTCAAAAATCTATGCAGAAAATGATAATTTCCAGATTGCTGAAGTGGAAGACAAACGTCTTGAAGAGCAAAGAGCAAAGCTTGGACTGGACGGACTCTCTGAAATGGGCCAAAAACTGGAGAATGCGATCAAAGAAAATACAGCGAAACAGCCATCAGCTGAACTTCTGGATCAATTGATTGTAAAGGAATTGGAACAGTTTGACCGTTTTCCGGTTCAGAGTTTAACGAAAGACTCGAACTCGTTGAGCGCTCAACAAAAAGCGTTCCTTGATCAATTCCCATTTTATGTTAATCTTCATCATTGTCCAACAAAGTTTGTCGAGATCTTCGTGCTTTTCGATTCGGCTAACTTGACCCTTGAGGAAAGAAGTCTTTTGCTTCTTTATACGGACTTGTTGTTTGAATCTCCGGCAATTATTGATGGAAAAGAATACACTGCTGAAGATGTCGCAAGATTATTTACCAAAGATTTGATTGATCATTCGATTCAAGTAGGAGTATCAGGATTGTTCGATAGAGTGCTAAATTTGAGAATGAAAGTGGGTGTTGATAAGTATCCACTTTTAGCCAAATGGGCGAGGATTTTTATGCAAGTTAGTCAATAAGAATCCCTAATTTTTTCTTTTTAAATTTTTATTTCAGGGTGTAATTTTCGATGCATCTCGTGTCAAAATGTCTGCTCAGAAATTGGCAAGCGATGCTCGTGAGAAGAAGAGGGACGGATGTACGGTTGCATCTAATGCGATTGCTTCATTGATTTATGAGAAAAGTACACCACTTTTTAAAATCAAAATTAACACATATTTTTAAAAAATTTCAGACAGTAACCCAATTATGTTTGATGAGCTGACACTGGAAAAACTTCACGAGAAATTGGCAAAAGAAGCGTCAAAGAATCCGGCGGCGGTTATTGAAAAACTTGAAAAAGTTAGAAGTGCACTTTTTGCAAATGGGCTCAATGCGCATTTCATATGTGATATCGATTTGATTGATCCGAAGCACATGACTTCAGAAATGTGGGAGTGGACCAGAGAGGATAAGAGATTCGGAAATGGAGAGTTATTCAAGGTAAGAACTGCGCTCAGGAGAAAAGAAACGATGCTTTTAGAAAAATTGAAGCATATTTTTTTCGAATAATCTCCAGCAAAATAGGTTCTTGTGAAAATTAGAAAACCATTGCATTAAATACAAAATTTAAAAAATTTAAAAAAGACCACCTAATGATGCAATACGAGTACACACATTTGCGTTTGAGACGCCCACATCAAACCATTTTTTAATGTTTTGGTTCAATAAAGCGCGTAAAACTTTCAGGCTTCTTGTGGTGAAGATGTCAATCCGCAATTGGGTCGACAACTTCTCATTGGAGTCGGAGGATCAGAATCCTCATTCATTTATCAAACCACACTTATCGATGCGGATTGGACAAATGACCATCAACTCATTCCAACGATGGTATTCGGACAATATTTGAGTCAATGTGAAGGGCCATTATGGCGAGCAATTCGTGGAGATGGATTGGCGTACGGTGCGAATTTGTTTGTGAAGCCTGATAGAAAACAAATAACTTTGTCTTTATATCGCTGTGCTCAACCGGAGGTGGCTTATGAGAGGACCAAAAAAATTGTGGTAAGACGTTTTATATTTGGTATTTACACTGAGTCCTTTTTTCCAGAAAGAAGTTGTTGAAAGCGGCAAAATTTCCGAAGCGGAATTCGAAGGAGCCAAGCGATCACTTGTCTTCGAAATGATGAAGCGAGAAGGAACCGTTAGCGCTGCTGGAAAACTGAGCATTTTGAGCAATTTCAGACAAACTCCACATCCTTATAACATGTAATTGTTCTCTTAAAATTTCAAAAATAACTCTTTTTTAGCAACCTATGTCATCGAATCTGGAATTTGACATCATCTGAAATGCTGAAAATCGGAGGACCATTAGTTTCGAGAATCTTTGATGATTCCCACTTTGTTCGGGCTATTGCTGTTCATCCTTCAAAAGTCAAGGATATAAAGAAATCGTTCCCCGGAATCGAGACGGTTAACATTTCTGCAATTCAATATGCAAGCAAGTGAACCATACCTTTCTAAATATTTGTTTTTGTGTTTTTTTTGTTGAAATTGTGTTTTTTATTGAGAGAAATAATAGTATTTATTTTGAACACGAAAAAAAATCAAAAAGTAAAACAAAAAACCCGACCCAATAAGGCTTAGAATAAATCATTTCCAGGAATGTCAAAATTGCCGGAGAATTGTTCAACAGCTTGTGCCAATTCTTGAACATCATTCAAAAAGTCCGCATTTGTGGCTGTGAATGTTTTGAAGTCTTTTAAAGTTTTTCCCGCACCGGCATTGTATTTCTGGACTATTTGAATTCCACGATGAATGAAGTCCCCAACCGCTTCGAAGTCTTGTTCTTTGAATCCACGTGACGTGAGAGCAGGTGTTCCCAAACGAATTCCTCCAGGCCTCAAGGCTGAGACATCACCCGGACATGTGTTCTTGTTACAAGCAATGTGTGCCAGGTCAAGAACATGCTCAGCGCGAGCTCCTTCGACACCAATTGGTCTCAAATCAACAAGAAGAAGGTGGTTATCAGTTCCTCCTGAAATATTGAATTCATGATAATAAAATGTTATTCAAGAAATCTACCAGTAGCCAATGTATATCCATGTTGAATAAGTCTTGCAGCCAGGGCCTTTGCATTCTGAAGAACTTGTTCTCCATACAGAACGAAATCTTCGCTAAGGCATTGTTTCAAAGCAACGGCGATTCCGGAAATTGTGTGATTGTGTGGGCCACCTTGAAGCCCTGGGAAAACTGCACCATTGATCTTCTCTTGAAGATCGTACAGGATTTCTTGTCCCTTTGCGTTCACTGATCGGACACCTGGAAAAACAAAAAAAAATGAAAGATGTCTCGGTAGTTTTGAACAAGATGAAAAAAAAACAATTTTAAAAAATTAAAGGAGGGTACGAATTGAAGAGTATGTTTTTCGATTTTCCGTTTATTTCGTGTTTTAAAAAACCTACCCTTTCTGTAGAAAATCAGAGCTCCTCTTGGCCCTCTCAAAGACTTGTGAGTTGTTGTAGTCACAACATCTGAATATTCAAATGGTGATGGAATCAATCCAGCCGCAACCAATCCAGAAATATGTGCCATATCGGACATCAAATAAGCCCCGGCCTGAAAAGGATTATGTTCTTGTGAAAAATTTCAATATCCTAACCTTATCAGCAATCTTTCTGAATCTTGCATAATCCAAATGTCTAGCATAGCACGAAACTCCGGCAATGATAACCTTTGGTCGGAAGAGCAATGCATTCTCTTCAAGCTTGTCATAATCGATCAAACCGGTTTTTGGGTCAACTTTGTATGGAAGTGATTGGAAAAATTCCGACGAAGCCGACACCTTTTTCGATGGCGTATAGAATCCATGGGTCAAGTGTCCACCGTCTGGGAGGTCCAATCCCATAATTCTATTATTTACTCCAACGATCGCGGTGTAAACGGCCAAATTGGCTGGCGATCCTGAGAGTGGTTGAACATTGACACCCCACTTGGATGGATCAAGTCCGAATACCTGAAAATGGAAATAGTTGGTAGAACTTTCAAGTTTTCGGAATAAATTTCACTGGATCTAATATTCATTATGTAAATTAAATATTTTCTCAAATAATATCACCTTTTGCCAATAAATAACATACCTCCAACGCTCTTCTCTGACACAACAACTCCATCTGATCAATAAACTCATTTCCACCATAATATCTCGCTCCTGGATATCCTTCACTATATTTATTGCACATTGACGATCCAAGTGCATCCATAACCGCTTTACTGGTGAAGTTTTCAGAAGCGATTAGTTCTAGCCCCCGGCGTTGGCGTTTTTTCTCCTGCAAATTGATTAATTTGATTGTGATCAATAAAAATAAACTTACATTCTTCATAATCTCGAAAACTTCCGGGTCAATTTTCTCAACATGATCTTTCAGAATGTTTTCGCCCTGTGTGTATTTGATTCGGTTTACTGAGACCAATGGTGTGTGCACTTGACGTTCTGCCATTTTTAGCTGAAAAACACAAGAAAAATAGATTTGTCGATCATATGATTTGAGAAAAAACGCCAAGCAGGAACTGTTACGGGATATCTCGATAAATCTAGCAGATTAGAACAAAGAAACGCGATCAAGATTATGATGGTTGCTAGATAAGGCAATATATAGCTAGTAATTTGATGAGACTCTCGAAAAAATCAAGATTTTGAAGACCTATTTCATAGATCACAGTTTTGTTACTAAAAATACAGCATAATTTAAAGGAACCTAATGTTTTAAATTAAGCACGGTACTCTCACAACAAAAATTTGAAACAGAAATACTACTGTACTAAAAATTAAAAATGCCAAATTTTGTCTTTCTTTAGATTAAAACTGATAAAAATTCAAATTTCGAAAAACAAAAACATTGCCAAAAATAATTTTCATATAAAAACGTGTACAATACATTAAAAAACATTCGCAAAGGAGGAAAACGCAAACAACGACCGTAAAAGGCGAAAACTTTTGATCGAACATTTGAATACTTGACACATACAAGACATTTTTATTAGGAAACTATTCATTGAAAAATCTTTTTTTTCTTCAGAAAAAGAGATGCAATTTTATTAAAGGACAAAAGATAACAGAGTGGAACATTATATCGCACCCCTTTTGTTTTTCCGAGATCATAGTTTATATTTTGATCATTAAATAAAGTTTTAGGTGTCAAAACTTGATCTATTACAAAATATATCCAAAAAACACCTATTATAAAAAGAAACGTGGATCCACAAAAAAGCAAATATTGTTTTTTTGAGCTTGCCTCCCACTTTTTTCCCAAACACCATGACATGAAAATGCACAAACCTGAGGCGATGACAGTAACCCAACTGTTTTTCTGAAAGCAGCTCTCGCCAACATTCTGAAATTTGACTTTAAATATGCGTTAATTGTAGTCAAACAAAAAATAATCGATAAAAACTAGAGTGCAATGTATCAGGTCTGCCACACTAGGTTTATCTTATCAGATTGTTGTTTGCAACAGACAATTTCGTGAAAAATCAAAAAGTGGCTGAAACACCGTGTATTTTCGAAAAAAAAAAACGTGAAAAAATAATATTTTATTTCATCAAAAATCAATCGAAAAATCTCTGAACCCAAAAAAGAAACACGTGGTGAACTAGTTAAAACACTTGTAAAAATCACGATTTTGTCAAATACAAATTTACATGCCTTGATATTTCGGTCCGCCACCTCCTTCCGGTGTCACCCAGTTAATATTCTGAGTCGGATCCTTAATATCACAAGTCTTACAATGAATACAATTCTGCGCGTTGATCTGAAGACGAAGTTGTGAGCCATCTGCCTCAGAAGGCACAAATTCATAAACTCCAGCGGGACAGAATTTCGCTTCTGGTCCTCCGTACTTCTTCAAATTCTCCTCCACCGGTACACTGTCATTTTTCAATGTCAAATGAGCTGGTTGATCCTCTGCATGATTGGTTCCAGTCAAAGCAACTGAGGTCAAAAGATCAAATGTCAATTTTCCATCTGGTTTCGGATAATCAATCTCTTTTGCATCTTTCAACTCAACAAGCTTCTCGTTATCTTTTTTTCCGTGCCCAAGTGTCCATGGCTCCAATCCACGACCCAAAACGTAGAAAAGTCCAGAATAGAGTAGTCCTCCAATGTATCCTGAAAATTTTAACTGTATAAATGGCCCCTTTTTCCTCCTACTTACCCAATGATGTATTGAAGGAAGGACGAATATTCCTTGTCGCTTTCAACTCTTTGATAACATACGTATCCTTAATATCTTGTTCATATTTTGCAGGGTCGATTGCTGAAAAATTCATTAAAATGTCTTGAAACTCCTTTCACGCAATTTTCTCACTTGTAGCATCTTCCTTCTTCTCAATCTCATCAAAAATCGCTTCCGCCGCGACAATTCCACTCTTCATTGCATTATGCGTTCCTTTCAGCTTGGCAACATTCAAGAACCCAGCCGAACATCCAACCAAACAACCACCTGGGAAATGCAGTTTCGGAACACTTTGGAATCCACCTTCATTCAGTGCTCTCGCTCCGTATCCGATACGTTTTCCACCTTCCAATTGTTTCGCAATCGATGGGTGTGTTTTGTATTTTTGGAACTCTTTATATGGATTCAAGTTGGGATTTTTGTAGTCAAGGGCAACGACGAAACCAACAGATACTAATGGTTGACCTTCGTCTTCAATATGGTACAAGAAGGAGCCTCCATATTGGTCCTTTTCCTGAAACAAGTTGATATGAAATAGTCTAAAATTATTTATTTGCTTAAAAATTGCAATATTGACATTAGAAAGTGTATTTAAAATTTTTTCTTATTCAAAATACTTGTTTTCTGATAAAAATACTATTTTTTTCAACAGTAATTTTTGAAGAAAAACTTGAAAAATTGTTCTGAAAATATTTAAGAATCTCCGAAAATCCCAGAAAATAATGAGATAAATACAATATTTCCCAGAAGATTTTACTGAAATAAATATTAGCGAAAAAAACCAACCAATGGCCATCCCATCGTATGCTCAACATATCCCGGTCGATGCTTAGCCGGATCAATTTCCCAAAGCTCTTTCAGTCCAATTCCATAAGTCATAGGATGTGTTCTCAAATCAAATTTATCCAAGACTTGTTTACTCAAATGTCCTCTACATCCTTCAGCAAAAACAGTACATTTCGCGTGTAATTCCATTCCTCTTTCAAATCCATCTTTCGGCGAACCATCCTTCGCAATTCCTACATCATTCGTCGCAATTCCTTTAACACTTCCATCCTCATTAAACAACACTTCTCCTGCCGCCACTCCTGGCCAAATTTCGACACCAGCCGCTTCTGCTTGCTCTCCCAACCACTGTACAACTTTTCCCAATCGAACAATATAATTTCCATGATTCGCCAATGGAATTCCAGGGATAATCGGCACTGGAATTCTTCCGCTTTTCGTCAAAATTGCAATTGATTCGGCCTAAAATTGAGGGACTACTATTGAATGATGTATTAAGAAAACAATCTTACATCAACTTTTTGATGAACTGGTGCTCCTAGTTCCTTCCAATTCGGAATAAGCTCATCAAGAGCTCTTGTTTCAATTACAGCACCAGATAGCGTATGAGCACCAATTTCTGGAGCCTTTTCAACAACACAGACTCGTAATTCTAAAAAATTAAAACTTTATCATCATTCTTAGAAGCAATAAAAAATAAATCACCTCTCTGCTTCTGTTCAGCCAATTGTCTCAATCGAATAGCCGCTGAAAGACCCGACGGTCCTCCTCCAACAATAACCACATCATATTCATCGCTGACTCTTGTCATATCTACATCTTTCCATCTTGGATCATTTTTGCGGTCCTAAATATTAATTTCTCAATGAGAATTTCTAATTATCCTAACTTTAATCGTATAATGTGTTGTTGTCCATTGTCCATTGACAACATTCCTCATTTGCGATGAAATCCGCACCAGTGTCACTCCACTGAACCTCATTCTGAAACTATACGTTGTTTAATTAAATCTTGACTATACATAACAGTGGACGAGTTCAAATACACCTTTCAAAATAAAAATAAACAAGAGAGAAAACAAACGTGGGAGAAAAAATAAACAAAAACAAGTTTTAGTGTAAATGTGTACTAACTTTACTGATTTTTAAAGGGGTATGTCGACAAACTTTCAACTGAAAATGAGAACATCTTACAGAAATAAATAAAAATTAGATTTACACGGACAAAATTCAAAAAATTAAGTATTAAAATTCTCGTGGAATTACAAAGTACAAAAAAGTCTGCTCACCTTTTGCAAGACTTCATAAATAACTTTAAAACAACGAAAAACCACCGTTTAGGCACTAGGTCCGAAAAATGGCCTCGAAAACGTATTGACGTGGTAGAACGTTTTTTTAAATTTGGGCTTTAAAAAATTGAAAAATAAAAAAGTGGCATAGGGAATGAAATTCAGTAGAAAAAGCGAATTGAAAAAAATATTTCTGAATATTTAAAGCAAATGAATTCCGAAAGTTTCGAGGATATATTTTTTGGAAAAAAAAACATTTTCAAGTTCATAAAAATTATTTTTTAAAAACCAAATCTGATGAAACAAAAGAATCAGCTCTTAATAAACCCTAACGTGAAAAAAAAAACAAAGAAATGGCGACCCAACGCGTCCTCCACGCTATACCCTCCCCCTCTCCTGACATAAGAACGTTTGTTGTTGTTTGCGATGGCTGATACACCACTCTAGTCACAGGAGGGTTCTAGAGAACTGAAAACTCGAATAAGATAACACAATCATGGAGGTCAAAGTACATTTGATCAATCTTATTAGGCTACGTTTTAGTAGAACATCAAATTTTCAGAAAAATTCAAAATCGTGTATTATTAAAATAACTATCAAAATAAGTAAACAAAACCAGTAAAAACCATCACACAACTCAAATGCAAAGAAAAGCATCAAAACTTCAATGACCAGATATCACTGATTGAACATCTTAGTACAACTCATTTTGTTTTTTTTTAACAATTTCGACAAATTAAAATAAATTTATAATAAACGTACATTAATTGGGTGCAATAAATATACAGTAATGTTTTTTACAAGAGCTTCTTCATATCTGAAATAACAAATCAAAACGAGATCCTTTTACAATGTGATCAGAAATCTAAGATCAACTTGATGGCTGCTCTTCTTCCACCGCTTCCACCGCTTCAATTGCTCCTTCTGCCGGTGGTGCTCCTCGACGATTCCACCAATTGGAGAATTTTGTTTTTACTCGATTTCCTGTTTCGCCTGAAAAATTGGATATTCAGTTTTTCAGAAATTAGAGAAGATCAGGAACTTTCGAAAAAATTAATGCTTCCGAAACCTGAAATATCGAATATGTTTCATTTTTATTAGAATTTTAATTTATTTCTTTCAACGGGAATTTTTGCACAATTGTACGGGACTATAGCTATAAACCTTCAATTTCTGAAATCGAAAACTGATGTTTAAATCAAGTCTTACACTGTCTTTAAGTCATCAAAAATAAAAAACCAAGAATTTTACTTTTCAATTTTGTATTGCTCAAAATATTAACTTCCAACTAACCAATACTATTTCCCAAATTCTTCCCAGCCGTATTAACACTTCCAAAAACCTTCGAAGCTCCTTCAACCCCATTCACCGCATGTTCCAACCTCAAATAAACATCATAAACCCCCAAGTTCTCGGAAAAAGCGTGCCCCGGTGGCTGACAACTCAAATCATCATGCTTTCCAGACATCCAAATGCGGTAATTATGTGTCCTTCTCCACTCATTCACAAATGGTATTCCATAGTGTGGTATTGCTGTTTGTAGATCAGATCTAGACGTCGCTACGAGTCCCAGTAGATACGTTTGCATATGTGACCGAATCCATTCGTCGCTTCCATCAAAATCTAAACAAAAAATGTGTAATTTTTATATTTGCTTTTGTTCAAAATTTACCAGCACTACTACACTTCAACTTCTCCTCCACCCTTTTCAGAATATAATCCGCAAACCTCAAATCTGCCGATGTCAAAGCTACAGTCTTCTCCAAATTCACATCAAAAATTTCAATATAATTATGTACTAAACTCCCGTCTTCTTCAATCTAAAACCATACGTTTTTTAGTAATATCTAATGAAGGAAATGCGAAACCTTTACAATCACATCAAAAATATCCTTTTTCATTGAAAACAGTGCATTTGTCGCTCCAACAACACAACTTCTCACTTTCGCTATCAAATCAATGCACTGGATTGGCAAATATGGATCAAAATATGAACCCTGAAAAAAAAGGAGACAAGTTTTAAATTTTGAAATTGATTTTCCTAAATAGTAGTTTTTATGATAATTAAAGCTGCAGTATCTAATAGAATTGATTAGACCATTTACCTGTGTATAAATACTCAACGGAAAGCCATGCGAGTCCTTTTCTCTTATCGGATCATTTTTTGCGAGCTGTACTCCAACATCTTCTTCAATAACTATCACACCGGAATCTTCTTGAATTTTCGCCGAACTTTCCTCATCTCGTGCTGAGTTTTCATGAAGTAAAATACTTCCAAAATAAAGTCCTTCCCCGAGAACCTCTGAACAAAAACAATTGATATCTTAATTTCAAAAATAAAAGAACAAATTACTTGGAAACATTGAAACAATCGCCAACATTGTCTCTCCTATCCTCAAACCATTCGGTCCAATAAACAAAACCTTTCTCTCTAACAGAAAAAGTTTAAATAACAACAATGCTCGATGTCGATATCGTATAAACAACTCCTGTACTGAGATATCATGAAGTGCCAGCTCCGAAAAACATTGTCCACTCAAATTATCGAATATATCGCATAAATTCTCGTACATCTGTGCCAAAACATCAACTTTCGCGAAATCCCTCTGCTCAAAATATGCCTGCGTTATAAGTTCTAATTTCACCTTTAACGGCCCGAAAAGCGGAACTTTTGTGACCACACAAACGCTTTTTTGTACACTTGTCCGGGTCACATCATCAGGTTTCGATAAAAGTTCCTAAATACAAAGTTGAATTGAAAATTTGAACTTTTAAAGCTTACATTCGCATCAATTTGTCGGTAACAAGACACACCGAATACACTTTTCCCGAGCTCTTCTATCGAAGGAAGCATGAAGAAAATCGTATCTTTTTCGCAATTGTGAACACCATCGGGAAGCGCTAGTGATGGTAGAAGACTCCATTGTTCAGGTAGACCACCTTCTCCAGGACCAGTCAATTTCGGATATGAATATTCGACCTTCAATATTCGAAAATCTTGCAAGTAATGCAAATTTTTTTTCAAAAAATCACTCATTATTACTTTTAAAAAACGTGTAGAATTGATACGCTACCCTTAAAACATAGAAGTTTACCTCTTACTTATTTTCATAACGCGCGGATTAATAAAACGAGAATATTCAAAAAAAAAACTGAAAATTATTATTATACAAAAGTTCTGCGGTTTCTAGGCCTATTTTTGGGTTTCCAGACTATTTTCTCTTGTTGTCAGCTTTAAAGCATATTTTTCGTGTTAAAGTTGCATTTCGTCGTAAAATGGGGGCACTAAAAATCGGAACATAAATTTCATATTTTGAAAATTTTATGCTCCTCATTTTATGTTTTCAGCGTTTCGCCATTTTTTGTGAGATTAACACTTTCTCGACTTTTCTTATACGCCGAAACAAATTTAATGTCTATTCTAGGTCCTCGGTTAAATTTAAAAAATAAACATAATAGGAAAAATTGTAATGCGGAAGCAACCACAATCCTAAAACTGCATTTATTTAATTATTTGACGAAAAAATCAATATTTTCCAGAATTACCTCGCATCCCCTTTTATGATGAAAGCTAACCACCACCACATTCAGAATCGGTGTCATCCGATTATTGTTTCCTTGATTAATTAAAAGTGTTCTTCATTTTTCAGAAAATAAATTTCCAAAAAAGCATCCGGATTTTTTTAGCCGCTTCAATTTCCATCTGAGTTTTCAACACCCCTTCCTCAAAAAAAATAAATGTTTTATATCATCTTGTTGATTGACAATTTTACAATTCGTGTTTCAATTACTTACAACAGAAGAACAATGAAGAACAGTTACAGAAAAAAAAATAAGAAATACAATGAATAATAATAATACAAAAATTTCAGAATTTCAAAGCTTTTGGTATTTGTTTCAGAGTAATAATGGAGATTGATAGATGCAAATCGCGATTTGGAGATCGCGGGAATAAAAAAATTTTTTAAAATGGTCATGAAATTATAGATAAAATATTAATTTTGAGATGGAAGAAATTTGTGAAAGATTGGAAAACGATGAAATTTGAGATTTTTAAAATTTGTTAAAGGGAAAAATTTAAGAAAAAAAGAACATTGAATGATAATTTTTGATGATCACAACAATGAAATGTTGAAGAAAGAATTATCGGGTTTAGGGTTATATTGGATTTTTAAAAAAAATGTAAACAGGTGAAAAGAATTTGGTAATAAAGGACTGATGGTAAATAGCATTTAGAAGTCGAAAATGGTCTCCATTCACATTTTGGTGAAAAAATTAATTGAAAAATGAAAAACGGAAAATGAGCACTTTCATAAAACAAAATTTGGGTTGGGACCTAGATTTTGGTTTTCAGTTCATTGAATTTGGATTTCGAATCATCTGAATTTTTGTGGCAAATCTGATATTTTCAAAATCTAGTGAAAGCATGAATGGCCTAGAAATATGAGTTTTTGAGTTTCTAGGCAGCATGCCAATATTATTAAAACATGCTCAAATTTCATAACATTTTTCAATTATTAAACCAAGACTTTTTCTTACTTCTAAAGCTTAATTACCTAATTATATCAGTCCTCCCTTTAAAAAAAAGTCATCATTTGAGTAAGAAATCTGTCCAGATCCACTTAAAAAATTAAAATTTGTTCCAAAAAAGGATATAATAAACAACAAAAAAATTATGTATTCAAAAGCCATGGATTTCTGGAAACAGTCGCAGCAGTCCGATCTCCATAATCATACAACAACTCCTCGCCAGTTTCAATATCCCGACGAGCGACCAAAATCAAATGGTGCTTATTGTCAAACTCGACCACTTTTGTCTTCAAATTCGGGTTCAGAACCGAATGATTAATCAGGCGACCTTTCCATGGTGACTCTTTTGTCGCATCTACACACCATTTCTTGTTATTATAGTTGAAAAAGTACATGTATGAGCCAATTTGCTCGTCGTTCGAATATTCATCTTCCAACACTTTTGCCGCAGAGTATTCCATCATTTCACCTGGAATTAGAGAATAAAATGTTAATCAATAACTCGTGTTCAAAATGAGATTCTATTGGCGTTTTTAGAGTATTTTAATCATTACGGAAATAACTAAATTTCAATAACCTTCTATTTGTAAGATTTAAACTGTTTATAGTTTCTAAAAACTGTATTTTAAAAATTAAGTATGTATTTATTTTGTTTTTTTATTACTTCGAATCACATTTTCATTTATTTTTCAAAAAATTACCTTTATATTCCACGACAAACTCTCCCTTGTCAAATCGTCGTCGAGCCCGAATTCCGCGTCCTTTGACGTCATCTTTGTAAATTTCCAAAAATTGTTCGTTACAACTTGTGGCTACAGCATCTCGTAGTGCGTCCTTTTCTTCTTCCTATAACAAATATTAATTTCTAGTTATCAGTACTATTGGATTCTGCATTTTTCATTTCAGAAAATATTTATTCCAAAATAATTTTAATAATTACCTCAATCTGTTTGCTCGTCTTCCGACTGCTCCTTCTCACCGGGAAGAATTCGGTAATTTTATGATTCGACAAATCTAAAACAGCTGCAGCGGCCGCTGCTGCTGCCGACGAAGATGACGCCATATTATTCCGTTTTCTTGTGCCTTTCGCCGGTGTCATGACAACAGCACTAGATGCCGTTGCTTCTTTTTGTTGTTGTGCTTTTTTGTGTTGTTGCGATCCGGTTTTATTTGGGCTAGCCCGTTTTGATTTCGTTCTTCTACCCGATGTCTTTTTTTGAGAGACCACTCTCATCATCACAGAGCTCAACGGCTGAAAATCGCAGGGGATAATTGAATTTTTTTTATTTAACATGAGCGGAGGAGGAGGAGAAAAGGATTAAAGCTTTATGGTAAATGACAAGGGAAATGAGATAGGAAACATAAATGAGAAGGACGTTATTTCATAGAATGAGATAGGGATTTTTTTTTGAATTAAGGAAGGGCAAAGAACAGACCTCAAACATTATTTAACAGCGAGGAAATGGTTTTTGAACTTAAAAATGAAACAGAATTGGTGCACGCTCCTGGACCAAATCTAAAATGAGCTCTTTAGTAGTAGAGGATGAAGGTTAACTCACTCAAAAGTGTTCTCAAAATGAACTTTTTGGTTCCGAATAAAAAAACAAATTACATTTAATTCATATTACAACTCCTAACTTCGGAGCATCACGTTTCACAAGAATATGGGGTCAAGCTTGGAGTTAAAGACTGCGTATTACTTGATGCAGCAGTCAAACATAGCTTTATTTCAATAATCCAATTCAATTTAAGTGTCGACTTTCATACTCTATGAAAACAATGAAATGGTGAAAAAATAACTTTCAGTTGGATGAAGTGACGTTTTAAATAACATAAATTAAAATTTGAAAATATTCTATTGGTCTAACATAAATTGGCGGTCCAAAAATCACCGTTATGGACATTTTGCAGAGATTTGCAAAACGCAATGCATTCCCTGAAATGAACTTCTAAGAGCAAACATCAGACTCCATTCTTTTTAAAGCCCAGAGCCGATACAATCAAAAATTTATCGATCAATAACGCAGTTTTCTCAAAAACCAATTCCAAAACAAAACATGTACACAAAACTTGAGGGGGGTTGTGGTTTCGGTTGAATATAATAATGAGAAAAAGAGTGGAAAAATAAAAGAGTGTGTCTATGCCGATCAAGCAACACTGCCTTCCAAACACAACAAAACAGGAATTTTGATGCAGTTTTGTTGTGAGAATCAAAGAAAAAGAATTTGAGGAAAAGAACGAAGAGAGAGGACGCCGCAAAAAATAGGACACAACACACACACAGAACAAAAAAAAAGAGGGGGACGCGGAGGGCGAAGAAGTATACAACACACGCTCACATATGTGCGCCAATTCGTTGTTTTATGTCAGTGCTTCATGTTGTTGACGTTTTTGCGGTGTTGACGTATTTTTAAAACCATTATTTTTTGAAAAATTTTCAATTTTTCAATGATTCTCTAAATTTCACCAATATTTCAATCTCCAAACATATTTTTATTGAAAGAATTTCAATTGCAACTTGCATTATGCAAATTACCCAAAGGATTTGTTCGAAAAATCTAAATTCAGCTTTGTTTTTTCAATATTCATCAAGTTGTTAAAAACCCTGTATTACGACCTTTGAGAAACAATGAAAAATAATAAAAAACATTTCATAAAACTTCCATACATAGTAAGATAAAGACACATGTTATATTCCCAGTTATTGGGTCTCACCCCGATTACTAAAAACTAACACATTCTTACTGTATTTATTCCTGTTTCCAATGATTTCCGCCATTTTTTTTCGAATTCCGATGAAATCGATTAAATTTTCCTTAAAATCACGGTCTAAAATGTTTTGTTTTTTATAGACGGGTATGACTCATTTTTCAAAATAAAATGGAAGAGGGTGTAACAATAGTACCAGTCACAAATTTACTTTTCTTAATAACTCTATGATTTCTGGATAAAAAAGGACGAATGAGCACTTAAAATACGTCAAAAATTATTTTCGTTTGCTAAATATTCATTACATTTCTTCATTTCTATTCCACTTTTTTTTCTAGGAAATCAATATCAATCCAGTGAAAGAAGGCTCATGCCACCGAAAAGAAAATCGAGAGGTGGTGGAGCCGGAAGAGGTCGTGGGGGGGCTAGAAAAAATGCGAAAAAGGTGAGTAACAAGGTTTTTTTAAATGAAAAATTGTGCTTCTACAGGCTAAAAAGGATTATTCATCGGAATCCGAAGAGCTAGGATTATCAGATACTGAGGCGAATGGTGGATTTGATAAAACGGATTTACAGCGAAATTTCAAATATGATTTTCAGGAACTGATGAATGGTAAGAATACCTTTTTGTTTAAATGGAAAAATTTATTTTTTAGATCCGGATTTCAATCATCCTGAATTTGTGCACAAAATTGATCCAGAAGATCTCAACGTGGAATATTTTGAAAAAAGTGGATTGGAACATCCACTACACTTCAGATGTGATCCAAAGCTGATAGGGATGAAGTAGAAATAAACAAAGTTAGATTTTTATCAATATTCTCACAATTATAGGGTTCCTGACAGCTCATTCAGTGTCAATGACGTTCTTGAGCTAGTTGGTGGGAATCGAATGATTGAAGTGGTTGAGGTCCGCAACCAGGGAGGTGTTAAGATGCCGCTCGAGGAGTTTATCACATTTTACAAGTGAGTATTGATTTTTTTTTTCAAATAAAGAAAACAAATGACAATCTTTCAGAACACCGGCTGCTGAACGCAAAGTTTTGTACAATGTTCTGTCATTGGAATATTCACTGACTCCACTTGAGGTAATTTTAAAAAAAACTTATAAACCATAAATATTCTCATTAATAGTAACTTCTAAAAATAAAAAATCATAGTTCGAGGTAGGAATTTTTTGGAACATACATTTAATAGGTATACTATTTTATTTTTCCTTTTCGATCTTTTTTCGAACAACATTTTTTATACTATAAGCTAGGTTTCATATAGCTATTGGCTTTTAAAAACACATCCATTGTAAGATCCCATTTTCCTGAATTTCTATCTTTCAGGATCTGGTAAAATCGCCAGCTTTAGTTCGAGAAATCGATTGGGTGGGAAACAGATGGCCGGACGCTCTTCGTCAAAGATGGATTGCTTTCAACGGAAGGGATAAAAAGTATTATACCCCGCATCATACATTTCCAAAAGTTCAGAAGTAAGAAAATCTCACCAAGTTTTTCGAGTTTTTCAAACGTTCCATTTTTCAGTTATTGTCTGATGAGCGTCGCCGACTGCTACACAGACTTTCATATCGATTTCAGTGGAACTTCTGTTTGGTATCATGTATTGAGGGGCAAAAAAGTGTTCTGGTTGATCCCACCAACTGAAACGAACTTTATGCTTTATCAGCATTTTATTCAAACGGTTAATGAATCGTCATTTTTTGGAAAATCTGTCGAGTCTTGTCATATGGCTGTTCTAGAACCCGGTGATACGATGTTGATTCCAAGTGGTATGGATAAGGAAGAAATAACAAAAAATGTCTTTTATGTACATTTTCAGGCTGGATACATGCAGTTTACACCCCAGAAGATAGTTTAGTGTTTGGAGGAAATTTTCTACATTCCTTGTCATGTAAGATGCAAATCAGATCTTATCAATGCGAAAATAAGTTGAATGTAGGTTTTCAAATGTTTTAAAGTTTTGAAAATCTTTGAGAAAAATTTTCAATAACTGGAAAAGTAAATAGAGAAATTGGTGGAATTCGTTGATTTTTGATAAATTCACTGTTTTGTAAACGTTTGAATACATGACAGCCGATTTCGTTATTGTTAAATAGTGACATTAGATTAATGAAAAATAAAAAATATGTATGTGTTTCTAAAAGTTATCTGTTTTTATCAAAAATTCCCAAAAATCCTCATTTAAAAGACATCTTTAATCATCGAAATAATCAGCTAAATGATTAAAGATGTCTTTTCTGAATTTCAAAATGTTATATTATCCGTTTCCCGTAAAAATCCAAAAATTTCCAGATAACTCGAAAATTCCGCCTCCCATACAACGAAGAGCTGATCTTTTTTGTCATCGCAGAATATGTCAAGAAATGGACAGGGAGAGAATATGCAAGACCGCTGAGAATTGAAGATGCAAAGTGAGTTTCTTTCAACAACAAAAAAAAACAAGTCTTCTTAATAAATAAAAATAAAAAACAAATAAAAATAAAAAACAATTACAGAATGGATTATGTTGGCCAGAAATGGATACAATCTGGTGGGCATTTGAGAAAAATTGATTATTCGGATTTTGAGAATGGTGTTGAGTTGACAAATGATCTTTTGGATGAGGATGAGCATAATGGTGAGAATTGTTTACCAAAAATTAAACAGAAAAGTTGGATTTGTTTTCCAGAGTCATCTGATTCGATAAACAAAGAGGTGAAAGTGATTGCAATGCATGCTGAAAATTCGGTTTTCAATCATCATAATGTTCAAAAGTCGGCAGTTGGAGAAAGTGGTTTGGAAGAAGAGGCAGATGATGACAAAGAAGAGGACGCGGCAAAGAGTATGTTGTTTTTTTCATTGAAAATTTGTTGAAATTTCAAAAACATTTTAGAAAATGCTGATAATTGGGACGAAATTGTGGATGAGATGTGTAGAACGAATCCATTGATTTTCTACAGGAATACGGTAGGGTTTTGTGAAAGTTCTAAGGAAAAAACAACTGAAATTGATTGAGAAGATGAAAATAAGGGAATCGTGTGGATTCATGCCGTTTTTATTTTAAAAATATTGAAAACTAATTTCAAAGCCAAAAAAGCAATCTTAGAAACTCATTTATCTGGTTTCTAGACCGCAACCCTAATTTCAATGAAATTTGCTCATATTTCATTGAATTTAAAAATTTTCTAATTTTTACTTGTTTTACATCAAAACACGACTTTGTCACATCTAAAACCGAGTTTAACTCTATTCTAATTCTCCGAAAAATCTTGTTTTTTTTTCAGAAACACGATTTTGTGAGAAACAAGTCAGTTCCGGATCATAAATTGCCAGTTGGACACGAACCCCCGATCGATATTATTCAAGGTTTTTGAAAACTCTAGTTTTTACACAAATCTCAATTTTTTACAGAAGAAATTGAAAAAATCAGCATTCGACTTTGTGATGAACTAGAAGCGTTGGGGGCATATTTGAAAAAGAAGGCGAAGGTTGAGATGGCCGAAGGAATTTCTGAACCCGCATCACTTCTCAACGCATTCTTGACGGTTTTGAAAAGGAGAAGAGCACAATTGGTATGTTTTTCTTTCTTTTTTTTTGCGGAATGATAATTTTATTGGTTTTTATTGTCGACAAGAGGTATTGTTTTTCAGGAAGGGAAACGTGTAGAGGAAGTGGCGAAGAAAAGGAAATATGTAAGTTTTTTTGAGGTGATAAATCTAGAATTTGAAGACAATATTCAAGCTATTTTAAAAATTTAATTCGGCTTCAGACTCGACACGCATTGGAGTCTGGAAAATTTCAAGAACAACCAGCGCCAAATGTGTATTCAAGAAATGCGTCGGTGAACAGTGAAAATACTGAAAATTCGGCAGAGTTGGTTATATCCGAAGAGGCTGGTAATTCGAATACGCCCAAAAAGCAAGAGCAAGATGATGAGAGTGAAGAGGCTAGGACGAATGTAAGGCTTTTTAAAAAAATACCGAGAAAGGTATTCATGTACATTTATTCAGATTGAAGATGTTCAAGAATCAAAATCAGTCATCAAGAAAGATCAAAATGGTTCAGCTGAATCGAATAGCAGAGATAACACCCCGGAGGTATTTTTTACAGCACGGTTTCCTCGAAATATTTTTGAGTTTTCAGGTTGTACGAAGAAGTAGTCGGCGAGCAGCTACAAAAGCTTCAGATGCTATCAAAGAAGAGATGGAAGATGAGCAGAAAGACGTGGAGAATGGTGAGGCGAACGATGAGGAATATCAAGAAGAAGAAGAGGAAGAAGGTGATGATTTGAAAAAGGAAGAAACAGAAGAAGGAAGCGAAACATGGAGGGAAAAGATGGAAAAAGAGGATAAGAAGGAACCGTCGGTGGGAGTGAGTCTAATTATTTTATCAGATTTTTGTCACAAAAAATACGATTTCTATAAAAACTGGAAGAAATATCAAAATATGGAAAGCTCAAGAAAATTTATAAAGAAATGAAAACACAAGTTTTGAGCTCATTTTTTGTTGAAACTTCGAATCAAATCATTTTTTAAATTTCCAATGGAAAATGATTTAGATTCTATAAGAACAAATGTTTTGAAAAAATATATAAACCAAAATTAAAATTTCAGAAGGATTCAAAAGATAAGAAGAAACTCTCACGAGAAGAAAAGAGAGAACTAAAAGAGCGAGAAAAGGAGCGGAAGCGTAAAAGTGCACCGTTGGACGCAGCCTTGATCGCTGCTCATGGAATGTCAAAGTCGAAAAAGAAGAAGCCTGAAAAACCGCAATTTGTTGGTGGCCTTCCAGTGGCTCCGATTCAGAATGATCCAGTTGTTTCGAATCCGTACAATTATGATCCAAAAATGGAGATGATTAAGTTAGGAACCGGACAATTGAAATCAGCGTATAGGAAGACGAGAAATGTAAGAAATCATTTTAAACATCAAAATAATAACCGTTTTTAGAACATTGAGCTTAAAATAGAGAAGAATTTGTACAAATTGGAGCCGAAGAATGGAAATGAAGAGAACGGCGAAGAACTTGAAGAACATGAAAAGCCAACACCAACCAATTCAAATGAACCGATTAGTATTGATATTTTTGATATTCCATCGTCGTCATCAGCAACTACTCCGAAAAATGTGAAAAAGGAAGTTAAAAAGGAGAGGGAGAAAAGGGGCTCGTTTTCGGCGGCATCACCATCGCCAAGATTCAAAGAGTCACCGGGTGTTTTTTCGCCGGCATCATCTTCATCAATTGGAGAACGAAGGAAAAGTGAATCGATGGTTAGGAAGCCGGTGTATAATCCACCGATTTCTAGGCAAGATAGGATGATTGCCGAAGCGTTGTCACCGGGACAAGTGAGATCGAAAACTTCGTCTAGCACCGAGTGAGTTATTTTTAATAATGAACATAGGTGTTCTAGAGAAGGTCGGGTTAAAAACGCTCAATTATTCTAATTAAAGGGACTCTTTACTGAATTTGGGTTTCAATTCCATTTTCATCTTCTTCACAGTATTTGAAAACCTGTAGAAGGAAATCAATTTATCGAAGCTTCCTTTTCTAGTATACGAAAAAAGCACATTTACAGGGTAAGGCAGCGAATGGCCGAACCGCTCGGCCGCGCGCGAGAGATCATGCGAATGTGAGAGTGTTTGCAATTATTTGGCCATTTCGCTGCCTTATTCTTGAAATGGGTGTGTTTGAGTACTAGAAAAGGAAAATTCGCAAAAATATGTTGCTTCTATAGGTTTTCAAATATTGTGAAGAAGATGAAAATGGAATAGAAAACCAAAAACAGTAAAGAATCCCTTTAAATCAGTTTTTGTGAGAAAATACCTCAAAAATCCCCTTTTCAGAAGGCCTTCCAATATACCTGGCACCCCACAATCCCCACACCCCACAAAAGTGACAAAATCTGGATCTTCTGAAATTTATACACCAAGCGCTCCAACTGTTCAAAAGGTAAAATTCACTTCAATAAAGTTTCTCTTCAAAATCCAAATTTTGTTCAGAAATTTTGGAACTCTAAATCCTTATCGACTGAACGACACGAATCAATTGAAGAATCACCAATTGATGTGGTTAATGATTCAATTATCAGTTCTCCGAGAACACCTTCAGAGGTTTTCGTCGAATCACCGAAAGAGATTAAAGATAGTAGAAAGATTAGCAGTGGGAGCGGTAGAAGGGATAGTCGAGGACAGGAGGATAATGGAAGGAAAAGTAGTGGCACTTTGTTTTCTGTGTAAGTTGGGGATTTTTTTTTTTGAAAGATGGTGAGCCAGTCTTAATTTTTCCTCAAAATTTCAGACCAAAACCGAAAGTGAACAAAATTCCGGCCCGAGAAGCAATCGAAGGAATCAAACCGTTGTTGGCACAACTAGACAAATTGAATGAAGCTGATTAAATGTAATAATATAGACTGATGACACAATAGCTAATACAGGATGAATTTCTCAAAAATCTCCAAATATTCTATGATCCTCACAATATTATATGTTTTCTTCGCCGTCTTCTATATTTCATTTATTAAGTATTTATTTATAAGTTTATTGGCTTAAACAGACGTTTTAGAACACAAAAAAACTGATTTTTTTTTTTTAAGTTTTTGTTTTTTGCGGCCTGTTTAGACTTATTAAACTTTTCTTTGCCGTTATAATTACTATTAGTTAATAACAACCAACAATGTGCTATAAATGTCAAATCACCTGAAAATTCGTTGCCGTAAAAACCTCAATTCTCTTTTTTTTTCAAATAATTTGTTCAACCTAATGGGATTGTGTTTATTTATTTTTATTTATTTGTTGAATTTTTCAATCATTTAAACCTATTCTTCTTTCTCGGGCTCTGAAAAGTTTTAATTCCCTTCTTTTTCCCTTATTTTTTTAAAAAGTTGTTTTTCGGTGGAATAAAAGAGGATAGAAAAGAATAGGAAGTAATTATTTCAACATTGTTGTTTACTAGAGCAAATGGAAATATTTTTGGAAGTTTGGTTTTGTAATTATTGTCAACTCAATTATTCTTGATCATTGCGTTCGGAAGGCTGCTCAACCTCACAGCCGCTCCGCACGAACGCGACGCGGTTGTCGACACTCACACATACTGAAATATCGGCGGGGAAATGAATTTTTCAAATTTTCAAGTGTGTGTAAGTGTCGACAGCCGCGTCGCGTGCGTGCGGAGCAGCTGTGAGGTTGAGCAGCCTTCCGATCGCAATGATCAAGAATAATTGAGTTGACAATACAAATATCGATCTTTATTTTTGATAGGTATTTCGGATGGTGAAGGAAACTGGAAAAGGGAAGCCAAGGTTTGAATTTTCGCTATTTTTAGTGGGGAAATTGAAATTGGATTTTGAATTTTGATTCATGAAGCGGAATCCAGTGAAACTAAGCGAAAATGAGCGTGTTACTGTACTTACGTGTTTTAGAAGCTTTTATGAACTGTATTTGTAAATTATTTACCAATTTATTCTTCAAGCTTAGAAAATGGACATCACAATATATTGAATATTGAAATCAGAATATTTGCCAAAAACTTCACGCAAGTTTTCAAAAAACCGACTTTTTTGAAATTTTTGAAATCCTTATTCTTTCTAGTTTGTTTTTTGAAATAAACGTCAGGTAATGTGAGACACATTGCTATTTTTTTAACTTCTTAACTTTTCCGTCATTTCCAAAAAAAAAGACTTACAATAGAATAGTTGTGTTTCAGTGAAGACTTTCTGCACTTTTGATTAGATTCATAAGAACAGATGTGCCTTTCTTTTTCAAAATCTGAAAATATTTTATTCTGATTATTGCGATCAATTAGGTTTATTTTCAATAATTAATATATTCTTACCAAGAACTAATCTATTCAGAAATTGAAAAAATTAGAAATACATGTACTTAGTAAAACGTTTTTTGTATTGACTGGATAATTTAATAAATAATTCACGTTTTTTTAAATTCACGTTCAAATTTATGATTCATCTTTTTCGATTTATTCAACAGTTTTCTTTCATTCAGATGTGAAGCAGCGGTCGTCGTTCTCGGAGACATTGGCAGAAGCCCAAGAATGTGTAATCATGCATTAATGTTGTCGTCGGAAGGGTTTTCAGTTAAGCTGATAGGGTTCTATGATTCAGTTCCGCATGAAAAGATTGTTGAAGATCCAAATATTGAGTATGTTTGTTATTTCTTTTAAAAAATCGATACAATATATTTTTTTTCAGACTAGTTGCAGTAGCCCCACCACCTGAACTAGCTTTCCTGCCACCATTTCTTCAACTACCATTCAAATTATTTTGGAATTTTTTGACACTGTTAACAATAATGATGTTTAGAACAAGCTTGTTTCGATTAAGGCTTGTTTTGATGCAAAATCCGCCGGCGTTGCCAACAATGATCGTTTGCTTTTTGGTATTTTGTTTTTAGTTAAAGTTTTCAAAAAAAACTATTTAGATTTCAAAATTTAAAAGTGCTCACTTTGTAATCGATTGGCACAACTATATGTACTCCATTTTAAAGGATAAATACAGTAATTAAAGAATTTTTGCAAATATTCCTTATTTCCTCAATTTCAGATATTTCTGACGAAGAATTAAGTGGAATGGTCAAAGAAAAGAAGCCGAATTTGGTAAGGTAAGGTTTTGTTAATAAATAAACGAGTTTTTTTTTAAATGTGGTTTTTTTGTCAGGATTGTGAAAGTTGTGTCAGAGCTTGAAGGATTTTTTGGAAAATGGTCAGATGCGAATATTTGTGTCTCGAATGCGATGAAAACGGATTTGCAAAAGAGATGGGGAATCGAAGCGGAAACTTGTTATGATAGGCCGCCAGAGTGGAAGTTTCAAAAGACGACGAATGAACAGATTCATGAGTTGTATTTGAAGTTGGGACTGACTGAACAGGGAAAGGAGCTGGTGAAGGGTTGTGAATTTAATGGTGAGGAATGGAATCATTTTATACAACATTTAACAAAAGTTATATTTGGAAAAAAACATTAAGTTTTAAAGAGTTTTCTACTATTTTTCAGAGACTATCATCACAAACAATGATAACGGAATAATCTCAAAACGAGCTGACAGACCGCTCGTCTTAATCTCCTCCACTTCTTGGACACCTGATGAAAGATTCGAAATTTTGTTGGATGGTTTGGCAGAATATGATCGCAAATCTTCAAGTGGATCGACTTTACCGAAGATATTGATGGTTATTACGGGAAAAGGACCATTGAAGGAAATGTATTTGGAAGAGATTCGAAAAAAGGATTTGAAGTCGGTTACGGTGGGTGAAAACATGTTGAGACGTGTTATTTCTTAAAGATAGGGTGTAACTTTAAATAAGTAGCAAATTTTGAAATTAAAACGAACTTCAATGTTACAGTTCGTAACCCCATGGCTTGAAGCAAACGATTACCCGATAATGCTCGCCAGTGCAGACCTTGGAATTTCTCTCCATATCAGCACATCGGGTTTAGATCTTCCGATGAAAGTGGTCGACATGTTTGGAGTGGATCGTCCTGTTTTAGCGAAGAACTTTTCATGTATTGAGGAGCTGGTCAAGGTTTTTTCTAAAATATTTTGTAAAATAATCTCTCAATTATCAATAACAGGTTGGTGAAAATGGTTACACATTCGAGAATTCAGAAGATCTTCTGGAAAAGCTTTTGAATTTGGCAAACGGCTTTCCGCGTGGATCCCAGGAGTTACGAAGATTGAGCGAATACTTTGAAAAGGTTTGTTCCTATTCCAAAATTGTTCTGGACTACAATTCGTTCTCTTAGAAATCATTCAAATCATGGGAACAAATCTGGTCGGAGTGTGCAAAACCATCAGCAAATTTGGGTGTTCCGACGGACGATCGAATAACCAGGGGAATAGTTAAATCTATGTCAATTTTTGGGTGTTTCATTGTGATTTTTATAATTTTGGGTCTCGTTGCTTTAGGGTTGTCGTAACTTGTAAATATCCACAGGAAATGTGCAATTCGATAAATGTATTCATTGGGGTTATTTGACAAAATTTGAATCGAGATGAAATGTACGTAATACACGTGTTGAAGGTTGAGTATCTTTCGAAAAGTGTTCATTGCGTTTCTTCTGAAAAAACATTTACATTTTTTGGATTTAAAATTTTCGAAAATTACGTGTTGAAGGTTCGCCTCCTATCGTTGTTTCCATAGCATCTTCACCACTATTATTCTTCTTCGTAAGTGCTTTTTGCTGCTTCAAAATTTTCCATTCATCAACCGCTTGTTTACACTGAAAACAAAAAGATTTTCCAATTCTCATTAAAACCATTTTTAAGAAAATTAAATTAAACCTGATTATAAATTGTGTTGTTATCAAAGGTTCGAAGAGCCTTGAGCACATCATCCGCTGATATTGTTTTATGTTTATTTTCGCGTGCATTCTGACTTGCAATCCCTGATAAATTGATGAGAAATACGGCGGCTGCTCGACTGATTGTTTCACGAGATTCCTAGAAAATAACACATTTCAAGTTTCTTCGAGAAGTTTGAATTTAAAACCACCCCCCCCCCCCTTTTTCGATGTGGGTCAAATACTAAAAATAAGTCTTTATACTTTTACCAAATTAAAAAAAAAGGTAAATGAACTAATAATTTCGCAGACTAAATTTATAGAAAAAAATTTAATAATTTTTGAAGCATTAAAGATGAAAATACTATTTTTTCGTGTTCAAAACAAAAAAAGGGCAAATCGTAGTTTTTCAGACACAAACTATTTAATTTTGTAGATTTTTGCGGCTGATTTCATGGAAAAAATTTATACAACACCGCCCGACTCATTTTCTTAAAATATTCCCTTTTTGAAGTTTCATTTTTTAGTTTCCATCCATGGTAGAAAGTGTCTATGAGAACTCCAAAATATGTCTTACTTTTGAGGCGGTCACATTCTCTTCTTTCAAAATTCTTGCAACGACGGCTTGCGGCAAATGCATGCTTTGAACTCGTTCATCCATCTATTCATATTAATGCATTCGATTTTTGAGAGCCCCATTATTCACTCTAAAAATATAACTTCGAAAATTTGACGATAAAAACCATGCGACAAACAGCTTTTAAATCAAACTTTAATTCATTTGAACAAAAAAAATGAGAATTTTGGGGAGTTTCTAGAAAAATAACAATAAATAAAACTGGGTTGAAAATTTAAAAAAAAGTAGCGAAGGCTAACATTTGCTAATATAAAAAGCTAACGTTTCGCAAATAAAATTTTCAAGAGATAGGGTACTCGTGTAGCAAAGGATTAAAAAAAAGAATGATGTATCAGTTTATCCAGATTTGAAGAGAAGGATTGCGACTTGTCCGAGATAGAAGTAGATGAAATGTTTCGTTTCGTGAGTTACGTAACTTCCAAAGTTTCTGCCAACAATGCAATGCCAAGTTGGGTTGTACTTCTTATCGAACTCCTTCTTGATATAGGCAGCAATGTCCTTCTCGATGTTGTACCTGCAATAATATCAAAATTTCTGGTAGTTATTGAAACACAATTCAAATTGTGTCGTTTAACACACTAAATATATATATATATATATCTTCTTTTCCGATAATCTTCTATCTTTCATGCTGCTCTGTTACACTTTTCAACAAAATAGTTTAATAATTTTAAATATATGCCATTATTGGCTTAATTGTGTAATGAAATATCACTTACTTTTCAAGAGCTTGGGTGGCACAATCGATGGCATCTTGTTGCATGTCATCGGACATGTCGGCGTTCTTGATAACAGCCTTGCGGTCAACCATTTTGAACAGAGGAGAGCTGTATACGAAGTAATTAGTTCCGGAATATTTTATCTCAATAAAACGAAATAGTAAGATAAATATTGCTTGAAAATGATGTTATAAAAAACTAACTAACTTTTAAAATGTTCGATTGCAATGAGTGCAAACATTTTAACGGAAAAATAAATGGGCAATTTCCCGACAACAGTACACCTAGGAGAAATTTTGAGCGGCTTTCATTTTTTATTCTGAATATCCGAGCATAGACATTTTTAACTATTTCAATTAAAAAATTCCTTTTTGAGCATATAATTGATTGAACTGTTTTCAAAAATATAGGAGAAAAGATGTTCAAAAATAACAGAAAATGGAAATTTTTTTAAATGACGTTAGAGGTCGGGAAATCGAAATGAATAGATAAACAAGCGGTGATGAGTATTTGATACTGCGACATTATCTATTTACAAAATTTATAACAAAAAAAAAAGAAGAGGAAATGCAAAAAAACGGTTTGAATTGAGGAAATGCGAACGCAAGGCAACCAAGGAAAGTGGGCGGGGTGAGTCGCGCAAAACGACAGCCTGGTCACGCGCGACCAAGCTGTCGATTCGAGCGACCAGGCTGTGAGATAGAGCGCACTCGAACGCAAACATTCGAAAATTGAAGAGCGCGTTTTTCGAAATGTTTCCTTCGCGCTGAAGGGCCCGAGTTGCAAGTACACAGAATAGAAAAAATAAAATATTCTAGTGTTATTATGAGTGGCTGAACATATTTGACTGCGATTATCCTAGAAATCATGAAAAAAGTTTTTTTTTCCAAAAAAAACAGAAGCAAAAACATTTCTCTTGAAAAATTGGTTGGCAGCGACGTTCTGGAATTTTTCTTTAAAAAAAACTCATACATAAAAAAGCCCGTTAAAAATTGTCTCTAGAATCTCTTTCGAAATTTTTGAATTATGAGAAAAATCCTAAATAAATAAAGAAAAAGATTTCAGAAAATAATGAGGAGAGCATTATTCGTCGCGGAGAAAAATGACGTGGCAAAGGGAATTTCAGCGATTCTGTCACAAGGTTCAGCAAATCGGAGAGAAGGAAGATCGAAATATAATAAGATTTATACGCTACAGACGGATTTGTTAGGGCAGGTATTTATTTAAAAAAATGAAGGGGATGTATAATGTGTAGAAAAAAGTTATAGAAATCCGCAATCTCGGTGACAAGTGTATCGGGGCATCTGATGAATTGGCAGTTTTATGAAAATATGACCAATTGGCAGGTTGGAAAGAGAATATTTGTTTAAAGGTTTTGAGGTATTTTCAGACAGTACCTATTATTGAATTGTTTGAGGCTCCATTAAGACACATTGTCACAGAAGATATGAAATTGATTGAGAGAACGTTGAAGTAAATTTCATCAAAAATTTAGTACCAAAAGAAACAACTCAATTTTTAGAGAAGAATCAACAAAGAACGATATTCTGGTGATCTGGACGGATTGTGATCGAGAAGGCGAAGCAATTGGTGCCGAGATTGTCAAAGTTTGTCGAGAGAGCAATCGAAGATTGGACGTTTATCGAGCAAAGTTCGTGAACAATTTTTAAAAACAATAACTGAAAGTTTTAATGAGGCAATAGCAATTACCAGCCTTTTAACGCCGCTACGCGGCGGTAATGAGAGAAATAGCGTGTAAAATGAAGAGAAACAGAGACAAACGCTAACTTTAGGTTACGGTAACTACCGTAATACTACAGTAATCCGGACCAAATTTTCACAGTGACCTTACAATACTCCAAAGATGTTACCATGAAAGTTTGGTCTCGATCCGACCATTTTGAAAAAAACGTGAAAAAAATTGTGGTACTGTAGCTACAGTAATCCTACAGTAACCCGAGATCCAAACAATATTTTTGTGAAGCGCTCCGAGAGGCATGATGATATGCCAAGTATGGGACAGATCGGTCGAGGGGTCAAAAAGTTATTCATGTGAAATGCTGCTACACACACACAGAACTATTCGCTTAGTAAGAAGAAAGATTTTGAATTACTGAGGAAGAGCTTGTTGTTTTCTATAGATATTTATTTTTAATATATTTCTATGGAGATGTAGAGATTTTTAAAAAATGTGAAAGGACATTTTTTTGCTGATAAACGAATTCATTTCCTTATTTTATTTTTGGCAAATTTTCAAACTTTCAGCTCGAAAACCCCTATTTTATATACTTTCTCAGTTTATCATTTAAAATTTTGTAGATTCTCTGAAATCACCTCAACGGCTATTCACCGAGCGATCAGTAACCTAATTCGACTGGATGATAACACAGTTGCCGCTGTTGAATGCAGAAGTGAACTAGATCTTCGAATTGGTTCTGCGTTCACACGCCTTCAGACATTACATCTGAAGTCGAATTTTCGAGATGTATTGAGCAACGGTGAGATTTAGATTTCAATTATCGTTAAAAATAAGTTATATTTTGAGAAAATTCAAAAGTCGTGAGCTATGGAAGCTGTCAGTTTCCGACGCTTGGATTCGTGACGGATCGATATAAAATGATTCAGAATTTTATTTCTGAATCTTTTTGGAAGTTAAGCGTTGAACATGTTCGAGAAGGGATCAAGGTGGGATTTGTTTCGATTTATTTTGAAGATATTAAAAAATGAATTCAGATTGATTTCTTGTGGGATCGAAACCGATTATTCGACAAAGATGTGGTTGAAATCTTGCATGAAAATTGTGCCGACGAAGAAGAAGCAGTTGTGGAAAAGGTCACAAAGAAACCGAAATCTAAATGGAGACCACAAGCAATGGATACGGTGGAGTTGGAAAAGTTGGGAATTTCAAAGCTGAAATTGTCGGCGAAACAAACGATGCAAATTGCTGAGAAATTGTATAGCAAAGGATTCATTTCATATCCGAGAACTGAAACGAATAAATTTCCTGCTGGACTGGATCTTCGACCACTGGTTCAGATGCAGACGGTATCGAACACTTGGGGAAGTTTTGCGCAAAGTGTTTTGGATAAGGGTGTGAATCCGAGGAATGGGAAGAAGAGCGATGAGGCACATCCACCGATTCATCCGCTCATTTATGCTGATAGGTTGGTTTTATAAATTATTTTTTTAATGGTTCAAAAATCTTAAAATTTATGATGATCCCATCAAAAAATAGTAAAAAATAAGCATTTAAATAATAAATTATCGGATAAATCATATTTTGCAGAAATAAGCTACAAGGAGACGATTGGAGAGTTTATGAACTTGTTGTACGTCATTTTCTGGCTTGTGTGTCATTTGATGCCCGCGGAGAGGAAACAACAGTAAATGTAATTTCTTAAAACTTCTTAAAAATTAATTCTAAACAAAATCCTTTAGATCAAAATTGGGAGCGAAGGATTCCATGCAAGTGGATTACGAATCGCAGATCGGGGATATTTGGAAGTTTATGTGTATGAGAAATGGGGAAACAAACATTTGCCGAAATATGAGGAGAATGAAAGGTTTCGAGATTTTTCGTTGAGAATTGCTGATGGACAGACGCAGCCGCCAGAGTTGTTGACAGAAGGTTTTTACAAGAATTGATTGGGTGAATTAATCAGAATTTCTTGTTCAGCGGACTTGATTGCATTGATGGATAAATATGGGATCGGAACTGATGCGACACATGCGGAGCATATTGAAAAAATTAAAACGCGTGAATATATAGGTGTAAAAGCTGATGGAAAATTGATTCCGTCATTTTTGGGACTTGCTCTGGTTGATGGTTATGATGATATGGGATTTGCGATGAGCAAACCTGATTTAAGAGCGAATTTGGAAGTAGGATTGAAGGATATTTGTGAAGGGAGACGACAGAAGAGAGATGTATTGGATGAACAATTGGGGAAGTATAAGTCGATTTTTGTGGAGTCTGAAAGGAAGATTGATGTGTTGTCGCTGAGTTTGAGACGGTATCTAGATAGTTCGGATGGTGATGGAAATAATGGAGGAGGTGGTGGACCGCCGAGAGGTGGAGGTGGAGGGCCACCAAGAGGTGGAGGACCACCGAGAGGAGGTGGTGGTGGAGGTGGAACGACTCCAAGAGGTGGTGGATCAGCCAGAGGTGGGAGCAGATCGTCAAGAGGTGCTGGAAGAGCGAGGCCCGTGAAGAGTCAAAGTATCGAGGACGGGGGAGAGGTAAATTCCTGAAATAGGAAAAGACGAAATATAAATTTTCTTGAAATCAATGTGTTTCCAGATAGTGACACTTAGTGAAGAATTTGGTGGACTCAGTGGCGGAAGGCCGAAAAGAGCGTCAAGAAAATCGACTACCACAACTCCAGCAGCGAATCAGGAAGATGTTCCATTGTGCCAATGTAGTGAACCAATGCCTGCGATTGTGAAGACTGTGCTGAAAGAGGGTCCGAATAAGGGCAAAAAATTTTATACATGTTCTTTACCGTATACTTCTGCAGATAAGTGCGGGTTTTTCAAATGGGTGTGATTTTTGTTGCTATTAATTTTTTTGTTAATTTTTTCTGAATAAATGTGGTCTAAGTTTGTTATTTTTTCTTCTTTTTTTTAAAATAAAAATCAGCTATTGTTTTTTTTTTGAAAAATATATGTACTTTAGTACAAAATTTTATATTTTGAATTTCTGCCAAAAAGTATGTGGTGTTTGCTAGAGCGCGCTTGCATTTTCAGAACTTGCACACTTTAAAAATTTTCTCACTTTTCATTTCATCGTTTTAAAAGTAGCTCGTATTTTTCTTTTCGAACTCATTCCTAGCAAAAAAAAAACAGGAGAAATAAAATTCTACATTTTGCACACAAATTATAGAGTTCGAGATGTCTTTGTTTAGGCTTACTATTAATTCAAAAGTTTAATTTTTATTCAAAATTAAAATTAATTTCCAGATGCTTTCCCGAGCTCTTCTTCCAGCCCGGGCGGCCGCTTGCACTTCATCAACGGTTTATGCTTCGAAAAGAAACTCGCACACGATTTGGTACCCTGATGCGCAATTTGAGAGACAATTTAAGGCAAGTTTAAGGGAAAATCGTCGTCTCTTAGAATCTTGAATTTCAGACTGGAGGAACACTTGGAAAACTTTGGATGTCGGAAAGAGTGTCGGATTATGATGAGAAAATCGGGTTGGATAAACTGGAAAAGTTGGCGTATAATGATCCGGTTATGAGCGATGTTTATGATGGAAAGAAAAGAGAGAAAAACTTGGAGAATATGATTTTGAATTTTGGACCTCAGCATCCGGCGGCTCATGGTGTGCTTCGTCTTGTTTTGAAGCTTGAGGGAGAGGTAAATATCTAGATTTTTGACTACTCATAAAAAAGGTGATTTCAGGTTATTATCAAAGCAATTCCACATATTGGATTGCTTCACAGAGCAACTGAGAAATTGATTGAACATAAAACGTACACGCAAGCGCTTCCATATTTTGATCGATTGGATTATGTGTCAATGATGTGCAATGAACAAGCATTTGCCTTGGCTATTGAGAAATTGTTGGGAATTGACATTCCACCGAGAGCTAAATATATTAGAAGTAAATATGCTCTCATAGATGATAATTAAATTAAATTCCATGTTTTCCTTTCAGCACTATTTGGTGAGCTCACCCGTATTCAAAATCATATCATGGGAATTACAACACACGCCCTTGATGTTGGAGCAATGACTCCATTCTTCTGGATGTTCGAAGAACGTGAAAAGTTGTTCGAATTCTCAGAACGTGTCTCCGGCGCCAGAATGCACGCCAACTATGTTCGACCAGGTGGAGTAGCTTGGGACATGCCCCTCGGATTGATGGACGACATTTATGATTGGGCCGTCAAATTTCCGGCAAGAATTGATGAGCTCGAAGATATGTTGACTGAGAATCGAATTTGGAAAGCGAGAACGATTGATATTGGTTTGGTGTCGGCGGCGGACGCGCTCAATTGGGGATTTACTGGAGTGATGGTGAGAGGAAGTGGAATTAAGCAGGATGTGAGGAAGACGCAGCCTTATGATGCTTATGATCAGGTTGAATTTGATGTACCGATTGGAATCAAAGGAGATTGTTATGACAGGTTTAGTTTATAAAAAAAAATATTTGATAGATGAACGCTGTTTTAAATACAAAAAAATATCAAGCCCTCTTTTCAAAACATATTTTCAGATATCTATGTCGTATTGAAGAAATGCGCCAATCTCTGAACATTGTACATCAATGCTTGAACCAAATGCCAACCGGTGAAATCAAAACCGACGATCATAAGGTTGTACCACCGAAACGAGGAGAGATGAAAGAGAACATGGAATCACTGATCCACCACTTCAAATTCTTCACAGAAGGCTTTCAAGTTCCACCAGGAGCCACATATGTGCCAATTGAAGCGCCAAAAGGAGAGTTTGGTGTGTATTTAGTGGCTGATGGAACAGGAAAACCTTATAGGTAAAATAAATTTTAGAGAAATAATATGGAAAACACATTTTTCAGATGTTTCATTCGAGCACCAGGATTCGCTCATTTGGCGGCAATTCATGATGTTTGTTACATGTCACTTATTGCGGATATTGTGGCGGTTATTGGAACAATGGATATTGTTTTTGGAGAAGTTGATCGATAAGAAGCTTTAATTCGTTATTTATTTCTTCCGTAGTGTAAAATAGTTCCTTTTTTCAAATAAATTTTTCTCACTCCGTTTATTTTGATGAATTTTATTTATCTCGAAATTGTATGCAATACCTTTTTCTTACTAGTTTGTTAGTTCTCATTCTTATAAAACGTTTCAGTTCTTCCAGCATGGAGACGGACGAGAAAAGGATGAAATACATGAGACAGCGGTTAGAGGTAAATATATTTTGAAAATTTAGACAAAAGCTGAAAGAAGACATTATAGACGGACGACAGAACGTCACTGATTGCTGTAATCGAAGATTTGAAGATGACTTATGAAGGACACCGGAAAAAGATGTTCATTTCGGCGAAACTGAAATCGAATTCGGTGGAGTTTGTGCCCGCTGGTAAAGATATTGAGCTTTGAGGAGGGGGGAGCTTCCGAAAATTTTCAATTGAAGTTTAAGAATAAGATAATCAAAGTTACATTGAAAAAATACAGTTAAAACATTTCAGAAGAAGAAAAAACAAGGGAATTGGGAATTTTGGGCAGTAAAGTTTTGAGACGCATTTGATTGATTAAGTGATTTAAGTATTTATTAAGCGATACACAAAGATTGAATCCGTTCTTAGTTAATTTCAGAGATATGGTTTTGGCTTCTCATCAGCTTATTACGAAAATTCAATCGAAACATGACGTTCAAATAATTATTTTTTTCGGAAAACTCCCCCTGGAAAGATAAAATTGTAGGTATAAACTTGATCATATCGAAAAGTCCCAGCAATATTACCACGTTAGGAAACAACAATGTAAAGGTGACCGTTGAGTTTTTCGCTCCAGCTGAGAGAATTGTAACTTTTCCTTGAATTAATCAAGAAAATGGGAATTCTCTAGCTATCTCTCTCCATCACTGTTACGAACAACATCGCCCAATGGAAAGATCGACTTCGAAAGCTTTTATTCTTACATTTCATGCCATATTTTCACGAAAACTATCACTTTGTACGCTTCATCAAAAAATTTCAAAAAATCGAGGATGCGTTTCAATGGAATTTATTATCAACTTGCTCACCATTCGAAAAAATTAGTCAAACTTCGATAGATTCACAGAAGTTGGTGATATCATCGAGGAAAAAGCTTAGTTTGGAGGTTTTGAAGGAATTAGAGAAGAATCTAAAAGGTTTTGTTTCTTTCAAAAAAAAACTAATATTAGTAAGTACGTTTTTAGGACTTGATGTAATTATTTCTCATTCTGCTGATGTTCAAAAGAAGGAGGAATTGGGAATTGGAATTATTGAACAGTTTCACGTCGAAGATTTGAAAATTTTCGTATTTTTTGTGAATTTAAAATTGTAATTTGCTACTTTATTTTCAGCTTACAATATCCTCTCAAAAAATGCTTGATATCTGGGCAGATACAGACATATGGTTGTATCCTAAATCATTTTGTCCGGAGAAAATATCATCTCATGAGCTTTTACCAACATCGATTGAAGGATGTTCAACAACAGATTTGAATCAGAATGAAATTATTATTGATGAAGAATCAGATCAGAGTGAATTATCAAAAAAATTAGAAGAAATTGGCGCTTGGAACTATGTGGATGGAGAATTTCAAAGACGACGGCAGAAAATCGATGGAATCTGGAGAAACTGCTACAATAGTCGGATGAAGTTCAAGCCTCGAGATTATGGAATATGCACTATTTCTCGGGTATTGAGGATGGGGGAGGATTTGAGATTGTCGATGGATAGAGATACACCGGGTCCGATTTTTGTGAATGTTGTTGTAGTTGGAGAGGATTCGGTAAGTTGCAATCGATTAAAGATAGGAATGGGGCATATTGGGAAGCTCCGAGATAGAAAATATGAAAAATATAAGATTTTAAAATTTATAAGAAAATATTTGATTTTCAAAACGGGTGTAATAACATATCACCAAAACTAGATCCATAAATTAATTATATTTAAAAAAATCACATTTTCATTTTCTACGTTTGAGAGAATTTTTATCTAGAAACTTTAAATTAATTTGCTTCTCAATTTTCGAGGAAAATTTTTAAAAATTCTGAAATATTTTGTTTCACAACCTAAAAATATCTAAATTTAACCTAATTTCTCCATTTTCGAATTTTTATTTAGTATACACTTAAAGGCAGCGTTCAAGTCCCATTAAAGGGATTCTTTACTGTTTTTGAGTTTCTATTCCATTTTCAAACACACCCATTTCCAAAATAAGGCGGCGAATGACCTAACAATTGCAAACGCTCTCACATTCGCATGCTCTCTCGCGCGCGGCCGAGTGGTTAGGCCATTCGCCGCCTTACCTTGTAAATGTGCTTTTTCGTGTACTAGAAAAGGACATTTCGATAAATACGTTTTGCTTGTATAGGTTTTCAATTACTGTGAAGAAGATGAACATGGAAATGAAACCAAAATTCAGTAAAGAGTCCCTTTAAAGTTAAAATTTTGAAACATTGAACTGTGACTGTTTTAACCGATTAAATGACACGCTAAATTCTTCAAACTTCTTTTTTCAGATCGAAGTTGAAGTGATTCGCTTTGAAAACCAAACAGCGGAAATACCAATCTCCACCGAAATCCCATACTATTTCCATGAAGATGACACTGAGGAATATGATATACAAAGTCTTGAAACCGAATCCTACATTTTGGAAGGTTATTCTTATGAGGAAAATTTGGAGGAATTGTGTGAAAAGGTGAGATTTTGAACAAAATTTTGAAAAAAAAACACACATCCTCTTTTCTTTAAAGATTGGATGCCTGTCATTGTTGGAGGCGACAGTCAAAACATGGACGACAGATTCAAAAACCCATGTAGGTGTTCGGCTTGCGTTTGAACCTTCAAATTGGAAACTGAAAGATTTTCGAAAGTTAGATGGTAAGTGTCTATTGAAATTGAGAAAATTGGGAAGTCTTTAGGTACATATGTTCAGTTATATTTGGATAATGTTGAGGAAAATTCAGTTTTAGCCAAAATCAGCAGAATAATGAGTGAAGTGGTAAGAATGAAAATAGGTAATTTTATAAAAATCACCTATCTAGATCCTTATCACTATCAAAGGAGTGAAAAGAGATGGTTTAATGAATGAATTCGAAATTTCGGAAAGGAAAAAATATCGAATTCGGATTTGTCCCGAATTTATGAACGGATTGGAAGATTTTAGCGATGGAACTGATCTGAAATATTACCGAAAGTTTGAACGAAATCAAGGGAAAATTTCCGGCGTCGCGTTCTTCGCAAAGGGGACAAGTTATGATAATGTGCAGGAAGGTTGTTTTGTGTTTGGCTAACTGATTTAATTAATCTGATTTTTTCTAGACTCACTAGTTATACTCGCCAAATGTTGGGAAGTTTTCGGAGTCCTACAGAAGAAGACTGATTTCATAATTGCGTCGAAATATCCATTCGATGAAAAATCGTACTCGCAGCAAAAAGTGGTGGGGTTTGAGGTGAAGAAATCGAGAAAGGTGAATGGGAGGGATGAAGGCTTCAATTTTTCGAAGGCTTACTTTTTTATGGAATATGACGACACGAAGATTTTGGAGAATTCTGAAGAGTAGGTTTTTTTTTGAATGGTTTTGAATTAAACGACGATGAATCAAAAAAAATCGAACGAAAAATATACGAAGACTAGAAAATGAAATCAAACTTGGAAAAAACGATGTCCTAACATCCATTAGTTCTAACCATATTTTTAGTTGGAAACCAATTGATGTTCGAGGCTGGCAATCGGAAGGTAGTCAGACGGCGGCGAATGGATGTTTGATAAATGATTCGAAGAATTTTTGGATCATTGGGAACGATTTCGAATCGAAGAAACTCGAGGTAAACATTAAGAATATTTTATTTATTTTATTTTAGTTTTAAAGGAACTGGAATTCTCTAACAAATCTCCAATAAAGAACGGAATTTTCCGACCGTTGAGAAGAAAAGAGGAGGACAGTGAAAGTGAAGCTGGATTGAATGCTGATACATTGAATTCAACTTTGGAGCTGATTGAATCGCCGAAAGTTTTGAAAATGGAGGAAAAATGTGTTGTGCAGGTGACACTCTGAAATTTATTTAAAATACATATCTACGCAATTGTCATTTCAGCCTTCCAGCTCGTTGACATTCCTTGATGGCTATTCTGAGATTGGATTTATGAACATGACAGGCTTCGGTTAGTTAAATTGAAAATTAATTTCATGAAAATGTCTGAAATCTTCAGAATCTTCAGAAGGTAAGCTATTCCTCATAATAAATGTGGATTCCATAATTAGTGAGCCCAATGGTAAAGAAAAATTGAGCCCCATTTCGATTGGTAAATATTTTATTTATAAATATCAAAGTCATCAATATTTTTCTCAGGAGAACGTCTGTTTTTTGCTTTGGACCATAATAACAAAAACATACATATTGTTGGAGACATTGTGGCCATTGAAAAGGTTCAATTTTGAAGTGAACTTCAACATAAAAAGCGATTTTCAGCATGATTTGAAACTTCTCGTGAATGCTGAAAGTTCGGGCATGGTTTTTATCTATTATTGGATTGCTTACATGCAAATGTTCAAAATGCCATGCATGATGATGTTATGCTTTCAAAAAGAGAATTCTACAACTTTGTGAAAGATGATTATAAATTTAAAAAATAATTGTTTATAAAAATATTTTTAAGCTTGTATTTTTAAAAAAAAGCTCGAGGTTGTTCGGAATTTTTATTGAAAATCTCCGACTAGCTAAAAGCTATAGATAGTAGTCTTAATTATTTTTAAAGAATGTAACATAGTTTACAATGAATATGAACTTGTTGTTTTGTGCACCCCCAGAAAAGCGCTCAGTTCATTTTATTTTTATGCTTTTATCATTTTCTTCCCTCTTTTTTTTTGTTTTGATTGTTTTTAGATATTTTAGCGCCCCTAGAAATTAATCAAATGAAGTTTATAACTGTTTTGTTTTTTTTAAACGTGAAGGATTACATGTGAAATCATTTTGATTTTTATTTGGAGGGGAGAGATAACGCAAATGTCCTCAGAAAATATAAATTATGAACAGTTATCAGATTCGGAAGTAATTGTTTGATTTTGTTTTCTAAATCTATATGAAAAATATTCAGGAGATTACGGCGAAATCTGCAGGCAGTATTGCATTTGGGAATGTTGTTCCGGTGACATTACGATGGAAGGATATTTCGTGGGTTTTTCGAGATGAAGATATATTTTTAGGCTAAAAATATTATACTTTATCTGAAAAGTGTAGAAAATTCTTATGAACATATAGTTAGAAACAAATTCAATGCAGAAATGGCAAAGAAATTGCAATTTCTCGGTTTTTTTTTTGAATTATATGTCCCTTTAAATAATTTCATGGAAAAAAATTTGTTTTGGCTCTTTCTTTGTCGAAAACGATCAGGGATGAATAAAGTTCGAAATAGTCCAAAAAAGGCCGAAAAATGAAAAAAATAATCAATTTGGATTTCTAGGCCATGAATTTTCGGTGATTCTAAAAACGTTTTTTTAAAACCCTGTTAAGAAATCATTAAACTTCGCAACATTTCCAGCGTAACAGCAATAAAAGAACACCGCCAACTTCTTCGCAATGTAAGCGGAGTTGCAAAACCAGGTGAAGTGATGGCATTGATGGGAGCAAGTGGTGCAGGAAAAACTACCCTTCTAAACATGCTGATGTGTAGGAATTTGAAAGGTTTAAGAACTGAAGGAGTGATTACGGTTAATGGGAAAGAGGTATATTCAAATGAATCGTCAATATGAACAAAAACTATTTTATTTCCAGCTTGGAAATAAAATTTCGCTCATATCTGGTTTTGCGCAACAGGAAGAAATGTTTATTGGAACATTGACAGTTCAGGAATATCTAATGATTCAGGCAAAGATTCGGATAGATGGAACTTCGAATATACGAGAAGAAAAGGTGAAAGAGGTGATGCATCAGCTGAAATTGTGGAAGTGCCGAAATTCATTGATTGGGGTGGTTGGAGAAAAGAAAGGGATTTCTGGTGGAGAGGCAAGAAGATTGACGTTTGCTTGTGAAATGTTATCGAATCCATCGCTTCTGTTTGCTGATGAGCCAACGACCGGGTTGGACTCGTTTATGGCTGAAAATGTGATTCAGATATTGAGGGGGATTGCAAAGACTGGGAGGACGATTATTTGTACAATACATCAACCGTCATCGCAGCTTTATCAAATGTTTGATAGGGTTATTTATTTGGGTTGGTTTTTTTCAAAATCTATTAAAAAATAGTTCAAGAAATGTTTAAAATTGCAAAAATTATTATTCGAAATTATCGTTTATTCCACATATTTTGACGGTACTGGATAAATCCAATAGAAACTATTTGTTTTTCATTATTGGTGACAACAAAATGACTGAAAAATATTAAAAACAAAAAAACAGAATGTGTTATGTGGCCTAGAAACCCAACTTTAGTTTCTAGGATTTTTCTTCCAGATTTTCGAAGGAACTCATTTGTGGCAAGATTTCACATCATAATTATTTAGTAAAATCAAAATACGTTTGAGTGACGTACTTTTAAAGAAAAACCTTTATTTTACAGCAAATGGAAATACTGCTTTTCATGGAACACCACAAGAATCCCTGACTTTTTTCGAAAACAATGGTTATCCATGCCCGGCGGAATACAATCCAAGTGAATGGATCATCTATAAGTTGGCCGTTCAACCGGGACAAGAGCTTGAATCGAATGCAAGAATAACGGATATTGTTCAAAAATATGCAGAGAGTGAATTCAATGAAATAGTTGTGCAAGATTTGAGAGGGTTGAACGTGGAGCGGGTGCAACCGCCGTTGATGCACAAAGCGAATGTTTGGACGCAGTTTAGTGCGTTGTTGTGGAGGTTTGTTGTTTTGAAGATATAGAGAATTTCAAAGAATATAGTTTTCAGGTGTTCACTTGATGTGTTCCGGTGTCCATCACTAACCCGCGCGAAAATTATCCAAAAAACCGTGTTTGGGGTATTTCTTGGACTTTTGTATTTCCGGCTGGAATATGACCAAAAAGGAGTTTTGAATATGAATGGAGCGATTTTTTTCGTGGTTGGAGAATTGGTTTACTCTACGTGTTATGGTACTATGTGGCTCTAATTAAGACATAAAACGTTTCATTTTCAGCAATCATGTCATTTTTGAATAATGAATTTCCATTAGTTGCCAGAGAGTATCACGATGGGTTGTATGATTTGTGGATGTAGGATTTTTCAGAATTTTATGACATGAATAGGAATGTGAATTTCAGTTATTATATTGCTAGATGCTGTTCACTTGTACCACTTTTTACCACTGATGCCCTTCTGATGCTTTTTATTGTTTATTGGTTGATTGGGTTAAATACGTCGGTCTCACAGGTTTAAAATTTGATTTTTAATTAAAAAAAGAAATCACCAAAAATTGCGTTTTTCAGGTCCTTGTCTCAGTTCTCTTGTGCATTGTAACGAGTTTGGCCTCATCGGCGATGGGAATAGCAATGTCGTGTATTTTTCCAACAACGCAGGTAAAATGGTTATGAATTTAAATTTTTTTAAAGGTGGGGTGAAAACTGGGTTTAATTTCTATGAAATAATGGATGTGGCCTAGTTTTCACAGGATTGGATTTCTAGGAAATTGAACTCAGAGATTTAGGAGTCAGAAATTCTTTTTAAATCAAACCGCTTTTGAATCAAAATAATGGCTTTTATTTTTGGTTGAATCAAATTTAAACATTTTTATGTGAATTTCAGATGACATCTGTAATGGCGAGTCCGCTGCTAGTAGCATTCCGACTTTTCGCCGGATATTTTGGAAATATGGACACTTTTCCGTGGTTTATTCGATGGGTTCAATGGACCAGCATGTATAGGTAGAATCCTTTTTGCATGACAAGTATATATATAAAAACTGAAAGTTTTAGATATTCCTTCGAAGCATTTTTGATCAATCAATGGTCGGAAATTGATGATTTTCATAGCGAAGCGAAAACTACATGGACAGGAAATGTAAGCTAGAATTGTAATTTAAAAATGGCGCATTTTGAATAATTACAGAACATGACTGAAATTCTCCAAAAATTTTCGTTTCAACCAGATGCGTTTTCGAGAGATTTGATAATGTTGTTTGTGATTACGATGGTTTTGTACGCGTTGGGATTTATGGCGCTTTTTATAAGGATGAAGAAGGCTAGATAAAAAGTGACGTTCTTTTTTTGAGGATAAATTATTCTGAAATTGTTTGACTAATTGCGTTTTTTTATGACTGGCACGTAATACTGGTGTTTAAGTTTGTGGTAATAAGTGATGTAACAACCATAATATTGTTGCAATTGGGATAATTACGTAACGATTTGAATAGCTATTAATAGGGGATAAGTCAAATATCATAAAGATTAAATAATAGGTGTTTAAATACACTTTTTGTTTCAAAAATTTCTGAATGAAATGTGTTTTTTCGGAACTTCTACGATTTTTAATAATGGCCTAGAAACCTATGTTTTGTGCTTCTAGGCCACAACGTTTTTAGTTTGCAAACACTTTGTAAAAGTCGGTATTAACCCAGTATCTTCCATTGCGATGAACTCTCCCAGGAGCAATTGTATGGAGATTAGGACGAGATACCGTCGGCGGCAGTTTTTGCTTTAAAACCGGAATTTCCTTCGATTACAGAAACGTTCTGACTTCAAATTATTCGGTAGCTCCGGGAGCTCCGGGAGTTTTCCTACAAGACAACGAAATTTTGGAAACTTGCAAAAAATAGGAGAAAATTGATTTTATCAGTTTTCCTATCATTGATCGCCATTAGAATATTGATTTGAATCAAGAAATCAAAATTTATAGGGCTTTTTCCTCAGTTTTCATAGCTACAAAAAACATCATGCTCTCTTTGTTCCCATATTTCTTTGTCACCTTCGCAAAACTACCTCAAATAAGAGGAAAAAAAGACAAAAATACATCTTGAACACCTAATTAAGCACCTTGCTCTCCCTCTTATCTCCGGCCCCTTCCATCAAAAAAAAATGCACCATACAGAAAGTAATCATTCATCTAAAAAATAGTCGTTATTTCCCGCAGAGATATTTATGTCCCTCTCATAGTTTGCTCACTATCTCGCTGACATGTGCCTGCTGTGATGCACAAATAAGCAAGTATCTTCTAAAGAAGATTCCGCGACAAAAAAAATCTGGGATATATATTTAGTATTTAGTTTTTATGACGGTATTTTCTGGAGGATCCATGTGGTGTGCACCGGATTAATGAGGGGGTTTTTTAACATAAGTGGGACACTTTTTTTTGATATCGAGCAGTAGCAGATGGGAAAACAACGATAAATCGAAGAAATAATCTCACCGGTGCACGGGAACCAGAATTTTGGAGATAAGATAAAATCTAGAAAATAGAAGGGAATTATGTGGAAAGGTAATTGTTCCGGGAGGTCCCGCAAAGGTTTAAAAAAATTAAAAATTGATATTTTTGATCGTTTTATGAATTGATTATCTTTTGGGAGTACGAAAATCTACAATATAAAATGCAACGTTTTGGGGAGCTCCCGAAAAATTGAGTTTTTGCGATTTTCTTAATTTTTTAAACTTACTGCTTCAAAATTTTAATGGGGGATATTTTGAATAGATAATTTTTAATTTAAGAAAAAATAATTCTTTGTCAAATTAAAAAATACTGTTTCAAAAGTTTGAAGAAAATCATGCAGAAATATAACCATTTAGTGAAACGCTTTGGAAAAAGTTCTCAAACTTCAGAAACAGTCATTTCAGAAATGTTTTCGCGCACTGGACCCAAATAAACATCACATAATCCCCCCTGACGCAATCATTTTCTCGACTGTCAATATCTATTGTAGAAAAATGGTTATGTAATACATTGCGCAACTCTTTTTAGTGGTGTCAATTTGTGTTCCCATAGGTATTTATTAATCTGCATGAAATGTGTGTCAATTAATAATGTCAATTAACAACTTTTGGAATATTGAAATGAGATCCACGAGGAGTCTAGGAAAAAATAGACATGAAACCTCAACATTAATTTTAAAAAGAATTTCAAATGGATTACAGTACGTTTGAAAATCGCAAAGAAAAACAGAATTGAGTGTTATTGTCGCGAGCAGAAAGTTTTGAATAGTGGTGCTAAAAATGAATCTTAAGGATTACTGTACTTTTCTTAGCTTTTTATTTTTCACTGAAATTCCTTACATATTCCCAAAGGCTACAAACCTCGAATTAAAGGAAGGGTGTCATGAAATAAAAATATCCAAAATTGTACAGGTTCTGAATGGCATACTGTCTTTAAATATTTTATTCTGAAATATAAATTTTAAAAGTTTCAAAAACATAATTTCTTAATATTTTTTAGGTCCACTAATTGTGTCATTCGGACCAAGATTAATTTCGCGAAAATTTATCAAAAACGTTTTTCTCTAGACTATCAGATGTTCGATGTACCCTTGATGTTTTCACGGTTTACAGCTTTTTATGACTTGTACACCCTCCTTTTTTTTATTGGAAGGATGCACTCTACTAGTTTATTTTTTTAACAGATGCTTCAGTTATATCAAGGCTTTTGGACCTAAATATGATGTTTTCTGAAGATCCGGAGGTTTTCTAAGTAAATTTCGGCAATTGACAGTAATTTACTGAAAAGATCCGGAAATGTCAAATATTTATGTCTTCCCAGGAGAAAGATTTACCTCTACGGATTTGAAAGGATCCTAAACCAAGACCATGCCCAAAAAAGGAGGTGCGTCTTCTTATGTTTCATTGTCTTCCCATATGTACACGACAAGATCTAATCATTAACACCTTTGCTCAGAAGAAATAGTGAACAACATCGAAGAGGGTACCATCAACTAAACATATATTAAGTAAAATGTCTCCTTAATCCATACAGTCTCTACGCGTGGGCGGGGCCTAAAACGACAGGTGTGGTTAGTAGGGGGACCCGCCTCGTTCTCCCGCACATTCAGTCGCTTACGCAACACCTATACATAAACGAGTCGATATATTTTGAGTCAAAAGTTTCCGTTGGGAAAATATTGCGCAATTTTTTGACTAGTATTGTTCTGGTTTTGCTGACACCCTGTCATTCAAGGATCCAAAAATGAATATGATGCCCCAAACGTCTCAATATGCTTTTGATGCTTCGTATTATTATCATGCTGCTTCAGCTGCTTAGTGAGTTTTTTTTTGTAATTTCAAAAATTGTGTCTTTAATATTTTCTGCTGAAGTTAGAAGAAAGCTATGAAACTTCAGAATTAAGAAACGAATACCTCTCTGAATCGAGATCCTATTTTTTGAGCCAAGATCAATTCTCCAAGTCAAGTTGAACCTATGAAATAAAATGTAGTATTCCAGTTTAAAATGAGCTTCTGAATTATGCACGGGGAGTTCCCACAGGAAAAAAAAACAAAGGGGGGGGGGGATTCGACCGTAGTCGGAATCGGATCTTGTCCCTTTTTCTTGCGGGAGGTCCCCGGAGTTCAGGGGATGAACGAAGTTCTTACAAGTTCAAAACTTTGCTCCAGCTGTTTACTTTGGAATACAAATGTAAGAAATTGATCGTTAGAACTTGGTGAACAAATTCAGTTATAAGATAATATTGTGGAATGCAGAAACCTTAGTTTTCGTCGAAAACATTTTTATTTTGTGGGAGCTCCCGTTAATTATTAGGTTCTTTCTCGGTTATTTTGGCGGGTTTAGATGGCAGGTTCAGAATACTTGTAATTTTCTAGAAAATAATCCAGTTTCATTAGAATGTGATTTAAATAATCAAGTTTTTATTCAAATTATTGAATTTGCAGCCCGATGAACCCGATGAACCCGATGTACCCACAGCCATATTGTTCACCTGACTATAAAGTCGATTACAACAGCAAGTCGGAATCGAATTCTGACGAATCTTTGGTTGAATCAAGAGTGGATAAGACTTCACCAAGGTAACTATTTCAAGCATTTTTGTGGGATAAGGATGGGGGGGGGGGGGGGCAAGGGGAGGCTTATGTTTATTACAGATCATTAATCCAACGTATCGTCCGTCTTCACTTGGTCGATTTCGGGGACAGCACACTCATCTCAAACATCAATGAAATGAATAACGCCGTTACCGATTTCTTCAAAAGGAGCAGTACAACGCCGGAGTTGAACAGTCGACGACGACGGCGACAACGTCGAGCAGGAGACTCAAGGAGTTAATCACTGAATTTTGCAGGTATCGTGAGAAGAGACTGAAGAATAATGAGGCGGCGAAGAAATCGAGATTAAATCGCAAAGAACGGGAAGTACTTTTGAAGAAAGAGAATGAAGCATTGCAGAATCTTGTTAAGAAGCAGGAGAAGGTTAGTTATCAAAAGATTCACAGACGTTATGAAGTATTTTTTATCGTCAATAATGAATCAGAAAAAAAAACCTCGAGGAATAATGAGAATGACAAATTAAAGTTTACAATTATTCTGATATTGTGAGCTCTTGTCATTTTTTCCAGAGTTTTGAGATTTTTAAAAGAAGAAAAACAATTTAATTTATTTTAACAAATGTTGGAAAAGCTAGAATGACGTTAAAAAATTAGTTTATTCAAATTGATTCCAAGTTCTAGTTTTCAGAAAATTAGATTTTTTGAAAACCGATTTCGATCAGATTTTGAGATTCGAAAATTTAGTGAAAATACAATATTTTTACAGGAAATCGCGGATCTCAAACAACAACTGGGAATGATGAATTTCCGAGACACAACCAATCTCCAAGACCAGAAATTCATGCGAATGTAGTGGACATGTTTCCCCTTTCCATTTCTCTTTTTTTAACAATTTTCGGTTTTTGAAATTATTTTTATCCAATTCAATTTTTCTCACTAATATGTTTCACGGTGTTATCTTTTGGATGAGTTTTCAAATTTTCTGAAAAAATGTTTTTTTCTGAAATTATCTTTGAATTTTTTGGAAAATTCGAAAACTCGTCTCTATTTTTTGTAAATTGTAGTTTAAATTGATGTCAAACTCCGTGATTTTTTGTAGAGATATTAATAATATTATTGTATGATTTAGAATAAGTTTAAGAATTAAGTTTTAAACTATCTGAGAATTACATTTTCTATAAGTAAAATAAAGAACTCTTTTTTTCTCTTAAAAGTGTTTTAAGTCCAAATTTCAGGATTACAGGTTTCATTTTATATTTTTGAAGAATAAAAAAACAAGTTTTCAGAGAATAAAAAACATGCGGAATATTATTTTTAAAAATGGCGGTTATCTCCCACAAAATTAATACAAAGGTATGCAATCGTGCTCTACCGCACACGTGACATGAGTCACGTCAGCGGCGCTTTTCATGTTATCACTGAAGCAGATGAAAATGCGCGGCTAATAAGAAAATTTAGCTTGATAACGAAAATATTCAAAAAATAAATTTTTTAAAACGAAAATTCACATACTGGTTTTAAAAATCAATAAAATCCAGGGTAGCAACATTTTTATCAGTTTTTTAAACACTGTGAACTTTTTACGTCACGTGTGTAAAATGGTAACACTTCCTCGTCGTTAAGAATTCATTATTTTTTAAATTATTGCATAAACTATTAAAATTTACCAAAAGGAGAAAAAAACAAAAATTGATCAAATGGATGATTTTAAGAAGCTTGTTCATGCTATTCAAATTGGTCCGTCATTGAATCGTTGAAATTTTTTAAAACTCCAATTTTCAGTGTTCAATTTAGCATCAATATCAATTGTTCTACTAGCAAAGTGTACTTCAAAAGGACCACGCAAGGCAAAAACTACTACACTGGATCGAACAAGGACAAAACCGATGGCTACAGAAAGACCGACTGTCTCATATTCCCCAATATCTCCACCGTCTACACAAACGAAAATTGTAAACACGAGCAATAAGATAAGTAGAAAGGATGTTAGAAACTCGCAATTTATGAGGAAAGCAAGTACGGAAAGTTTATCGTCGAAATATAAGAATGATCGAACGACAACGAGTAGAAAGGCAAGAAAATCTGCGAAAAGTTTGGAAATCTCCTCGTGAGCTTTTTTTTTCAATGTTTAGTTAATTATAATGGCTTTCAGGGACGCTGACAAAAACCAAGAGTCGATAAAAGATGATAAGAGAAATGGCGTTGAACAAGAAGATGTGAAAAATGGAAATCAAGAAACGGGCGAGGTTGACGTTGAGGTTGATGAGAACAAAAGTTGGAAATCCTTGGGAAATAATAACAAGTAAGTTGGTTTGAACAAAAATCGCGAGCTTTTTTTCATTTTTTCATTTTCGAAGCAAGTAATTTTTCATTTTTCAGTGTGGATAAAAATATTCAAGATCAAAATACATCTGAGAGATCATTAAAAATGGATAATTCAAACAAAGAATCAATGAAATCGAAAAAGAGGGTGAAAAATAGTTTCAGTACGGAAAACGAACAACGACCAAAGGATCTTCGAAAATATCTGGAAAAACGACTGGAACTGAAACGAATAAAATCACAAAGAGCGGGATTTAACAGGTTCACTTGTAATGATCCAATGTGCAAAATTGAAAAGAGAAAGTCGAAGGAAGCACTGGATTGTGCTTTTCACATGGGAACGGGTCAGGATAGTAAGCGGGATTCAGAGTTTTTCGAGATAGAAGATCCGACACAGAAAGAATGATAGATAGGTTATTTTTATGTAGTGAGTTCGAATAAAAATGTTTTTAAAAATGTATGTTTTATTTGTCACGACGGCTTATTTAGTTTTTCATTTTACTCTAATATTGTGTGGACAATCATAATGAGATGACAGTTTCATATAACAATTTTTAAAAATATATTTAAAGGAGGACTTAACGGAGCTAATAAATGTACCTTAAATGAAACTAGACGCCATTCTCATTACAAATCAGTTCCTAAAATTTTCTAAGACCATGTAGAAGCCGAGAAAACGAGATTCAAAACAATGGCCTAGAAAAAGTTTCCACCTGGCCTAACAATTTCCTATCAGCTTTTTGCGTACTATTTTTACGAATATTTATTGGGAGCACTTAAGTAGTTCATTTTAAGCTTTTTAATTTTTTGGAATCCTCACATGATAGCGCCCGCGGACTAGTTTTCGCCAGTTTTTCTAGGCCATTTTTTTAAGAGCGATTTCTCGGCTTCTACGTGGTCTTAAAAAATTTTAAAAACAGATTTGGAATGAGAATGAAGTCTATTTTCATTTAAGGTACATTCACAACCAAAAAAAGATTCAGAACTTTTTAGAAATACTTTTTTTTAAAGAAGTCCGCGGTCATTATTACGCGAAGCATCCAGAAAAATGCAAAGGAATAAGCTAAAATGAACTGATTTAAGAAAGTTTAAAAAAAAAGCTATTTTTTAAAATTGTTTTTCAAAAATTCAAACGTTTGTGTTTCCCGCCAAAAATTATCTTTCGGTTAAAATCATGCAAAAAAATCAGAGGATTTGAAAGATGCTTGCTGTTCAAAAATTCCGATTTTCAGCACTACTTCAAAGTTTTCATAAGCCACAACTATGTTCCCTTTCGAAAATTACGCTTCTGCGGAAATCTACGCGTCGAAAAAACCCTTCCGTCCGCCGAAGGAAAAAAAAAATAGGCGTGGCCTTAAACATTGAGCATTTTTCGCCGTCAGAGCTCAGCTTTTGCTACTGACCACCACCGCTGTCCCGTCCGCGACTGAATGACAGATACCGGTTATTTACTCATTTACCATATCTATATTATCGTTTACCGAAAATGTTTCGTTTTTCTCTTTAATTTGATGAGAATTTTGCAGCAAAAACGAGAAGAATATGGATCTGTTCAATAGCCAAATCGTACTACTATTCATCTTATTGTTTGCCATTTTAGCAGGTCTGTATTATACTTTTTAGTATTGTTGGGAATTTTTTTCTTTTTTTTAATGAATGGGAAAAAATTGAAAGGGTTTATTGTTACCGTATGAGATAGGAAAATTTGAGGGTCATTGTAATACCTGATTGTTTTTAAAACTATTTAGTGAATAGAAACTTGGGAAACGCATTTCAATGAAATCGTAGATTTTGTAGACACGATAAAGCGGGGGGATTCGTTTTTATATCGAATAAATTAAATATTTTCTCGAGATTTTCAGATATTTGTGGAGTTTTTTGAAATTTAAATATATTTTTTGAAAATCTGTAAAAAAAAGCACCAACTTCTTATTTTGAATTAGAATTTTCATTATTCAAAATTTTTGTGAATTTTTTTTACAACCATAGAATATTTTAATTTTTTCATCTAAGTATATCAAGGGTCTAAAAACTTTGTCATTTTCTTGATTTTTAAGGACAAAAAGCAGCGAAAAGACTGACTTTTCAAAAAAAAAATTTTTAATTTTCGGGTAATTGTGCTCTAATTAGTAATTATTAGTAATTAGAGCACAATTTCAAGCGAATTGAAAACATTGATAATTTTTTTTAGTTAAATTGATTAATTTAAAATTATCAATGTTTGATATACTATTTTTGGTTAAAGAATTCGGAAATTCCTCGTTTTGCCCTTTCAAGTTCTTAAAGACAGTGTACCAATTTAACTTTCACCTTAATTTGGCCACATTTAAGCTTAAAATGTAATTAAAAATGTAATCCCAGCTTAAAAATGTAAATAAAAGTATCTCTTAAGACTTTATTTTTTAAAATTCAGTCTTTAGGAATACTTTTATTTACATTTTTAAGCTGGAATTAGGCACTTTTTATATTCATGTTCAGTTTTAGAAAACTATTGGAAATACGTGAAATTTGATACTGAACATTAATCAACTGGAACCACTACAAGTTTCATAATTTTCGCGGCGAGACCTTTAAGGGTACATGTTCATCTATGATCAAACCATGGCCAGACATTAAAAATGTAACACCATGCTTTTTTTCCATTGTTATTGTTTTTTTTGCAAAATTCTCGAAACACATATCCGGATGATGTACACAGTGCCATCCACCTTTTCATTCGTCATCTTAAAGACACAAGTGCACATAAATTTTTCCCCTACAAAAAAATAAAATAACAATGAAATGAATGATGATCGGCCAAGTGCCGAGAAGCAGACACTATCCAATTACAAACATGGTTTTGTGTTTTTCGAGGAAGAAAACAAATTCCTATGAACAAACATTATGATCTGTGTCATTCATCGTGGACAGGGGGGGGGGGCGGAATTTTTTTTTAATTAAAAATTATTAAGGGTAAAAATGCCTAGGCTACGGTTTTTTGTTCTAAAATTATTTTAAAAAATTGTTGAAGTTTTCAATTTAAAATTTACCGTTTTTCGATAAATCTAAACTAATTAATACGGTTTTCCACTAGAATCTAAAACTAGATACAAAAATAATACACATCCAAATTTTCTAGCTGAAACTTTCAGATCACCTCTCCTCACTTATATTTCCTCTCAATTATATTGGCTCCAATTCTGAACGTGTGAGAAAAAAATTAAGCAACCGATTAAAATCTTGGTAGACCCGATAATTTGATTGTGTTGTGTTTGTGTGTGCATTGTAGATTATCTAATGATGATGCTCTTCAAGGTTTTTTTAAATTCTCACCCACTCTAAGCGAAACAAAAAAGCTCGTGAGACTGGTTTTATAAATGGTATTATGAAGTTTCACGTCGGCGGAAGATTTCTTTTTTTTTGATAAGGGTGAAATGCGAAAAGAGAAAACTGCTTGGTGCAAATATTGGCGAGTGTGCCAATCATTTGGCGACAACAATAACAGCAGCACTACCTACCACTCTAATCGTCTAAATATGACCAGAATTTATCAAGTGTTATGTTGATGACAGAACAAAAGTAAATATGGGCTTGCCCATACCGAATGTTTGAAACTTTGGTAATTATTTATTATTCATATCGGTAGTAGCTCACTACTAGTGAGAATGAATGTGATTTGAAGTTGCGGGTGCTCCCGAAAACTGTTTATAGGAAGAATTTAGTCAATGAATCCATTTGTTTTGGTAGACTTTCGAGTTCTGGATTACAATTTTTGTTTTTAACTGCAACCTTAAAAATCATGATTTGGGGGGGGGGGGGGGGGGGTTCTTAAAGAAAGTGTACAGGCGTAAAATTTGTAAAAAAAAATAGACTCGATGAAGCGAAAAAATCAAGGTTGTGCAAAAAAAATTATTTTTTTCCCAAATTTCAAAAAACCCGCTGAAAGTACGTTTTGAAAAAATTATGTATGTTTGTCGTTTTTTCTGTGAAGAAATCATTAAATGAAGGCTTTACGGAGCTAATAAATGCGTCTGAGATGAAAATAGACTTCATTCTCATTCCAAATCTGTTTTTAAAAATTTATAAAACCATCTAGAAGCCGAGAAAACACGCCTCAAAACAATGGCCTAGAAAAAGGGGCCACCGGCGAAAACTAGTCCGCAGGCATAAAAAATCAAAAAAAAATGAAAAAACATAAATTTTAATTTAAGAACAACATAAAAAGGAATAATATAAGCATTCTGCATAACTATTTATTAACGAAGCACGAAAAAAGCTCATTCGAAAAAGTTCCGCCAGGTGGCCCCTTTTCTAGGGCATTGTTTTAAGGCGTGTTTTCTCGGCTTCTATATGGTTTTAGAAAATTTTAAAAACATATTTGGAATGAGAATGAAGTCTATTTTCATTTAGGGTACAATTATTATCTCCGTAAAGCCCTCCTTTAAATGTACGTGGTGAAAATGATGAAAAATTCACTTTTTCCAGATTTATGAGCAAAATTTTTGAAATTGTATATTTTTTCCTTTTTTCCTAATTTGAGAATAATGGCCTATTAATTTGAAAGTTCGTGATTTTGTTTTTATAAAATTTTTAAATGTTTAACTAATTTGCTATTAAATAAAAATTTGGTCTGAAATTTTCGAGGCAATTAATTAGAACTTCAAAAAACCTTTTCCAGAAAATTCTATTTTAAATTATGAACTCCTTTTTTTCCAGTGAACGGCGATGTGATATTCACTTCAGAGAGATGTAACAGAGTAACATACGGGTTGAGAACAGTCAATGGTGATCCGACGAGGTTTTCTTATTTCAACATAATTTTCTATACTCTTAAAAGAATGTTGATTTTCAGGTACAAACAATGCGGGCCATCAGGGCGAGTTTGGATAGTTCCATGTGCTCCGCAGATGACATTTGACCCGAATGATAGGGTTTGTAAGGAACGAAGCGCTAGTTCTTCTATGAAACCAATGAGGAAGTATGAAACACATCCGGAGGAGATTATAACGACTCCGGCGCCGATTACAGCATTGGCTTTTAGTCCACCAGCTTCTTCTCCATCTTCAACAGCTGAGGAATTTGTGTTCTCAACGATTAGGCCAAAAAGACCAAAGTCGAAAAAAACGAGGAAGCCGATAACGAAGAAGGTGACGGTTTCAACTGTTGATGTATTAGAGACAACAACGCCGAAAATTGTGATTTTTGCGGCGAAGAAAGCTGGACCGAAGGCGTCTGCAGGTCCAGCATTTCCGATTCCTGGAAGATTGAGGACGATAACAACTACAACAACAGTTCGGCCGGTGACACATGCCACACAATTTGTACCAATTAAAAGTGGAAAGACAGTTGGGCCGCGGATTGAAGAGGGAAGACCTCATATATTGGAACAGTATCAGAGACAGAGGGGAGGATTCGAAGTGGTCGAACCGATGGAAGAACCGTTAACAACGATGGTTCCGGAATACACGGTTAGGTGAGGATAGTTCTCTGAAGCTTTGACTGAGAATTGGCTCTAAATTTTCGACAAAGGTTTGAGCCGCGTTAAAGAAAATGTGCCACTTGTTAGATCTGATCAGAAATTTTTGAAAGACAACACTGTTAAAAAAGATAAAAAATCGAATATTCGGAAAAGATCAATGATAAAATCGCTGGCATGTAATACCCATTTAGGTACTGTTCCCTCATTTCTATTCCATACGCGCTCCATAAACTGCCACTTTGTCAGCACACCTTCTAAAAAAACAAAATGCAAACGCTCCACGTTATTCACGTCAGAAATCGTTTGCGTTTTGTTTTTTGGAAGGTGTGTTGGCAAAGTGCCAGCTTATGGAGCGCGTTTGGAATAGAAATGAGGGAACAGTAAGGAAATTTCTTTTTAAAGATAGAGAGGCAATGAATTTTCAGAAATGAAAACCTAAACATCAAAAATGGCGACATGCCAAAAGTGGCACCAATCAACACAAATGTGAACTGTATGTTTTTAGGTACAACGGGAAAAGCATGACTGAAAACGAATTCCTCAACCAACTTCTTCACATTGTTCAGCATCAGAAATCAGTAGCAGATCGGATTCAGCAGGAGAATTTTCACAAAATGGAGAAAGACCGTCTAGAACAGGAAAAGATTGAGAAACAGAGGGCGATTGAGAAGCGGCGGCAGTTGGAAGAAGCTGAAAAGGCGAGGCGGTTGGAGGCGCAGAGGGTTAGATATTTTTATTTTAAAGATCTGTGAGATGTATATTTTCAGCAGGCGGCGATTTTGGAGGAGCAGGAGCGAGTAGCGATGGAAAGAGAAAGGGAGATTGAGAGGATTCGGCAGGAGGAGAGAAGGATGAGGGAGATTGAGAGAAAGAGACAGGAGGAATTGGAAGAGGAAATGGAGAGGATGAGACTGGCGGAAAGAATGGAACAAGAGAGGAAGAAGAAGAATGAAAGGATTCGACAAGAGTTGGAAGCGGTTAGGAAAGCGAAGGAGAGAGAGCGGGAGATTGAGAGAAATAGACTGATGGAGATAGAAAGGAGGGAGGAAATGGAGAGGAAAATGAAAGAGGAAGAGGAGGAAAGAAGGTATGTTTTGTGAAAAAGACGAAATTCTTTAAATTTTCATACTTGTATATCTTTAAACATCAAAAAAATCTCTAGAACGTAAAAATGGAGATAGATATAGATAAAATTAAAGTGAACTTAATTTTCAGACTAGAAATGGAACGAATACAAGAAGAAAGGAACAGAGCGATACTTGAGGAACAACACAGACGGGAAGTGGAGGAAAAACGAAGGCATGAGTATGAAAGAGAGCTGCAAATGGAGCGAGAAGAGCAGAAAAGGTTTGAGATGGGATCGATCGGGAGCTCCCGAAATATTCGAAATTTCAGAAAAGCTGCTGAACAACAAGCACAATTTGAGAGAATGGAACGGGAACGAGAGATGGTTAGACAATTGATGGAGAATGAAGAAAGAATGAGGATTAGTCAGCAGAATATCAGTAAACGGAAAATTGATGATACTTTGTAGAAATAGTAATTTTAGTAACAACACCTTTGCCAGTCATCCAACCAATTTATCGTCCACAAATTTCGGAATACAAACCACCAGATGTTGAGTCACAAATGATTCGATTCACCACCCAAACACCGGAATGGGTGACGTCGTCAAATTCGTGGAAATCGATCGATAATTGGGGAAATAGTCTGGAAGAGGTGATGGAGCCAACGACAAGAAAGCCCGAAGGAAATGTATATCAAGGATGTGAGATAAATGGACGATGTGAATTGAGATATGACATGGACTCATTCTGCACGCATCCGACGTATGTTTATGTACTTAAAACTAAAAAAATTTTTTTTGCTCAAATTTTGTAACTACAAAAATGCTTTTCTATTGAATTGTGCGCTGCTAAGAGACTACAAACTACAAAAAATGCGCTGCTAAGAGACTACAAACTACAAAAAATGCGCTGCTAAGAGACTACAAACTACAAAAAAATGCGCTGCTAAGGAATTGTGCGCTGCTAAGAGACTACAAACTACAAAAAATGCGCTGCTAAGAGACTACAAACTACAAAAAATGCGCTGCTAAGAGACTACAAACTACAAAAAATGCGCTGCTAAGAGACTACAAACTACAAAAAAATGCGCTGCTAAGGAATTGTGCGCTGCTAAGAGACTACAAACTACAAAAAATGCGCTGCTAAGAGACTACAAACTACAAAAAATGCGCTGCTAAGAGACTACAAACTACAAAAAAATGCGCTGCTAAGGAATTGCGCGCTGCTAAGAGACTACAAACTACAAAAAATGCGCTGCTAAGGAATTGTGCGCTGCTAAGAGACTACAAACTACAAAAAATGCGCTGCTAAGGAATTGGGCGCTGCTAAGAGACTACAAACTACAAAAAATGCGCTGCTAAGAGTACAAACTAAATACTCACTAAAATGTTTTTTCAATGAGTTGAAATTAGTGGCACACTGAATTTACCAAGACGGAAATTGGAAGAAAAGGGAAAACTTTACATAATTTTCAGTGATTCATCGAAATATCTGCAATGTGCTCCACTCCACGGCCGTCACGGCCAATGGACAGAACGTCAATGTCCGGATACGTTAGAATTTCTGGTATCCGTTGGAAGGTGTGAAAAATCGAGACCTTATGACCCCGACAATCGAGTAGTTATTCCACGGCTGCCCTCTGAAACGTCATTTGTTCAATGGAAGGGCAATCAGTAAGTCCTTTTCCAACTTCTGGAGCATAAGTTTGATGTTCAGGGTTATCGACAACTTCCCAACATCAGTTTCTTCGCCTCGAGTTTATCCCCCTGTTCCAGAAACACATCAACCAAATATTTATAACACAATTGAGAAATTCCCGAAAGATTTATTGCCTAGAATGCCTGAACAGCAACAAGTGATAGGAACCCCTGAGGATTTATATGCTCAACAGTATCAAAATGTACCAAAATTGTATTTTAGGCAATTTTAAGAAAATATTGAATTTTCAGCACATTCATGGAAGTGTTATAAGTCCGGTAACTTCTAGACCTCCACAACCTGTACCTCAATCTTACAATATTCCACAAGAAAATGTTTCCGTCGATTTTTTACCAAAATAATAGTCTATTTTCAGTCAATCGATCTTTCAAATATTCATCCGTTATTCCCACGTGTTCAACCAGATTTCTTGAGCCGATTCATTCCAGCTTTGAACTGGAAATTCCATGACGAGCAGAAGGAGGAGAAAAAGAAGGAAGATGACAATCCACCGACAATTGAAAGTGTAGTCAAGCCAGTTCTGAAACAGGTTTTTAAAAACTTTTTCAAAGTAAAATTTCAATATGTGTGTTTTCAGCTTGCTTTGAATCATACTCAAATGTTTTTGGATCGTTTATTATCAGATGATGCATCACTTAGAGATGAAGAACAAATTTTGAAAACAGCCCAAGATTCTCGATAAAAATTCCAAATCTCATTTTTTTAACTACCGTAACCTACTTTTCATTATTTGTCGTCAATTAGTGCGTATTTCTGCAAACACCACCACGCCAGAACGCGGATGATGATATTTTAAAAAATGTTTGCTTTATCTCGTTTTTCGTGTGTTTCTTCTCGTTTTTGACGTCTTTCTGCTTTTTACTTGTGATTTTCATGATCTCCAATACTTAAATTATATATAAAGTTGTTATTTCATAGTTTACGTCATTTTATCGCTCGAAAATCGATGTTCCATTTTTTAATTCTAAAAAATAAAATTTCATTACTAATTTTTATTTGCAGAGATGTCAGCAGCCGCGCTGGAATCAATCGGAATTACTGTGAGATTGAAAATATTCATTTTTAAAAGTAATTTTAAATAAATTTAGGATTTTACCCCTCAAAAAGGTTCCTTGGCACCGAATGTGACAGCACCATCGGTAGACGTGTCTGGGGATGATTATGTGAAGTAAAAAAAGAGAATAAGAATTACAAAAATTTTTGAAAATTTTAAGGCTTAACAACTTGGAACGTCAACTCGCTCATCTCCAAGTTATGGAAGATTACATCAAACTAGAGACTAGAAATCTCGAGAAGGAATTGTTGCACGCTCAAGAAGAAGTGAAAAGAATTCAATCTGTCCCACTCGTAATTGGCCAATTCCTTGAGGCTGTTGATCAAGACCACGCCATCGTTGGAAGTACCACTGGTTCAAACTATTTCGTCCGAGTTTTGTCAATCCTCGACCGTGAACTTTTAAAACCAGGATGCTCTGTCGCCCTTCACAAATATTCAAACGCTTTGGTCGATGTTCTTCCACCAGAGGCTGATAGTTCCATCCAAATGCTTCGCGCCGACGAAAAACCAGACATTTCCTACGCCGATATCGGAGGGCTCGACATGCAAAAGCAAGAAGTCCGCGAAGCTGTTGAATTACCATTAACCCATGGTGAACTGTACCAGCAGATCGGAATTGACCCCCCAAGAGGAGTGCTCATGTACGGACCACCAGGATGTGGAAAAACCATGTTGGCGAAGGCAGTTGCTGCAAATACCGCTGCTTCATTCATCAGAGTGGTTGGATCAGAATTCGTTCAAAAATATCTTGGAGAAGGTCCAAGAATGGTTCGAGATGTGTTCCGTTTGGCTAAGGAAAACAGTCCATCGATTATTTTCATCGATGAAATTGACGCAATTGCTACTAAACGTTTTGATGCTCAAACTGGTGCTGATCGTGAGGTAATTAACGTTTTTTTTTAAATTAAATTTTATATAATATGATTATAATTCAAAATTCAGGTCCAACGTATTCTCCTAGAGTTGCTCAATCAAATGGACGGTTTTGACCAAAGTACAAACGTGAAAGTAATCATGGCAACCAATCGTCAAGATACACTCGATCCAGCTCTTTTGCGTCCGGGGCGTCTTGACAGAAAAATTGAGTTCCCATTGCCGGATCGTCGTCAAAAACGTCTTGTATTCTCGACTGTTTGTGGACGTATGAATTTGTCAGATGATGTGGATTTGGAAGATTGGGTTGCACGACCAGATAAAATTTCTGGTGCAGATATTAACTCGATTTGTCAAGAGGTCAGTTTTTTAGGATAAAAAAATGTTTCGCCACGATCTTACGTTAAAATTTAAAAAGGTCTATTTTCTAAATTTTTTGGAAAAAATCGTAAATTAAAAAACACTGAAATTTCGGAAATTTGCAACTTTTTTTAATGTTTAATAGACAGTTTCCCTAACACTTAATTTTGAAGTTAACTTTAACAATGTTCCTAATCAAAACCTTTTTTCAGGCCGGTATGCAAGCTGTACGTGAAAATCGCTACGTCGTTTTGACCAAGGATCTCGAAAAAGCTTACAAGAACGTTGTGAGAAAGGACACCAACGATTTCGAATTCTACAAGTAAATGCATATGCTGACCCCTACGAGAAAAGGTGCAAAATCCCCGTTTGAAACTATTATTTCCATAAATTATTTCCTGTATTTTATCAATACACAAGTATACGAAAAATTGAAGAAAAAGTAAAAAGGATTAAAAAATCAATACAATACAAAATAGGTGAAGCTTAAAGGGGTAAAACTTTAGCTAACCGTTATATTATCATTCGGCTGGGAAGAAAAACGCATGTTTTGAGCTAAACATTAGTGAAAACTATAAATTGATTAAAGATCGACATAAAAATATACACAAATTTTTTAAAAACCATTAATTTACTGGAATGGATTGTTGTTTTGCGGTGGTTGTTGTGGAGCTCCTTGCTGGAACTGTGGATTTGGCGGGAATTGACCTTGTTGTTGTTGTTGTGGCCACTGTTGTTGCTGGTATGATGGAAAAGCTCCTGGGAATGTTGGATACGGTGCGGCGAATGTCGGTTGGTAGGCCGGTTGGAACATCATTGGTTGTGGTTGGCCTGTAAAGTGATCTTTTTTTTCAGTTTGAGAGGTTTAGTTTGCAAAAACGACACAATAATTTGTTAAATTTCAAAAAAAAGAAGTACACACCATAAGGCATTGGTTGCGTAAAATATCCTGGATGTTGTTGTGGTGCTTGTTGATAAGGATTGTAAGCCGGTGGTTGTTGTGGAGCTCCCGGAGTAGCTGAATGAAACAAAAATGAAATGTTATTAAAAACAAGTGTCGAACAATCAGGTTAACCACATAAATGAGATTATATAGCTCTTAAAGACATTGTACTACTTGTTTTAAAAACATTGATTTTCATGTTCCCGGCAAATTTCAACAACTGTTTTTTGTGAAAATTCCATGTTTCTAGTGAACTGTTAGATTCAAAATGTTAAAACACTTGGACCGGAATTGGCGCATAAAACACTCGAGTTTACATCTCGTGGCCCACTGTCTTTAAAACTATGTCTATTTCCAAAACTCCTCACCTTGATAATTTTGCAAATTTCTCGGCGGCGGAATCGGCGACTCTACACTATTCTGCTGATTTCCGCTTGCAGCCCTTGGTGGTGGTGGTCGTGGTGGTGGAGCCGAACCACCAGAATTTGAAGGTGATGTCTGGGATCCTGAAATTTTTAATAATTTCTTTGAGACGTTTTTATTTTTTTGCTCCTCAATTATTCAAAGTTTCAGATACAAAATCACAACGAAAAGTATGGAAAATTCTCTTAAAAAAAGTGCAGTGCGCTAACCAAGCAGTTCCAAAACTATAAAAATAGAAAGCGGTTGCTGCCCGATGTTTGTGAAAATTCGGAATTCTTAAACAATGCACTACTTTAAAATAAACACAAAAACGGACCAGATACAGCTGAACTAAACATTGAAGTGACTCCATCGACGATTGCTTTCGTGGCCGCACCTAAAAATAATCGACAACATAAATAAAACAAAAACAGAACACACTCATTACAAATACATCACAATTTACCATGCTCTAAACAACAAACCGTGTTTTTAAAGATTTTTACGTACCATCTGTGTCTGAAATTTTGAAAAAATGTGAAATTTCCTAATTTTGGAGCAAAAATGTATAAAATATGTGATTTTTTTAACTGTTCAGAACAAAATTCTGAACAGTTTTTTTTCTCACAATAAATTGTTAATATATCATGACAAGTCAAAAAATATTAGAATTAGTCAAAAATTATATCTTTTTATAAAGATACTCTCTAAAACCTACCAGTAACAATACTAATCTGCAATTGTCGCATCAAATCCTCCTTCTCCGTCTGTCGAGCAAACGCAAAATCACTAACTTTCTGTTGAAGTCTGACCAAAATCGGGGTCAAATCATTGTAGAACTGTAAAACTGTTCTTTTCTCAAATTCCAAACTGAAATCTCTTACTTTCGTTCCTTCAACTAAATTCGCTTTCAATTCAGCATAAGCGTCAGCAGCTTGTGCCAACATTTTCAAAATTCGCTCTCTTTCTGCCCCACTAGCTGATCCACTCTTCTCGCCGGCGAATTTGTTGTTCGTTGTCTGTTTTGTTTTTAATTTTATGTTTTTATTCCAAACATCTGAATTACCTGAATCTCATTCAACAACGCTTCTTGATCACTCAACGACTTGCTAACCCGATTTCTCACTCCTCCAAACAATTGATTAATCTTTTCCTTTGAAATCTGCTCCTCATTAATCAATTGACTTTCAGCCAATGCTCTCAAAAAATCATTCGCAATGTCACAATTCACCGACTTCAATTCTTTCTCCAATTGCTCCCTCTCAGCCACCAACGCATTCCACTTTCCCATCAAATCCTTCAAATGTCGAACAGAGTCCGTTTCACCCGTCGCATGTGCGGTTTGTCCCGGAATCGCCGCTTTCAATTCCGTCTCATTTTTCGACAACAATTCTATCCCGCGGCGATGTGTTTCGAATTTTTGTTTGACCATTCCATCGGCATTCGAAGCAGTGTGCAATATTCCGCGATATTTCCCAATTTCCTGAAATAAATGGGATAATTTTGAATAAAAATGAACAAAATAAAGTTACCGTCAAAAGCGGTCCGGTGAGTTGCTCGCTCGGCATTCTGCTCCATTTCGTACCAAGTTGTTTGCGCATTGTGTCGTCGCTTTCCTGAAAAATGGGCGTTTTTTTTGATATTTGGAAAAAGAATTTTCGACATAAACATTTAAAAAAATTGTTCTCCAAACTTTCTTTAAATTAAACATATTCTGAAGCCAATTTATCTCTAATTTTAACATTTTTTAAAGAAAAAATTCAAGAAAAACAAACCTTCTCATCATTAAGCACTCTACTAGTCTCTGTCAAGATCTCCTCATTCCTTTGATACAAATTCGGCAAATCGCTAAACAATCGCTGAATTTCCGTACTTCCTCCTTCTTGTTTAACCTTTGCCGATTTTAGCTTAATCGATTCCGGCAAAGTTTCTGTCGATGTAACATCATCCAACGCTGCTGGCAAATTCAACGAAGCCAGTATTCCATTAACCAATTGGGTTGCTTCACGCATTCTAACAGTTTCCATATTAACCAGTTCCGCCTTTCTCGCTTCGTATGATTGCATTGCATTGTGCACTTGAACTGGCACCAAAGAAGCGAACATGTCTTTGAAATTCGGCGACAGCGGACTCACAACAGCTGTAGGTTTCGCTAGTGCTGCTCTTGGAAGCGCAGGAAGAGACCGGAAATCCGAAATTCTGGCGTGGTACTGAAAACAACTCCTATTTTAAGATTATGAAAAAATAGCAATAAACTCACAATAAAATCATTATCCTTCTTCGCTGCTGTATGCGCCTTAACAATAGCCGGGAAAATATCGGTAATCGAAGTCGCAGAACCAGCCAAATATTTCGAAGCGGTTTCAGACAATTTCAATGCTTCTCCAAGTCGAGATAACTGTTCGCCAATATCACGAGCCTCTCCGTTTACTTCAGCTTGGTGGAACTGAGAAAGTGCTTGATAGGCGATCGTTTTTCCGTTAACGATACTTGACCACTCCTTTTCCCAAAGTCCACGGACAATGTCTTTTGACATCAATTTCTGAGCTTCGGCGTAGAAGTCAGCAACTTGCGCGGAGATTTTAACCATTGCTGTTGCTTTCATTTTATCTGGAAGATATCGACTTAATAAACATTTCTGGTAATTTGATTATTGTTTTAAATTAACATTTTCAATAATCTTTCTGAGAAAAAAAAATGTTCTCGACAGAACTTCTATCTTCTGATCACATATCTATGAATCCTTATTGAGTTTGAACCTTTAAAAAATATTTTTCTTCGAAATTCGATCAATATTTATATTTTTAGATCTCCTAGATGCGAAATAAAATTATATGTAACATCTAATATCCGTCATTTTCCCAAAATTATGAAATACACAAATTTTTGAAATTTGAGTTCATCCATTTTTCTTGAATCTCATATTCAAATTCAAAATCAAAACTTCAAATCACCTTTATATCCCTTAATATAAATCGATTCCTGAGCTTGAGCGACCATCAAAGAAGCCAATGCATTAAGTGTATCAGGCATCAAATCAGGTGTTGGATCCTGTTGAACCATTCCTAGAACAGTGTCTCTCAATCGTGAGAACACTCCAGCAGCCTGTTGGAACAATTTCGCAGAGGTTTTGATTTCATCATCGGTGTGGAATTGCTGATTAGAAGCGATCTGTAAACATATTTTTGAAAAAATAATAAAAAAGATAGAAATTAAACCTGAGACATCAAAGCTCCACAATTGAACAAAACCGCTGCTCGTTCAAACGACCCATCAGACAGTGACAATGAAGCTCTGGATGAGAAAAGTCCTCCCTTGTCAAACGCATCCTTCCATTTGAAAACCACTGGATTTTGAGTTGCAGATATGATGATTTTGTTCTCAATTGCTGATAATTGATCGAAATATCTGGTGATGACATCAAGAGCCGATTGATGTTTGTCCAATGGTTGACAACATGCTCTCGATCGAAGTTTATTCAATTCTTGAACAGCTTCTGAGACTTCAGCTCGATTATCGTCAGAAGTGTTATAAACGGTGTCTATATATGTCGAGATTGGTTTGACGAGGTCCACATCGTTGGTTGACTTGAGTGGTACACTCAGAAAACCATAAGACGCCATTCTGCAAAAAAATTAATTTAAATTATGAGGTTTTTTAAATCAAAAATTGATGGGAACGTGAAGATAAAATAAACAAACAACGAGGAAACGAAAAAGTCCAATTTTTGTAAATATAAATGAGTAAATTAATTGAAATATGCTTGTCGGCTGTTAACGAATGATTTAGAGGTAATTTTGTTCTCAAAAAGATCTATTATAGCAGAAAAATCGAAAAAAAAAACAAATATGAACACACGAAAGTTGGGAAGAAACGTAGTATTTAGGTAATTAGGTAAATTTTCGTGAAGACTTTCGTAGAAATATATATATTTGAAAAAATGAAAAAGTGACTAGCAATCTACTCTAGGCCACATTCCCAATCTCGTTGGAAAATGTTATTACTTTCATTTTTTTTATTCAACACTTTTCCTGGCTAATAAACTTATATTTTTCTCAGTCATCGTTTCAAAATTTAAAAAAAAAGATCAAATGTTTATCGTAAATCGTCTCGAAACTTTAAATTTCAGTTAGTTTGAGCAAGAAGACTTTGTTTCAAAAGATTCCAAATTCTTAGTAAAATTTCAGAAACTATCTAGAACAACTGTCAAAAAACGGTCATTATTGAACGGGCGGGGAAAAGGTAAATAGTAGAGGGACGAAAGTGATATGAGGCAAACCCTCCACCGATGAGTCATCGATTGGCCGTTTAGGCAACGAACGCGTAGCTAAATAACATTTCGCAATTTTCCGTCATCATATGTTTTTAGAGGTTGTTGGTTCACATTCATAGATGATTGCAAAATTTATTGATAAGATTTAAAGAAAAAGGAAAAGAAACAAGAGATTTACTAATGTAAACTAAATGTTGAAAGGATACAAAGAAACAAACATTTTTTTAAAAATTCGACCTTCGAAAAATGCCCTTTTTCCTCGGCAACATTACATTTTACGAAGACATAAATAAATCAGAGACCCCCAGCATTTTATTTGAAATCAATTTCTTCGAACCGGAAGATCCTCTTCGAAGACAACTGCTCTAAAAATTGTTTCAAAATTCAGAGATGAAAGATTTTCAAGAAATATTATGAAAGATTCTGATGAAATAGAGGTAAAAACAGAAAGAAAAAACACATAGTAAATAACAAACAATCAAAAAAGCGCTCCAATGGAAAATATCTGCTTGTCTGCGTTCTCTACGTATTTATATTATGTTTCCATGTTCTTTTTTTTTTCGAAAAAATTGAGTTTTTAGTTTTTTTTATGTTTTTGTTATGTCTAAAATTGGGCAGAATTTGACCGGCTTTCTTTTTTGAGATATTTTCGTTCGAAAGATATTGACCAAAAATAAATTAAATTTCAAAAAGAATAAAAATTCCGCCACACATTTTTGACATTCAAAATTTGGAGGGTAGGCCAAGTGTTTGGAGGCACATGTGTTCGTTTTTTTATAAACCATTTTCCATGGTTGAAAAAAAGAGTCGAAGTAGAATTCGATTTCCCATTTAATGATTTAATTTTATTTTTCGCGTTGCTTCAGGCTAAACGCTTCTACGGGGTGCGTGGCCTAACTTTTTCAACGCACGAACACTTGTGCCTCCAAACACTTGGCCTACCCTCAAAATTTGAAATGAATTTCAAATTCTTGAAACGACCATTACGGTTTAAAGGAACATCACTCTTTTTCATGCATTCGTTTCATATGGAATTTATACTGTAGACTTATTTTTATTGACTTTCGAAGGTTTTTTTTCATTTTTCTTCAGTTTTCTTCAGGAAACCGTTAAAATTAAATTGGATGAGGTTCTGAAATTTAATCTTAATAATTCCATCATATATTTTATTGACTCATTCTTGAGGTCGATGTCGATTTAAACAAAACATTTATTTTTATTAATTTTCAGCATGTCAAGACAAGAAGCTGACGACCGTCTAGAAGGAAGCAACGACACGTTTGGTGGTCTTATAATCAAGAAGAAAAAAACCGAAGATGGTGACAAAAAATCGTCTGAAATTGTTGGAAAGTGAGTTTTATCGGAAAATGGCTTTTTAATTTCAAATATTTCTGCAGAAGCTTGCTTGGACTAGACAGACTAGCGTCAACAAAACGAGAAAATGCTCGACAACGTATTTCAGATGATGATGATAGAGGAGTTACAGATTCGGTGAGAAAAGAGATTGATAGGTAACATCTAATTGAAAATATTAGAATTAAGCATTTTTCAGAGCTCACGAGAAATATAAAGAGAAAGATAACAGAGGAATGAAGTACAAGACAAAGGCAGATGATAGAAAAAGAGATCGAGATAGAGATCGTGACAGATCTGAAAGAAGACATCATGAATCTAGTAGTCGGAGAGATGATCGTGACGACTATAGAAGAGGAAATGAAACACCGAGATTCAGAGTACCTGATACTCCATCAAGGACTTCATGGGATTTTGATGATCGGGGAAGCTCCCGCAAGCGAAGTAGTTGGGATATGCCCACACCTAGAGGTAGTAATGATCGAAGAAGGGATTGGGATTCGGAAAGAAGTGTCACAAGTGCGTATCAGAGTGAGAGAAGGCATCGTGAAGAGCAGAGAAGAAAGAGGTATTCAAGACCTGAAGATTCTGTAAGATCTGCAAAGGATGAGAAACAAGAGTAAGTTTATCTTATATTCGACGAAAACTGAAAATTGATTTTAAGGTTAACATTCCACGATGAAGAAGAGCGACAACAATGGGTGGAAGAACAGAAAAATCTTGATAGAGAATGGTATGACAATGAAGGAGCATACGATGATGAGTATAATCCATTTTCAAAAGTTTCTGAGGAATTTGTGGAGAAACGTGAGAAACAGTGGCAAGAGAAAACGCAGAAACCTCGGCTAACTGTTAAGCAGCAAATGATCAAACGTGAAAATGAGATGTGGGAGAATAATCGTCTTCATAGGTCCGGAGTCGTAGCAATGGCTGATGAGCTCTCAAGTGTTTTTGAGGATGAAACAGATGAAAATCGTGTCACTATTTTGGTACAAAACCTTGTGCCCCCGTTCCTAGATGGTCGAATTGTGTTCACGAAACAAGCGAAGCCTGTGATTCCAGTGGTTGATACAACTTGTGATATGGCCGTGGCAGCCGTGAGAGGAAGTATGGCAGTGAGGAGGCGGAGAGAAATGGAAGATCGGAAAAAGGCGCAGGATAAACATTGGGAGTTGGCTGGAAGTAAATTGGGTAATTTGATGGGGATTAAAGAAAAGCCGGATGATGTTGGAACGGCGGAAGATGATGATGGTGGGAATTATAAGGAGTCTCATCAGTTTGCAACGCATATGAAGGATAACGAAGCAGTTTCGGATTTTGCGTTGGAGAAGAGTATTAAGGTGAGCAGGAGTTTTTTTTCGAAAATACGAACTGTGATAGTGCCATTTCCAAATTTCAAAGTTAAAGTGGTCTCCTGAGAGATTTTTTAAAAATAATTCAAATTTTCTGTTAATTTGTCTGATATGAAAACGAATCATTATATTTTTCAGCAACAACGAGAATATTTGCCAGTATTCGCGTGTCGTCAAAAAATGATGAACGTTGTGAGAGAGAATAACGTTGTTATTATTGTTGGAGAGACAGGATCCGGAAAAACGACACAATTGTCACAATATCTTCTCGAAGAAGGTTTTGGAGACTCTGGACTTATTGGATGTACACAACCAAGGAGAGTGGCGGCGATGAGTGTGGCGAAACGTGTGGCTGATGAAATGGGTGTAGAGGTAATATTCATTTTTTTTAAAGATGCCTTTTTAAGAATTCTGAAATTCGTTGTTTCAGCTCGGACAAGAAGTTGGTTATGCGATTCGTTTCGAAGATTGCACGTCTGAAAAAACTATTATCAAATACATGACCGATGGTATTTTACTTCGAGAATGTCTTGGTGATGGAACTTTGGATCAATATTCGGCAATTATTATGGATGAAGCTCACGAACGGTCGCTGAATACTGATGTACTTTTTGGGTTGTTGAGAGAAGTTGTGGCGAAAAGAAGTGATTTGAAATTGATTGTGACTTCGGCGACAATGGATGCAGACAAATTTGCGGATTTCTTTGGAGGTTGGCTGTTTGAAAGATTCATGATTGCGTCTTAATTCAATGAATCTGAAATATTTTTGAAATCTCTGTTTTGCGTTTTTTGCAGCCTAAAAACCATCTAATGATATGTTTTTCAGGGAACTGTCCAACATTCACAATTCCTGGAAGAACATTCCCAGTAGAATTGTTCCATGCAAGAACACCAGTTGAAGATTACGTCGAAGCGGCAGTTAAACAAGCGGTCACTATTCATTTGGGTGGTATGGATGGAGATGTTCTCATCTTCATGCCTGGTCAAGAAGATATTGAATGCACTTGTGAAATGATTAAGGAAAAGCTTGGTGAACTTGATGAAGCGCCACCATTAGCAGTTTTACCGATTTATTCTCAACTTCCCAGTGATCTTCAAGCCAAGATCTTCCAACGTGCTCCTGGTGGAATGAGAAAGTGTATTGTGGCGACGAATATCGCTGAAACTTCGCTGACAGTTGATGGTATTCTGTTTGTTATTGATCCAGGATTTTGTAAGATGAAGGTTTATAATCCGAGGATTGGTATGGATGCTCTGCAGGTATAATATTGAAAACAAAAACAAAAAAGTGCACAGATTTTTTCTTCAGATTTTCCCCATTTCTCAAGCTTCTGGAAATCAAAGAACTGGGCGTGCGGGACGTACCGGACCGGGACAATGTTATAGGCTTTATACTGAAAGGCAGTTTAAGGACGAGTTATTGGTGAGTGGAATTAAAAGTATAAAATTTGGAATGTGTTTAAAAAAATGAAAACTTCTAAAAAATTATATTTTTCTCTGAGATATGAAAAATGCCACTTTAAGTTTCAATGCTTCTCCATTTCCAACGATAAATTCCGGATTTTTAATGTTAAATATGAAAACAAGGGTTTTTTTAGCGAAGCACAGTGCCAGAAATTCAACGAACCAATCTTGCAAACGTTGTCCTTTTACTAAAATCGCTAAACGTTGATGATTTGCTGAAATTCCACTTCATGGACGCCCCACCACAAGATAACATGCTCAACTCGATGTATCAACTGTGGACACTTGGCGCGTTGGACAATACCGGACAATTGACTCCACTCGGAAGGAAAATGGTCGAATTTCCGCTCGATCCAACATTGTCGAAGATGTTGATTGTTTCAGCAGAGATGGGATGTAGTGAAGAAGTCTTGACGATTGTTTCGATGCTTTCAGTGCCGGCGATTTTCTTTAGACCGAAAGGAAGGGAAGATGAAGCTGATGCGAAGAAGGAGAAGTTTCAGGTGTGTTTAAGCTATATTTTTTGAAAAAATTTCGTTTTGTTGATTTTCAGGTGCCAGAATCCGATCATCTGACATTCCTCAATGTTTATCTTCAATGGAGAACGCATAAATATTCAGCAAAATGGTGCACTGATAATTATTTACATGTTAAAGCGTTGAAGAAGGTTCGAGAAGTTCGAGCACAGTTGAAGGAGATTATGCAAGATTTGAAATTGAAATTAATGTGAGTTTAGAAATAAAAATCTTCGTTGAATTTGGAAATGATGTTTTTTTTCAGATCGAATGGAAGTGAATGGGATATTGTGCGGAAATGTATTTGTTCGGCGTATTTCCACAATGCTGCAAGGTATTTATAAGAAATTATCATTGTATTCAAAAAAAATAATCCATTTTCAGGCTAAAAGGTATTGGAGAATATGTGAATGTTCGAACAGGAATTCCGTGCTTTTTGCATCCAACTTCAGCGCTTTTTGGAATGGGTTTCATGCCGGATTATGTGGTAAAAATTAAATTTTTAGAATTTATGGCACCTAACACGTATTTTTTAAAGGTTTACCATGAACTTGTAATGACTGCAAAGGAATATATGCAATGTGTAACGGCAGTGGATGCGATTTGGTTAGCTGAACTTGGTCCGATGTTCTATTCGGTGAAAGAATCGAAGCAATCGAGAAGGGATTTGAAAATGGAGAGTGTGAGGACGGTTGAAACGATGGAAGCGGAGATGAGAGAAGCGCAGAAGGAAATGGAAAGGTGGGAAGATGTGAAAATTTAAAAAAAATCGAACTTTTACGAAAAATACATTTTTCTGGATGATTTTGCCAGAAAACGCCGTTTTCAAAAAATGTGTGGTTTAAAAAATCCAATCCTTTGCTCCTTTTTTCAAGAACTCACGAATTATCGTGTTTACAAATCAAAATTTATAAGATATCTATTTTTCGATTTTTTTCCAATAACATCAGAAAATAGTGAGCAAACCATATTTTTAAGAAAAGTGAATCTTAACTTTAAGCGTGATCCAAGCCTCTATCGTAATTTTTCCAAAATTTTGTTTTGTTTTAAATTACGCTATACATCCAAAAAAGACCACAATCTTAAGAAAATCAATTATTTTCACTTTCTGTTCTTTTGGGAAATCCATAAAGATGTAATCTTATCTTGTCCTATCAATCGGGTCGATTTCCACATTAATAACTTTATTTTTCTTTTAAAAGTCCAGAAAATGTTAAATTTTGTTTCAGAAGACAAGAAGAAAAGGACAGAGTGTTCAAAAGACCGGATTCATCTCGAATTGTTGAAGTAGGATCGAAATCGGCAAGATCTGAACGACGGAAGTTGTGGGGATTGTGATTTTTCGTTTATTTTTCGTTTATTCGGGTTTTTTATTCATTCTTGATCTTGAAAATTGTTAATATATTTTCTGTTTATAAATTTTATTATAGCAAATTTATATATTTCTTTTTGGATCAGTAGTTCTGGTATAATGGGATTGAATCCCGGTTTTATTCCTGAAAACATGTATTCCAATCTTTTGAAAAATGTTGTGTACAGATGATCGACAACCTGCCGCCAGAACTAGTAGAAAATGTTTTTAGAAAATTATTACCGGATGATCTCATAAATTGTGCCCTGGTCTCGAAGGGGTTGTTTTCGATTGCGGCGCGGATTCTCCCGCAACTGGCGAATTTGAAAATCGCGTTGACTGGGTGTCCGACTCGGGCTGGATTTGATAGGACAAGTGAGAGGAGTGGATGGTTGAGGGTTTGTGGATGTGAGGAGCATGGAGTGGAACATGTTTTTCGGAATTTGGTGCCGGTTATGACGGAGGGTAGGGCTTTCACTTTTTTGTTGAATAATGTTTTTAGAAAAAGGGGGCAAAGTGGGCCTTCCAGATGTTCCAGAAATTTCCACAATGAGTAACTCCTTATCTTTAAGCTGTATGTTTAAATTGGGTTATTTTACCCGTTTTTGTCCCAAAAATTCATATTCCCACGCCATATTCTGCTTTTCGATCTGAACTTTGATTCAAACATCTATTTTTAGCGTAATTCGTGTGAAAATAAGATTTTTGTAGTCAATTTTGTGTTTCGACCATGTTTTTAAAACGATGAGAACTAAAATAATTTAATTTTTTCAGTCGCAAGTTCACTCGAAATCGAGGATGAACTAGTCAAGGATCAAATAACCGACGAACAAATGGGCATGCTGTTGGCATTTTGTGGGGATGCGCCTTTGAAACGGTTGGTTATAATTAAATTTTAAAATCAACTGCAAAATTCGGAACTTCTATAGATTGTCCCTTTCGAAATGTGACTTGATGAAGGTTCAACCGTGGACTTTGGCATTGTTGGCGAGATTTGATCAATTGGAAAAGGTTTATTTTCTTACATTTTAAAAGAATATTTCATATTCTCGAATTATTTCAGCTAGAAATCGAAGGGTGTACATTTTCTGTATCTGAATCGATGCTTATTAGAAGCCTTTCGACATCTTTTCAAACTTTGACGGATGTTGATTTGAGAGACAATAGACAGGTAAATAAATGAGGTTTTATTAGATATTTAGAAAATTCGAATTGTTCAGATAACTGATAAATTCTCGCTGACAATTTCGAAAAGCTGTCCGTTGTTGGAGCATTTTCGAATTTCTAACTGTCCATTGGTTTCGACATTTTCTGTCCTTTCCCTCATTGAATCGACATTTTATCGTGTTAAACATGCGTTGACTGTTTATATGGATGGAACACCGTTTAGTGCTGATCAGGTTGGTTCACAAAACCTTTTTTTCTCACTATAAATTGTATTTCTTTTTAAAATTTTCCTTTAAAAGTATATTTCCATACCAAAAGTAAATATTTTCCAGCTCTACAAATACATGAATTCTCCACTCTTCTCGGCCTCTGCTGACTGGCGCCTAACTCCCGCTTATGTCCAACTTGGCTTCGAAAAACCTGCCGTTCTGGCGGAGCATCGTAGGCAACGTTGTGTACTTGTATATGTTTGATTTTATATTAAACAATATTATTATGTAAACAAATGTATATAGAATTTTTACGTTCGAATTGATTAATATTTAGTTTTCATTTCAGTATTAAATATTACACCTCTGTACATTTATTTTTGTATATTTATTCATTTAGTTGAAATTGATTGTATGAATTTTAAAATTCTAGCCTAAATAAATGTGGGATGATTTAATACTCACAGCCGGTTCGAAGCATCAAAAGCTCACATTTGAGAAACAAATTAAGTTTCTAAATTTGGAAAAGTTTTGCAAAAATGTTGAAGTGGTGGCGGATGAAGCGGAAAATTTGAGAATAGGTACGGTTTTTGGGAAAATTTAAAAATATCGCACCCGAATACAGGTTCCGGAGGATCGACAATTCAAATAATTCATTTCTTAGTTTCAAAATTTGGAGCGGATTTATCGAATAAGAAGGTTTCAATATTTTAGACTTGAAATTCGGAGAATCTTGGTTCCAGATTTTATTGTGTCATTCTGGAGGTCTTTCACAACGAATGCCACATCTTTCAGCGTTTGGAAAGGTTTTTGCGAGGTTGGGGAATGGGAAGACGATTCTGGAGACAAAGTTGGATCATTATAGGTGAAGAATCCAGAAAAATGTAAAATGATCTAATGTAGGAATTTTCCATAAATATTCCTAAACATAATACACAAAAAGCTCATAGGAAAAAGTTCGGCCAACTTTTTCTAGGCCATTGTTTTGAAATTCGTTTTCTCGGCTTCGAGGTGGTTTTAGAAAATTTTAAAAACAGATTTGGAATGAGAATGAAATCTATTTTCATTTAAGGTACGTTTATTATCTCCGTAAAGTCTTCCTTTAAGTTCAGATTTGAGAACGAGTTTCAAAAGTTATTTTTCTAATTTGTTCCCGTTTTTGACAATAGTCGAGCAGTTTTGGATAATAGTGAAATGGGCTAAATTTGTGGTTTTAAGAGGAATTATTCACATCTTTTGTTGTTGAATATTTGTCAAATTGTTCATATTTCATTAAAAATTGAGTATTTTCGTCAAAATAAAAAATATTGACATTTTTTCAAAATTTAAAGAATTTATAATGGAAATACGATTAAAATTCAATTTTAAAAGAATTTTTCAGCGATAAATTTTTATGAAAAAATTCATCACATTTCTTCAGCAAAAATCTAGTCGATAAACTACCAAACGGGTTGATGATCACCGCTTCAGATGTTCTGGAAAATATGGGGAAATTTTCTGGTGCTTCATTTTCATCAGATTTTATAATTTTTGCTCATGAGTCTACAGAAGAGGTGGGCCTTGGAAGCTTAAGTCATTCGAGAAAGTTTTCTTTAAATTCAGATTGCAACTCAACATGGAGTTTTTGTTCTAGATGAGGCGGGAAATTTGAAATTCGTTCTTCAAAAACCAACAATTGAGGAATTAAAAAACGAAAAAGCAGTTAGATCCGATGGGAATGTTTTAACTGATAGGTTGAATTAAAATGTTGCTTTCAAAAAAGAATTTATAATATTTTTCAGTTGTTTTTTCATCTCATGGCCGATTTGTCTGAAACTTGCCGAAAATTTCGAAACCCCAATTTCTGAGGAACTTTGTTGTTATGGAGATTTTATGCGGCCTTTGGGTTATGCACCAAAATTGGAATATATTGAGAAAAGTAAATATTTAAATAATTTTTTCTCAAAATTAATTCAATTGTTCCAGCCCCGTCGCCAGGCTTAAAGAGATATCGCCAAAAATTGGCTGAAATTTTCTGCGTTGCGAAAAATCTTGAAATAATCAATCTTGGACGCGATTCATTTTTTCATTTCGGCACATTTTTTGAATTTTTCGAACACTTGGAAAATGGCTCAAAATTTACCGAAATTTTTGGCAAATCTTGTAATCTGGAGAGCAATTTTCTTGAATTTTCGAAAGTTGGAGACTCCTGCGAAATTGGAAAACATTCGTTGGGAAGTGGATTAGAAAATCCAAGGAAAATTCCGGAAAATGTTGCCATTTTTACACTTCCAATAATTGAGGTGAAGAAATTAAGAAAACAAAGATAATATATTTTTAAAACAAATTTTACAGAACGGTTATCTAACGGCGATATTTAAAATCGATGATGACATCAAAAAATATGTGAAAAATGTCAAATGGAATGGTCATTCTACAGAAATTGTTGATTCTAGTCTCTGGAACGCGGCGATTTTCAAAACGGGCGCAAATTCTAGAGAAGAGTCGGTTAATAATACATTAGATGAGTGGGAAAACGGGTTAAAGCTTGAAAATAAGAATGTGAGCTGGAAAAAATTAAATAAAAACTTATAGCACATTTTACAGAAGCGTATTTCAATCGCTGATGCTGTTAGGATGCATGACATTGATAGAGATCTGGAGTGGAGGGCACAGTTTTGAAGATTGGAGGGCTAATCTGAAAATATGGGATATGATTGAGAAATGTCATGAATTTAATAAAAACATTTGTTTTTCATTTAAATTACACACCGTTTTGCACATTTTTCTTCTTATCAAACATTTTTTGTCGAAGGCTTCGTCTTTTCACTTTTTCATCGGCTTTTTGGAGTGGGCTAGAGCTGCTATTCTCATCAGAGATTGAGCTGAAAAATAATATCATTTAAAATATTTTCATAGCAATTAAAATTTACCCATTTATTTGAATCGGAGTCCTATCTATGTCTTTCGTTGGTGATCTGGGGTCTACACAATTTGGCAATCTTTGTGGCGTGCAGTTTTGTGAGGTAGAATTTGCACGAGATGACGACAAATATTGCCCCATTTTTTTGTTTTGAAAATCTGGAAAAAGGTGCACGTTTATGAATACTTGGAAAGTAACAATAACTTAAAATTGAAACACGTGGCATAATATGAAAAAACGGGTAAAATATAATGATAAATAACATTTTATTTAAAAAAAAGAAAGAAAAAAACCACTATAAGAATTTGAATTTATTGCATTCGCGCCACTGCACAACGCACGCCAAATATGACGACAATTGTCTACGACTCGTATTTTTATGTAGTCTTTCGTAGTATTACGGTTTTTGAGAGATCCTGTGTCAACATATGGGAAACAGGTGTCTTAAAAGTCCATAAAAGAGGAAAATGACACAATAAAGAGTACTAGAAATTTATATGGACTAATAAGAAAGTAATAATAGCAATTTTCGAAGGATTGTTGGGGACATTTTTTTGTGATTTCGAAAATAAATAAACAAAACACAATCACTTATCATTTAACACTGAAAGAAACAAAAATGATAACATTTCTTCACCAAATTTATTTATTTTATCATTTACATCAAACAATCTGCTGATCGCAAGGTATTTCACTTGACAAATGTCGTCGTTTTATGATTTTCAAGTTTTGGATTCACATGGAACCACGGTTTCAATGGAAAAATATCGGTAAAACTGAGAAATTTTAAAGTTTCGTAAAAATGGCAAACATTTTCAGGGGACTTGTGGTTATTGTTGTGAATGTTGCATCGTTCTGCGGATTGACAAATACCAACTATCAGGACTTGAAAAAGTTGAATGATAAGTATTATAACGATGGGTTACGAGTTGCAGCTTTTCCATGCAATCAATTTATGATGCAAGTAAGAACTTTTTTTGAAAAAGGGGGCTATTTGTCATTGCGCTAAATCGGTACCAACCGCAACAAAATTTTCGAAATTGGTTCAAAAAAATGAAATTGTGTCCGAAAGTTTTATTCCAATTTTTCGAAAAGTACCGTAATTTTTTGTGAAAATAAAATAACAGGAAAAGGCACGTTTCACATATTTTTTAAAAATTTAATGCACCATCGTCATTTTTGTTAAATGATCTAAACAAGCCCACACACCTTCTTTCTTTCTTTAAAGACGAGGGGGCCACCTTTCGTGAACCATTTAATACCCAATGTTCAGGAGCCAACCAGCGTTGAAAAAGTGTGTACTTTGGTCAAAGACAAATTCGATTTTGAACCAGACATGTACGAAAAAATCCAAGTGAATGACGGAATATTGGGTGGGAAAGCTGAGCCATTGTGGCAGTTTTTAAAAAATGAGCAAGGAGGATCACTTTTCAATGCGATTAAGTGGAACTTTACCAAGTTTTTGATCAATCGGCAGGGAAAGGTTGTGGCAAGGTAAGTTTTAAAGGGATGAGGGTTTATATTTAAAACTGCAATTTTTTGTCAGACATGGTCCTTCTACACCTCCTTCAACGTTTGAACAAGAAATCGTGGAGTTGTTGAAAGAAAAAGTTTAAATATTGTTAGTTTGTATTTATTTGATCTGTAGAACTTGAGATCTGATAAAAAAAGAAAGCATAGGATTAAAAATGTGTACATAATATTATTATAATCTCAAATTGCTGTAGTTTCATAATAACTTCTTCTATTTTCCACGGGTGGCTTTAAAATTCCACCACCGTTTGAGAATCGTCTTTGATCTCCGTTCAAATCGAAATTATTGTTGCTGCGAAAATTGTTGGGATTAAATTGGAACTTTTTTTCTTGCTGCTGCTCTTCTTCCAATTTTCTGCAATTTTCAGACCTAGTCCTCCATTTTCTTTTTTTCGTGGCAAGACCCTACCTCAACTCCTCATTCTTTATCAATTCCTCCTGTGCTTCTCGCATCGCTCTCCTCTCTGCGTGTTCAGCTTGTTTCCTTTTCCGAATACTCCAAAGAATACAGAAGAAAATCACAAAAATCAAAACGATTCCTTTAAAACCCTCATTTTTTTGCTAAATCCAAAAAAATTCCGAAACCCTACCAAAAATCGATAACAATGCGGTCATCCATTTCAACGCATATTCCAGATTCCGATCTCGACACCATACCCACCAACCTGGCGACCATGTACCATTTCGGCAGACTCTTTCTGTATCCCCATGGATGTAGTATTTTGGCTTGCAAGAAAATACAACCTAAATTGAATTTATCGTTTAGAAATCATCGGATACTTACCCTATCACCTTCCAAATAATTGGCCGCTGGTGGTGTCTTAATTACACCTTCTTTTTTGAGAAGTGGTCCGCAGGATATTACTGAAAAAAAGTTTTTTTTAATTTTCCAAGAAAAGCTCAGAAATGCATGAAAAATCGGGATTAACCCCAGCCCCCCCCCCCCCCCGCGCGTTCTTAAAGACACGATGCCACTAAAAAATTTTCGGAAAAAGCTCTATAATTTTTTAAAATAAACATTTCATTTGTGGGAGCTCCCATTTTTAATACTCACACTGTTGAGATCCAGATTTCTGCAACGCTAGAAACTGTTTCTGCCTTCTTAAAGTCGTTAGCCCAACCTCCTTCCTTCCCGTCATTATATAATCATACTCACATTCTGGATTACTTTGACAAGTGCTGATAACCTAAAATATATCTGTCTATTTACAAATCACGTTATAATGCAAACCTGCTCCATTGAGAAAACGCGCGACGCGTTCATATCAATCGTTTGTGGCCAGTAAACTGGTCGATAGTCGGCTTCAGCAAAAAGAAGTGGATTATAGATTGGCTTGTATTTATCCTGGAATAGTAAACTTCCCAGCCTCTCATTTGTCCCATCAATTTTCCAAGTCGATGCAAATTGTTCATATATCATTTGGGTTGTTGAGGCGGTTGTTGTTGGATTCGAAACAGGGGTTACTGAACCAGTAGGTGTTGTTAGATCATCCGTCGGATCTTTATTATAAGTTCCTAGTAGTCCTAAAGTTGTGTAACACCTTCGATTACCAGCTGGGGTGTTTAATGCGGGCGATGCTGAATCCCCTTGCTAAAAATTTTTTTAGAAGAAAAAGATACATTTGTAATAGCTACCCTGCACGTTGAATTATAACTTGGAGGCAAGGTGACCATCACATCCAACATCCCATAACCTTCAAAAATTCTGATTCCAACTCCGGACTTCAGCATAATTACCAATTCCGACTGATTCATATTTTGCAAGGGATTCCGAATTTCCAAATCTAGAATATTTAGACATATAATTTCACTTATTACATTATATGCTCACGCTTAAAAGTCTGATGTTTCCATTGTGGTTTGTCAAAGTATCTTCTTGATCCATCGACATAAACATCGGTTCGATATCTCCATCGACGCATCGGCTTCCTTGCATACACTTGAACAATTGCACTGTCGTTTTCCTGAACGGCTACCCCTGTGATTACGGTAGCGTTTACATGGGAATGCCCTGAAAAACGTTTTTTTTAAATTTTAAGTGTTTGAAATTCGTTGTTTTCTAACTCACACAATGTATCATCGGGTTGTTCCAGCCTAACTTGAACCATTAATTTATGATAAGGATTATCAGACATTGTCAAAACAAAATATCCTTTTCCAGGCATTGTGTAACGAATTCCATCATAAGTGACCACATGTGGCTCACCATAAATGTAGCTGAAAACAAAACGCTACATTCTTTTTCAAGTGGAGTAGACAAGCCTAACCCTGCTGCCGGTGCTCGATAATCTTGACATCCATTGGTCATTCGACGCCAATAGTAAAATTCACAATGATCGGCATAGCTGAAAAGGTATTATTGGAAAAATATCAACAAACTAAGAACGGTACGTGCAACAAGTTCTATACGGCATCAAATCGAGCTGATAGTTTGACATCGTTGGGATAAAAGGAGGCATTCGATAAGGTGCGGCACCATAACGATGAGCTCTAGCCGGAGTTCCAGGTTGGAAGAATCTTGTGTAATCACCATCCGGTTCCCAATCATCGGTGAACATTAGAAAACCGTCATAATCGTAACAACATTGTTGGGATGAGCCGGAAGATGTTGGTTGCATGGATTGAATACAATGTTGAGCACCTTTATTGAATGGGCAGGATGTGTCACCGTCTTTATCGCAATCCATTATTGGCATGAAGCGGCCAAGGTCTAGTAAAGCCTGGAAAAACAATTGGAGGGGAGTGAGACTGCGGGGTTTATTATACTTGGGAAAGTTTGCAAGGACATGGAAAGTCGGTTGTGAGATCAATTTGGAAATTATTCCTCTTCCCATCGTATTCGAACCTGGAATTTGTATTTACGGAAAATCTTGATCCGAATCCATCTTGATGAATATCAATGACATGGATTTCATAAAAATAGTTGTAACGAACAGAGAACAGAATCTAATTGGAGAGAAGCGGACCTAGTTGGGAGTTTTAGGTGATACACTGTCTTTAATGTCGAATACCATGTCTAATACCAGTTTAGAATATTCTGAATCCGAGTAATTCACAATAGTCACACAATCACATGATAGATTAATAAAAAATGAGGATTTCAAAAAAATCTGGATTAAATATGATCAACCACAATTCAGCTTTGATCCTAATATCAGCTTTGATCAACATGACCATACTTACCATTCCAAGCACATGTCAATCGCCCAACTCGGCCCATAATACTGATTCCATTCGTTCAAATTATACCACGGAAATGGTGTCGGCTTACTCCACATTACTCCATCTTCAGTGTCCGATAGAGCCACTTGTACAAACCCGAAATGGAATTTTTGCCAGGCGTTCTGTAAAAAGTTCCCTTTTTTTTAAAAATAAATTCTTTACAACGATCCTACATGTAGCAAGAAGTGTTTTGAAAGCTGTTGAGGTCTAAACGTATAAGTTCCAGTATTTGAAATTCCTCTTGCCAAAAAATCAATTTTCTCGAAATGCGATCTATCAGCGTCCTCCCAATAACCAAAAAGACTGATATCAACTCTGGCGCCTGTGTTGTAGGTGAGGTTGTAGGCTTGCCACGTCATTAGCAGTTCTTGGGCATATGGTTCGTACCTGAAATTATAATTCGAGTTTAAATTTGAAACCTAAATACTTACCATCTGTTAGTTTTATTATCCGCTGCATCTTTCAAAGAAACATATGCAGGTGATCTTTCAGGACTTAAAACGTAAAACTTTCCAAAGAAGGGAAAACTTTGTCCACCATCTCGGCTCATTCTAATAGGCACTAGTCCAATTTTGTGGAACATTGGCATGATACATCTAGCCTTTATTCTATTCAATCTCTGACAATTTGTTTGCCAATTTTCAAAGTTAACTTTTACATTATCAGTCGATCGAAGACAAGGTCCTGAAACATTAACAGCCATTCCGCCTTGCATCGGTCCCCATGGCGGAGATGTGATCATATTTCCATTTGATGCGTTGGTACACCCTGCAGGTATTATCGCCTCATCAATCCGATGTATCCATCTTCCAGGTGTTAAAACATTCGAAAAATATCCCAATTTCCATAACCTTCCATGTCCCGAGTAAGGAAGCGGATAGAATCCTGTCCCGTTTCCCCCATTGAATCCTGCAACAGCGGCCTGGGTACCACCAAAACCATTCAGACCTCCGGCTTCATTACTTGTTGTCCAATTCAGTCTAGCATAATTAAAAATGGCAAATGATCGAATTTCATCCGACGCTATAACCATCTGAAATGTGTTCTGCCAATCCTTAACGTGCTCGAATTGGGAGACGTCTAGAGCTCGTGGAGCACCTCCGTATGCCATCTTAAATAATTGATAAGGACTTAGAAAATTTAAATATTTTACCTACCCTATACCATGTTACAATGAAAGCGTGCTCTGCTCTAAACCCATGAGCTCCGGTGTATCCTTCCTAAAAAGTATTTAGTTTTTTTTCGCCTCAAGACCTCAATGCAAAATACCCTAATATGATAAGTAATATTATCCAAAAGCCATGGATCAACAACCATTCCAGGTTGTGAAATTCTTCCAGGCATCTGACGTTTTTTTCGGCCATAGATTTGCTGCTGTTGTTGGAGTTGTTGAGTATACGCCTCATTTTGACTAAATGGATTGTAATTCTGAGAGTTGTAAGCGCTTGGATTTGAATATTGCTGATTGGCAAGGGATTGAGCTTGAGCTTGGGCGTAGTCAGGAGCTCCGTAGTTGGTTTGCTGGTTTTGGGAGTAGACTTCGTCGTCGTCGAGCTGGAAAATAGTAGGTCAATTCTGGAAAATATTCTGCTTCAAAATCCTAAAATAATTTTTGACTTTGCTAAAGAGGCATAATTTAAAGCCCCTAACAGACATTTTCAGTAATAATTACAACCTATATCATTTTTCAATCAAATATTTCCTCCCGTTTCGAACACACTTCTCAACGTGTTTGCCCAGTAGGACGATAATCCGGTTAAAAATCAATAAAAGTGCTGATAACAAAGTTTCATTGGTACCAGTCATCAATATTTTGAAATTGATGTACTTATAAATAAAAAAAGAACAGGTGTCTATATTATTGATTCAGTAGGAAAGTTAGAAGCTAAAAATGACTCACCCTTGGTCGATGAACACTTCTAAAGAACACATTACTAATTTTGGTGCTTCCAATCCATTGGAACATGGCATCTGCGTAGAATGGGGCTATGAACGAAGGGTCGCGTTGTTTGGGCCACTCAGGATTTGGGAATGACCATGGAGGGGTGGCGAATGATGGAAGACCGAATGCAACCATTCCCATTGGGTAGACAAATGTGTAATTGAATCTGAAATATTGTAAGGCTTTATGTTTCAGATTATAATTATACATCAACACAGATAATTAAAGCAGGGCTTTACGGAGATACGAATTACATCTGGGATGAAAATATACTTCATTCTCATTCCAAATCTGTTTTTAAAATTTTCTAAAACAATCTAGAAGCCGAGAAAATGAGCTTCAAAACTATGTCCTAGAAAAAGGGTCCACACATTTTCTAGGTCACCGTTTTTGAGGCGCGGCTTCTACGTGGTTTTAGAAAATTTTAAAAATAATGTGGAATGAGTATGAAGTCTATTTTCATCCCAGACGCATTCATTAGCTCCGTAAGCCCTTCTTTAAATAGAGAAAATGATCGGTTAAAATTAAGGTTAAATTTAAAATTAAAAAAATGGTCCTCTATCTTTAACCGCGATATTTTCATTTCATTGCCCTGTTTCGGCAAAAGCTACTAAAATATTTTTGAAATGAATTTCTGATGTTTCTTTGATGTTTCAAATTCTTTAACTTTACACTAGAAAATTGCGGGATATTCTGAACCCACCTATACCCAAAAAATGGGCAATCAAAACCAAGATTCGTCTGTGTCTCCCTTCCAGCCTGTCCATCTAACTGTCGATCCAATGCCCAGGATCCAAATGGGTACAAAATTTGGGTCCAACCTTCTTCTATTCGAACGTCATAATCCACCTTTCCGAGATTGTCGAGATATTGTTGATAACTTATCCTTGAGACTTGCCTCTTTTTTCTAAATTATTTTCTGGATTTCCAGGTTTTTTAAAATAAAAACTTACCTAACATTCTCCTCAAACTTCTGATCTTCCATCTCTGATTTCCTAATCATTTCTAGAAGCTCCTTCCTTGTTGGAATTTTGCTTTTCGGTGCGATTTCAGCACATTGTTCGTCTTCGTTCTGAAAATTTCGTTTTTTTTTCGCGTGGGGAGCTCATGGAAAAAATCTTCTCACTACAACATCATCTCCAAACAAAAATTTGAAATCTCTAGAGCCTGGAGGTAAAATATTCGAATATACAAATGTAAGGATGATGGCACTGACAGCAAGCCATCGCATATTTCTTTTCCTAAACTGTAGCTTTTCTGTAATTAAAAAAATGTAGCAATTTTTTCGAGATACAACAGTGAATGAATCAGTAACTGAAAAAATAATAATCGGATTATTTTTTTTCTCTGGTTTTTTTTGATTAGTTGAAAGGAATGAAAGAGGAGGAAAAGTTCAACAATATTATGCTCTTGGCGCCCATTTTGTGATTAGGATTAGAATTTAAATTTTATTTTTCAGGAAGTTCAATGCTAACAAATCCCAATGATCCATAAGAGACATGTCCGTTGGTTCGACTTGTTTTCAGCGGGTACGCTAAATAGACGCCTATCGAAAATAAAGTAAAACGCAGGTCAATCTAAAATTTGAAAATTTTCCAAGCATTTACAAAATAAAACATTTCTATTTGAAACCCAAATCCAGATAAAATTTTGTGAAAAAAAAACAATGATGGCGTGTAAAAAGTTGAATTAAAAGATTTTCTTCCAGCTCATACTATCGCACGGTTATTTGGCGGTTTCACAAGATGAATTTTAACGTTTCACAAGATGAATTTTAACGTGTTGTATATTATAAGAAAGATAAAGATTTTCTCTATCGAATGAGCTATATTTCAGATGTATTAACCAACTTGATAAAAAGTTACAGACTTCTAAACATCGTTCATCGAGTTCGTCATAATCCCGTACTGGTATGTTTTGAAGATTTTTTTCGTATATCTTCGCAAACTTACTTTCAAATGTATTGTAGATCATATGAAAATTCGTAAATTTCTCTATAGACTACGCACATTTTCCCAAAATGAAACCAATTTTTTAAAAAGTTAGAGACCTTCCAAACCCTCTCACCGAATTTTTCAATAGAGCGCACTTGCAACATCAACTTCTTCAAACTGATATATATTTCCATAAACAACAAGAGAAAAAATAAGGCAAACAAAACACAAACCATATATCAAGAAATCATTTTTTAAAATTTATGACGAAAGGAAAAAGTGCACAGTTCCTCCGACTCTTAAACGTCAAATGAATCAAGTGGCAGCATTTTCAAGATAAGAGAAACCATGGAATTTATTATTATTTTGATCATTTTCCTTCTGGTGGCACAATAGTATCAAGAATATTTTGTTTAATTTGTGTACTTTTCGGATTATATTCTGCAAGAAGCAACTTTATGTTCATTTCGGTTCTGATAATGATCTTATTGCTACTGAAGTTTATTGGAAAACTTAAAAATCAATTTATTTACATCGAAAACTGTATTTGTATTTTTTCCTCAATTATTGCGATATAGACAACTTCGACGTTCTCCTGTCACTTTTTTTGAAAGCTCAAAAGTTCCGGCATCGAATACGCGTAGTAGTTCCGTTCCCCAAGTGATGTAGGTTTTTGGAATGTTTAGGCGGAATACACGTTTACACATCTGAAATTAAGAGGGTTCTTTGAATCTGATTTTTTTTCTTTTTCAGAAAATAGCTTTCCGCGTCGCAACCGCAACGCGCTTGATATCTGATTATCGATGTTTGATCCATTTCATGGAAGATATGAATCCCCAACAATACGCGTTTTATGGAAATTTTATACATTGGTGAAAACAAATCTTGACTCACATCAGTATTCTCATCAGCGCAATTGTGAAAAATGGAAATATATGGCTCAATGCTTGTGATTTCCGAAGTGGTGCCGCTCAGATTATAGTAACCCTCAAAGTTCGTGTAGCCGACTGAAATGAAATCGTCGTGATCGATCCAAGCACGGCTACCTTCGTTATCTGGAAAAGGGAATTAAATGAAAATGAATAGGAGGCTTTGAAATCAACCATGGTTTTTGTAATTCATAAAATTGTAAAAAAATATTTTTTTAATTTTTAATTTTCTGATTAAGCTTCTAATTTTTAAATTAAAAAAAAATTTTCTTTGCACCTTGTCTTTAAGCAGTAAAAATGAGCTAACCGAATCGAAAAAAAATAGACGGTCAGCTTTGCCATTGGTCATCTTTCGGCACTTTTAAAAAAAAAAATTGTTCTATTAAATACCTGGCCTTTAAAGACATGGTGCCACTAATATTGCTTTTTCATTTTTTTTCTTTGGCCTATACTAAAACCTGAGAAAAAAATTATACAATAAAGTTTAAAAAATTCAAAAAATAGTATTTTTTAAAACAAATTCTTACTATCAGATTCCATTAAATCAATTCTAATTCCCGTCGCAGGCTTCCCATAGCATGTCAATCTTCCGCCAATCTAAACCTTTAAAAATTTATCCACGAAAAACCAGAAAATGCTCTCAAACCGCCACAGATTGTTGTCGAAATCCAGAACAATTGTTAAAAAATACAATAAAACATGAAAAGTAATATAAATAGTAAGAGTTCATAGCTTGATGATTGATGACTTATAATGTTTTTGTTGTGTTGTGTTCCTTCACCCTATGAAATCTAATACTCAATACTCTCAAATGTTTATGAATTGGCAAGAGGTCTTTAAACAAAACGAGAAAGAAAATCAGTTAAAACAGCTTCTCGTCTCTCCGGGGAATTTTCCGGCGAGTTCGATGACACCGGCGTCGAACGTTTTCTTGTCTGCGCTACCGCTGTTTGTGTAGGAACTTGGAATGTTGACGCGGAGGACACGTTGGCATGGCTGGAAATATTTTCGAATTTTAGATAATTAGAAAATATAAATTTATATCATGTTAAAAACGATTTCCGTTCGTTTTATCTTATCTCGTCTCTCTAACCTCCTCTAAAAGCCCTCGCCAAACTGATCAGTTAAAAAAAAATAAAGAAGAATCCAGAAACGTTAAAAAAATTAATTAGTAACATTTAATTACATTATTTCTACCTTTTCTAAAATAAGAAACTACAAACTACAAAAAATGCGCTGCTAAGAAGTTGTGCGCTGCTAAGAGACTACAAAATACAAAAAATGCGCTGCTAAGGAATTGTGCGCTGCTAAGAGACTACAAACTACAAAAAATGCGCTGCTAAGAGGTTGTGCGCTGCTAAGAGACTACGAACTACAAAAAATGCGCTGCTAAGGAATTGTGCGCTGCTAAGAGACTACAAACTACAAAAAATGCGCTGCTAAGGAATTGTATAATTGGCGAGCCTGATAATTTTTTTTTTGTATTTGTTGTAGACTATAGCTTAATTTTTAGTAAATTTTAACGATTTCAATAAATCAATATGAATTTCATTACCGTGATCCCATCCTTGCAATCATGAAAAACTGCCAAATATGCCTCAATTCCAGTAATCTCCTTGGTCGAGCCACTCAAATTGAAAGAACCATCAGAATCGGCCTTTCCAGATGCCAATTTATCATCCTTGTCAAGGAAACCAGGAAGGAAACTGTCTGAAAATGTAATTCTAAAATAGAAATAAAAAGTTTTTTGAATTTTACTATCAGATTCCATCAATTTAACTTTAACTCCTGACGCTGGTTTCCCTTCGCAAACGAGTTTTCCTCTGACCTGAAAGAAAAACGTAATGCGGACCGCTTGCCAAAAGACTTACTGCCGCCGATTGTGTCCTGCCAATCAGGTCTAATCCAGCGACGGACCCAACAAAAATCACCGAAATCAAAAGAACGAATTTCATCCTGAAATGAATGGTATCAGAAAGAAGGAAACGAAACCTATAAATGGTAAAACTTTCACACGATTTGTATTCAAAAGAAAAATAGAATTGTGACACGACAACGACGCTATTGTTCGCCGAGATGGTTTTTTGTCAACCTAGTGGACGAAAAATGGGCGAGAATGAAAATATTGTGTTTGTTGTTGTAATGAGAAAATATTGAGACTTTCGATTTTAACCTTGACATTATCTGTTATTGTTTATCAATTTATTGTTCATGTACTTTTATTCTTTAGTGTTCTCATTATTTTTTCAGATGGTGTGCCGAACCGAAGAATATACTTTTGTGCAAACATCCGATTTGACGACAAATTGCGGAATTTTAGAATACAATTCATTTTGAGGGGTTTTTAAACTAAAAATGGGTTAAATAAACATTTATGGTTATGAAAACCCGTTGTTTATTAAAGAATTAGGCCTTAAAACAATTGGAATTTATCTGCAAAAAAGAAACATAAATTGACGACAAATTGCGGACCTGCTAGAAATAAATGTTTTTTGATAAATTTTACTTCAGATCACACTTGACATTTTCTTAACCTTTTGAAAACACCGATTCACACTATTGGATTGCTGATCAATATGTAAAACAACAAAAGAAATCTCAAAAGATTTATTCTCCCATGTTATTAAACATATCCTCAAGCATCGAATTGTTGACATATCGCAGACCACAGAGCAAAACAAAGATCCATATTCCAAAGGTAACGCAGAACATTATGAAGAACAGTAGAAGAACTATTCGTGGCTGGAAAAATCCATAAAAAATCAATAAAACTAGGAAAAAGTCTTACCACAATCGGCTTCATACCCCCCTCCTTCTTTTTTTTCTTCTTGTTGGATTTCTTATTCTCCGTCGGAGTGGTCATAGTGCTTTCCTTACTCTTCTTACTCTTCTTCACTTTTGTCTTATTCACCGGTTGAACATCAGAATCCAGCTCCAAATCATCATTATCACGAAGAGGTTGTGGTGGAGGTGGCGGTGGCGGCGCAGGAGCGGCGGCCGGTGGTGGTGGAGTTGGTTTGGGTGCTGGACCCGGTTGCAGCTCTGACATTCTAATGTATTCTTCGCCCACTGTAAAGAAAAAAGTTTACTTTTCTTTGTCCTGTTTTTATGTTTTGTCATATCGTTACTTTTTCAGTCAGTTCCTTGGTTGCTTGGATGAAATCAAAAGAAATAATAATGATTCTCTGGTTTAGGAACCTGAACAAAAATGTTCCCGTGAACTTTGCCATTTGTTCAAACAATTGTTTTATTATGATTTGTTGATAAAACATTTAAATAAATATCCTTCATTTGTTTATTCAACTTTTGCGAACGGTCATCTTTCCCTTTTTCACTTTTTCTCCTTGTCGCCAACCGGTTTTTGACCAATCGATAATTTGGATGTCGCCGATTTATTTTTATTTTCATTGCCATACGTTATTAGATTTACCAATATATCTGTTTTCTAAAGGTTTTTAATCACTTTTTATGCTTTTTATTGTTTAAAAAATTTTAATTTTTGCTGTTAATAGTGTCAAGAACATTTTTTGAAGCAAAAATATCTTATTTTTTCTCTATTTTTCATGTTTTCAGCAATTATAATTGCAATTATTGTACAAGAAGCATGAAAAACACATTTTTTTGGGAAAATAGATTTTAAAAATGAAAGAAGTAGTCCTAAATTTGCAATAAATAGTCAAAATTGGAAACTTCCTGTTTTCAAACGAAAAACTGATTTTTTGAACTCCCTCCATTTTGTGCGACAGTAATTTAAAGGCGCGTAGCTGGAAAATATTTGCGATATTTGTAACGAAAATACCATATGGACCTATTCAGTTTGAAAAAAAAATACAAAAAATGTCGAGAAATTCAATGCAGAAATTGCAGAGAAATGTCGAGAAATGCAGTGAAATTTCAATTTCTCTGCATTTTTTGAACTGATTTTCTTCAAGACCCAAACGATTTAATCTGTGTCCCTTTAAACAATTTTATGAAAAATGGTTGTTTTTGTGCCTATGGTTGTGGAAATTTTACCAAAAAATTAGTAGTGTGTCCCAATGGCCCTTAGAGGCCCAACATATCTGATTTAGACCGAAAAAGACTGTCTCGGTCGAAAAAAATGGCATGCCGAGAAATGCAGAGAAATTGCAATTTCTCTGCATTTCTCGACATTTCTCTGCAATTTCTGCATTGAATTTCTCGACATTTTTTGTATTTTTTTTTCAAACTGAATAGGTCCATAATTTGTTTTTTAAATTTCAGATAAATTTTCTAAAAAAAAGAAAACCCTGGTTTTATCTAACTTTTGTTCAAAAAAATACGAAAAAAAAGGTAAAACATGCTAGACAATAACTCTGAAATTATTTAAAAGTAATAAAAGCTCACGTAACGAGTTTTAAAAAATTGCTTTGTGTGAACTTTTCATTTCTACATTTTTACAAACGCGTCGTCAAACATGGTTCTTGAACTCGAGTGAGTTAACTCCTTATCTAAAATTTTCCCCATTTTATCAGTTTGTTTCAAATACTTCCAAATACTCATTTTTATCAAACCTCGCATATTTATAAACCAAAAGCTTTTTTCTCAAAACATTTTCAAAATCTCCCCCCCCCCCCCCTCTCTTCATCATTCTATGTTGCGGAAGTTTTGACTAATTGTTTGATTTTCCTCGTTCTCCTCCTCATCTCTTCCACAAAATTTCTTTTTTCACTATTTGCATAGTGAAAAAGGTTGGTCGTGCTCCCTTGTCGGTCACAAATAGTACGAATCTTCTTCTCCCCTCGTCTTTTTTTGAATTGTTATTGTTGTTGTCGCCCACTGGTGTTCACATGCTCCAAATGTTCGCTTTCACCAAAAAATTGCATCCTTTATCAATGTCTCAAAATTATTCTAGAATGCCCGACAACCTGAATATTGATGATAGATTCCAGCAGCCTTCAGGTGACCTCGTGATTTTTTTCCTGTCTAAAAAATTCCCTTCTTTTTCCAGGCTCCCAACCACTATATAACAGTTTAATGGACAATGATGATTTTTTAGACTTAGGCCGAAATTATGTGCACACTAATAGAAATCATAGAACGCACTCCACAAATGATAACACAATTACAACATTGGTAATTAAAATTTATACAATTTATTGCGAAATCTTTTAATTTTCCTTCCTTTCAGGATCTCAACATTCCTCCGCTAATTGAAACTTACGATCTCATTGATTATAAAGATGTGTGAGTACTATTTTTTTCAAATTTTGAAAAAAATCTGAAAAATGAAATTTCAGGCCTGGTCCTACACAGCGAATTTTCCACGATGTAACTAATGCAGAAATGTTAGATCATTCTAGGTTAGTTAAAAAATATTTTAAAACCAAAATAAGGTATTGTTGGGTTTCTCGGTCATTATTTTTAAGTAAAAATATAAATTAATATTTTTAAAGGGCTCTTATATCGAAAAAATGCTGGAAATTGAGAAAAAAAGCAGAAAACTGTTAAAATTTAACAAAAACTGGAAAACTATTATTTAAAAAAGTCAAGAGAGATATAAAAACATCTGGAAATAAGTCAGGAATTCGAAAAACTCAGAAAAAAAGCTTAAAATATTTAAAATATACTGGAGAAGGCTAAAATTCTTAAAAGTCAACAGGCTCTTGCAGAAATTTCAATGCAGGAACTATTGGAAAATGGAATAAAATGATTTTTCGAACGCGAAAAATTATAACTCTATTCTTCTCAAATAAATTAAAATGATTTTTCCTGAATTTATTTTTTTAGCAAATTTTTCCACTTATTTTCTAGGTTTTTTAGATCTTCTTGTCACGAATTTTAAAATTAAATCGATTTTTTTCTCTTTTTCCCGAAAACTTGCACATTTTTGCATCATCTTACCTTTCAACCAAGTTGTTTTGTATTTTGTGCTCTTAAAGTTAGACTGTGAGTCAATAAAAGTGGACTCCAACAGTATGTTAGACAAGAAAACGGTTGTTCTCTGGTCTATGATCATAAATCCTGGAGAAAGTGTAGTAAAAACGTGAAAATTTTGAAAATAAACATATTTTTAAAAGAAAAAACGTTGTAGGCTACTTTTAAATGTTAGAGTTTTGAAAACATTGTTCAAATGATATTTTTCAAAGTGATAATTAAGAAGAAAAATAATTTTAAAGCTGTTTTTGCGAAATTATCTATTTTTTTCATTATTTTTTAAATTGAGAACTAATTTTCTAGGTTTGAATCGCAGAAAATTGAAAAAATAATAGTTTTCCTGCAAAAATTACATTAAAAATTCCAATTTCAGATCAAAACCTAGTATTCGAAAGGATTACGTCGTCGCTTTGATACAACACAACATCACTGGCCTAAGATTTGACAGAAGAGAGAAAAAATGCGCAGAGCCGAGAACAGTAGAGGTATTTTTTCGCATTTTCAAGTGGTATTCAGAAGTTTGTTGAATTTTCAGTTAATCCCTGGAATGATTGTACGAACAATGGATGAGACGGACTTTAAAAAAGAGGATCTAGAAAATTGGTACCGAGATTCGGAATATTCTCGAAGAACTAATGCAATGGCTGTAGCAATGGAGGTATTTTCTTCATTTTTTTAAATCTTAAAATAATTTAAACATTTCCCAGGAACTTCTGGACAAATTTTTATGTGCAATGGTCACCAGCAATGATATAATGAGAATTTCACACGATGAAGCGATGTAATTTCATTTTTTATAAGAATTTTCCACAATTTTTCGAAAATTTCAGGCAATTATTATCGGTAAATGTAGTGGATCGATTGGATTTGTATCGCGATTTTGAGAGAATCAATTTTTTGATGCAATTGAGGATTGGTGATCGTGTTCTCGTTGATGTGGTTGGTTTTTTTTAAATTTTGATTTATTTTTTAAAAACTATGAAAAATAGTATTTAGAATTTTTAAAAATCCGAAAAATTAAAAAAAAATTTTATTTTTACGCGTTTCTTACTCAGAATTAATGGACTGGGCAGATTTCAAAAGATACAATTTATTTTTTCAAAATTTATCTGTCGAGCATCTGAAGTTCATGAAACCTTTAAAAATCCGAATTTTTGAAACTAAAATTAACTTTTTTTGCCAATCCAGACATGACTTGGCGAGTGTTCGCTGTATTTTAATAGTTTTTGAAACAGTGACATTTTTTGAACTCAAAAAATAGTTTCTAAAAATTAAAGGGGAGGGCATAGCGCAGCGGTTAGTGGTTCCGCTTGCTGTGCGCAAGGTCACGAGTTCGATCCCTCTCCAAGTCGACCCAGCTTTGAATGGGTAGTGGTTCTCCACGAAGGTAATAGACCCTTCCCTGGCCCGGAAGAAGTCGAAATTTGTGCCAAAAGCCTAGCAATAACCACTCGGCTAATAACCGTGCAGCTTGCCCGCAGCGTGTGGTACGCTTGACCCAAACGGGCTTACCTTTACCTTTACCTTTTATGAATTTTTGCTGGAAAAGCGAATAATACTGATTTTGGTTGTTAAATCTAAATGTTTCAAAATTAATAACGAAAACTTTAAAGGAGGGCTTTACGCAGATTATGAATGCGCCTGGGATGAAAATAGGCTTCAGACTGATTCCAAAAATGTTTTTAAAATTTTCTAAGACCACCTAGAAGCCGAGAAAACACGCCTCAAAACAATGGCCTAGAAAAAAGGGCCACCGGCGAAAACTAGTCCGCAGACATGAAAAGTCCAAAAAAATGAAAAAAAATTCATAAATTAAGATGAAAAAACATTAAAAAGTACTAATATAAGCATTCTGCATAAATATTTATTGACGAAACACGAAAAAAGCTCATAGGAAAAAGTTCGGCCAGGTGGCCCTTTTTTCTAGGCCATTGTTTTGAAGCTCATTTTCTCGGCTTCTAGGTGGTTTTAGAACATTTTAAAAACATATTTGGAATAAGTCTGAAGCCTATTTTCATCCCAGACGCATTCATAATCTCCGTAAAGCCCTCCTTTAAATTTTAAGATTTCGAAAAATAAATTCTGGAACATTTTTAAATTTTTTTATTCTTGAAAATAAATATTCAAATGGGGTTCGGGAGATAGCTTCGCAAAAATCGATCTTCACCAGACCGGAGGCGAACCAGCATCTGACAGTACAAAATTTGTAATACAAAACTTGAATTTTAATAATCCAAAATTTGAATTTTAAAAAATTTTTGAAACGGTGAAATTTTTAGAATTTTTGAAAATAAATTGAAAACAATCGATAATTATGTTGGTTTTCGAATTTTATTCTACCAGGCGGCCTTATTTTTATTTTTTGAATAGAACCATATTTTAGGCATATTTTTTTTTGTAAAAAAAATGTTTCGCAACCAAAAATAATGGCGAATGAAATTTTTCCAAATAAATTGATAAAATAAATCAAAAATATATTCAATTTTCCTGTCAAATTGGTCAAATCAAAATTTTTATGAGGTTTTTTTTTAGATGTTTCAAACCAGTTTAGTGTCACATCTTCCATTTCTTTTTTTGAAAACAATCAGATGGTATTCGAAAAAAAAATTTTGGGCGGTGGCTGATGATGACAAGAATTGATGACAACACGCCCTTTTTGTATTATTTTGTTGTTGCTTAATTATTTTGTTAAAAAATTTGTTAAAATTTAAAATATTCGTCATAAAAATTGGACGGAGAAAATATGAGAGATAGGCGACAAAAAAAAATAGCACAAAACATTTTCTTTTTCCTCGATTTTTTTTATTCCACAAAAAAAATGAGACACAGTGGTTGAATTTTGTTATTGATTGATGGAAATTTATGTTTCATATGACTTTTATTTTCGAAATATGAAAATTTTTGAAATTTTCATATTTATAGAACGAAAAAATGCGCAAAATTCCGGCTAAAATCACGTCGATTGGGGATAGGAATGATGAGCCGGGGATTTGGTATCGAGTGGATTTTGAGTCGGATTTGCCGAAGGTAAGTCTATTTTTCACTTTTTTTTGGGGGAGGGTTGCTAAAAACACGTCATTTTTTGGAAATAAATCCAAGCAGTTGACTTTCTTGTCCCTCTCCTTCACAACAATTATGTATAGGATCTTCTTCTTTTTTTTGGCATATTCAAGAAGCTATTCTAGCTATTATGGCTTCTTTTTCTAGTTAAAAAAGAGAATTATATTAGTTTTTTTCCAAATTAAAGGTCTTATTTATAGCTTAATTATATTTTTAGTGGATTTTCTGGTATAAATACACGTTTTTGGGCATAAATTATAAAATGAGAGACATTTTTTCCAAATTTTTGATAAATTGCGTTATAAGCCTTATTAAAGTAGGAGAAGAGGTCCTCGATTTCCATTCTGGAGATCACAGATTATAAATTTAAGTGAAAACTTGCATTTTTTTAAAGATAATCGACGCTTCTTGACGAAAAAAGTGAAAATAGTGTATTTTAAGTTTAAGACTATGCTGAGAAATAAATATTTTTAAGAAATTCATTTTTTTTTAATATTTATTATTATTTTTAAAAAAGATATGTTTCGAAAAACGTTCTTAGCGCTGAAATGCTCGAATTTAAAGGAGGGCTTTACGGAGATTATGAATGCGTCTGGGAAGAAAATAGGCTTCAGACTCATTCCAAATCTGTATTTAAAATTTTCTAAAACCACCTAGAAGCCGAGAAAACACGCCGCAGAACAATGGCCTAGAAAAAAGGGCCACCTGGCCGAACTTTTTCCTATGAACTTTTTTCGTGTTTCGTTAATAAATAGTTATGCAGAATGCTTATAGTAGTCCTTTCTAATGTTTTTTCATCTTAATTTATGTTTTGTTCTTCATTTTTGTTGGATTTTCCATGCCTGACTAGTTTTCGCCGGCGGCCCTTTTTTCTAGGCCATTGTTTTGAGGCGTGTTTTCTCGGCTTCTAGGTGGTTTTAGAAAATTTTAAATAGAGATTTGGAACGAGTCTGAAGCCTATTTTCATCCCAGGCCCATTCATAATCTCCGTAAAACCCTCCTTTAAATGTTTAAAAATCTGAAATTAAGTTTTTCAGATTTTTTTGAATTATTAAATGGAAATTGAAGTTTTTCAAGTAATATCTTGAAATTTTCTAATGTTTATTCCAAGTTACTCAGATTTTTATGAAAAAACCCCGTTTTTTGTACAGAAACTAAAAATTTAATTTTTTGTTGTTTTGTATTCATTTTTAACAAAAAACCTTAAAATTCGAATAAGACTTCCCCCCAGATATTGAAAACACAATAAAAACGATGTTTTTCCAACAAAAAAGAAATTTAAAGCCATAAAATTTGGAGATAATCTCTGATACTTTCCCGCTATTTTTTTTTCAACATGTGATTTTTTTTTCTTCGATTTTTCCTCCTGCTCATTTATCTTCTTTTTTCTCCCATTTGCTCTATTCAGTGCTCATAAATAAGTAAAAATTTCCCGCGAAACAACTGGCCCCTATTTTTTATGTTCTATTCTATTTTTTGCCTTTCATTTCAGTTGTTGTTGTTCGCCATTTCGATTGACTTCTCTTCTTCTTCTTCTTCTCACACATGCTTATATACCCCTCTTTTTCCATCTATTTCAAATTCATTTTTTTTTCATCCAATGCCTGCGGACATGTTCGTTTTCGGTTTTTTTTGTTACCCCTATCTCCCTCTCGCTTCTACTAAACTGGCGGGTTTTCGTTTTCCCTTTTCGTCGCGGTTATTTGTGTATGGTGCTATTTCGTTTTTTTTTTTGGCGAATCCGAATAACTGGTTGTCGTCGTAGTTTTCATCTTCTTCTTTTTTCCTTATTTCTCTGTTTTTTCTAGGATGATGGATTCTTTACTTCATTTTCAGCATTTCGTCATAATTTTGGGGTTATTTTTTTTAGAAAAGTCATTCCTTTGCTTGATTTAAGTCGATTTTCCTAGTTTTTAGCAATTTTAAAGATTTTTTTCAATGTTTTAAGCATTTTCTAAAGATATTCAAAGTTATTTGAGCATTTCAGGGGGATTTTTTTGAACTTTGAGCAATTTTTGGTTTTTTTCCGAGAAAATATTCATTATTTGATTTTAAAAAATGTTATTTTGTTATTTTTTCGACCTTTCATGCATTGTTTTGCATTTTTAATAACGAACTGAAAATTTGAAAATATTATTATTGTGAATATATTTTTAAGTATTTTTTCTGAAATTTTAAAATTTTTTTCATTATAAACTCAAAAATGTATAAAAACCCTTTATTTGAAGTCTAGATATTAAAGAAATATTTACTTTTTCTGAGAAAAAATCGGAATTCAATATTTTCTAACTTCGAGCAATTTAACTGGGTAAATTGAATTTTTTGAAAGAAAAATCCGGAATTAAAAAAATACTTGCTGAAACTTTCAAAAATTGCTCCAAACTCGAATTCAAGCTTAAAATACTCAGAAAATTGAGAAATTTCGGAAAAAGTATGAAATTTGGAAAAACCTGCTTTTCTTTTTTAAAAAAAATTGCAGAGAAGAATTGAAATCATGTTTTTTTTTAATTTGAAGAAATAAGGAAAATTTTGAATTTTACAAAACTTCATTTTTTTCCACCCGACTTATTTTCATTTTTTTCCTTTGTTATTGATCGCTCCCAGCTTCTCCTTTTCTCAATTTTCTTGTTGTTTTTTTTGTGCGTCTTTATTTTTCCTTTTCGTTGTTTTTTGTCTGTCCATTTGTCAGATGCTCTCTAAAAAGTATGAAGAAAAGAAGTGCCTCTGTCTCTGAGCGTGTGTTTTTTTTTGTTTATGAGCCAAATAGTGGTTTTTTTTGCTAGTCTTGTCTTCATTTGTCATTTGCTCAGCTGGTGAAGAAGCTATTTTACTGGAATATTAGGCTCCGAAAAGATCTCGGTCAATTTTCATTTTTTTGAGGAAGTATACCAATTGAAATACCGTTCGAATCGCTTTTTTTTGTGCTCTCGCTGAACAAACAATTGGTTCACTAACTCATTCTTTCTCTCGAAAATGTCAGTCTTTTCAAATGCAACATTACTGATTTCGTAATCGTTAAAACACACAGACAGATTGGTCAGACCACTCACAATTGGTCGAAAAAAATGTTTTGTCAAAAAAAAAAAAAATAAAAATAGTTGGTTGAAATGAAATGAATAACATTGGACTTGTTTTTAATTTTTTTAAAGTTTTTATCAATTTAATTTTTTTTTAAATTTATTTAGGCATTTGTGTGGGGACACTGGAAGAGGCTAAAATAGAAAATTTGAGTAGATTTTTGAACATTTTACAAAAAAAAGGGGAATTTACCAACTACTTTCCCAAAAATTCAATAAACTCAGTTTATTTAAAAATTTTACAGCTGAAATTTTGAGTTTCTATATTTCGCTGATTACTAAGAATTAAGTACTGTGTTTTATTCGACAAAAGTTAGTCCTCGGATTTGGTTTTCTAGGCCACGTGGGTCCTTAGGTGGTTTAATTTGATGTTTTAGTGTTGCTCAGCCATAAAATTGTTTTTTTTTGTTATATTCGATAGAGTATCACATTTTCTGCTATCCTGGATTAAAAAAAAACGAAATTTCTCTTTTTTTATTTAAAAAAAACTATCAAAATAAGTTAGTTTTCAATCCAAAGAGAAATCCTTAGATGATTTTTGATGTTCAGCTGTATAATGCTATTTCCAGTTGGAAAAACATCTGAAAAATTGTGAATATAATGGATTTTAGACTTGGATCTCAAATTAATCGATAGAAAATTTGAAAAAAAACTAATTTAAAAAAAATGAAATCCATCTTGAAAATTAAAAGTGTTTAATTCCAATTATTCCTCCCCCTCTTTCTGTCTAAATTGGTCAAAAACAATAATTTTATGATTAAATTATATAAAACCCTGACAAAAATTTCCTAATCATTCTACGATTTTTCTTTTTCATTTACTGATAAGACGCACAGTATTCTATTTTTAAATTTTTTAAGTGGACAGCTCATAGCTTTTTTTCATGTGAACAAAAAATTATTCATTTCAATTTGGTTTCCCTCCCCCCTCCAAAGTCATTTTCTCGTCAATGTGAGCCTAATTTATAGTTATTAGTAGGGGTTTTTAAATCCGTTTTCTTTACAAAAAAAGAAGAAGAAGAAGAAAAGAAATTATTTGTTTTTCGTTTGCAGTTGCCAACACATCAACGGTCGTTTATTGAGAGTTTAAGCAGTGGAGTGGATAGTTCAAGGATTGGAAGGGATTATTGGAATTCGGGAATTTTTGATGATATGTCGGGTGAGTGGAGGTTTAAATTTAATAAATGAAAATTCTTATTTTGAAATTTGTCCGACAAAAAATTGAGACAAAGCTAGTTTTTAAAATTTTTCTTGAAAAAAATTGATCAATTTTGATATCTAGTCCCCGTGTTGGTTTTCTAGGCCATTTTTCTTATCGGCATGCGAGATTAGTAATTTTCCCGATTTTTCGTGATATATTTCAATAAAAAATGAAAAGTAAATAACTATTCAATAGTTTCCATTAAAAAAGTGGAAACTGGAAATTTTCTTCGAAATTTCTGCGAAATTCATTTCCTGTAACCTGCAGAAAATTTCAAAAAAGCAAAAATCATAATATTTTTAGGAAAAGCTGAATTTTTAAAGACTAAGCTCTCAAATAATGAAAAAAACAATTAATTTTGAAAAAAAATCATTTTTTAAACACAATTCTTCTTCAGGATCATCGTCGGTCGCCGCATCGAACTCGCCAGGACTCTACTACGCGCCAAATCAATTACACATGCCCCTAAAAGGCGGTGGAGTGCCAGCAACAGCTTCACTTTATGACAATCGACGACCCGTTCCAGGATTCCCGGATTATGATACAAGCTATAAGCAGAAACCGCCACCGCCAAAGGAGAGGATCATACCTGTGCAGATAAGACATGAACCAGCACCGCCCGAAAGAGAAAGACAGAGTCGACAGGGAAACGGTTATCGGGAATTGCCGCCAGAGCCAACGCAATTTGCACCAAGTAGGAGTAGAAGTGTGCATTCGATGAATGGATTGAGGCATCAGCAACATCAGGCGGCGCAGAGGAATGAGCAGTAGGGGAATTGTTTTAAGATTAATTTAATTGTTGAATTAATTTCAGCGTACGTGATGAGCATATACCATTCAGAGTTGGAGATCCATGTATTTGGGATAATAACGGAACGGCGGAGAAAGGCATGATCAAATTTATTGGAAATTTGAAAGGACATCGAGCATTGTACGCGGGTGTTGAATTTGTAAGTTTTTTAAATGAAATAATTTGCTATTTTTGGGGTCCTGGTGAGAATTGTGAAAAATGTCATGTCCCTTTAATGAGTACGGTATTTTTCGATAGAGCGCAGTTCCTCTTCTGACGATAGAAATACGAGTATCCCCCTTATTTAATGTAATTCTCAAAAGAGTTGTTTTTTTTTCAGAGAAACCCAATTGGTGCAGGCACCGGAGTATTCAACAAAGAACAACTGTTTGTGGCAAAAGATGGTCATGCTGGATTCGTAGAATTGTCAACACTCGATCCGGTCGTGTCACCGGTTCCATCTTCGAGTATTCCAAACTCGTCGAGCCGTCGAAGGCTGTCGTCGTCGTCGCGTAATCAACATCAGACACCGGCGTCTTCTGGAGCGTCGGTTAGTGTGCCAGTGAATGGAAGACATTATAATGGTCAAGCGTCGTTCGAATCGTTGAATGATCCTTTGCCTCCACCGGCTTACACACCTCCATCTCCTCCGAGAGCGTCGTCAGCTGCTTCAACGTATCAACAGCAGCATCCTCCACCCTTGCCGCCGAAACCTGCTTCTAGGCTTATGCAGGAATATTTGATTGAACCTTATGAAATTGGTAAGTATTCCTATTTCCAAAAACATTTGTGATATTAATAATTTTTAAAGGGAATTTCGTAATTGTTAATCATTTGGGAGCCCAACGAAGTGGTATTATTAGATGGCTGGGTGATGAAATGAATGAAGAAGGAAATAGATTAGAAAGGACAGCTTTACTAGAAATAGACGGAGATGTGCCGACGGCATGGAGAAGAAAGAATGAATCACACTATACGGGAGGAGTACTGGTGCCAGTTTCAGCATTGAGGAATAGAAGTGTAGCGCCATCATCACAGAATCAGTCGTATTCACCACCATCGTCAGCGGGATCGAATTATGTGAATAGCCATCGAAGGAATGAGGAGTTTGGGAGTATGGATAGTGGGATTGAGAAGCAGAAGTGTGCACCGGCGAAGGAGATTCAGCAGTTGGTCGGAAGGCAGAAGGGAATTCAGGGATATTGTAATAGTTGTTATATTGATGCGACACTTTATGCCATGTTTGCGCAAACAACGGTTTTTGATTTGTGAGTTTGCATATTTTTTTAAATCAAAAATTAATGGAAATTATTTTTCAGCCTACTCGAAAAATCAATAAAAAATAACGAGAAAGCAGCAAAATTTCAAAAATTGCTAGCACATGAGATTGTTTTCCCGATGAGAAGGTACTTTGGATACTTATAAATTGTTTACTATTTCCTAATTTTTTTAAAGGTTTCACTACGTTAGAGCAGATCATGTGATGAAATTGAGAAAGCTTTTAGCAGAATTAATGCCGCATATGAATGGGTTGACAAATGAGGAAAAGGATCCTGAAGAGATATTGGCGTTTATTTTTTCAGAGATTTTTAAAGCTGAACCATTCATAACATTGATGTGAGTTGGTTTCTGAATTATTGTTTATATGAAAATCTTGTTTCCAGTGGTCCAAACAATCAAACCGACTCTCAATACTTGGTACCAATTGTGATAGATTGTGACTGGCAAGGTGGCGCGGCGACATCGCAGCATTTACTTGAAAGACATTTGAGATCGGCTCAAGTGAAGTTTGTTAAACCGCCGCCGGTACTAATAATGCAATTGCCGAGATATGGACAACAAAAGGTTTTTGACAAAATTCTGCCGTTGGAGAAGATTGACATCACGCCGTTTGTGGCGGGAGCGACACCGGCGTGTGTGCAATGTGGAAGTTGTGCGGAAGTGTTTTGTCCGACGTGTTTTTTGACAAGGAGGGTGTTCTTTACGGAGGTATGTTTGATGTTTAGTGAAATTTTTGAGAAGCTCTTGATTTCGAACATTTCTAAGTCATGAAATGAACAATACAGAATTCATATCAAAAGTGCCGGAAAAATGCACATAAAACATGAAAAATTTAATTTTAAGTTCGTGGAATATAAGTAATTGAAGGCATAATGAAATAATGTTTTGTTCCTAAATTGAATTTTCGATATTTCCCGCTATTTTTGAAGATTTTTCGTAGGTGCATAACTAAGTTTTTGTTTTTCAGAAAATATGCTATATTTGTATTTTTAAGCCCATTTAATTCTAAAACAAAAATTAACAAGTTCTGTAGAATCCCCATTTATAATTTTTTCAGAATTATTTTTCAAAGTCTGATTCCATAAGTTTTGGTTAATTCATTTAGAATTTTAAGATTATGGGTTCATTGAAATTTAGGTCCGAACTGAAAATTAAAGGAGGGTTTACGGAGATTATGAATGCGCCTGGGATGAAAATAGGCTTCAGACTCATTCCAAATCTGTATTTAAAATTTTCTAAAACCACGTACAAGCCGAGAAAACACGCCTCAAAACAATGGCCTAGAAAAAAAGGTCACCGGCGAAAACTAGTCCGCAGGCGTGAAAAGTCCAAAAAAATGAAAAACAAAACATAAATTAAGATGAAAAAACATTAAAAAGGACTACTATAAGCATTCTGCATAACTATTTATTAACGAAACACGAAAAAAGCTCATAGGAAAAAGTTCGGCCAGGTGGCCCTTTTTTCTAGGCCATTGTTTTCATGCTTGTTTTCTCGGCTTTTAGGCGGTTTTAGAAAATTTTAAAAACAGATTTGGAATGAGTCTGAAGCCTATTTTCTTCCCAGACGCATTCATAATCTCCGTAAAGCCCTCCTTTAATAGAAATTTCTGAATTTCTTAAAACGTTTTGTTTTTATCATATTTTATGGGAATTTTACTAGTGTTCAAAACTTTAAAATTTCTCAAAATGTTTATTTTCAGATTGTGTTCTGTCACGGGTGCTTCTCGCGAACGCACATGCTTCCAGAGATTCAAGATCACGAGAAAGAGCCGCTGATGATAAAATCTGCTAAAAAACCGAACCTTCATCGAATGGCTCTATCAGCGGTTCTTTGTATAGAAACATCGCATTACGTTGCATATGTCAAAACTCAAAATGGACAATGGATATTTTTCGACTCAATGGCGGATCGAGAAGGATTATCAGATGGATTCAATGTTCCAGTTGTTAAGGAATGTTCGGATATGAATCATTGGTTATCGCTAAGTGGATGGAACACTTTGAAGAATGCGGATGATACCGGACAGATTAAGGTTGGAAAAAAGTCCCTTAAAAATAAAAATAATAAGTATTTATATTTTAAGGCAATGTTCGGAAAAACAGCATTGGATCCATTGGTTGGTCGACTCCTATCCGATAGTTATATTTGCTTCTATGAGGATGCATCAACAACATCAGCTTCTTCATCATTGTCTTCGAATTTGATAGCAAATTTTAAGAATATGATCCCTAAAACTAACATGTAATTAGTTATTATTAGACTGTACCTTAATTTTTTTCATGTATATTTTTCTACTAGTTTCAGAGTGTAACTTTCAGATTTAAAATTCAAAACCTTGCTTACGGGGCCTTTTAAAAAATAAGAATATTTTCTCGTCTGGGTGAGTAGTATAAAATCGAGCCCGTTTTTTCATGTACTTGTGTCTTGTGCTTTTAAAGCTTTTTTTTTACCCTTGTATTAGATAAAATACTGGTTAGTTCTTGTTGAAAAATAATTTATATAACCGTAATAAGTTGAAGACAATGGGGCGATTAATGGAAATTAAAACAAAAAGATTTCCGACGATCATCTACGATGAACATCTCGTCGATACCGATGTAATGGTTTGGGCGAAGATTCGAGACTTCGAAGGATAACTGAAAGGAATAGTTAGGATGTAATATTTTTTTAAAAAATGAGCAAACCTGATCATAATTGCCAGCGATAATGTTCAAACTTTCGCGGAACCATCGCCTCGAATTTTTGGAAAGTTTTGGAGCTTGGAAAATTGACTTTTCTGGCCCAGTTGATGGTTTGAGGAACACTTCCAAGTTGCTGGATTTGTCGGCCTGGAAATAAAGGGTTTGGAACGGGAAGGATTATGGCCTAGTTTTTCTTCTATTTGGATTTCTAGGCCATTTCTTCAGTACTCCAGTCGCTGTGCAAAAAACCTCATTTGAAAATAAAAAATTTCCAAAAACAAACCTTATAATATGAGAAAACAATGGTGACTGGACGATCAACGATGAATGAAGGAGTCTGTAGGCGAGATTTGAGTTGAGGACCGGAAATGTAAGCGAAGGAGCCTTCTGGAATTTTTTGGAGTTTTTTAAGACGCTTGTTTTAATGAAGGTCTTAAAAAACTGGCTTGAGGCATTTTCCGTCATATAAATATCTTTAATTTCTGTTTTTAGACATTAGTAAAACTAAGGAAAACAAAATGGCACGTTGTCTTTAATAAAACGTTACCTTCATTGTAAGGCAAAGTTGATGCGTCGCCACGAACACCGGTTAACGGGTTTCCAACTGGACCTGTGGAAAGTTGCCAATCTGATTGGTGGACCATGCTAAAAAAATAAAATATAGTTATTATTATTATCTAATTAGTATTTGATTATCATTACTTTGTACAAGCCTCAGTCTCATTAAATGAGCATACAATAACTTCACAAGCTGTCGAAACTTCTTGCTCATTTTCTTCATTAGATACTTCGTTCGATGAACTTTTGAAGAGTTTTATAGTTGGATGATGAAAGCCGCTTTCCATTGATTTGTCCCCAAAATCAAAGATTCCAGCGGAAGAATCTTTCTTAGCGATTCCTAGTTGAAATGGCGCAATTGTTACGGACTCGCGTTTCACTGTTACATGGTTCGAATCATGGAAACTTTCGATTTGTTGTCCATCGTCTCGATTTTCAGCCATTGGAATTAAGGGTAGAGCGGAGTCGGAGATTGTCTGAAAATTCAAGACTCTACAATGAAATAAACAGTGAATCGGAAATACCGGATCGAAAGATGCTCGACCTTCTGCGTCACACATTTTTGCGTAGTATTCGATTGAGTCAATGATTGCAAAACCTCCTGAAAATTTTTGGATTTAAGTATATTTTTCGGAAGAAAATGACTGACTTTGGCCTCCAAATTTGACAAATTAGCGAAATTTTAGTGAATTCGAAAAGTTTCTAGTTTTTTGGAAAATTTTTGATTTTCAACAAATTTCTGAAAATCATTGTCATCTTTATATGAAATTTTGAAACCGTAAGTGTAAAAATTATGAATTTAAGCTTTCAAAATCAACTACAGTCTTCGAAATTGGATACTTTTGAAGAAATTCATGCTGGTTTCAAAAATTCGGAGAAAAATAAGCACCTTTCAAATTCGCCGAGTTGAAAGTAAAATGATCAGCAATAATGTAGATCTAAAAAATCCCTTTTTTTCATCTCAATCCCATCAATATCTACCTGAAATGGAACAGGACCCTGCTCCGGAAGATTCACGAAAACCGGTCCAGGATCATTTTTATCGATTGGTGAGCTGAAAGTTCTGGAACTTGCTCGAAAAAATCAAGACTCTGAAGGTTTAACCGAACCTGCAAAAGTCAAAGTCTGGGTATACTTTTGACATTTTCTTGGTGCAGACTTTGATCTGAACTTCTGGCGATGTCCAATATTGGAATCGAATTTCACCATCACCAATTTGGCAGGATATTTGATCAGAAACTAGGACTGCTTTGATGTTTGGGAATTGGACGATATCTGTAGCGGCAATGGCGTATGATCCTTCTGAAATATTTTAACATTTATTGTAAGGCACGCAACGCAGACCTCAACGCACCTGGAATAATACTAGTAGCGGTTGCAATCGATAATCTAGCTTGGTCCAGCTCTCCAGATCCTTGATACCAATCTAATTCATCGACAAACATTCCATCGACATTTCTCCATCTACATGTTTCATCAAATTCCGAGCAATTAAGTTCAGAAGCGTCAAGAATTGGAGGAGTTGATGGTGTACCGAGAGCTTAAAGCGGATTTTAAAATATTATTAATTTTTGAGTAAAATCACTCACAAACACTCATCGAATCTTTTTTGGCTGCTTTTGCAACGCCATTCGGAATACCATTGGGAAAAGATTGTGTTTGTTCACCACGTGCTCTAACTGTTTGTTGGAACGAGGACGTTGGGAAGAGGTTGTTGTTGGTTACAGATGGACGCGAGAGTTCGGCACCTGGATAATTTTTTAAAAATTTCAGTTAAAAGTGCTTGATTTGCTCTTTCGGATGCTCTAAAAGGTTATGAAAGATTCAAACCAAAGTTGAACTCTAAATTTCAAAAAAAAATTAAAGTTTCCCCTTACCAGAAGCTCCAAGCATTGCCAAACTGTCTTGTCCAAAAGGTGTACAAGAATCTGGAGAAGACATTTTTAAAAATTTCAAACCTTTTTTGAAAACGAAACTTACTATTTATCCTAATTAATAAAACTATAACAAATATTTTAAGCATTTTTCTAAAGAATCTGAAAAAAAGGAAATTTAGATATTTGCACAGACAAAAGCGAAAATAAACGATTTATATTAAAAAAACAAATATGTCTTTATATTTTTCCGACACACTGGCCTAATTATGCGAGATTACTATATGAATAAACGTGTGTTCGTTATTATTTGTAGAGCGGGACGTCCCGGAAACTGTGGAAAAACAGGGAAATGATTGGAGTGGATTGCGCAAGTACACACGAGTCGAATTCACGAAAAATTATTGTTCAAGTCAAGTGTTGGATACATTAGAATATTATATAAACATCGAAAATGTGTCCATTTTTGAATGTCAGGAAAATTTTAAGTGTGACATCATGACTAATGAAAAAAATGAAGAAAAACTTTTTTTTCCTTTCTTAGGAAAAGAAGCCCCAAAAAAACGAAATTGAAAACGTTTTTATAAATTGTTGAAGAAGAAAAAATCTTATGCAACACATTACAAACAAAATCCGGAAAACTTGAGGATAAAAACCCTGTTTTCTTGTATTTACACTTTTTTTCGATGCTTTATTTAGAAGAAGAAAAAATAGAGAAGTTTCTGACAATCAAATAAAAACGGGAGAGAAGAAGTTTTTCCATTGATGACAAGGTTTTCCAAGCATGGTTTCAAAAACGACATATTTTCAGAATTACGTGAATAAAAATGGGTAAAGAACAATTCAGAGAGGCCCTAAACTGTGTTTTTTTTTAAATTTAAATCGATAATCGTCTTCTTATTCAGAAACCCATTTCTGAGCTCGACGGAGCCCTCCCCCACTTTCAAACATTCTTACGACTTTTTTCCTTCCCTTTTTCAAAAATGTGATTTAAAAAAAAAAATTTTCCAGGAATTGGATTGGATCGTCGACATGTGATGCTTCTGGCTGATTTGATGACTTATCGTGGAGATGTGTTGGGAATTACGAGTCTCCGAATGCATCATTATGGGAACACCTATGACAGTTGGAACGGGTACCTTCAAATTGATGCAGAAATATGAGAAGAAGATGGAATTGAAGATATTGAGACCGATTTTCGAAAGAGCGGAAACTAAGTTGAAGTTTTGAAGTTACCTTTTTTTTGCTTTGTAGTGGAAAATAATTGTTTTTGCTATTTATTGTTATATGACATTGTTATGTTTTTTTTCCATTTTTTTGTTCGTGAATATTTACATGAATAAATTAGAAAGGTATTAATGAATTTTCCATATATTGTATTTTTTTGACATTTAATTTATGAATTGTTTTGTTATAATCTGATCGCAGAGGCCTTTGGAATCCTCAAAGCGCAAATATTTTTCGTTTTCAAAAAAAAAACCACGAAAAACATTTTTTCAAAAAAAACTTTTTACAACCACAGTAATTTAAAGGGACACGTGAATAAAAATTCGCTGAACGCGGCCACGATTCTCTGATTTTCTTTGTGTCCCTTTAAATTGTTTACTGTAGATTTTTGTTTTTTTTTGCGGGAAAATTTGTTTTTTTTATTTCGAAAAAGCTTTTCTGCATGTTTTTCATTCATATTTAGTTAAACTAATTTAATTTTTTTTGCTGTCGGTATTTTAAGCTCGATTACTTATGTTTTTTTCCGTGAATAGCCATTTCCCTATCCTATACGTGCAATTTTATATTTTTGATATTTTTGATAATCCAAAGAAAGGGGGAAGAGGGAAGACACGCTTCTTTTTTTATAGTTTGATCACGAGTTGACCTAGTTTTTGTTTTTTTTTGTGCACCGTTCGTCTTCTCCTTTTTTGGTGATGTACACGTGGCGGCCGAGATGCTGTTTTTGTGAAAGAGACGCTGTCATTTTTGTCATCATTTTTTGCATTCTTTTTTGGGTTGATGTTGGGGAGCCGTTTATTTAAATTTGTTTTTTTTTTTTCGAAAAAGCCTTTCTGCATGTTTTTCATTCATATTTAGTTAAACTAATTTAATTTTTTTTGCTGTCGGTATTTTAAGCTCGATTACTTATGTTTTTTTCCGTGAATAACCATTTCCCATCCTATACGTGCAATTTTATATTTTTGATATTTTTGATAATCCAAAGAAAGGGGGAAGAGGGAAGACACGCTCCTTTTTTTATAGTTTGATCACGAGTTGACCTAGTTTTTGTTTTTTTTTGTGCACCGTTCGTCTTCTCCTTTTTTGGTGATGTACACGTGGCGGCCGAGATGCTGTTTTTGTGAAAGAGACGCTGCCATTTTTGTCATCATTTTTTGCATTCTTTTTTGGGTTGATGTTGGGGAGCCGTTTATTTTTTGATTTTTGATTTTTTTAAGTTTCTTTGCATACATACATCTCGTGGGATTCTGAATCATCCTTTCGTCGTCGTAAATTTTACATTTTTTCGTTTTTCTGCATTTTTCGTTTTTCTGCTGATTGATCATTTTGAAAATTTGATTGAACGTGATTGAACATTTCAATGAAACATTTTTCTGCTGATGACCCTTCGCTGTCTCCGAATCATCTCGTGATTTTTTCAAGCAGAGAAGTGTCTGATGTTCACCCCATAGGTGGGATAGTGTTATTTCAAAAATTCAGAGTCAAGGGGGCACAACCTTAAAATTTTAAAAACGTTAAGAGGAGTACACGTTTTCAGCGCCTATTTCTTGCACAAAAACGGTTTGGTTCGAATCGAAAGCTTTTCTGAAAAAAGTTAAGCTTTCTACACCCTGCTGCCGTGAAAAAAGTTAAGGAGAGTACCGAAAACGAGCACTATCCCACCTATGGTTCACCATTGGAATTATCACAGTGAATTTCTAATCTGCATTCCTTAGTGGTTCTCTCTTGTGTCGACTGCATCGTTCCGTTCTTTCGGCGTTTTGTACGCCGTGCACTTTTCAGCGAGGTAACCATTTTTGCGGCAAAAATGGCAAACAGCCTTGTTCTGTCGGTTTTGATTGATTTACATTTGAATCTTCGGCGTTTTCGGCAGAGCATCTATTTTTTGCGATCCTTTTTGATCAATTTTTGCAAATATTCTGAGATTTGCATCCCAGAACACAGAACTTCATCAATATCTATCATCAGAACTTCCATTGTCCATTCTTCCAGGCTTGTCAACTTTGCTTGATGTTTCAAGATCTCTCCTTGAATCCATGCTTCATGTTTTGAGAGAACTTGTTCCTTGAGCATATGAGAATCCACATTCTGCTTGTATCTTCTCAGCTCATCCACTGTGACAACACATCTATCATACAATTTTTATTGATAATCCAAATTCGAACTTCTGCTTATTTCCTTCCGAAGTGTGTTTGTCAGCTCGATGAATCATCCTTTGAATTGTTGTACTTTTCTCTCCATTCAGCTCATATTGTGAATTAAGATAAAAAGGAATAAGAAACAAAAAATAAATCAAAAAGAAAAGAATGGTTCAACTGAATCGGTTGTGTCATTTTACATTGTGTGGGCAAAGAAATACAATTCAATATTGAACAATCGTAATGAAAACATTAACAACTTTATATTATAATGATGAATCCCCTTTTTTTTCATTTCTTAAATTTTTTAGTACTTTCTTTATTCAATAAACCAGCAAAAAAAATGATACATGATACATGATAAAATGCAATGGAACCGGAAAAGAATAAGAATACATGTACTTTTGATTGCTGCAAAACGTCAGTTTACTTACAGCTCGTAGGATTCTGAATCCTAGCGATGTAAGCTCTAATTATGCAAAAGCAAACAGTTGTTTTTAAAGGAAACCACGACGAGATTAAGATTCTCTGGATATTCCTTTTTTGTTTCGAGAATTAAGAAAGAAACTAATGAGAAGAATGACATGAGAAAGAAGTAATAAGCAAATATCAGCTGGAGCAATTAGATTGTTCAACTGGAATGAGATGGAAAAGAGGAATTGGACGTCTGTTTTAATCGATATTGAAGATTTGAGTATTAGGATTCTAGTGCGCAATACAGACTAGTAAGAAAATAGATCGCACCCTTGTTATTGCGCATTGGCTAGTTTCCCCGGCTTCTGCCAATGAACTTTGTTTGACCACTTCATAAATTGCAGTCTTGTTTCCAAAGGATTCAGATCAAGAAAGTGTGTAAACGTGTAACATTGAACTAGGTGCGAAACTCGGGAGTTTGAAGCTAAAATTATGGTGTACCAACAATTATCAGGGATAGAGATTGTGAAAGAGCTTAGGTATATTAGTAGTTTTAGTACCGTTCTTTCTTTATTCTCGTATCTTGTCTTCGTTCAACGAATTCAAAATTTTTATTTTTTCAGTAACTTGGGCTCAAATGTAGTAAAAATTTCGGGGCTGGTCCGGAATTTAAATAGTATTTTTACGAAAAATATCATTATTTATTTATTTTTTCATTTTAAGCCCGCGCTCGCCTTTAAAAACAAAAAAAACTTTAACATAAATCCTGAGTAACCTTAGCAGTCTTGGCAGTCAGTTCTGTACTGTTGCTGAGCCTCGTCATACCACGTGAGCTAGGTGACGCGCATCGAAAGATGCGGGGTTGGGAGACCCTTTGGACTGACGAGGTTGGGAGGCACTCAGTGTATGTGGCACAGAGGCTGTCAAGACTGTTGAGAAGTGCTCAGGGCGTTTAAAAATTGCGTTTTCTCTTAATTTCTATACTTTTGTAATTTTTTAAACCATTAATATTAAGTTAGGCTAGATTAGAATAAAATTTTGAAGAAATTCTATAGTCCTAGGACTAAATCCATTTTTTCCATTTGACCAGCCCTGTTTATTTGTTACGCCACCCAGCATTGCAACAACTTCAAAACTGCAATTGCTAACGACCACGGGAATGGCATTCTGAGCAGCACAAGTCAAACGTTGCTCATATGGGCTGTATTATGAACGCTTGAGGTTTGTCTTAAAATAATAACACTTGAAAAGTTTTAAAATCTATAATTTTTCAGAACACCGGATTCCAAGTTGTTCAGGAGGCGACACATTGGATGTTTTCGCTGGGATAGGATCAATTGTTGTCAAGGTGAGTATTATAATTTCAAAGATTTGACCAATTTTGTTTTTTTTGTTTTGAAACCGAAAACCGAATTTAAATCCTCCTCTGAAACTTTTGAAAATATTCATTATTACAGAATTTGGAAGCAAGCCACCAACACCATTCAAAGGGCAATTGCAAAAACGAACAATCAGTCGCCAGGATGGATCATAGGCTTTGAATCATGTTTCTAGCACTAGAGACAGTACAAATTTGATTTTACAGCGTTCAACAACCAATTACAACGACTACAGGGATGGATTTTGGACAACAAGTCGATTAGGAATCAATGTAGCAGCTGTCGATTTCCGAATTGAAAGGAGACGAAAGCGTTCGCTGTTTGAAACTTTAAAAATTATTCATAAAACTATAAAATCCATATTTTCAGGTTGTCGCCTAAAATTGCCGCTTGTGACACACTATCCGTCCAAACAATGGAAAATGTTCAATGGATTGAAGAGCAGCACCATCCATGGGAATTACAACTCGATTCACGATCAAAGACGGTTCTGAAGCTAGGATTAATGGCTACAGAAAAGAAGGATAAACGTGAGTACCTATTAGCAAAGTTATTTCCACGAAAATTAATCAGTTACAGATCGTCAAACATCACTTATGAGGATGAGAACGAGGATTTGGTTGATCAAATCAATGAATTTCATGCAGATGACAGAAAATTGGTCAATGATGCTATTTATAGGATGAAGGTGGGGTTTTATCATTATTGCTGTATTCGAAATTCGATAAAACAGGAAATTCAGAAATTCGACAAGCCTGAAGAATTGTTCAGTGTTAAGTGGTCAAGCATCAGAAAACAGTGAAGACGAAGATGGTTCGGACTTTGATGACGATGATAGTGATGTAAGCTTCTTTTGGGCTGAATTTCTCGAACCAGTAATCTGAAAATTCATTTTACAGATATCACTGACAACAAGCTTGGTAAAAAACGCACGGATTTCTATTGTACAGGATTTATTGATGAGGATTTTGGTGGAATGAGAGAGGAAGAAGAGCAGTTAAGCTTTTTCGTCATTTAGGAAAAGAAATTGCCTATTTTAGGTTGTGGAACGTGTACAAGAGGATGATCTAAACCGATAAAAGCATTTGGACAAGTCTACGGCTGCAATTGCAGATTTGTTTCATGATAGGGACGAAGAGAAGAAAGAAGAGACTGTTGAGTTAAACAACTAACATCAACGACGACAGTCATGGAGTTTGGACAACCAATCGATTAGGAATCGATGTAGCAGCTGTAGATTTCCGAATTGATCGAAACCAGGAGAAAAGAATATCGAGAAGGGCTCATCCGGTTAGATGGAGTTCGAAGGACAAGTATATTGATCAGATGATCCAGGATTCGATGGATCTGAATGAAATGTGAAGTGGAGGAAATATTGATGATCAAAGGATCACTCAATTCCAAGAACTCGCAAGTAGCAAGCAGACGAAAGTGTTGGCAGTTTGAAATTAGTAGAGGTAGAAATTTTAAAAATTATTCATAAAAATGTAAAAAAAAATTTTTCAGGTCGTCGCTTCAAATTGCTGCTTTTGATATAATGACATACAAAACAATGGAACATGTTCAATGGATCACTCTTCAAGCAGCAGCAGCGAAGGAAATTATACATTATTCACGAACTGCAGCCGGATCAAGGAAATGGCTACGAATTTGCGGATAATTAGTGGAGCGAAGAACAAGAAGAACTGTGGGGCACAATTCAAAATTTGACAGCTTCTTGATTGAACCATCGATTTTGGAATCTGTACCTTAGCCCTTTTTTTCTAGTTTTTTTGAGAAAGTGGTATTTTTCAGAATTCTTCCTAGAATTTTGTGGCGCGGGATTTCAACTTTAAGTGGATTGAAAGAATTGACGACCAAATTCGACTAGAAATTGTCAATCAAAAGCTCTCGAGCAACAAGAAGTAACAAAGTGAACATGAAATCAGTAGAGTTTAAAATTTGAAATTTCAGACCATCACGTCGAACAAGTCAACAACACGGATGGAACCGCAGTCAATTCACATCCAGGTAACTATTTATTGTGAAAAAATTGGAATTTTTGGGCTTTTCCAGAAGAAATCACACTTTTACAGCTAAATTTTTGTAATAGGCGGCCGAAGGCTATCGCCAATTTTTAATTTTATTTAAAACTTGTGATTATTTCAAAATTCCAATTTTTTTAATTTAAATTTAAGAAAAACTGTTCAATTTGACTCATTTTGACATTTTCAGACCATCACATCCAACAAGTCAACAACACGGATGGAACCGCAGTCAATTCACATCCAGGTAACTATTTATTTTGAAAAAATTGGAATTTTTGGGCTTTTCCAGAAGAAATCACACTTTTACAGCTAAATTTTTGTAATAGGCGGCCGAAGGCTATCGCCAATTTTTGAATTTTGTTTAAAACTTGTGATAATTCAAAGATTCCAATTTTAACTTTAAAATTAAAGAAAAACTGTTCATTTTTTAACATTTTCAGACCTCCACTGCCATCAAATCAACTTCACGGATGGAACCGCAGTCAATTCACATCCAGGTAACTATTTATTTTGAAAAAATTGGAATTTTTGGGCTTTTCCAGAAGAAATCACACTTTTACAGCTAAATTTTTGTAATAGGCGGCCGAAGGCTATCGCCAATTTTTAATTTTATTTAAAACTTGTGATTAATTTAAAATTCCAATTTTTAAATCGAAATTAAAGAAAAACTTTTCATTTTTAAACATTTGTGACATTTTCAGACCATCACATCCAACAAGTCAACAACTCGGATGGAACCGCAGTCAATTCACATCCAGGTAACTATTTATTTTGAAAAATTGGAATTTTTGGGCTTTTCCAGAAGAAATCACACTTTTACAGCTAAATGTTTGTAATAGGCGGCCGAAGGCTATCGCCAATTTTTCATTTTGTTTAAAACTTGTGATAATTCAAAGATTCCAATTTTTAAATTGAAATTTAAGAAAAAACGGTTCAGTTTTACTGATTTTGGACGTTTTCAGAGCACCACCATCAACAAATCAACAAGACGGATGGAACCGCAGTCAATTCACATCCAGGTAACTATTTATTTTGAAAAAATTGGAATTTTTGGGCTTTTCCAGAAGAAATCACACTTTTACAGCTAAATTTTTGTAATAGGCGGCCGAAGGCTATCGCCAATTTTTGAATTTTGTTTAAAACTTGTGATAATTCAAAGATTCCAATTTTAACTTTAAAATTAAAGAAAAACTGTTCAATTTAACTCATTTTGACATTTTCAGACCATCACATCCAACAAGTCAACAACACGGATGGAACCGCAGTCAATTCACATCCAGGTAACTATTTATTTTGAAAAAATTGGAATTTTTGGGCTTTTCCAGAAGAAATCACACTTTTACAGCTAAATTTTTGTAATAGGCGGCCGAAGGCTATCGCCAATTTTTGAATTTTGTTTAAAACTTGTGATAATTCAAAGATTCCAATTTTAACTTTAAAATTAAAGAAAAACTGTTCATTTTTTAACATTTTCAGACCTCCACTGCCATCAAATCAACTTCACGGATGGAACCGCAGTCAATTCACATCCAGGTAACTATTTATTTTGAAAAAATTGGAATTTTTGGGCTTTTCCAGAAGAAATCACACTTTTACAGCTAAATTTTTGTAATAGGCGGCCGAAGGCTATCGCCAATTTTTAATTTTATTTAAAACTTGTGATTAATTTAAAATTCCAATTTTTAAATCGAAATTAAAGAAAAACTTTTCATTTTTAAACATTTGTGACATTTTCAGACCATCACATCCAACAAGTCAACAACTCGGATGGAACCGCAGTCAATTCACATCCAGGTAACTATTTATTTTGAAAAATTGGAATTTTTGGGCTTTTCCAGAAGAAATCACACTTTTACAGCTAAATGTTTGTAATAGGCGGCCGAAGGCTATCGCCAATTTTTCATTTTGTTTAAAACTTGTGATAATTCAAAGATTCCAATTTTTAAATTGAAATTTAAGAAAAAACGGTTCAGTTTTACTGATTTTGGACGTTTTCAGAGCACCACCATCAACAAATCAACAAGACGGATGGAACCGCAGTCAATTCACATCCAGGTAACTATTTATTTTGAAAAAATTGGAATTTTTGGGCTTTTCCAGAAGAAATCACACTTTTACAGCTAAATTTTTGTAATAGGCGGCCGAAGGCTATCGCCAATTTTTGAATTTTGTTTAAAACTTGTGATAATTCAAAGATTCCAATTTTAACTTTAAAATTAAAGAAAAACTGTTCAATTTAACTCATTTTGACATTTTCAGACCATCACATCCAACAAGTCAACAACACGGATGGAACCGCAGTCAATTCACATCCAGGTAACTATTTATTTTGAAAAAATTGGAATTTTTGGGCTTTTCCAGAAGAAATCACACTTTTACAGCTAAATTTTTGTAATAGGCGGCCGAAGGCTATCGCCAATTTTTGAATTTTGTTTAAAACTTGTGATAATTCAAAGATTCCAATTTTAACTTTAAAATTAAAGAAAAACTGTTCAATTTAACTCATTTTGACATTTTCAGACCATCACATCCAACAAGTCAACAACACGGATGGAACCGCAGTCAATTCACATCCAGGTAACTATTTATTTTGAAAAAATTGGAATTTTTGGGCTTTTCCAGAAGAAATCACACTTTTACAGCTAAATTTTTGTAATAGGCGGCCGAAGGCTATCGCCAATTTTTAATTTTATTTAAAACTTGTGATTAATTTAAAATTCCAATTTTTAAATCGAAATTAAAGAAAAACTTTTCATTTTTAAACATTTGTGACATTTTCAGACCATCACATCCAACAAGTCAACAACTCGGATGGAACCGCAGTCAATTCACATCCAGGTAACTATTTATTTTGAAAAAATTGGAATTTTTGGGCTTTTCCAGAAGAAATCACACTTTTACAGCTAAATTTTTGTAATAGGCGGCCGAAGGCTATCGCCAATTTTTCATTTTGTTTAAAACTTGTGATAATTCAAAGATTCCAATTTTTAAATTGAAATTTAAGAAAAAACGGTTCAGTTTTACTGATTTTGGACGTTTTCAGAGCACCACCATCAACAAATCAACTTCACGGATGGAACCGCAGTCAATTCACATCCAGGTAACTATTTATTTTGAAAAAATTGGAATTTTTGGGCTTTTCCAGAAGAAATCACACTTTTACAGCTAAATTTTTGTAATAGGCGGCCGAAGGCTATCGCCAATTTTTAATTTTATTTAAAACTTGTGATTAATTTAAAATTCCAATTTTTAAATCGAAATTAAAGAAAAACTTTTCATTTTTAAACATTTGTGACATTTTCAGACCATCACATCCAACAAGTCAACAACTCGGATGGAACCGCAGTCAATTCACATCCAGGTAACTATTTATTTTGAAAAATTGGAATTTTTGGGCTTTTCCAGAAGAAATCACACTTTTACAGCTAAATGTTTGTAATAGGCGGCCGAAGGCTATCGCCAATTTTTCATTTTGTTTAAAACTTGTGATAATTCAAAGATTCCAATTTTTAAATTGAAATTTAAGAAAAAACGGTTCAGTTTTACTGATTTTGGACGTTTTCAGAGCACCACCATCAACAAATCAACAAGACGGATGGAACCGCAGTCAATTCACATCCAGGTAACTATTTATTTTGAAAAAATTGGAATTTTTGGGCTTTTCCAGAAGAAATCACACTTTTACAGCTAAATTTTTGTAATAGGCGGCCGAAGGCTATCGCCAATTTTTGAATTTTGTTTAAAACTTGTGATAATTCAAAGATTCCAATTTTAACTTTAAAATTAAAGAAAAACTGTTCAATTTAACTCATTTTGACATTTTCAGACCATCACATCCAACAAGTCAACAACACGGATGGAACCGCAGTCAATTCACATCCAGGTAACTATTTATTTTGAAAAAATTGGAATTTTTGGGCTTTTCCAGAAGAAATCACACTTTTACAGCTAAATTTTTGTAATAGGCGGCCGAAGGCTATCGCCAATTTTTGAATTTTGTTTAAAACTTGTGATAATTCAAAGATTCCAATTTTAACTTTAAAATTAAAGAAAAACTGTTCAATTTAACTCATTTTGACATTTTCAGACCATCACATCCAACAAGTCAACAACACGGATGGAACCGCAGTCAATTCACATCCAGGTAACTATTTATTTTGAAAAAATTGGAATTTTTGGGCTTTTCCAGAAGAAATCACACTTTTACAGCTAAATTTTTGTAATAGGCGGCCGAAGGCTATCGCCAATTTTTAATTTTATTTAAAACTTGTGATTAATTTAAAATTCCAATTTTTAAATCGAAATTAAAGAAAAACTTTTCATTTTTAAACATTTGTGACATTTTCAGACCATCACATCCAACAAGTCAACAACTCGGATGGAACCGCAGTCAATTCACATCCAGGTAACTATTTATTTTGAAAAAATTGGAATTTTTGGGCTTTTCCAGAAGAAATCACACTTTTACAGCTAAATTTTTGTAATAGGCGGCCGAAGGCTATCGCCAATTTTTCATTTTGTTTAAAACTTGTGATAATTCAAAGATTCCAATTTTTAAATTGAAATTTAAGAAAAAACGGTTCAGTTTTACTGATTTTGGACGTTTTCAGAGCACCACCATCAACAAATCAACAAGACGGATGGAACCGCAGTCAATTCACATCCAGGTAACTATTTATTTTGAAAAAATTGGAATTTTTGGGCTTTTCCAGAAGAAATCACACTTTTACAGCTAAATTTTTGTAATAGGCGGCCGAAGGCTATCGCCAATTTTTCATTTTGTTTCAAACTTGTGATTAATTCAAAATTCCAATTTTTTAATTTAAATTTAAGAAAAACTCTTCATTTTTTAACATTTTCAGACCTCCACTGCCATCAAATCAACTTCACGGATGGAACCGCAGTCAATTCACATCCAGGTAACTATTTATTTTGAAAAAATTGGAATTTTTGGGCTTTTCCAGAAGAAATCACACTTTTACAGCTAAATTTTTGTAATAGGCGGCCGAAGGCTATCGCCAATTTTTAATTTTATTTAAAACTTGTGATTAATTTAAAATTCCAATTTTTAAATCGAAATTAAAGAAAAACTTTTCATTTTTAAACATTTGTGACATTTTCAGACCATCACATCCAACAAGTCAACAACTCGGATGGAACCGCAGTCAATTCACATCCAGGTAACTATTTATTTTGAAAAATTGGAATTTTTGGGCTTTTCCAGAAGAAATCACACTTTTACAGCTAAATGTTTGTAATAGGCGGCCGAAGGCTATCGCCAATTTTTCATTTTGTTTAAAACTTGTGATAATTCAAAGATTCCAATTTTTAAATTGAAATTTAAGAAAAAACGGTTCAGTTTTACTGATTTTGGACGTTTTCAGAGCACCACCATCAACAAATCAACAAGACGGATGGAACCGCAGTCAATTCACATCCAGGTAACTATTTATTTTGAAAAAATTGGAATTTTTGGGCTTTTCCAGAAGAAATCACACTTTTACAGCTAAATTTTTGTAATAGGCGGCCGAAGGCTATCGCCAATTTTTGAATTTTGTTTAAAACTTGTGATAATTCAAAGATTCCAATTTTAACTTTAAAATTAAAGAAAAACTGTTCAATTTAACTCATTTTGACATTTTCAGACCATCACATCCAACAAGTCAACAACACGGATGGAACCGCAGTCAATTCACATCCAGGTAACTATTTATTTTGAAAAAATTGGAATTTTTGGGCTTTTCCAGAAGAAATCACACTTTTACAGCTAAATTTTTGTAATAGGCGGCCGAAGGCTATCGCCAATTTTTCATTTTGTTTCAAACTTGTGATTAATTCAAAATTCCAATTTTTAAATCGAAATTAAAGAAAAACTTTTCATTTTTAAACATTTGTGACATTTTCAGACCATCACATCCAACAAGTCAACAACACGGATGGAACCGCAGTCAATTCACATCCAGGTAACTATTTATTTTGAAAAAATTGGAATTTTTGGGCTTTTCCAGAAGAAATCACACTTTTACAGCTAAATTTTTGTAATAGGCGGCCGAAGGCTATCGCCAATTTTTCATTTTGTTTCAAACTTGTGATTAATTCAAAATTCCAATTTTTTAATTTAAATTTAAGAAAAACTCTTCATTTTTTAACATTTTCAGACCTCCACTGCCATCAAATCAACTTCACGGATGGAACCGCAGTCAATTCACATCCAGGTAACTATTTATTTTGAAAAAATTGGAATTTTTGGGCTTTTCCAGAAGAAATCACACTTTTACAGCTAAATTTTTGTAATAGGCGGCCGAAGGCTATCGCCAATTTTTAATTTTATTTAAAACTTGTGATTAATTTAAAATTCCAATTTTTAAATCGAAATTAAAGAAAAACTTTTCATTTTTAAACATTTGTGACATTTTCAGACCATCACATCCAACAAGTCAACAACTCGGATGGAACCGCAGTCAATTCACATCCAGGTAACTATTTATTTTGAAAAATTGGAATTTTTGGGCTTTTCCAGAAGAAATCACACTTTTACAGCTAAATGTTTGTAATAGGCGGCCGAAGGCTATCGCCAATTTTTCATTTTGTTTAAAACTTGTGATAATTCAAAGATTCCAATTTTTAAATTGAAATTTAAGAAAAAACGGTTCAGTTTTACTGATTTTGGACGTTTTCAGAGCACCACCATCAACAAATCAACAAGACGGATGGAACCGCAGTCAATTCACATCCAGGTAACTATTTATTTTGAAAAAATTGGAATTTTTGGGCTTTTCCAGAAGAAATCACACTTTTACAGCTAAATTTTTGTAATAGGCGGCCGAAGGCTATCGCCAATTTTTGAATTTTGTTTAAAACTTGTGATAATTCAAAGATTCCAATTTTAACTTTAAAATTAAAGAAAAACTGTTCAATTTAACTCATTTTGACATTTTCAGACCATCACATCCAACAAGTCAACAACACGGATGGAACCGCAGTCAATTCACATCCAGGTAACTATTTATTTTGAAAAAATTGGAATTTTTGGGCTTTTCCAGAAGAAATCACACTTTTACAGCTAAATTTTTGTAATAGGCGGCCGAAGGCTATCGCCAATTTTTCATTTTGTTTCAAACTTGTGATTAATTCAAAATTCCAATTTTTTAATTTAAATTTAAGAAAAACTCTTCATTTTTTAACATTTTCAGACCTCCACTGCCATCAAATCAACTTCACGGATGGAACCGCAGTCAATTCACATCCAGGTAACTATTTATTTTGAAAAAATTGGAATTTTTGGGCTTTTCCAGAAGAAATCACACTTTTACAGCTAAATTTTTGTAATAGGCGGCCGAAGGCTATCGCCAATTTTTAATTTTATTTAAAACTTGTGATTAATTTAAAATTCCAATTTTTAAATCGAAATTAAAGAAAAACTTTTCATTTTTAAACATTTGTGACATTTTCAGACCATCACATCCAACAAGTCAACAACTCGGATGGAACCGCAGTCAATTCACATCCAGGTAACTATTTATTTTGAAAAAATTGGAATTTTTGGGCTTTTCCAGAAGAAATCACACTTTTACAGCTAAATTTTTGTAATAGGCGGCCGAAGGCTATCGCCAATTTTTCATTTTGTTTAAAACTTGTGATAATTCAAAGATTCCAATTTTTAAATTGAAATTTAAGAAAAAACGGTTCAGTTTTACTGATTTTGGACGTTTTCAGAGCACCACCATCAACAAATCAACAAGACGGATGGAACCGCAGTCAATTCACATCCAGGTAACTATTTATTTTGAAAAAATTGGAATTTTTGGGCTTTTCCAGAAGAAATCACACTTTTACAGCTAAATTTTTGTAATAGGCGGCCGAAGGCTATCGCCAATTTTTGAATTTTGTTTAAAACTTGTGATAATTCAAAGATTCCAATTTTTAAATTGAAATTTAAGAAAAAACGGTTCAGTTTTACTGATTTTGGACGTTTTCAGAGCACCACCATCAACAAATCAACAAGACGGATGGAACCGCAGTCAATTCACATCCAGGTAACTATTTATTTTGAAAAAATTGGAATTTTTGGGCTTTTCCAGAAGAAATCACACTTTTACAGCTAAATTTTTGTAATAGGCGGCCGAAGGCTATCGCCAATTTTTGAATTTTGTTTAAAACTTGTGATAATTCAAAGATTCCAATTTTAACTTTAAAATTAAAGAAAAACTGTTCAATTTAACTCATTTTGACATTTTCAGACCATCACATCCAACAAGTCAACAACACGGATGGAACCGCAGTCAATTCACATCCAGGTAACTATTTATTTTGAAAAAATTGGAATTTTTGGGCTTTTCCAGAAGAAATCACACTTTTACAGCTAAATTTTTGTAATAGGCGGCCGAAGGCTATCGCCAATTTTTCATTTTGTTTCAAACTTGTGATTAATTCAAAATTCCAATTTTTAAATCGAAATTAAAGAAAAACTTTTCATTTTTAAACATTTGTGACATTTTCAGACCATCACATCCAACAAGTCAACAACACGGATGGAACCGCAGTCAATTCACATCCAGGTAACTATTTATTTTGAAAAAATTGGAATTTTTGGGCTTTTCCAGAAGAAATCACACTTTTACAGCTAAATTTTTGTAATAGGCGGCCGAAGGCTATCGCCAATTTTTCATTTTGTTTCAAACTTGTGATTAATTCAAAATTCCAATTTTTTAATTTAAATTTAAGAAAAACTCTTCATTTTTTAACATTTTCAGACCTCCACTGCCATCAAATCAACTTCACGGATGGAACCGCAGTCAATTCACATCCAGGTAACTATTTATTTTGAAAAAATTGGAATTTTTGGGCTTTTCCAGAAGAAATCACACTTTTACAGCTAAATTTTTGTAATAGGCGGCCGAAGGCTATCGCCAATTTTTAATTTTATTTAAAACTTGTGATTAATTTAAAATTCCAATTTTTAAATCGAAATTAAAGAAAAACTTTTCATTTTTAAACATTTGTGACATTTTCAGACCATCACATCCAACAAGTCAACAACTCGGATGGAACCGCAGTCAATTCACATCCAGGTAACTATTTATTTTGAAAAATTGGAATTTTTGGGCTTTTCCAGAAGAAATCACACTTTTACAGCTAAATGTTTGTAATAGGCGGCCGAAGGCTATCGCCAATTTTTCATTTTGTTTAAAACTTGTGATAATTCAAAGATTCCAATTTTTAAATTGAAATTTAAGAAAAAACGGTTCAGTTTTACTGATTTTGGACGTTTTCAGAGCACCACCATCAACAAATCAACAAGACGGATGGAACCGCAGTCAATTCACATCCAGGTAACTATTTATTTTGAAAAAATTGGAATTTTTGGGCTTTTCCAGAAGAAATCACACTTTTACAGCTAAATTTTTGTAATAGGCGGCCGAAGGCTATCGCCAATTTTTGAATTTTGTTTAAAACTTGTGATAATTCAAAGATTCCAATTTTAACTTTAAAATTAAAGAAAAACTGTTCAATTTAACTCATTTTGACATTTTCAGACCATCACATCCAACAAGTCAACAACACGGATGGAACCGCAGTCAATTCACATCCAGGTAACTATTTATTTTGAAAAAATTGGAATTTTTGGGCTTTTCCAGAAGAAATCACACTTTTACAGCTAAATTTTTGTAATAGGCGGCCGAAGGCTATCGCCAATTTTTCATTTTGTTTCAAACTTGTGATTAATTCAAAATTCCAATTTTTTAATTTAAATTTAAGAAAAACTCTTCATTTTTTAACATTTTCAGACCTCCACTGCCATCAAATCAACTTCACGGATGGAACCGCAGTCAATTCACATCCAGGTAACTATTTATTTTGAAAAAATTGGAATTTTTGGGCTTTTCCAGAAGAAATCACACTTTTACAGCTAAATTTTTGTAATAGGCGGCCGAAGGCTATCGCCAATTTTTAATTTTATTTAAAACTTGTGATTAATTTAAAATTCCAATTTTTAAATCGAAATTAAAGAAAAACTTTTCATTTTTAAACATTTGTGACATTTTCAGACCATCACATCCAACAAGTCAACAACTCGGATGGAACCGCAGTCAATTCACATCCAGGTAACTATTTATTTTGAAAAAATTGGAATTTTTGGGCTTTTCCAGAAGAAATCACACTTTTACAGCTAAATTTTTGTAATAGGCGGCCGAAGGCTATCGCCAATTTTTCATTTTGTTTAAAACTTGTGATAATTCAAAGATTCCAATTTTTAAATTGAAATTTAAGAAAAAACGGTTCAGTTTTACTGATTTTGGACGTTTTCAGAGCACCACCATCAACAAATCAACAAGACGGATGGAACCGCAGTCAATTCACATCCAGGTAACTATTTATTTTGAAAAAATTGGAATTTTTGGGCTTTTCCAGAAGAAATCACACTTTTACAGCTAAATTTTTGTAATAGGCGGCCGAAGGCTATCGCCAATTTTTGAATTTTGTTTAAAACTTGTGATAATTCAAAGATTCCAATTTTAACTTTAAAATTAAAGAAAAACTGTTCAATTTAACTCATTTTGACATTTTCAGACCATCACATCCAACAAGTCAACAACACGGATGGAACCGCAGTCAATTCACATCCAGGTAACTATTTATTTTGAAAAAATTGGAATTTTTGGGCTTTTCCAGAAGAAATCACACTTTTACAGCTAAATTTTTGTAATAGGCGGCCGAAGGCTATCGCCAATTTTTCATTTTGTTTCAAACTTGTGATTAATTCAAAATTCCAATTTTTTAATTTAAATTTAAGAAAAACTCTTCATTTTTTAACATTTTCAGACCTCCACTGCCATCAAATCAACTTCACGGATGGAACCGCAGTCAATTCACATCCAGGTAACTATTTATTTTGAAAAAATTGGAATTTTTGGGCTTTTCCAGAAGAAATCACACTTTTACAGCTAAATTTTTGTAATAGGCGGCCGAAGGCTATCGCCAATTTTTAATTTTATTTAAAACTTGTGATTATTTCAAAATTCCAATTTTTTAAATTACATGGTTTTTTCTTAAATTTAAATTAACTGATTTTGGACGTTTTCAGACCCAACAAATCAACAAGACGATCAACAAATCAACAAGACGGATGGAACCGCAATTGATTTAAATCCAGGTAACTATTTATTTTGAAAAAATTGGAATTTTCGGCTTTTTCCAAAAGAAATCACACTTTTACCGCTAAATTTTCGTAAATTTCACATAAGTTTTCCAGGACCGGAGATCTGCATCCCCGTTTGAATTCACGATAATGAAGGATCGGCAAAATATCGAATAGGATGACGATGTGATGAGGTTGCTGATGAATCTTGAAAGTGTTGGACGATTGATAAAGGACTAATTAATTTCACGTTTTTCTTTTTTAGTGTTGAGGTGCTCCCGATAGTAGGTGTTCTAGAGGCTTGTGTATTGGAACGGCCATGCTAGTTTTCCGAATAATTCCATGTTCCATTACCCATTATACTAGATTCATCCTCTATTAAAAACCATAATAAAGTTGAGAAAGGGAGCTTCTCAACACATAACCATTCCAGTCCGTCAGAAAGTTGGTCAGGTCCGGAACTGACCAATCCCAGACGTAAAGGAAAGGGGGGTCTCAGAAATCCTTCCAGTGTACGAGTTTTAATTTTATTGGGTGCTGGGTTACGGATTTCGCAATTGGGACTTTTCTGAAACCAGCTGACCGTGATTACGCAATAACCACAAAAGTCGGGCGACGAAAGTTTTATGTTCGGTTCCAGGCTTCTGCTCGCTACTTGTTTAAATGTCCCCATTTCCGGCAGATTAAAACTGGTTGCCGCCGACAGATTTTAAGAATTATCAAATATCAAATATAAATTATCAAAACTTCTGATGTCGCAGACAGCAGACTGTCCTGTTTGATGAAATTTGCCGTTCTGAAATTCCAATTTCAAAATAAATAGTTACCTGGATGTATTTTGACTGCGGTTCCATCCGTCTTGTTGATTTGTTGATGATGGTGCTCTGAAAACGTCCAAAATCAGCAAAACTGAACCGTTTTTTCTTAAATTTCAATTTAAAAATTGGAATCTTTGAATTATCACAAGTTTTAAACAAAATGAAAAATTGGCGATAGCCTTCGGCCGCCTATTACAAAAATTTAGCTGTAAAAGTGTGATTTCTTCTGGAAAAGCCCAAAAATTCCAATTTTTTCAAAATAAATAGTTACCTGGATGTGAATTGACTGCGGTTCCATCCGTCTTGTTGATTTGTTGATGGTGGTGCTCTGAAAACGTCCAAAATCAGTAAAACTGAACCGTTTTTTCTTAAATTTCAATTTAAAAATTGGAATCTTTGAATTATCACAAGTTTTAAACAAAATGAAAAATTGGCGATAGCCTTCGGCCGCCTATTACAACAATTTAGCTGTAAAAGTGTGATTTCTTCTGGAAAAGCCCAAAAATTCCAATTTTTTCAAAATAAATAGTTACCTGGATGTGAATTGACTGCGGTTCCATCCGTCTTGTTGATTTGTTGATGGTGGTGCTCTGAAAACGTCCAAAATCAGTAAAACTGAACCGTTTTTTCTTAAATTTCAATTTAAAAATTGGAATCTTTGAATTATCACAAGTTTTAAACAAAATGAAAAATTGGCGATAGCCTTCGGCCGCCTATTACAAAAATTTAGCTGTAAAAGTGTGATTTCTTCTGGAAAAGCCCAAAAATTCCAATTTTTTCAAAATAAATAGTTACCTGGATGTGAATTGACTGCGGTTCCATCCGTGAAGTTGATTTGATGGCAGTGGAGGTCTGAAAATGTTAAAAAATGAACAGTTTTCCTTTAATTTTAAAGTTAAAATTGGAATCTTTGAATTATCACAAGTTTTAAACAAAATTCAAAAATTGGCGATAGCCTTCGGCCGCCTATTACAAAAATTTAGCTGTAAAAGTGTGATTTCTTCTGGAAAAGCCCAAAAATTCCAATTTTTTCAAAATAAATAGTTACCTGGATGTGAATTGACTGCGGTTCCATCCGTCTTGTTGATTTGTTGATGGTGGTGCTCTGAAAACGTCCAAAATCAGTAAAACTGAACCGTTTTTTCTTAAATTTCAATTTAAAAATTGGAATTTTGAATTAATCACAAGTTTGAAACAAAATGAAAAATTGGCGATAGCCTTCGGCCGCCTATTACAAAAATTTAGCTGTAAAAGTGTGATTTCTTCTGGAAAAGCCCAAAAATTCCAATTTTTTCAAAATAAATAGTTACCTGGATGTGAATTGACTGCGGTTCCATCCGTCTTGTTGATTTGTTGATGGTGGTGCTCTGAAAACGTCCAAAATCAGTAAAACTGAACCGTTTTTTCTTAAATTTCAATTTAAAAATTGGAATTTTGAATTAATCACAAGTTTGAAACAAAATGAAAAATTGGCGATAGCCTTCGGCCGCCTATTACAAAAATTTAGCTGTAAAAGTGTGATTTCTTCTGGAAAAGCCCAAAAATTCCAATTTTTTCAAAATAAATAGTTACCTGGATGTGAATTGACTGCGGTTCCATCCGTCTTGTTGATTTGTTGATGGTGGTGCTCTGAAAACGTCCAAAATCAGTAAAACTGAACCGTTTTTTCTTAAATTTCAATTTAAAAATTGGAATTTTGAATTAATCACAAGTTTGAAACAAAATGAAAAATTGGCGATAGCCTTCGGCCGCCTATTACAAAAATTTAGCTGTAAAAGTGTGATTTCTTCTGGAAAAGCCCAAAAATTCCAATTTTTTCAAAATAAATAGTTACCTGGATGTGAATTGACTGCGGTTCCATCCGAGTTGTTGACTTGTTGGATGTGATGGTCTGAAAATGTCACAAATGTTTAAAAATGAAAAGTTTTTCTTTAATTTCGATTTAAAAATTGGAATTTTGAATTAATCACAAGTTTGAAACAAAATGAAAAATTGGCGATAGCCTTCGGCCGCCTATTACAAAAATTTAGCTGTAAAAGTGTGATTTCTTCTGGAAAAGCCCAAAAATTCCAATTTTTTCAAAATAAATAGTTACCTGGATGTGAATTGACTGCGGTTCCATCCGTCTTGTTGATTTGTTGGATGTGATGGTCTGAAAATGTCACAAATGTTTAAAAATGAAAAGTTTTTCTTTAATTTCGATTTAAAAATTGGAATTTTAAATTAATCACAAGTTTTAAACAAAATTCAAAAATTGGCGATAGCCTTCGGCCGCCTATTACAAAAATTTAGCTGTAAAAGTGTGATTTCTTCTGGAAAAGTCCAAAAATCCCAATTTTTTCAAAATAAATAGTTACCTGGATGTGAATTGACTGCGGTTCCATCCGTCTTGTTGATTTGTTGATGGTGGTGCTCTGAAAACGTCCAAAATCAGTAAAACTGAACCGTTTTTTCTTAAATTTCAATTTAAAAATTGGAATTTTGAATTAATCACAAGTTTGAAACAAAATGAAAAATTGGCGATAGCCTTCGGCCGCCTATTACAAAAATTTAGCTGTAAAAGTGTGATTTCTTCTGGAAAAGTCCAAAAATCCCAATTTTTTCAAAATAAATAGTTACCTGGATTTAAATCAATTGCGCTTCCATCCGTGTTGTTGATTTGTTCGATGTGATGGTCTGAAAATGTCAAAATGAGTTAAATTGAAGCTGAGAAGATACAAGCAGAATGTGGATTCTCATATGATCAAGGAACAAGTTCACTCAAAACATGAAGCATGGATTCAAGGAGAGATCTTGAAACATCAAGCAAAGTTGACAAGCCTGGAAGAATGGACAATGGAAGTTCTCTAGATATTGATGAAGTTCTGTGTTCTGGGATGCATATCTCAGAATATTTGCAAAAAATTGATCAAAAAGGATCGCAGAAAATAGATGCTCTGCCGAAAACGCCGAAGATTCACATGTAAATCAATTAAAACAGACAGAAGAAGGTTGTTTGCCATTTTTGCCGCAAAAATGATCATCTCGCTGAAAAGTGCACAGCGTACAAAACGCCGAAAGAACGGAAAGATGCTGTCGGCACAAGAGAGAACCACTAAGGAATGCAGATAGGAAATTCACTGTGATAATTCCAAGGGTGAACATCAGACACTTCTCTGCTCGGAAAAGTCAATGGTGCCAGCTCAACAAAATGCGAAGGTTCTACTACGAGATGATTCGGAGACAGCGAAGGGTCATCAGCAGAAAAATGTTTCATCAAAATGTTCAATCACGTTCAATCAAATTTTCAAAATGATCAATCAGCAGAAAAACGAAAAATGCAGAAAAACGAAAAAATATAAAATTTACGACGACGAAAGGATGATTCAGAATCCCACGAGCTGTATGTATGCAAAGAAACTTAAAATTAAAAAATAAACGGCTCCCCAACATCAACCCAAAAAAGAATGCAAAAAATGATGACAAAAATGACGGCGTCTCTTTCACACAAACAGCATCGCGGCCGCCACGTGTACATCACCAAAAAAAGGAGAAGACGAACGGTGCACACAAAAAAAAAACAAAAACTAGGTCAACTCGCGATCAAACTACAATCAAAACGTTCAATAATATCAGGTTGCGCGTCTAGGATGAAGAAATGGTTATTTTCGGAAAAAAAGTCGTGTAATTGAGCTTGAAAAAATCGACAACAAGAGAAATTAAAATAGATTTCACAAAAATGAATGAAAAACATGCAGAGATTTTTCACAATTTCATTTTTTAAATAAAAATTTTAATTTTTTGCAAAATAAAGATTTACCTGAATCTATTCCGATTGCGAGTCCATCCGCATCGTCAAGTTGTTGGTGTTGAAGTCCTGAAAATGCCAAAAATAAGTAAAAATTAAAACATTTTTAAAATTTTGGAAAAATTCACGTTTTTAATCGAAAAAAAAATTTGCGATAGCCTTCGGCCGCCTATGACAAAAAATTAGTTGTAAAAATGCGATTTCTTTATAAAAAATTTGTTTCAAAATTCTAATTTTTTACCTGGAATCGAACATTATAACGGTCAGTTGTCATCGAATCCATTTTCCCATTTCTTCTGTTGTTGTCCTTGCATCCTCGTGCCCCATCGTTGATCCTGAAGTTGATGCCATTGTTGTAGATTCAATGTCGGTGAAGTGTAGTTGTTGTTGGAAGTCCGGCGTTGATATTTTCTGGAAATTCAAAAACTTTAGATTATTTTCAGTTTCTGTATTTTATTTTTTCACTGTGAAAATAGTGCTGACATTAATGCGGACATTTCGAAACTCAAAAAACTGCTGAAACGGCTTGAAAAAAGCCATTTTAAATCAAATATTCATTTTATTTCAAAAGAAAAACAATATTTACACGAAAAATAATATAATTATCCATCGATTTGTGCTTCTTGTAACCATTGCATCGTTCGGTTGAAACTCTAAAAAACCGCTAAACTGCGATGGACTCTTAGTAGACTAAAAAAAGACCGAAAGACCTCAACGGACCGAAACAAAAGAAAAAAGTGCAGACTCAGCTCCATCGTCCTAGACTATAATACCCGCCCAAAACCCAGAATGAAAAAAATAAAATTCAAAAACAAAATAAAATAAATAAAAAAAACGTTGCATCATTTGTCGCACCTATTTCCACCTTTAAACATTTTTTGAATTAAAATTGAAACTTTACAACCTGACTAAAATTCCAATTCGCCTGGAACATCTCATCCTGCACTTGCTGTCCAATTATCCACTGAAAATTCCTAAAAGTCTTCTTAAAAAATCAATAAAAAAGTATTATTAATTGTTTTCAAACAATTATGAAAAATAAACCAAAATAGAACATTGTTTTATTAAAAAAACTTTATTAATAAAACAAAAATCCTTGTTGAGACACTTTCAGCCATTCAGAAAGTGATAATAAGATATTTTCGGGTTTTAAGACTAGGAAAAAAGAAGAAGGACTAGAAAATATTATAAAAAAGAGACTAGAAAATGAAAAAAGAGGACAGAATAATAAACGGAAACATAAGAGAAAGAAAAATGAATTTTTTTTTGATTTTATGTTTTTTTTTGATTTTTTTTTTGGTTTTTTTCTTTTTTTTTTAATTTTTTTGTATTTTCTTTTTTTTTTCTTTTTTTGGTATTTTTAATTTTTTCTTTTTTTTTGTATTTTTTTTTGTTTTTAGATTTTTTTTCGCCATTGAGAATGATCCGAAGTTTTTGGAGTCCTTATCCTTGTTGCGGAATCATTGCGAGTGATGAAGGATGAAGGAACACCAGAGTTTCGATCATCTCACAAGAAATTGATCTGAAAATAGATATATTTTATAATGGTTTGAAGCTGGAAATCAATTACCTTGGCTGGCTTAACAACCGCTAACTAAAATATGAAAAACTGCTCCATGTATATTGAGCAAAACGAGTAGATGGGAATCGATGGGCACAATACATCAAAATTCTTCTTAGTCTTCACAAAATCATCCCTGCATCTTCAAAACATTGCTCACAATTTGATGGAAATCGAGAAGAAGCACTCACTGACACTTTGAATGGAGCTTTCTGAAAATGGAAAATTCATCTTTTCATAAAAATTTTAAATTGTTGGAAATTTTAAAGACAATGTACCACTTTATTTTTAATTAGCACAGAAATTTAGAGATTTTCTCAGCATTATGCATTTTGGTTTGAAAATTTCAAATTTAAATTATTTATTAAATGGCACACTGTCTTTAAATTTTTCTAAAAATGACAAATTCCCAAAATCTTTATAAATATTTTCGAATCTTCTAGAAACATACCTGTCAGTCCGACAAGAGTGAATCTTCGACATTTTCCTTTCTTGATATCAATATGGAGGCGTGTGGAATTTCGAGATGATAATTGGGGCCAGGTAAAAGCGTTCTGAGTTGGTGACAGAGGCTTCCATGATCCACAAACTGATTGATAAATAGGCGTTCTGAAAATGTAAGACTTTTTCAAAAATTCTGAATTTTCAAACAAAATACCTATCAGTTCCGACAAAAGTGGATTTTTCAGCATTCTTCTTGACTTTGAATGCAATTTGATGGCTTGAGCATTGAGTAGCTTTCAGTGAATCGATTGTGGTGACAATTGGGAATGATGACACGACTTGGCGTACATTTTCAGCTTGAATCATTTGAAGAGAATCCAGCAAACGGCAAATCGAACCAATACATTGGTAATCTGAAGATGAGAATGTTAAATAATATTTAAATTCGTGCAAAATGTTAACATACCTTGGGAAAATCATATTTGGGGCATTTTAAATTCTTGAGACTTGCAAAAGTTTCGTATCCATTGCTACAATCCATCTAATATCCAAATTGAATCGAATTGAGCATAATTCACACACTGATGAGTTGAATGGGAATCTGAAAATGGAAAATTTGATTTTTAGGCATTTTCAGGGCAATTTTTGTTCGAAATATAAAAATTTTAACATTTGAAATGAATAAAATAACTTACACAACAGTGCCGACAACAGTGAAAATGCTTCTTGATCCTTTTCGAACAAAATATGAATTGAGCATGGAAGATTCGATGATGACGTGGCTTCTCACGGGCATAGGCGCAATTGGAATCAATTTGAAGGGGCGAATATTTCGAAGATTGTAGGATCCTTTGAAATGTCCAGAATTTCAGCATAATATTGAACCATTTGATCCAGTTGAATGGAGTCTGAAAAAATAAAAATTATTATTGTTTTCATTATAATTTGAAGTAAAACCAACCTGAATCAAATCCGACAAGGTTCATTCCTCGCTTCAAAACTTTCGACTTCAGGTATCCATTTCCATCTCGAGAAGGGGGGGGGGGGTGGGAACAACATAAATCGGGTCAAAAAATAAAAATGACTATAAAAAATAAATATCTCACATGATAAATCGAAATCGATTATAAAAATGGGGCAAAAATTGAAAAATCGGGGGAAAATGGGGGCAATGTCATATAAAAATGACTAGATAAAATGAATATTTGACAAGATGAATTTAAATAAAATGAAACGTCCTTCTTCTAAACCGGCTTATTAAACCGGACCAAAAAATAAATAGTCTAATACCCGTATTTGAAAGAATACACTTCTGAATGGCTGTGTACTCGGATTTTGTGTAAGTAGAACAAAATTGAATTAAAAAATCGGGAAATATCATAAAAATGGTGGAAATCCTGAGATTTCCGGGATGAAAATGAGACAAAAGTCCCTGTTAATAAAACATGGGGGAAAATATTCCCGTAAACAAATGAAATAAAATATATTCGGAAATTTAAAAATTTCCAGACTTGGATTTAAAAAAATGAGAGGTAAACATAAAAATGGACTAGAAATTGGTGTTTTGAAAAATCGATAGTTTTCTATAAAATGACTAGAAATAATGAAGAACATTTCTTCGGAAAGCAAACGAATTGTTTGAAACATAGAGAATTATTCAGAATTTAACAAAGAAGTTGATAACAATTGGCTTTTCAATAAATACATTTCAGAGAATCACAAGAAATTTGCAATAAAAATGGAATGTTTTCAAATATTGCTCAAAGCTTCAGAAATTGACTAGACTTTAAGATTTCAACAAGTATTTCGATCAAAATGACACATTTTCAAAGAATTTTCGAATTTTCAGAGATAGATATTCAGAGATAAAGACCGATGGGAATTTCTTATGCAGAATTGTGCTTCAGAAATTATGAAAGCACAATTTTAAACCTCCTAAAACCAGCAAAAACTCGAAATTTCAATTTTAAATTCAAAATTTCAAATACTCGATTGGATATTATTAGGATCCACCAAAAAGATTCCAACTAAAAAATCAATAAAACATTTTCCTGCTTAATTTAAGTTCATTTCTCCAAAAACCATCAAAAATTGATCAAAAACTCAATTTATTTTGATATTTTCAACCGTAAATGTGAATTATACGTCCAAACAACTGAACTGTGATTGAATTATTATTATAATTTGAAAAATATAAGAATATTTTTGAAAAATGTCCAAATCTCGAATCGACTACTTTTCAGCTTCATTTTTCCAGGATTCTTGACTACCTTCTGGCCCAAGAAATTATGGAATTTGCGGAAAAAACCGACATTTCCAAATAAATTGGATGGAATTGGGTATTGGGATGTCATAACAAATTATGACCCAAAAATAATTGGGATCTGTGGGGGAAAAAACGGAATATTGCAAATATATTGGATTTAAGCTTGGAAAACCGTCTGGAAATATATATATAATCGATTCCATCGCATAGAATATTAAAGTCCATTTTATGTCCCTCTAGAATATTAGAATTTATTCAACTTATTACCCCAGATTTAACTAGGGAACTTGAACTCTTCTGGTTCAACTTCAAACATCTGTTGTGACTGAACTCGGGGATTCAGAACCTCCCCTTCACCTTGACATTTATTTCTCAACTTTATATTGATATGTTGTATAAAAACTTGTTTCAAAAATGAAGAAACCTCACTAGAGTGCCTATTTACGCACCCATATTTTCCGAATGATTTGTAACCATTCTGTAGAGCACACTATGCTCTTTTCCGGAATCTTTTTGAAATTCTTTAGAATTCCATTATTCCGCGGGGTCAATTAAAATCCTGATATTCCTAATGAAATCCAACAAATCTAATATCAAGTAATAGGATAAAATGTGAATTTGGATCAAAATGGCATAAAATATTTTGAAATCAAAATCAGAAAGAATTTGAGAAATAATCTAGTAAGAAATTTGACCCAAACTCTGAAAATAGATCGAGATGAACAGCCAGACAAAACATAGTGCCCATCAATACACCGGGGGGCCGCCCTTTTTTCTCATTACCCAATCGATTCTTTTGTGATTTTGTTCAATGAAACAAATTCCCATTTTTCACCACATTCAATCCCACCATTTCCCCCCATTTTCTATCCACACTTTTCGAAAAACAATCCACACACTTTCATCTTTTCAACAATGAAACCAAAGACTTTCTCGAACCCAAAACACTCGTGTTTTCTCTAGAAAGTGCGGAATTCTTGATTCTTTTGCTTCTCAATTGACAATGAAATATGTTTACAAATCATTTGAAAGTATTTCACTACGCATCAATGAATCTGTTTTTCTACTCGCCCGCAAGCGTTTCGTCCCGAACATCCGATTCCATACTATTATTTTTTCGCAAGCTTTCTTAACATTTTCCAAATGTTTCGGTCAAAAGGTCATCTGTAGACTATGCTCCAAGTAGAATCGATTCCTTAGGCGCATGGAACCGGATGTTAAAATAATTGAAAAATACGTACCAGCGGTTGTTGATCCTTGATTGTTGACTGATGAAAAACCTGAAAAAATGAAGAGTCCCACTGATGATGAATGCCACCTAAAAAAAATGTTTACAAAGGGTAGCATACCAAATACCCCGAAAAAAACAGTCTGGAAAGCGCCAGGCCACCAATTGGGACCGAAACGGATGCACGAATACCTGCACGCTTCCAGAACTGTTGAAAAAAAGCGGGACGAACCGCGTGAGGAAAAGTTGGAAAAACTTATCGGGGATTCATGTGTTTGACACGTAATTAGTACCCCAAATGATTTGTAAACATATTTCATTGCCAATCAAGAAGCAAAAGAATCAAGAATTCCATGCACTTTCCGGAGAAAACGCGAGTGTTTTGTGTTCCAGAAAGTCAAAGATTTCATTGTTGAAAAGATGAAAGTGAGGGATTGTTTTTCGAAAAGCTTGGAAAGAAAATGGAATAGGAAAACAATGGAATTGAATGTGTTGAAAAATGGGAAAATGCTCCATTGAACGAAACCCCAAAAAAATCGATTCGATAACAAGAAAAAAGAGAAGCCCGCCGAATGTATTGAAACACTATGCCAGCCTGTCTGAACATCCGGATCTATTTTCCGAGTTCAAGACAAATTTCTAACCTAGATTATTTCTCAAATTCTTTCCAATTTTGATTTCAAAACATTTTATGACGCGAAATTCCAGCGATTGTTGGTTAATGTCACAATCAACTGTGTCTAGTGACACAGCTAATCGTGACCCACACGCGAAATAGTGTGCAAAAACAAGAGTTTCCAAGAAATTTCCGTTTTGAAAATCCAGCCCAACAATCGCTGGAATTCCACTCTCAATTCTTGAGACATTTTGATAAATGTCAAGCCAAAATATTTGTGGGTCTTTTTGACCAACAAATATTTTGGCCTGACAACACAATTTCCCATTTTATCCTACAACTTGATATTAGAATTTGTTGAATTCATTATTCCCATCAATCATTTAATCAACCCCTTGCCAATTGTAGGCTTGTCATGAAGGGGGCGACCTTTATTCGCCCCTTTTCCACCGCCCTTTATAATTGCGGTGGTCGCCACCTTTCTTCTCATTCAAAGGTGACGGTTCTGGCGCCCTTTTTATAATTGGCGCCAATGTGATGACAAGCCTACGCCTCTGCCCCAACCACCACCCAAACGACAGAGATTTTGTTGAGCACACAAAACTGTTCGCGCTGACATTTCCAGCTCAGTTTATCCTGTGTGTTTGGAATATTCTTTTTTGAATATTCCTTGAGAACAGTTGACCGTGAACTTCTTCGGAAACTGGTTCTTCTTATTCAAAGAACCGAAACCTTTTGCTCATTTCTTTGTTTTTCAGAATTCGAGCATTAGTTGACATTTCTGAACTGTCAATCGAAATCTGATTAACAGAATTCGAAAAAGTTTTCAAATAACATGAATTGAGTTATTTTCTGTCTTAATTTAATCAAATTCCCAATTTATGATAAAACTTCCCTTGTTTCAGTCAGAATTTATATAATCCCAAGCATAACCAGAATTTCAAGCCTTTCAAACCAATGCCTTTGAAATTAAATGACCCCCTTGCCTTTAACTTCTGAATTACAAATTTCCAGAATTCCAAATTCCTTCATCTTTTGCAGACAAAGTTTCCCAACTTCCCAAAATTCCCAAATTTTCTCAATTTCCTTTTGATTTCCCAATTCTTGGCCAACATACCGTCAATCCCGAATAAAACTGATTTCTCATCGATTTTATGAGATTTTTGGTCATTTTCTATTGATTTTTCTATAATTAAAAATAAATTCTCACCCAGTTACACATTTTCCGTAAAAATCACATTAAAAATTACACATTTCAAAACACTTCGAGTTTTTGATCAATTTTCACAAATTTCGATGAAAAAACTTAAAATTAAGCCGTAATTTTGTAGAAATAAAAGATTTAAAACAATAATTTAAATATCCAAAAAGATTGTTTGTTTTTTTAAAACAATCACACATCTTATTTCGAAAGAAAGCTGGTTTTGAAAGCCTAAAATTAGTTTTAGACAAGATTTTCAGAAATTGATGAAAAAATTTCAAGAAAATGGATAAAAAACATCACAGTTCAATCCAGAAGTCCATTTTCTATTCAATTTGTGCTTTCATCAGCTGATTTCAGAGTTTTTCGACATTCTAGTTGCCCGCGAATCGTTCAAAATATGAAGATTTTGTTGTTTTCCATCATTTTTCAATTCATTTCTGAAAAATCGATATCCTTAATTTTTTTTTTTGGAAATTTTAAGCTCACTTAATTAGAGAACGATTCCTTCGTCAATTTCGATCCGCCAGTCTTCAGAATTCATCAATTTTTCCGAATATTTCCAAGATATTCAATTATTGTCGAACTTCAGCGGTTATTAACCTCATCATAAAAGTCCAAATTCAGGCTGAAAATGTCAAATTTAAATGTTTTTAAAATTATTAAATAAAACTTACAATAAATTAATTATAAATCAGCCAAATTTTTACATGCACAAATACATGCTTCTTTATTGTCATCAAATTCCAATTTTTATTCAAATATTCATCGTTTTGTTCCAATCCGATTGAGCATTTTCGGGCTCCAACTTGCCGCTGCCGCTCCACAAATCAAAAATTGGTAAGTCTTCCAAACTCATAATTCTTCAAATCTCGTCTTCCACAATCCACTAATTTTCCAAAAACAGTTCACAGAATTGAAGTTCCTCAGATAAATGTAATCTAAAATTTTGAAAACTTTGAATTTCTATTTTTTTCAAATATTAAAAACTTACAATTTTCTTGGGATTCCATTTAGACATTGTTCTTTTTAAGAAATATCTCCGATTACATTTTGTTTCTTCGAAATTATGAAAATCCGTCCAAAAATCCTTTCAACCATTGAATCAGTGATCAATCCAACAACTTTTCGGAATTTCTACCTAAAATTGAGAAATTTCAACGTTTTCACATCAAATTTCAAAATACCATTTTTTCCGCTTCAATATTCAGCAACTTCAGCTCTCCTCCAACTATTCATTGACCAAACTGTCGAAAACAAACTTTCCGGCGAAAAATTCAGTCTGAAAATGTCAAATTTAAATTTTTTAAAATTATTAATTAAACCTTACAACCAATTGATTATAAATCAGCCAAATTTCACATGCACAAATACATGCTTCTTTGTTGTCACCAAATTCCTAATTTCATCCAAATATTCATAATTTTGCTCCAAATCGATTGAGCATTTTTGGACTCCAACTCGCCGCTGCCGTTCCACAAATCACAAATTGATTCATATTTCTTCAAATCTCGCTTTTTGCTAATTTCCAGCAATTTTACAAAATGGTTTACAGAATATTCTTTCAATCAACGATCCAGTAATGTATCCAACAACTTTTGGGAATTTCAGTCTGCAATTCAGATATTTCAACAATGTTCACATCAAATTTCATAAAATACCATTTTTCCTCTTCAATATTCAGCAACTTCGGCTCTTGACAAAAACCTCGTAACCAACTTTCCGCCGAAAAATCATCGCTTTTCAAATTTCCACACATTTCTGACCGACTTCCAATTTCCATTCCATTGATTTCTTGAATTTCTGACCATTTTTGTACCTGAAAATTAATATTTTCCATTTTCTTTTCATTAAATATTCAAAAATACCTCAAATTTTAAACATCAGTTTCATAACCAGATCTTGAAACTGTCGAGATTTCTAGATACGGTGTTTTTCAACCCTTTGCCTTTCCGATGGTCCAGAAAATGATGAAATTCGACAATTTTCAAATATTCCTCGAAACATAACTATCTTAACAACTCCGTTATCCAGCCATTTTCACAAATCTCTTGATCAATATGATCTGAAAATTAAGGTCAATTTTTTGGAAAGTTTTTCGGGAGCTCCTGCTTGAATTTTTAAAACAATTCCGGTCTTTCTAGCAATTGTTCAAATTCATTCGCATAAAATTTCAAAACCAAATTATTTACCTAAAATTCGACAATCCTTTAAAGAATTCCAACCAAAATGGGACTTCAATCGAATTTTCCAAATTAATCGCATCGTCTCGTTATCAAAACCTCGTGCACTTATTCAAATATATTCAAATACGGCAATTCCTTTTGATTTTATGATCTGGAAATCAACGTTTTCTATTAAAAGGAGTCGGGAGCTATCTGAAATCTAAGCTCACCTTAAAATTGATCCAAAAACTCTTCGAATCCTTCAAAAACATAAAAAACGTTGAGCATTTCCTTGATATTCATTCAAAAACATATCCTTTGGTATTGTTGAGCATTGATTGAGCACATTTTCAAATTTCTGACAAAATAATGCAGCTATTTTGAACTTTCAGCCATTTCCATCGAATAATATCGAGTTGTCCAACTCGAAAATCACATTATGCTTCATTTCCAGTCCTTTTCAATGCTTCCACCACTGATAATGTGTAAAACATTCTTCATCTCAGCATCTGGGAAACCGTGGAAGTTCAATTGTATTGGGCATCGCTCTCCCCCCAAAATCGAAAATCCATCCACAAACGGGCCTTACGTGGCTACTTTCAAACGCCCAGCACCGCGGTCTTGACATAAAACTGGCAAATTTCACAAGCAAATGAATTTTCGTACGTTCATCATCACTTCTTGCCTGAAAATTGAAAATATTTTATAAGATAATTAAATTTTCAAAATTCACCATCGCCACCAGCCGCAAAAATCATCAACCAATCGATAAACCATCGAAAATTCACTAAGAACTGCAAAAAGTTCTCCACTTCTTCCCACCATCAATCGATATTTCTCGAATCACGTTTCCTTGGTTGTCGGTCCAGAGGGCGTATCCTTTCAATTATCGATTTTTCCGGGATTCACGTGTGATAATCTTCAATAATCGTCATATTCGGCACAAAAATCGTCATCATCACCATTCCACCATCAAAATCGATCGTTTCACCACCAAACTCGTCCAAACTTCGAAATAAGAAAGTGTTGCTTCTTCACCAGGCTTTGTCGATGATTCTGCCACATATAATAGTCCATCAGGATGTGGGAATCCGTGAAATTTTGACCATATTGGGTTTCTCTTTCCCGATCAAAATTCCAACCAACTACTGGTCTTACGTGGCTACTATACGAACGCCCAACCAGGTAGTGTCGACATAAGCACTGGACCATTCCACAATCGAATCGATTCTCAAGCTTCATCTCATAAAATCCACCAAACTTTCATCGAATTCACATCTCCATCATCATCCAATCGAGCCAATATTGATGTCCATTAAATAACTCAAGCATCAATCGACACTAACAAACATTATTCATCTTCCAAATCAATCGCTTGTTCCCGAGAAGATAGTCGAACACCTCCAACGGCATCACTTTGTTGGGGTCCAGAAATCCTTCATCATTATGTACCAAATCCATGGGGCAATAGCCACAACATAATTCTGAATGGATTCCACAAGTCGTGTGTTTTTTTCGCGGCTCCTTTGTCGATATGCCTTAACCCCACGACCCGCGACTACTTCTCGAACCTTCACTTCCTTCCAATTTCGATTCATCAATCCAAACAAAACATCATCATCAACTCGACTCCATTCCACAATTCGAATCAACTTTTGATCCTTCCAAACACCGTCGAAGCAAATGAAGTTGGAATTATCTGAAAATTTTTAAAATTACAATAAAATCGAATTAAATTTTTTGATTATCAGAAAAACCAATAATTTCGGTAAATTTCAAAGCAAACCCTAATATAAAACGTTCCAAATACCTTTAAAAAATTTTCTTTCAAATAAAAAAATAAAAAGTCGAAGAATTATCAAAATTAGCCACAAAAATTGAAAATTTAAACAAAAATTAATTTTGTTGTCCTCGAGAACTACACAATATTTGGGGACTAGTTTGAAAAGTTCGGCCACGGTAATTTTTTTATCGAATAAATTAATTTTATCTTAAATTTGTTAATTTATTAGGTTTTCGTGAATGAAAACAAAAAAATAAAGTTATATTTTTTTGCAAAAAAAAATATTTTTTAATTCTAAACCAAAAATTACCGATGAATATGTGAATTGCGGCGAACATCTCGATTTTCTGACGATTAATGGAGATGCTGTTGAAATGAAGACGTTGACGCGAGAAAAAATGCACCAACCAAAAAACCATGAAGACTGCCAAACCAGCAAATTGAACAAAATCGATTCCATGGCACAAAATGAAAAAAAAACTGAAAAGGGTATTTTAAATTTTTTCCCGATTTTTTCAGAACTTACCAAAAAAGAGCCAAAAAACGGGAACAAAACGAAACAAAAGGAGAAGAAGAAGAAAAAAAGAAAATTGTGTCGGAATGACAAAAGCTCAACAACGTCGCTGAAATAAAAACAATTTTTTTGAAGGAAAAGACGTGAAACATACAGCCAAGTCCAGACAACATCTTTTGATCTTCTCATTCGTCTCATTATTGTTCCTTCTTGCTCGAATGTACTCCGGTACAGTGACTGCTGGCCTTTTTCGATTCTGCCGTGGTTGCTGTTGTTGCCGCCTGCTGCTGTCAGAAGAATCCGACGCCGGTGCTGCTGCTGCGACTGCACCTAAAAAGTAGGGGTTTTTTGTGATTTTTCTTCTCAAAAATAAAAAAAAAACACACGGAAGTCTTTCCCAGCTGTTTCCACGACTCTCAAAAGTCGCTTTCTTTCACCAGCAACATCAATTGCACTCCTTCCACGATTGGAGACATCCTTCTCGAGTTGCACGATCCGTCTCGCGTGCAGGAGCACAAACAATCCTGAGCTCGTCTTCTTTTCCTGAAAATTTCGGATATTATTCAAAAAATTTTCAAAAAAAGTCATTTAAAAGTACTGTAAAAAACCAAAGCAACAAAAAAGAGCACCCGGAACCAAAATTGGATCTCAAATGCAAAATAAAAGTTTCGATTCCGGGTGCTCGTTTTTTTTTCGATGATTTCTTCACATCATTGTTTTAGCAAATAAAAATGGAAGGCGTAAAGTTCACAATTTGAAAAAAAAATTCAAAAACTCACAATTCCTTGCTGAATCACCACGTGATTGGCACGAGCAAAACGGAATCGAAGACGTTCCGCGTTTTCTCCCAGCCATTCACTCATCATTCCTCGGAGAATTCGAAGAATTCCTTCTCTTTCCGCTTTCGATGCCAACACCGAGTCGTAAACTACGACGCTGTATGCGTTGACATCATACAAGCACAAACTCCAGTGCTGGATTCGTTCTCCTTCAAATTCTCTCGACCGGTGGAACAAAGGAATCAAAATCATTTTCCGATCTCGACTGAACAATGATTCATCGATTTGATCCTTTGTCACCGGCTTTCCTTCTTCCCAATCTTTGAAAACCGATGGCGACATGACTCCGAACTTGATGTCCTTTCGATTTTTCGCCGAAACCTGAAAGATATTTCATTTCTGTTTTAAAAAAATATAAATCTACAAACCTCATTCATAAGTCCGACCATCAAGGAATTCGGTGTGATGAACCCCTCCAGGCAGCATTTCCGATCCTCATCCTTCAACATCGTCGGCAACCGTTTCTTGAACTCTTCACCGATTCTTGAGCTCCTCAAATTGATCGAATGCTTGTCTGGGATTCTTGCATCGTCGTCATCGTCTCCATAGGTCTCTTCTTCATCCTCTCCATCGTTACCTCCATCATCCGAACATCCACCATCTTCCAAATCTTCACCATTTCCAGCATCCGATCCATCAACATCTCCATCATATTCTGCCTGATCACCATATGAATCAAGAATGGCTGGGTGGATCTGGTCCTCGATCGATTCCTCCTGATCTTCAACAACCCCATCAACTGGAAAATCGATCCTCTCGATACGATCCTGACTGATTGGTCGACCAAGGTTCGATAAAAATCTCGATCTTTCCATTGATCCAACCATTCCACTTCCATCACTCGTCATCCATCCCCTCTCAATCATATTCCTCTTCCATTCTCTCGTGATCATTGTGCTCTCTGCGATCATCTCCGCCAAATCAATAACCACTTCTTTCACCTCGCTCTCAATATCTTCGAACGTTTCGAACATCACTGATCGGATTCCATGGTTCGAATCATCATCATCTTCTTCATCATCTTCTCCAATTACGATCCACCCCTTTCGAGCCGACGGATCGGTGGTCATGTTGATCGCATAGACAAGGTCTCGAGCTTCATCAGCAGGCATCGCCATGATTCCAGCTCTGCCCATTGGGATCAAAGCTGAAATGAAGTCGACTGGCCTTGCAACCACTTCCTCATCCTCTTCATTCGAATCCGATCCATTTTCCGAGTCGGTTTGCTGCGATTCCTGACTTTCGGATCTTCCATCATCTTCGAATCCTTCCATCTGATCATGATTCATCGAATCCACACTTCCTTCAACAACATCCTCAACCGCCATCGAATCCTCATCATCTTCCATCAATCTCCTCTTCGATTCCACTCCTTCTCCGTCTTCTCCTTCTCTCTGAAATATCAAAATATTATCAATTTATCACTTTCATTATCATATGACCCAATTTTTTATCTTTAAAAAATCTCATAAGACATTGGGAGCTCCCGCCATACGTTTTCGATTGATTTCAGAAAAAAATCTTCAAAATCTCAATTTTTATTCGATTTCTGTACCTAAATCTAAAATTTGAACAAAAAATATCATTCCGGGAGCTCTCCTATCTTATTTTTTGGGAAAATTCCGTTTTGGGAAAGGGCGGGATCTCCCGCTATAAATTTTCAATAAATTTCAGCCAAAAAAATTCAAAAAACTCAATTTTGAGTTCATTTCAATATATAAATCTAAAATTTGAACGAAAATTCCATTCCAGGGGCTCCCCTAGCTGATTTTTTGTGAAAAGTTCAGTTTTGGGAAATGTCGGGAGCTCCCGCCAATAAATTCCAGTCAAAATTCTTAAAATTTTGTATTTTAAAATGCATCAATCAAAAATTTAATTCAATATTCCATTCCGGGAGCTCCCATGGCTCACTTTTTGCTAAAATTCAGTTTTTTTGCCAAAATATATTCAATGAAATGAATACTCACCTCTTCTGACTTCCTCTTCTGTACCCGTCTCCTGACGGTGATGAACGGAGCATCCAGCACTTGCGTTGCCTCTCTGCTCGGTGTCGCGATGTCGAAGTGAAGCGTCGGCTGAAAATATATTGATTTTCTATTTATTTTTCCTTAAAGGCATGGTATCACTTAATTCCGAACTACAATTTTTTGTTCGGTTGAAATACAAGAATATATTACCTCCAAAACTCTCATCCTTGAACCCAAATCCTTCAACTGATGATACATGACGTGAAGTTGGAATTCATTCTTCGATTCGAAATCCATTCCACACAAATAGCATTGGAATTCCTTCAGTTCCACTGACTTCTCCTTCTTCTCTTCATCATTCATCACAGCTCTTCGAGCTCTTCTTCTCGTCACGAATCTGTCAACCGGTTTCGCATCTGTGATGATTGGGGGTTCTTCTTCGACCGCGACTGAAACGTCGTGATCAATCCCGCCAACCACCAACTCATTCTCCACCAATTGTCTCGACGATTCCTCCAGTCCTTCCGCCTCTTCCTCCAATGGGGCTACCACGACGACAGTGGGTTCTTCTTCAACCGCGACCGAATGTTCTTCAATGTCGTGATCAATCCCACCATCAATCGATAAATCCACCAAAACTCTCCTCGTCAAATCCTCCAATGGCCACGTCCGAACTGCTGAATCGATGCTCAATTCACCAATTCTCTCCACCATATCGTCGCATTTGTTGGCATCTCGTCGATTTCTCCGAATCGTAACGAATCGATCACGATCCAAATCCTCCTCAACTTCCATCACTCCATCTTCTTCAACTCCACCAATCACCATCGAATCCTCTTCATCTCCAACTTGAACTGCTTCCACGACTGGTTCTTCTCCAACATCGGGCGCATCAACCTGCAAAAATTGGAGTATGCTTTTTCCCCTTTTATTCTCTCATTTTTCATTCATCATTTAATAATTTTTCAATTTCGACTTCATTTTTCCCCAATTTTCATTCTTTTTCTCATAACTTTTTTCCAAAATAGGATTACTGTAGCATCTTCTTTATGTGCGCATTGTGTGCATCTTGGCGTCATTGTGTTTGCACACACAACGCATTTATTTTTACGAAATTTTTTAATTTTGTGTTTTTTCGTCCGTTTTTATAAAATTTAGCTATAAAAATATTTCTTTTGAGTGAAATGAACTTTTTAAAAAATTAAATAAATGAAAAATAACTGAAAGTTCGGAAATTTTCTTTTTTATAATTTATTTTCATATAAAAATTCAAAAAAATAATTTTTGAGCTAAACATTATTTATTTTCAGTTTGGCTCAATGCAAATGACGGACAGCATCAAGGGATTCAAAAATCAAGGCAAATGGAAAATAAAACCTATTAATTTAATAAATTTTTTTAGCTTCAATGCAAGAAAAATGGAAAATACATGTTTGAAGAAAGAAGGTAAAATTTTTGAAAGTTTTCAAAAATTTTCAAAAAAAAACTACTGATGCCATTTTTCTTAAAATAATGAAACTCACCGATCGAATTGTCACATTGTTCTCCGGCATTTGCATCTTCTTCCAATTCTCGTTCGCCAGGAGAACATCGCGCATCGGGTTGACTTCCTCGTAGGTTGTGCAATTCGACGGCTTGCATTGGCATTGTGCGTCGATTGAGCACGGTATTCCGGCGAGCTTGCATGAGCATCTCTCCGGACGACACGGTCCTCTCTTGCACGTGACCCGGCAATGGGTTGGTTTCGGTGGTTGGACCGGTGCAGCTCCTCTGAATGGGCCAAGGATGGCACCAATCTGCTCTTGGGTGAGCTCCTCCGCTTCCAGCTGCTTCTCCATGTTCGGGCGGCTGAGCCGCTTCACCATCGTTCCAATCGGCGATCCGATCGCAACTCTCCTCTTCGTCCTCGTACCCGGACCTTCACGCATCGAAAACAATCGCTCCGTCACGCTTCTCGCGAAGGTGACGGTTCGCTTCTTCTCCCTCTTCCCTTGGTTTCGCTGCTTCATCGAGGACTTTTGGGATGGCCACTCGCTAACCTTCAGGCCAAAAGCCGATTCCGCCGCTACTCCCTCCTTTCCTTCTTCTCCAACTCCTTCCAATCCTCCAGCTTCTTCCTTCTCAACCTCTTCCCTTCTTCCTCCTTCTTCCTCTCTTCTCATCTCATCTCCTTCAACTCTCACATCTTCCGGAGCTTCTACTCCTCTTCCTGTGGACTCCTCTCCACTCAAAATCGCTTTCTTGTCAGCTTGCATGCTTGATTCAAGAATTTTATATAACCTAATTACCTGAAATTAAAAATAATTTTTTCGTGTTCGAAATCTATAAAATATTCCAGTACTTCAACTTGCGATAGAATGTGGTAGCTCCCGGTATTTATTTTTATTAAAATTCTCCGCGTTTTGTTTGAAAATTAAATTGTGTGATAAAATTACATTTCATTTGAAAAAAATTTATCAAAAATTCGTGGTTCACGTCAAAATAAATTTATGATTTATTCTAAAAAAGAACAGTTATCGAAAAACAGATTGGATAACTTCATTTCATTCAAAAACTATTTTTTGAATCTGTTTGTTTCAAAAATTTCATCAAAGACAGGTTTTTCAAACGAAACGTGGGTTTTAGAAGCATTTTGTGAAAATATACGGGAGCTTCAGACATTCAGCCGATTTTTTGAAGAACAAGGAATATATAGAATCAGATAGAGCTCTTTGGTTCATGTAACAAGTTATATAATCGTTAATTAAGATGAAACCGTTTAATGCAAGAACTTTATTCATCAAAAAATAACTATATTCATTAAAATAAGTCAATAAACAATATTTATTCAATTATTCTTCACTGTTGAGATGTTGATGCTCGTTATTGTTGTGCATTGACTTCCGAAACTCCTATCGAACCTCCTATAAAATAATAATTAGATAATTAAAACCAGATTATTGAAATTCTTACCTTAAAATCAAAAATTCCTTGATTTTCAGACGAATCGTGGACTCGCAGCTTGCTCATCCCATCACCATTTCGGCAATCCTCTGAAAAAGATATTTTTTAAATATTTCAGTACAAAAATTGTTCCATTTTGTTTTCAGGAAACTTTCGATTTGGCTCATTTGGAATATTTGGAATAAATTGCTGTCCAAAATGGTAAATTTTCCATTATTTTCATGAAAACTATATAAAAAATACAATTTTTGAGTTTTATCATTTATAAAAATTTTAAATTGAATCGAAACTGCAATGTTTAGAAGCAGTTCACTTCTAGACATCTGAAAAACCACTAAAACTAGTTATATTTAAAGAATAAATAAGTTTTTGCTGTTTGCAACACCGAAATTCTTTTTTTTTTCTATTTTACAATGGAGACCTGGACTATTTCTTCGAATTTATACAGAAATCTTGTATTTGGATTCCAAATGGATAATTCTAAACGTATTTTGATTCAAAACTCCTCTAAAAGTTCTAATACAGCTATTATTTCAATTACAGACTGAAAAAAAAGCACTGATTCAATATTTTGGAGACTCAAAAAAGGCACTGCTTCAATATTTGGATTTAAAAATGCCGCTTCTACAGGTATTATCATTATTTCGTATATATGTTTCATTTTCAGATATTCCAACAATGTCCTGGTTCAAGAATTGACAATTGACAGTGACAAGGGAGTTGAATAGCGTTGATTTGACCGTTCCAAAAACCAATTTCTTCATTTTTCTAAGAAAATTGGTTATGGAACGGATAAATTGACAATATTCTCATTTCGGATTCCTTTTGGATGTAGTAGTCACTCTTCTCGAAGTTTAAATCGACTATTCCAGTTCAAGGTGGATAATGAGTACCGAAACATAAATTACATAAAAAGTAATTGAAATTCTATTACAGATTTAGACTACTTTCTACAAAGGAGTTCGAGTGTGTCAATCTGCAGACGGACAAGGTGTTAGATGCTAGATGTCAAAATGATAACGGTTTTAAGAATGCACGTATGCTTTTGGAGCTTTTTTTCTAATTAGGCCCCTAAATTCGTCAGAAAATGGGCATTTTTCAAAAATCATGAAAAAATTGAATTGTTTCCATCAAAAAAGTATTTTAAATCTAATTATGATCAAAATCTGAACTATTCAATAAAATTTATACAAAACTCTTGATTTTTCTTTAATTTGAGTTCCAAAATGTTATCCTACACCTATTTTGACTCAAAAACCCACTTAAAATATTAATACAGCTGTATTGAACATTACAGATTCAAAAAAGGGACCGGCTCAATTTTCGGGGACGAAATATGCAGCATCTTCAGGTATTATCATTATTTTCTAAATAATTTTCATATTAAGGGATACACACAATGGTCTGGCTGATAAATTGGCAATTATCAACGGCAAAAAGGATGAATATTGCCGATTTGACCCTTCCAGAAACCAATTTCTTCATAGTTCTAAGAAAATTGGTTATGGAATGGGTGAATTGACATATTCTGACATTTTTCGATGCAGGAATGGAGCAAGCACCTAGAAGGAGCATATTACTGCCTGGATCTTCATGATTGAGAGGTTTTTATCATCTTTTTGAGAAAAAAAATACAGAAAGGAGACTATATTTAGCGAGATGTATCGACGGTCTACGAAAAACGAGTATCAAATGATGAATTACAGGAAAACAATTGATTTTGTTAGATATTAGAAATCCACATGCTGTCACCGGGTTACCGGGGCTTAATTTTCTGTCAGACAAGGTATAAACATTATTTTAGAATTTCATTTTAGGAGGATACACAAACATTCCAAATAAAAAATATTCCAACTATTTGATAAATTGGCAAGTACTAATGCCACGGAAGATGAATTTTGTCGATTTGACCATTCCAGAAATCAATTTCTTCATATTTCTTAGAAAATTGGTTATGGAATGGGTGAATTGACAAATTCTGACACTTTTTCGATGCAATCAAGGATTAAAAAGGATAAATTGTGGTACTGGAAGGCAGAAGATCATAATTTGTTACTTCCTAGCGCAGGAACCCTTAGAAATAACGTTTTCAACGATTTTAAGGCCCAAAATTTGGTTTTTTTCTTAATTTTTCAAAATAAAAACACTCACCAGACCCTATTCTTCGATTGTTGCTGTTCCAAGAGCTCCATGATCGTTCCCGGCCACTTGATTCCTTGTTCCATCCATCGAAAACAACGAAAATAGGCCCACGTTCATCAGGACCGCTAAATTAACAAATGTTTTCAATAAAATAAAAGAAAAAACATTGGTTTCATCTAGCGGTCCAATAAACAGTGTTCCTTTGTTGTTCGTCGTCGAAATCCACAAATTTTCCTGAAAATTACAGTTTTTTAGGTAAAAAATCAATAATTTAGAGCTTTCCACCCCCTTTTCACCATTTTCACACCATCTCACACCATCTCGTCGAATTCTCCACCACCCACATGCTATTTTTCATCTTCGGCGTCGAAAATTTCATCATTCCAGTTGTTTTTTTGATTTTCTTCGCTTTTTTTCTTCTCTCCTATTTTTGTTTGTAGTTTGGTCGACCATGGTCGCGAGAGCGACGCGAAAATTCAAATTTTCCCGCCGAAGGAGACATTTTTTTTTCGCAGTTTTTTGCAATATTAATTTTTTTGATCTAAAAATAAAGTTTTCGGTGAAACGCAAGAATATGTTTGCATTTCCACTACCGGCCGCAGCGACCTGTGTAGTGATGTGGTAACGTGCTCCTCTAGTAATCTGAGGGTTTGGTGTTCGATTCCCTAGCGAAATTTTTTTGTTTTTTTTTCAGATTTCATGCTCTTTTTTTCTTTTTAAAATGATTGGATGATCCTGAAAATAAGGAAATCTCTTCTGAAGTATTGATATTACTAAAACTTCATCTTTTTAATTTTCAGAACAGCCATTTATTTAAATACAATGTTGTCAAATATTTTGAAGAGAAGATTTCATTCGGATTCCTGGTGTTTACAATGAATCTGAAATTTTCCTAAACTTTGAATTTTGAAAACTATGATTTTTTTCCAAACAAAATATCTGATTAAATGTTCTGAAAGTTATATTTTCCATTTTAAATTGCTCTTTTTTACTATAACAGTATGTTTCGAAGCATATGAAGAAAACGATTTAACTTCAGGTCATTCAAACATCTCGATATAAAAAATTGCTGGGGTATATAATAATATATAATAGTATCATTCAATTATTAGAATTCAATATTCCATTTTCCATATTTTCTCTAAAATTCCAAATCTGAAAAAAATTTACCATTCCTACTTTCCATTGCATTTTACGCGGCACCATATCTTTAGTTCAAAATTCATGAAAACCCGTGATTATTTATTTTGAAAATAATAAATTCTTACACAAAAATTAGTACTAAAATCATAAAAATCGAAGGAAACGTCAAAGAAAAAACTGAAACCGAATTATCAAAGAAAATTGTTGGAGATGTCACTTGTCCAACAACTAGTCTAGGTACCGAGCAGCAACATTGATCTGAAAATTGTTCTTTGTCTAAAAATTGTAAAAAAAAATCAACTTACTAATACAAACAGCATTAGCGCTGTAAGGTGTACATTGATAATCTTGTGTGCATCCAACATTCAATTTAAACCCACCATTTATACAAACCGGGTACATATTACATGCTAAAAATCGTAAAATTTCTAAACACATTCAATAAATAAAATCTTACGAAATTCCGAAAAAAATCGATAGGGATCAGACCCACAAATATATTGATATCGATTAGCAACATTCGAAACGATCTCAACTTGCTCTGAACTGAATTTAATAAGAATCAGAAAAATGAATGCAACAATTTGTGGCATTTTTGATGAAACAGAGTTGTGAATCATATACAAAATGAAGGAAAAATAAATGAAAAATAGTTGAGAAATTGTGTATTCAGCTGTGTTCCTTTTGTGTGAATAATCACAAAGAATCCTACATTATTGAACATTGTGCGAGAGTTGTAGGCTATGAAAGTAAACATTTATTGATTGGATTAGTTTTTTTTAGATTTTTAAAGATCTGATAACAGTTTCTGAGGATTTTGGTGTTTTGTGAGGGGATCTAAATCTGAAAACTGTTGATTCTGCTTACCAATATGAAAAAAGAGACTTTCTGACGAAATACATACATTTCGGAGCAATAAGTGAGCAGGAAAAAATACTAGGAGCTTAAAAAAACTAGCACCAATAATTTTCAAAAAAAAAACAGAAGTAAGAGGTTTTCGCTCAAATTTTGTGAGTCAAATCTGAACAAAAGATACTAAAATTTTTGGAATTTTAAAAATGGTGCTTTAAGACCTTGAAAGACCTTACTATTTCCAGAAAATTAGAATTACCTCGTTATTTTAATAAAAAGTGAGTTTTTGTATTGTCAACTGAAATATTCTTGATCATTGCGTTTTGAGATCTGCTCAACCTCATACGCTCCGCACGCACGCGACGCGGTGGTCAACACTACTGGAAAGTTTGAAAATTCACTTTCCTGCGAATTTTCCAATGTGGCGACTGTCGACCATCGCGACGCGTGCTTGTGGAGCGCCTTTGAGGTTGAGCAGACCCCAAAAGGCGATGATCAAGAATTTTTGAGTTGGCGATAATTCATAACACTCCTATTCAACCCGTTTTGACGAAATTGATAAGAAATTGCCTTTTTTTAATAAACTGAAGTTAAATTTTATAATTTTTCTATCCCAAATTTGTTTTTCTTCCAGAAAAAATAACTTCCTAATAATACCTCTCCGTACACTTCAAGTACACCTCTAATACCACATGTCATACAAAAAAAACGAACGGGTTTCCAATTACCATGATGATACCCTTCTTCAAAACCACTTGAGCCACGGTAATTTGGTCTAGTGAACAATAACGGTTACATTTTTTGATTTTTCGCAACATTTTTATATTAATATTTGGCAAAATGTATATTCAATGGCCTCAGTAAATCACTCTTCTTCAAATATGTGTAACGAATTCAAACTACTACATCACATTATTCCTACATTTCCTGACAATTGACAACTGCCCTATCTTCCTCCCCTTTTCCATCCGGTGCTCTCCGAGGGACGGTTAGTGGTCCCATTTTATTTATTATATTTTTAAACGATATCTTTAAACTATAAACACCTGATGTCAAAATCCTAGCATTTGCTGATGATATCAAAATCATTGATTCTAACCCCACAAGTATTCAATCTGTAATTAATGCTATTTGTTGAGATAAATGGCCGAGGACTAGAAACCCAACCCAGAGGGACTAGCTTCCCAAAAATGTGTTTCTAGGCCACCTTCTCGGGCGTCACATTAGTTTTGTTGTGAGAAGGCAAGCAAGCTCGTTTTTAGCCAGTTTTGGGCTGTTTTTGTTGTTTCTAGTTGAGAACTAGATTCGTCTAGCTGCGGCTAGTATTTTATTTGTTCTTTGCAATATAATTAACCTTTCTTTCGTAATTTATTCTTGTTTTAAATTTAATAAATCTTCTTGAAAATAATTCGCGTTTATTTTTGTTGTTTAAAGCTGGTTTTCATCCACTCGCATCTCTGTGAACCTAGTTTATACAAGGGACACCACTTTACTTGGGGGCCGAAGCCGTTCAGAGTTGGAAAACCGCTGAAATAGCAAAATTTTCGTGTTTTTGAGAATTTATTGATTTTTCTTGAATTTTTTCGTTTTTTTTTGCCGTTTAATTTCGAATTTTTGTACGTTCGGATTTTGTTTGGTCTTCCCCTAGTGGTTGACATTAAACAGACCGTCTGGGCAAATTATTTGAAATCTTCGTCGCCGTTTTTTCGTTTTTTTTCAAGTTCTGTTGTTTGTAGCCATTTACAAACACTGAGACCGAGAAATTCGTTAAAAATTTGAATCGTCGGATCGTTTCACTTTTGTTCTTCTGTGGAAAGAGTATAAATACTGAGATATTTGTATATCTGGAAATAGAGATATAGAATAAATTTGAAAAATTGGAAAGATGTCAGCGTCCTCGTCTTCGTCAAGGAACATGGTCGTGCCGAGAGATGGATTAGCAGTTGCATCTGGTTCGGGAGTGTCAAATGTTGGTGATCAGTTGAAAAATGATTTGAAACGTAAAGAATTGGAAGATTGTTTGGAGAACATGGATCAGTTGTTGCAAAGAGTCTTCGATGAGGTTAAATCGATGGATGATGCAAAATGGTCAAAAGAGGAGATCGCCAAGAAGCAAAGCGTCTGTCAGTCAACAGAAAGGTTGCAAGAGGTTGCGGGTGATATTATGAAATTGTTTGGAAAGAAGTTTGGAGTTTGCAAATTTTTGGTTGTGGATAAATTGCTGAAAACTTTTTGGAGAAAAGTTGTGAAAGCTGAAAAATTTGTTGAAACTCAAACAAGAATGTCGAAAACGCAGAGAGAAACCATTTTCGAAGGAATGAAAGAAGGGTTTGATGTGTTGTTGGAAAAGTTGGAAGACCTGAAAGAGGATCAGGAAGATGAAGCTGAAAAAGTAGGCGCAAATGTTGAGTACATGGAAGAATGTCGAAAACTTTGGATATTTTTGAGAGCTATGAATATTGAAAGTACGGAAAAGCTTGCGGTTTGGATGGAAGCAAAGTCAGCGGAAAATTTGAAACTTTTGGAAGAGAAAAAGCAAAATGAAAGGAAATTTTTGAGCTTTTTGGAAGAAGTGGAAAATGAGAAAGCTGTTAACAGGGAAGCTTCAGATGCAAATGCAAAATTGATGTATGATATTCAACAGAAGGTTGTGGAAGTGCACGAGTTGCAGGAAAAGCTGAAACTGATGGAACAAAGTCTGAATTTGGCAAGAAATGAAATTTCTTCGGCTGAAAAAGAAAATGTTGCCAAAAATTTGTGTGAATGGAATGAAAATGAAAAAGAAGTCATTGAGATGCTGAATAGTGTGAATATTCGCAATGGAGATCAATTGGCAGATATTTTGATGAAGTTGACGAATGATTCAAATGCTAAGGAAATTCTTGAATTGGAAAATGAAAAGATTTCGTTGCAGTTGGTTGAAATGGATAAGGAAAAGCATGATATTAGATTGAAACTGGAAGATGTCCAGATGGAAATGGAACAATGGAAGGAGAATTGTGAGAGGTTGAAAGGATTGATAAATGATTCTTCTAAATCGGAAAAATTGATGGGTCATGTTCGTCAAAAATTGATCAGTTTGGCAAATGTACCAGGAACACCAATACCGAAGCCTAGGAGCATGATACTCACGAAAGTTGAACCAATTCGAGTTCCAGAAATCGCTGAAAGTGTGATAAAAGCTGAAAATTGGGCTCGTAAATATTTTGTGGAAGATGGAAATTTTGTTCAAAAGTCTGAAAATTTCGGAAACATTAATGAGAATGTTAAGAAGAATGAAGATATTGTTCAAGAAACTGGAGTTTCGGACAGGAGCAAGTTATCTGATGAATTGTATTTGGTGAGAAAGCAGATGAGCTTTATGGAGACAACGTTCAGAGCTAATGCGTTGCCGGATCCAAAAGCATATACTGGAGATGATGACAGAAACTTTGGAAGTTTTCTGACTACGTTCAAATCTAAGTATGGGAAACTAATGGAGAAGGATGAAGAACTGATGACGATTTTGGAGGAAAGATTTTTGGTTGGAAAAGCACTCCAAGTGTTTAGAACCATTCCGAAAAAAGATTCATTTGATGAAACAATGGGAGAATTTCAAGAGAGGTTGAAGAAGTCAAGAAGCAGTATTTCGTTCTCGTCGATGCGAAAACTTGATCAACTGCATATTCTGGAGCACCAATCGATCAGAGATTATTGTTTATTGATTGAAAAGTTGTCAAGAGAAGCTTTTGACATGGACGATGAGAAAATCGCACCATTGAAAGTTACGAAATTGTTGAAAGCAGCTCAAAGAGATCAGACGTTGCATTGTATTTTGAATATGAAGAGAGTTGAAGTTGATGTGAAAGATCAATATGAGACGTTGAAGAGGATAGCGTTGGAGTTTGAAGAGGAGAATTTGATGAATGGAAATCAAATGGGTTATTACGAGAGTTTCGAAAGGAGTCGAAAATGGGATGTTAACGGATTGAGTCATCCTGGTGGAAGAAAATTGGATGTTAACGGTTCTAGTCATCCTGGTGGAAGAAATTTGGATGTTAACGGTTCTAGTCATCCTGGTGGAAGAAAATGGGATGTTAACGGTTTTAGCCATCCTGGAGGAATGAAATCATCACCGGTTTCTGGTTCAAATGCTGTTCCAGTAGGATCAATGGATGAATTGAATGGAAATGTGCCAGTTGAAAGCAAATTTGGAAAGAATTGTTTCAAATGTGGAAAACCTGGGCATTATGCTGCAAGATGTCAGGAAAACAATAAAGTTGCATACGCGCACGGAGTAATTTGTGATGAGAAAGCACTGCGACAGGGAAATCATGCTGTAGCTGGAAGCCTAGTACTCGAACAAGCAAAAATTCTTGGAAAGGATGTCACAATTATTATCGATAGTGGTGCTCAAGTGAGCTTGTTGTCAACCAAAACATGGAGCAGGGTCAAGAAAAGAAACTTGACGGATGAGAAGTTTGTGGAAAGTCCATCGGATAAAGATTTGGAAGTAATTGATGCGTCAAATACGAAGATGAATATTGTTCACCGAGTCGTTGTTCCGATTGAAATCAGGCACAAGAAGAAGAGTGTTTCGTTCCAAGTGTGTGAAAGTAATGAAGAATATGCTGTATTGGGCACGAATTCGTTTGAATGTTTTGGAATCCGTATTGGCTGGAAAGATGTCGTTGAAGACAAGAAGAAAGCTGTTGTGAATGCAGTGAGATTGAATCATTTTGGTGGAGCTGGAAGTGTAGGAAAGCTGCCATTTTGGAAGAATTGTGTGAAGTTGGAGAAAAGAGGTCCATTGAATGAACTTGTGATGTATAGTAAAGGCATCGAGTCGGGAAGTTCAGTGAAGGACAAGATCTTTGGAAAAGCTGGTGATCGGGGAAGTGAGCAGAAAATCGGAGGTCGTGAGAATGACAAGATGAGATGCAAGAGCAAACCGAGACACAGATGGTCGAAGAACGTGACAAATGTCACAAAACCTTTTGTTATTCAGGTTCCGTCAACGGTCAATCAATTGGATGCAAGTGCCAAGCCAAATCGTCAAATTTTTTCGATTGCCAAGTCACAAGATCAATTTGGGAGATGTTCGGAAGTGGAAACAAGTGTGAATGAGAAGCATCAGGAGAAAGATGTTGAGATTGGAGTGAAACCTCAGAATATGAAGGCCAAGAGCGTTGAGATGAATGGGCAAAGTGGAAAAAGGGATAAGAACAAGCTGAAAATCGTCAAAGAACAGTCAGTTCAATGTGATAAATGTTCGACCCCATTACCCTTCTACCCGTGTTATTTTATGGTGTATCCCAACAGTCAGGAGCCTGTTCTTCTAAAGGAGGGGGATGTTGAGATAAATGGCCGAGGACTAGAAACCCAACCCAGAGGGACTAGCTTCCCAAAAATGTGTTTCTAGGCCACCTTCTCGGGCGTCACATTAGTTTTGTTGTGAGAAGGCAAGCAAGCTCGTTTTTAGCCAGTTTTGGGCTGTTTTTGTTGTTTCTAGTTGAGAACTAGATTCGTCTAGCTGCGGCTAGTATTTTATTTGTTCTTTGCAATATAATTAACCTTTCTTTCGTAATTTATTCTTGTTTTAAATTTAATAAATCTTCTTGAAAATAATTCGCGTTTATTTTTGTTGTTTAAAGCTGGTTTTCATCCACTCGCATCTCTGTGAACCTAGTTTATACAAGGGACACCACTTTACTTATTTGTGACTGGTCCAAAAAATTTGAAATGTTTCTTGCCCCTGATAAGTCTTTTGTTATACATCATGGCCCCTCTAATCCACAATCTATCTATACAGCCAATAATGTAATCATTAGTAAAGTCCCTTACATCAGTGATTTGGGTGTTTTTGTTGACTCTAGCCTAACCTTTAAATATCATATCAACAATTTTAAACTCAGCCAATCTTAGGGTTTCTCAAATTTTAAAATGCTATCATTTTTTTAATGTTTATAAATATATCCGTATTTTCAAAATTTATGCATCTCCTCTTATTGATTACTGTTGTGAAATTTTCTTTCCCTCTCTTCCAGCCTCACTCATTCAAAAAATTGAGGGCCCCTTACGAAAATTTTCTAAAATAATTTTCTCTCGTTGTAATATATCTTATTCATCCTATGAAAATCGCCTACATCACCTAAATATCATAAAAACTTCCCATAGGATTCTCAATTTTGCACTTTGCCATATTGCAAAATGCCTCAAATGCTTAACTCACCAACCATCCTTTTACGAATTTTGTAGACTAACTAAATCATCCAGAAATCCAAATAGAATTATTCTTATAAAAAAACCATGCCATTCTTTTTATGATAAAATCATTCCACAATGGAATAAAGTCTCTCATCTTATTGATCTTAGTCTCCTACCCTATTGTCAAAAAATGTATATTCTCAATCTCTAAAAACATTGTATTTATGTACATGCAGCAGCAATTATTCAAAAAATGTAACGGTAGGGAATGAGGAATGGTGTGTCAATTTACCGTGCAGGTGCTAGAAGGCACCTGCTCTTTCCTTTTCATGGACAAGCATGGGGGGTGGGGGGTGAAGGCAACAATGTACGCCATTTATCCATTTCTAAGGTTTTGCGGTTCAATTTATTGTTTTGGTAATATTTCTGGCTTCTGTCACTTTTGACCCTGATGCGACGCGGCATAATGGGGTTTCGGTTAATTCTCGACTTTTCCTTTGGAAGACTTTTTGCAATTTCGTGGAGTTTTTGAAGATAGTTATTTATTTTTCAATTTTTGAGTATTTTAGACTAATATTGAGGTCCAAAATTAGTTGTTTAACCGATTTTCAACCGAACGGAAATATTTATTAAAATAAGTGGCACATTGTCTTTAAGAAAGTGCTTAATTTGTTAAAGCTTACCAGGTAGAGAAAAACCCTTTTCAATGCCTAAAAATTTGTTAACCACTCCCTTTAACACTAAACTTCAAAATCCAATTCCAACCTCTTCTATTTGCAAAATATTCCATGCGAAACAACTCGAAAATGCCGACAAAAGAAACCTTCAAATCTCGTAGTTTGTTTTTCCTTCTTTTCCCTCCCGCCCCCCCATATTGTCAAACAATCCAATCATACAACTATTCACAAAAGAACACAAGAAAAAACTTGTGAAAAACAATTAAAGATATAATTGGGCTCCCCTCTTGCCATCATCCGAAGGTCATAAGCTCCGCCCCCCTCTATTCCTTTTTTGTAAATATCCGCGGAAATAAATACTTACAACACCTGCTATAAATTTTGAATATATCAAATTAATTTTATTCCCCCCAATACCCTATAGTTATTACAACGTTCTAGACAACATCATTATTGACACCTCCAAAACCACAACAAGTACATGGCGGCCGAGACAGGGTGCCAATTGTCCCTCGTGTCGGAGGAAGTGTGTCCTTCAATATGTTCGGGTATTTCCTGTGTCATGATTTTCAATCGCCAACCAATCCCCCCTTATTCTCCCTCTTTGATATGCTAATTTGTTGTCAGAAACTATTTGGAGGCAAGCGTGTATTCGGCCTAATCCCCTTTTTTATCTTCATCTTCTTTGTTTGCTGATTGATGCTTCATCAAATTTTGGTTATGATACCTTTGGGGGTTTTATTGGTTGGGTTGGGAGGGAGGATTGTTTGAATTGGATGATGACAGCTTTTCTCATCTTTTCTGTTTGTTTCCGTATTGTTTTGATATGGTTCTATTAGGAAAACACCGACTTTTGTGATTATTTCATCTTTTTCTCACCCTTTCTAAAATATGTAGGAACTACAAATGAAATAAATCGAAAAATTATGTCAGTAGATCCATCTAGAGTCCCAAAAACATTTTTATTTTTAAAATTTCAGCAACTTAAAGCATACTTATGCCATTTTAAAAATAATGACCTAGAAATATTATTGTGTGGATTTCTAGGCCATGTGTGGATTTATAGGCCATATTGATAACATTGCACAATTTTTTTTAATTTCCACTAATTTTTTAAATTTCCGAAAAAATTCCAAGTTTTGGGTCCATCAAAAAGAAAACCAGTTTAAATTGCATTAAAGTAGAGGCCTAGAATTATTTGCGTTTGGATTTCTAGGCCACATCCTATTTATAATATTGAACCGTATTTTTTATCATTTTTTTCACAGTTAGACATTTTCTAACTTTCGAATTCTTTTTCTTTTATTTTCACACTCATCAAAATTCTTTAAAGGTAGTGTGCCACTTCAGAATTGTTTTCCTAGTTCTAATAGAAAATTTTAAAAAAATGGTTCAATTTTTTGCCGCTGAATTTCCTCGGGGTGGTTTTTGCAAAAGTTCATAATTCTTCATATCTTTCCCAAAAGTTTCAAACACTTTCCCACACACACATTCTGCTGTAAACAAGGTTCAATATAAGATAATCCTCTGTTCCGTCCTCCCCCATTATTTTTCGGCACTTTTCCATCGAAGATTGGTATCAATTTCAACCCAATTCTCCTCGTTTTTCATTTCTCAACAACTGTCAAACTTCAATTTTTGCTTTTAAATATTATTAATAAATTTATATTTAATTTTCCAGATCGATGAACATAACATAGATGAATTTACCATTATTGTTCTTGTTACTTTTTCGAATCGCCGATACGTTCACCGAAAATACCATCAAATTCAGTGTCTATGAAGGTAAATCTTCTTCCTTTTTTTTCGAATTAGGAAGAAGCTTTATAATATGTATTATGTAATACATATCGAGGAATAGAGTAATTATTCTTACATTAGGAAAAGAATTCCTAGATTTATATGGATGACTGTTCGATGAAGCGTGAAATTGAATTAAGAAAAGACAAGCTTTGTTTTTATTGTTTTAGATGCTCCAATTAACACAACAATTGGTAAATTGGAGGATGGAGAATTTCTCGAATATCGGGTACCACGAAAAAATTCAAAGGTTCTATTTGATGGCAAGACTCTTGAGGTTGGCGCGCTTAATTTACGCTTTTTTTTAACGCTAATGGATTTTTCAGTTCAAAACCACTTCATTGCTTGATCGTGAATCTGAAAATTTCATCGATATGCTTGTGATAACCACCCCTCCATCTATCATTCATATTATTATTGAAATTCTCGATGTTAATGACAATCCACCCCAATTTCCAACAACAAGTCAGGTAAACCTTTTCGAAACCAATAACCCCTTCTTAAAGTTCATACACTCCAGACCGTCTCAATTCCGGAAACTGCACCAATTGGTTGGCGAGTCGCCATTTCAGGCGCCACTGATCCGGATTTGGGGTCGAATGGGACAATTGTAAAATACGAATTGAAGGCAGATGATGATGAGAACGAGGAGGAAGCAATAAAGAAACTTTTCAATATAATCCAACTGGATGGATTGGTTTTTGTCGAGTTGATTGGGAAGCTGAATAGAGAGGTTGCGGAATACTACGACATGCGTTTGGTTGCATGGGATGATGGAACACCTAGAATGTGAGCGGGTTTTCATTTTTGGATATATAAATTGAGAAAATATTTGTTTTCCTTTGAACATACCCAAATTAGTCTTAGAGTCGAAATGATTGGCATACTGTCTTTAGGGAAAAATGTTAAATGTAAAAAAAAATAATTTTTGGCTTGGAAACCTGTTTTTAGTGCCTAATTTTCTACATTGCAAATTAAGTACCCACCAAAAAATGGGACCTTTAAAGGCAGCTTGTCAGTTAAAACGACCCAAATTTAAGGCGAAAACTAAAAATTCGAATGGGGGATCAGACGGTCGAGATAACAATAACAATATATTGCCAAATTCAAATAATTGTGTTTCGCGCCAATTCCGACCGCGTTGCACGGACACCGACCGACACGCGCGCATTCAAATTTTTAATTTTGCAACTTTGGACGGCTTCTATGACGCGTGTATTTATCGGTGTGATTTCGCATAAATTGCATTGTACTAATTAAAGAACGCTCTAATTTTTGAAATTAAAATCAGGTGGGGTCAAATTAGCTGAACAGCTGTCTTTAAATAAAAAATTTTAGAAACAATTTTCTAAAATATCTTTCTTTACAATCTATGCCAATGGCCTAGAAATCTGTGATGAATGGGCTAGAATTCCAAAAATAGGCAGATGCTCAATTTTGTGCCAGAACGTCCAGTAGGCGCACTTGCAGCACTAAACCCTCATCTTCTCATAATCCGACCTCTTTTTTCCCCATTTATTCGCTTCCTTTTGAAAATAAAACGGTGGTCTTAGCTTTCAAAACCATCTGTTGTTTTCATTCTCGTATTCCCCCCTTTCTCGATACAATTTTCCGGGTTTGTCATCAAAATCTCGCCCTTACACGCACCGATAATTGGGGTGGTTGGTGTGTTGTCGGCACGAATATGCTAATTTACGCCAAACAAGGACACACAGATAGAAAAAACCAGAGGGCAATAAACAATGATATCTACAAAAACGAGGGAAAGATAAAATTCAAATAAATGTTTCAGGAAATCCAGCTGTACTCTAACAATTTCAATTGTTGATACCAACGATCATGCCCCGGATTTTGGTGCCAGATTGATTGAAACCCAATGGAATGGTATGGAAAATACAGAAATATTCGTTTTGAATGCAACCGATCAAGACGTTGGTCAAAATGCCAATATAAAATACAGTATACTCGATGAAGGTGCCAACTATTTTGAAATTGTTAATGACACTCGTCTCATGTCCAAGGTTTGTATTCATGTTTTTATTTGTTCACACTCCTAAGTAGCCCCCTCTTTTTTCAAGAATAATACAATAGAATATTGCTCTCAAAAATGTGAGATCACTATCGAGGCAATGGATTTTGGAGTACCGCCATTGGCTGCCACGCTGGATTTGGTAGTTCGAGTGGTTTATGGAAATCAATATGAACCTTCCATTAATATTAGGTACCTATTCGTCAAAAGAAAAAAACAAAACAAACAATAGGGATTTTTTTCAGATTCCACCCCTCAGATCTTGATTTCATCGTTGTTCAGAATTCCGATACCAATGGGAAGACGTTGGCAATTCTGTCGGTTTCTGATGCAGACGGGCCAATTGGATCGGATTCTCGGCTGAAAATCGAGAAGGGCAATAAAGATGGAATCTTTAGTCTGATTTCGAGACAGGCAATTCATATTCTGACACTGAAAATGGTTGAAAAAGCTGAAAAGGAGTTATATGTGTTGGAATTTGCGGTGAATGACGGGCAGCATCCGGTTGAGAAAATTGGAAGAAGGCAGTTGAAGGTGAGATATTTTCAGAAACTAATGGTGTCGAGAGTTTCGCCACAACTTAAAAATTGCTCAAGACTTTGTTTTGTCAAAATTACATCTTAAAGACATCATAAAGTTTATTTTAACCCATGGTTGTAAGCATTAGCGCTTTGGGGATTCGAAATTTTTTTACCGCCGAAAAAGTTGTTTAAAGGAGGGCTTTACGGAGATAATGAATGCGTCTGAAATGAAAATAGACTTCATACTCATTCCAAATCTGTTTTTTAAATTTTCTAAGACCGCTTAGAAGCCGAGAAAACGCGCTTCAAAACAATGGCCTAGAAAAGGGGCCACCGGCGAAAACTAGTCCGCAGGCATGAAAAATCAAAAAAAAAATCAAAAAACATAAAAAAGGACTAATATAAGAATTCTGCATAAATATTTATTAATGAAACACAAAAAAAGCTCATAGGAAAAAATTCGACCAGTCCTTTTTCTAGGCCATTGTTTTGAGGCGCGTTTTCTCGACTTCTAGATGGTTTTAGAAAATTTTAAAAACAGATTTGGAATGAGAATGACGTATATTTTCATTTAAGGTACATCTATTATCTCCATAAAGCACTCGTTTAAAAAAAATGATATAAAATTGTCTAAAATTTCAGAAAATCCCCTGTATTCTTACAGATATTCTTCAACAAATTCAGCAAACCAACAAACATCGAGATTCCAACCCGCCTGGACGCTGAGATTTCCAGCGATTTGGTTCCCGGAAGTTTCGTCTCACATTTGACAACGAATTGCTCAAATTTGTGCAATTTTCAAATCTCTAGAATCGTACCATTTTCCATTGACAAAACAAACGGGATCATAACAACTAATTCAAGACTTGATGGACTTGATGAGCGGAAGAAGTATAGTTTCCATATTTTAGTGCGATTACCAGAGCCTGGCATTGAGTTCAAAAGCGTTGATGTTGTGATAAATGTCAGAAAAGTGTTGGAAGAAGTCATGGATCAGAAAATCGTAAGAATTTTAAAGAAAAATAATTTGAAATTACAAATTTTTAGATTTCATTAAAACGCGCCTATCATTTCTGGGCATCTGCCAAGAACTCAACAGCTGCAACAATTATCGGAACGTTGCCAAAAGCTCAGACCTACTCCACTGAACAAAAATCTCCGCTATCTATTTTTCCCGATGGATCGATTTACTTAACCAGAGAAATTGAGAAAAATGAAAGATTTTTTGAAATGGAAGTAGAGCTAAAGGATGAGTGAGTTTTTTTAAAAGTTAAACCTTTGAACACCTTGTATGGTTTAGGAAATGGAAAACGACTCAGACTACATTGGTACAAGTGACTGTGAAAAATGGGCATGATTTTCCACGAAAATGTGATGGTAGAACCTTCGAAGTTGCGGAAAATGAGCGGCCTGGGAAATGGATTGGATCGTTGGAACATCATGCATCGACCTACTTTGAACTTTTAGATAATGATGAAAAGAAAATATTTCTGGAGAAAAGAACTGGAAAAATCATGAGTCGAGTGCCTTTTGACGCTGAGACCACATCAAATTTCACATATTCATATTATACAAAGGATTTTTGTAAGTTTCAACATATTCAGGACCCTCAATTTCAATTTCAATCCCAAATTTCCAGACAATCCGTCAAATTCCCTTTTATGCACATCAACAATCAAAATCCTTGATAGAAATGATAATTTTCCGAAATTCGATAAGGCTTATTATTCAAAAACCATCGCTGGAAAATCAAATGAAAGTGTGATTTTTGTGAAGGCCAGTGATAAGGATATAACAGAGAAGAATCGAATAATTCAATATAGGATTTTGAATTATTTCGATCTTTTTAAAATCGATAAAGATACTGGTGAAATTCGAACAAGAAGCTTTATTTCAAACGGCAAAGTGAACCTAACAATTGAGGCAGTTAATACAAAATCGCAAAATTTCCTTGCAACCCGAACATTCGTGATTTTGAATATTGAAAACCCGAATATTGATCTTCTCGGAACTCCGAAAATCTCGATACATCATGGAGACTTACCTGGACAAGTTTTGACAACTTTGGAACTTTCAACAAATTTTCCTCTTGCCTGGAACTTTGACTTTAACGGCGTTTGGGCGGATTCTCAAGGAAATGTGATTTTACAACAATTTTGGGATGATTCATGGCCAAGATTCGCGAATTTAACAATTGAAAGTGTTAAAATGTCAAAGGTTTTTCAATTTGAAATTGAGTTTTTGGATATGGAGCGGAATGAGAATGCCAAAAATGTGAAGGAAGTTAATAGAACGGTTCGTTTTTGTTCTTGTAGGTTCTTGTAGGTTTTGACACGATGTTTTTTAATTCAAAAATATTTTATTTATTTTTTAAATGTTATTTAATTTTTTTAAAAATTCAACTATAATTATGCTTTTGTTCGCATTTGAAATATTTAATATTTGTTGGGTAAAAAGTGGTACCTTGTATTTAAGACCTCAAGACCTAATATAGTGAATTTCATACAGAAAACATCAATTTTTCAGATCGGAGAACCAATAATTGATATTGAAAACGATGGATATAAAATTTTGAGAACAATCCCAGCGAATTCGAAATTCCATATGAAAGACGGAAAGCTATTTGACGATTCAGACAAGCCAGAAGAGGCATACGTGTTTCTGGAAAATGGGTCTGTTGAATTTATTGAAATTTTTTTTTGAAACTTCGAAATTATTTTTCAGATCTAAGCAGATTCAAGCAATCCATATCACTTCTCCAAAAAACCAGGGTCCAGTTTGTGAATCCTCAACGTTTTTGATAAAGCCTCCGCAGGATATTGCACCCGATTGTCGAAGCAACTTCCAATTCCCTGATAATGGAAGGTACCATTTCATGGGGAATGCCACAATTTTGATAAAAAATCAAAGAGAAATTATTGATCATTTGGAAATTCTGGTGGAAAATGAGATTTTCAAGATGACAATGATTCGGGATTTACCATCAAAACATGTCAAATTCGCATCGGATAATATTTTGATGCTTCTTTCATCTGCTCATTCCTTGAGTTAGTTTTCATCTCTTTATATAAAAATATTTTCTATTATTTATTTCAGACTCATCTTTCGGTCGGGTGACTGCCTATTCATCTTACCGAATACACTATCATATCCTTGGAACATCCAAAATATCGATTGATTCGGATACCGGAGAGTTATTCCTCAATGAGCATATTTATCAAAATATTGCTGATATTCAAATTGTAGCAGGTATTCCAGTCGGAATCGCGAAGACACGTATAACTGTCGAAGTAATCGAAGATCATTTATATCTCCCAAAAACTCAGTTTGTCATTTTTGCTCCATCTGAAATTCGTGCAGCTTCCTTAATTGGAAAAATCGATATCGGTCGAAACGATGTGTCTATTGACGTCATTGATGAACATTTTTATATGCGAAAAAATTCTGAAGTCTTCGCAAAAACCCCATTTCATGGAACTGATAAGTTCTACAACATAGTTGGCACGGTGAAAAAAGGGAAGCTAACATCGGATATTGAGATCATTGTGGTTTTTAATGGAGCATTCAGGAATAGTGATTTAATAGAGAATGAACTAGTGTACAGTATTGAGGAGAATCGACCAATTGGGAGTGTGATTGGAACTGTTCCTAATCGTAAGTAAATTCAATTATCGTCTCTTTAAAGACAGTGTGCCATCGTCATCTTTTATATTTTTTTAAATGTTTCCTATCAAATTCCATCTAAGCCCGATTATTTCCAGCCACCACCTCAAAATATCGTCTAATCGATCCAAACTGTGGATTAATAATTGACCAAAATGGTATAATTCGTGCGACTCAAAAATTTGACAGAGAAATGGTAATTCAACATATTTTTACCTTCTCCGAAAACCTATCTTTAGACCTCGATTCTCCGCACAAAAATGATCGAACCATCTGCAAATCGTATATGGGATCTGCTGATTTTTATTGATGATGTTAATGATAATTCTCCGAATATTTTCACAACCACAGAAGCTCCGATCTACATCACTGATGGCACCAAAATTGGTGACATTTTGTACCAGCTGAAATGGGAGGATGATGATGAAGGTATCATTTATATTCATATATTAATTTAATTTAATATATTCAGAAGCCAACGACTTTCACGTCGAAATTGTGAGTGGTGACGGGTTAGGAATTCTGGAAGTCGCTAATAATGGAGAAATTATTCTCGCTAAAAGTTTTCCGCACCATCCTTTGAATGTTACCTTCAGAGTTTCTGATTCAAGACCTCCGTTTAAAGGTATTTAAAAAAATTCGGAAAAAAATTACTAAAACTATGACTATTTAGTAAACTTCCAAGATGTAAACCTGATTTTTGAAAGCTTCCCAATCCCAGAATGTAAAAATGATGAACTTGCTGTTTTTGGAATGCCAAGGACGAGTCAAACCATAGGTACTTACAAGCTTCCTTAATTATTTTAAACTCTAATATAATTTCAGGAATTGTTTCGTCAAGGAACACCCAAACCTTTCGAATTGTTCCAGAATCATTGCCAAACGCAGAATTTATAATAAATCCAATATCTGGAGAAATATCAGCAAATTCCAAAAAATTGAACGCATCTGAATACGACATGGAAATTGAAGTTCGAAACCAGGAAGTTGTGCAGAATTGCAGAGTTAAGATCCGAATTCTTGACCTAGAGACTGATGAATCCTTTTTGCTACAATTCCAAAACTCTTCGGATATTTTCGAAGTTAGTGAGAATGCTGAACGAGGAACGTTTGTAGGAAAAGTTGAGCTTGTCGGAATGCCGAGAGATGTATTTTTCTGGATTGAGAATGATGAGGAATATTTTGATATCAATTCATTTGATGGAACAACTGTTACGAATGCCCCACTGGACTATGAAGAAACGAAAGTTTTTGAATTGAATGTTATGGCTAAAAGGATTGGAATGGAGGTTGTTTCAAGGTAGGAATTTAAAAACGGATACTGCCCTACACTGAAATATTAATTGTTTTGAGGGTGAAGCTTTAAGAGGCTTTTACGGAGCTAATGATGAATGCATCTGCAATAAAAATAGACTTCATACTCATTCCAAATCTTTTTGTAAAATTTTCTAAAACCACCTAGAAGCCGAGAAAACGCGCCTCAAAAAAATGGCCTAGAAAAGTATCCACCGGCGAAAACTAGTCAGGCATGGAAAATCCAACAAAAATGAAAAACATAAAAAACTAATATAAAAATTCTGCATAACTATTTACTAACGAAACACGAAAAAAAAGCTTATAGGAGAAAGTTCGACCAGGTGGCCACTTTTTCTAGGCCATTGTTTTGGGGCGTGTTTTCTCGGCTTCTAGGTGATTTTGGAAAATTTTAAAAACAGATTTGGAATGAGAATAAAGTCTATTTTCATTTAAGGTACACTTATTATCTCCATAAAGCCTCCTTTAAGAATAACACGTCTAAAAGTTCACATCTAAAATTCCTAGGACTCGATATTGATACAATTTAGTTTTACTGTGAAATTTGAAAACATTCTGTGCTTTATAAACCTTCAAAGTTCACTTTTCTCGAGCCCCAAAGTATCTGCTTATATGTTTATATCGAAAGTACCAACCCATCGGAAAACATTTCTAATTTCCAGAAAAATCCAAATCCACATAATCGATGAGAACGACGAAACTCCGCGCTTCATAACCGGTGACACAGTTCATCTTCAAATGGTTGAAGAGAATCTCGAAGTCGCATATCCCACAATAATTGGCTCGTCAATTGCCGAAGATTTGGACGAAGGAGAAAACGGTCAAATCACCTACAGTATCCTAAACGGGAATACCAGTCTTTTCGCGGTGAATTCAACGAGCGGTGACATCTTAAACCTGGCTCCTGTTGATCGTGAGTTCTCTGATATTTATCAACTCGAGATCGAGGCAAAAGATGGTGGAATTCCGCAAAAGTCTGCAATTTCGGAGATTTTTATTCATGTTCAAGATTTCAATGATAATTCACCGGTTTTTGAACAAGAAAGCTATTTGGGAAGTGTGGTAGAGAATTGTGCGATTGGGACCAAAGTTTTGAGAATCAATGCGATTGATAAGGATGATGGATTGAATGGAGAATGCTCCTACTTTTTTGATGATTCGCCAAACAAGATGCCATTCAAAATTGAGAAGCAGTGGATTGTGACATCTGGGACTATTGATCGAGAATCAACTGATGGATATGAATTTTATATCATCGCTCAGGACCATGGAAAAGTACCGAGATTGTCAAATAAAGTTGCAGTTCACATTAAAGTGGTTGATGAGAACGATAATTCTCCAAAGATTCTTAACGATAATACTGAAATATTCGTTAGAAATGATGTCAATTCCGGCGACTTGCTCTTTGTCGTTGACGTTGAAGATCCAGACGAAAATGAGAAGCTACTCTACACTTTAAAAGGAGACGATGTAAACTATTTCGCGATAAACAATGATGGCGAAGTTTTTTCCAAAGATCGATTAATGTCAAAATCCTTTTTCTCAATTTTGGTTGAAGTTCAAGACTCTGCAAAGCACACGACTTCTTCAAAATTCACCTTGTTTCTTCATAAATCTGATGATTTCCCAAAATGGGACAATTTTAAAAGTGTACCATCAGTTATGGAACACGAGGTTCAGAGTATTGGAACATTTAAAACCAATGTAAACTCCAACTATTCCTTGATCTCGAAATGTAGAGCACATTTGAATATAGGATCTGAGAATGGAGAGCTTTGGACAACAAAATCACTGAACCGAGAAAATCACGAAAAATGTGTGGTATGGATTGAGGCAACAAATTTCGACACAAAAACGAAAATCTACAAAAAAATCGAAGTCAAAATACTTGACAAAAACGACAATTCGCCAAAGTTTGACCAAAAGTTATATCAGTTCGATATATCCGAAAATGTCGGGCCATCAATCGTCGGAAAAGTTCAAGCATTTGATCTGGATTCTGGCGAGAATGCAGAGATCAGCTATAGAATATTAGACGGAGACAAGTTTCATGAATTCATGATTAATCGAAATGGCGAGGTTGAGACAGTTAGGGATTTGGATCGCGAGACTAAATCAGAGTATCGATTGATTGTTGAAGCGATGGATAATGGGGCAATTAGAAGAAGCTCAAATGCGACGGTTTTGGTAAGATCTAGCAAATTAATAATTGAACCTTTTTTTAAAAATAATTTTCAGGTCAACGTAATCGATGAAGACGACAACGCTCCTCGATTCTCCAGAATTTTTCATATTGATGTACCGGAAAATGTGGAGAACAACACGTTCATTATCGAAATTTCTGCTTCAGACGCGGATGAAAAAGCAGAACATTTGTTTGGTTTTGAACCACAAGAAGAATATGTTCCATTCTATATTGATGAAAAAACCGGAAAAGTTTATACAAATTCCAGCCTGGATTTTGAGAAAAAAACGAGTTATCGAGTCAAAGTTCGATTTACTGATGGTGGATGGTCTATTGAAACAAGCCTTTTTGTAACTGTTTTGGATGTAAATGATCATGCTCCAATTTTTGAAGCCTCTAAATATTTGTTATTAGCTTCACAGGTTTGTTTATTTTTAAAAATTTTCAGATAAATATCTACAATTTTCAGACAAACTTTTCGGTGCGCGCCACAGACTTGGATTCTGGCGAAAATGGACGACTTCGATTTTCGATTAAAGAAAAAGACCCCAATTTTATAATCGACCCACAAAATGGCACCATTTTTGCAAAACGGTTTACTTTTGAACCATTTACCATTTTGACAATTGTTGGAAAAGATCACGGGGTCCCAGCACTTTGGTCTGAAACCCAAGTACTTTTTATTGAGGATGGTTTGGATATATGGGATGTTGAGATCCGAAAAGTTCGGAAATCTATCAAAGTTGGAGGTGTTTTAGGATATGAAAAGGTTGGAAAAAACATCAATTGGATTCTTCTAAAAAAACACTTTTCAGAATAAAACCTCTAATATTTTCTACAGCGATTCGATAGAAGTTTCAAATTCAGAGATCATTCTAAAGAGTCCGCAATCTTCCACATTTTTCGCTGACTTAGAAACATATCGATTGATTATTTTCGAGTTTGTAGATGCTGAAGAGAAACCAGTCTTAATTAGTGAAATGTAACTAATATCCTATTTTTTTCAATATTTTTTTCCCTAATGTTACATTTTCAGCTCACCGATTTCAATAAAACTCGATTCAATTGGAGAAGCAATCGCCGTTCTGAACATCGAAAATTGCCAAAATTATGAGCCATTAGCTGGATATATTTCGAAATATTTTGAGTTGAGTTCCTTTGGAAGTTTGAGAATGATCGGGATAGGAATGATTCCAAACACAACAATGAATATGAAAGTGATTTGTAACGATGGAATATGGCCAAAAGTTAATATTTCAATGGAGATTGTGATCAATATTGTGGGTAGCAATCAAGAAAAAATCAAGAAGATCAAAGAAGAACGGCGAATTCCAAGGAAGGAAATTGAAATTCCATCGGAAATAAATGCCACAATTTCGGAAGATTTTGAAAAAGGAATGATTTTGTACCATTCCACAAGTCCTATCCTTTCAGATGACCGCTCGATCCATATTAAACATGGAAATATACTTTTATCATCGATTCCTAAGGATCATATTGATATTTTCGTTAGAAATAAGCAGCGTGACTTCAAAAGGTAACATTTTTTTAACAGGAAAAATTAAATTTCCCATCCTTCAGATCAATTTTGAACATCCAAACTACCTCGTTAAAAACTTGCCCAATTTTCGACAATTTACACTATTATTTCGCCGTCGAGATTAATGAAATCCTCATCCATGACTTCAATTTAGAACTACCTGAAAAATGCAAGCTCCAGGCAGCACCAGACACTGATTTTTTCTTCGACAAAACTAAACTGGTTTCTAAAAATATTCCACGAAAATCGAGGTACTTGGTAGAGTTGAGAAGTCTAGATGAGGATGAAGTACGATCCATTGCATTCGCCACAATAGTTATTCTGGATAGCGGGAAAGTGTCCAAGATTCCACCGGTTATCTATTTGAGGGAGAATTCAATGGTTTCAATCCCAATTGCTGGAAAAACAGATAATAACACATATCATCTTGCCGATGACAACTTGAGGCCGATTTTTGACTTGTCTGAAATTGGAATATTCACCCCTAAGATTCCATTAAAATCTGAAAATCGAAGAGTCTACAAGGTTCCGATGACGTTGAGATCTGGCACCGAGAAGATGACAAAAATTATGAGAGTAGGTTTTAACTTTTTGCTCATAGCTCTAAGCCCCAATTTTCAGGTGCTCATCGATGAAGAAAATGAGAAAAATTCACGAAAAGCCAAGATTTTTTGGAGATTCATCGGAAAATGGAACTATAGCTCAGATCTTAATTACGAAAACCTTGAACTCGAAAATTATCCCAATATTTCTAAAATTTTACAATCTGCAATTGACATGGATATAATTGGGCATTCTTCATCGATTTCGAGGATAATTCAAGAGTTGAGGGAACATTTTTCAGATATGGTGAATTTATTTTTAAGGTTCATTGAATATATAAAAAGTTTCAGAAAATAATCCCCCTTGCTATTTATCAATTATCAAAAGATTTTCATTATCACTTGACGATTTCAATTATTGATCGAAATGGGGCTTTATTAGATGCTCCAGAATCTAGGAGAACCCTCGAAGCTTTTGAGAACAGAACAAGGCCTGCATTCTTCGAGCTTGTAGGATTTCATACGGAACATTGTTCGAAGAGCTGCCAAAAGAGGTGTACCCTTAAAATCGAAGGAAATGGAAGTCTATTTGAATCAATATTTTCAAACTCTGGGATTTTACTTCAAGCTGGAAGGATGGTTGGGAGTTGCGAGCCGGAAATTATCGAAAATTTGGATCCAATTACTCAAAATTCATGTAATGATGTGGATTGTGGAAAAAATAGCCAATGTGTTATGGAGAATTCCGAGCCAATTTGTCATTGTACTAAAGATGGATTTGAGTCGAAATATTCTTGCGAAAAAGCCGAGACGGAAACTTTTTCAATCGTTGGAAATGGGATTGAATTATCGGCCCAAAATTATTCAAAAATTCTTGAAAATGCTAAAGAACAATGCGATGGAGTTCAGAAGTTCGAGCTAGATTTTCGACAAACGTCTGCAGAGAAGTCAACGATTTTGACGATTGATTTTGGCAGACAGAAAGCATATGTAGAGGTAATTCTAAATACTAAAAATATCAGAATATGTACTTAATAATTTCAGCTGATAAATGGATTCGTTCACTTCTCACTTTCTGATGAATACACCCGTCCGATAGCAATAAAAATTGAAACAAAAATCGATGATGGACGTTGGCATCGCCTGATGCTGAAAATGACTGGAAATGGGAAGAAATTATCGATCCAAGTTGATGGACGTGGGAAAGAGGTGAAGTCGAGAATTTCGTTACCATTATTTTTCGAAGCGAAAAGGATGTTGGTTGGTTCAAATCCGGGACATGTTTGTTTGAGACGGATGCTGGCGCAGAATCAGTTTTTGCATCCGATTTTCAAGAGGAACAAGGTGAGCTATAATAAATTTTTTCGAGCTCCAGGAGCGAAACTGGGAATGGAAGTTTGTAATGAAAATTTAAAAAAAGGGAATATGATTAACATTATAAACGCTGCGGCCTAGAAAACCAAATTCCTTGTTTTCTAGGTCATTATTTCTAGACCATGCGGAAGCGACGACTATTGGACTAACAATGAAAATAAAGCGCCTTTTTCCAATTTTTAAAATATTAAATAGAAATATTTTATTTCAGTTCTTCAAAATCACTACTCTTAACAACACAACCATTTCCCAAGCTTGCCCAATCGATCAACATCATCGATCAAAAACCTTCCTTCAAAGCTTCTCCAGTTCTACCACAATTCTTCTACTCATCGTCCTAAGCTTCTTATTAATTGTTGGCCTTGTAATCTTGAGCCTCGTTTTCTTTAGAAGAAATAGCAAAAGCAAAAATTCTGATGAAAATTCAAGTGGCTGGAAGCGAACCGACGAAATCGATGCTTATGCTTGCCGTGGACATGTCAATCGCTCAATGGTCCGGGATTCCGATTTGGACATCTATGACAGTGCTTCCGGATACTCTAGTGTGGAAAGGGCTACAAGAAAACATACTGTTTTCACAGCCAATGTTCCAGAATATCGAAAACAGGGACATTTAAACACTGCCTATCTATGATTTCATTTTTTTCGGGTCAATTCCAAAAAGTCTTTCGATTTCAATCTAGTTCATTGACATTACGAGTTGATATTCAATTTTTTTTGTTATAATAAAATTCATTCAAATATTTCGAACTTGTGATTGAAGCTGGGTTGGTAAACTAGCAATAAGCTGTTGTATCAAGTATGCTGATTCATCTTTAGTGATACTCAAATTGTCCCGAATAGCCTGAAACTGTGAAGTTAGAAAAAATGGCTGAAATATTCCCCACCTGAATTTGAGCATTAATTTGTCTCGCTTCTTCTGTTATTCTTACACCAGGACCTATTTCAGTAACATAGTACACATTCCCATTTCCTGGTTGATAATTCCAATCGTCTACCGACGGTGTTGATCCAAGACCCAAACCACCAACTTGGATAGCGGGCCGCTGTGGTCCAAATTGATTAGATGATGATCCAATAGGATACGGATTCGGGCCGAAACTTGAAAAACTGGTTGGGGCGATTATCGGACTCAGGCTCTGGTCTGTATTTTGGTTCTGAATCGGCTCCAGATTCTGGCCATATGCATAAGAATCCGAGCCAGCACGTGCCACATAAATAACTGGAGTTTGAGTTGTGGTTCCATCACCTGTTGAACTACTATCTCGTTGAATCGAATTATTAAATTGATTCTGCTGCTGGCTGATTTGTGCAAGAACCTGCGCGTTTGGCCAAAAGTTACTGCTACTTGGGAATTGAGTAGTTTGCACGACGGCTGGTTGATTTTGTTGTTGTGGTGATCGGAATTCGGCTGAAAAAATAATAAACGAATTTGATAAACATAAATTTTTGGAATTTTTCAACTTTTTTAAAATTTCTTTGAAATGTATTCAATTTTTAAGATCTTTCAGAATACTCAAAGATCCATTGAATTTGAATCGTTGTGAGCTTTTAAGAATTAGTTGAAAATGTCGATAAGGTCGTACCAATAGATGTTTTTCTTAAATTTATCCATCTTATGTAATTTTTTAAACAAAATTATTAACTTCACGATCGTTCACTTTTTTCAGAAATCAAAAAAGAGTATTTTTTCATACTTAAATCGATCCCCTACCTTTTTAGAACGATTTACATTTTTTTAAATCATACCTCGTACTCCGGAACTGATAAATCTTGAGTTTATCGTTTTCAGATTAATCAATAAAATATAAAAAATGAAAAAATGTGTAGGCATTTCATAAATTATTAATGGGATCAAAAGAAAATGATGCATTTCGATAACGGTTTGTTTGTTCAGCTGATTTTTGGAAATATTTCGGTATTGATTTTTCTTTCAATAATAATCGACTTTTTCGAAATTGGGAGCTCCCGCAAGCATATCCAAGAAAATATACAAAACCTGGGCCCTTACACAAGTGCTCAGCTCATCCTAATTATTTTATGATACTTGAAAAAATTGATTCCAATATAATTATCCGTCATAAAAGTAAATAAAGTCATCTGCCAAGTGTGTGTAATCCAATTAACACCTTTTTTGGATAATTATTTGGACCAGACATTGTTACAATATTGTAGCATCCATTATATGTTAATGATATGGTTCATCTTTTTAAAATATGCTCTTAGGAACACTCTGATATGAATCTTCTGGTAAGAAAGTACCACAAATATCTTCCCACATAGACATACAAAAAATGCCATGCATAATTTTCCAGTAAACATTTATTACCATTTTATTAACTTTGTATGTACATGTGCATGATCGTAAAATGCGAAAGTCGGTAGCAAGACCCATAAATTTTTTAAATAAAAAGAAGGCATTCAAACATTTCTTAGATACAGTTGTAAATCAATTAGCACTTTTTTGTAAAGATACATGAATACATATTTGCAAACTGCCTTCAGGAATGAAAAGTGTGGGGCACATGGTTTTTGATTAATGGATGTTTGCTTTGATTTTGAATTAGATATTATTGCCCTTTCTGGAAGAGTGAACGGCTATACGAGTGTTAAAGACAATGAGCCACTTAATTTAAAATTTTTAAATTTCAGTTTTCAACCGTTAAAAGTTTTCGAATTGCTGTAATTAAATGTTTATTGAATATAAAAATGAATGGTAATATGAGATCATATGCATTTTTCCATAAAATCATATCGTTTTCATTTAAACAAAAATTCGATGCATTGGAACAAGCCACAATTATTTGAATATTATTCAGAGAATAATATACCTTAACCTCTAACCAAATATGTTTTTTAAATTTTTTAAAAACACCTAGTTATCGAAAAATCTCACTTCTAAACAATGGCCTAGAAAAAATTCAGATGATAAAAAACTAGTCCGCGGGAATTCAATAAAGACAAATTCGAGAAAGTAAGTTTAAGTGAACTTAATTATGAATTTTTCGAATTTATTCATAAAAATTAAATGTTCGAAGCTCGGCCGTATGCTTTTTCTAGGTAAAAAAAATGGGTATTTTGAAGCGAAAACCCATATTTGAATCATAATTATTTCTTTGAACACCATTTTCTTATCATAATGTTTTATGTATTATCCAACACCTTATCTCCTCTTCGGACCACTTTAACAACGAAAAACAAAAGCCCAATAATTTTTTTTGATACATTGCCGCTATCACAACAACGCCCGTGACGCAATACACGTGTACGGGTTACAGGGTCCATCCTTCTCAAAAAAACAACACATAGCTGTTCTCTCTCGTTTTACGATTTTTTTCTGCGCACCTGTCGATACATACATTTTTATGACTAATTGCGATTATGATTTGAATTTTTTTGGAAACCTTTGGAGACCTCTTTCCCAAACGAAATGCAAATGCCCTCAATTTGTCCCAACATTTGATAAATTACTAAAATAGGTTCCACATCAAGGTGGTCTTTTGGACGAAAGTTCGTCCCTCACAATGATTTATTTGTTAGCCATTTTTCTATTACCACCTCTTTAAAATTAACCAGGTCAGTTGAGTTTGACAATGCGGCGCCTTCTTGGCGAAGAAAGACAATATGAAAAAAAACCATATCATTGAAATTTGAATTTCTTCTAATTGTTGCTCAGGATTATTTGGTACTAATTGCGACTGTTTCAAGAGAGAATGACTATCAAATGTGCCGACTTCCTTTTTTTCGTCTAATTGTGTTGTTAAGTATGTTATGGCCTTGAAACAATATAAATACTTGTTGCATGTTTTCAAAAAACGAGGAGAATGATTAGAGCGAGAAAAAACGCTGTTTTTGAAAATCGGGAGCTCTGAATATATTTACTGATTCTTATTTCCATGTTGACCAAAACAAGTGAGATACTGTCTTTAAGATCTAGTGAACTGAAAGCAACACTTGAATTTTTAAGTAAAAAAAATACTTTTAAAACATCTTTTAGTATAATTTTCAGATGTTACTTGCTATTTTCGGAAGCTGTCGATCGTTCCCTAAAACCTTTTTTGTCAGCTCTTAAAGACAGAGTGTCATTCTTTCATGCGTTTTCATTTTTGTACTGCTGAAAATATTAATTGAAAATTAGGTCCTCATTTGTTGAAACTTCCTTAAAGACAAGGTGGATTTCAATTCTTTGAGAAATTAAAAATAAAAATTGAAACATAACATATTAGTATCAAATACCGATTCTTCTAAAACCATTCAATTTTCAAGTTATTCTTGCAAATTACAACTAATTACGTAATCTCTCGTCCTTCACCTCATCTCACAAGAAACCCACAATACCAAAACTTTCTTGTCAGCATAGAATTAAATAGCGGAAGTTGTCAATTCCATCTATATATCCCAAACTTGCGCAATATTTGACATAAATTGCGTTTCTTACGCAACACTTTCGAAATTGGAGAAAAAAAAACCTACAGTAGTATAAACACATAAACTTTCTCGTTTGTGACATCTAAATACTAATGCATCGAGTAAACAGTTTGTATTTATTTTTTAGACTTTCTCTAAACGTTCGGAAACCTATTTCTTTGCGTGAATCCAATTAAAAATCTAGTAGGGCAGCTTTGACCTCAAAAATCAATTAGTAGTCAAAAAGCTTAACGGATTAAGTTGATCCAAATCCTACCTAAAAGCCTTCCCCCTTCCATCGCTGTCGAATGTTTGTCTAACTGATATTCTTTTTCATATAATATACCAAAAGTCCAACAGGTCATCGAATGTAAGATGATATTAGACCCCCATCATAAAATAGGATCAATTTCATCTGTTCGATCCGAACCGAGGGTCAGTTATAAAAAAAAACTTTTGGTTAAAACAAAACTTTGACTTCAAACGATACCGCCTATCATAATAACGCCCAATTGTTTTCTTTATTTTTCGAAAAGTTTACACAGGTGGCACCAATGGTGCAACAAAACTTTTTCGTCTCCTTCAAATCCGACCTTGTTTTTCTTAAGATCTATTAAAATAAAAAAACACCTGCCAAAACGAGTGCAGATGTCCTAGATCGGATCATATTCCGGATATTTTTCGGAAAGGCACCTGTTTGCTGTTATTTTAAGAGTGATTTTTAATCCGATTCGCACGTAATCAGGTGGATTTTTTGAAGTGGGTTGGGTAACTTTAATTATTCTGATCTGGCTTGGTTTTTTGTGACTCATATGTATTTTAAGGCAATAATTTTGATGCTAAAGTTGGAATAAGTTTTTAGGATCCATTGGACATTTTTACATAACTGGCCTAGAAAAACAAAAGCGTTTTCTTCGTTTTAAATGTATTTTAAATGAAAATAGACTTCATTCTCATTCCAAATCTGTTTTTAAAATTTTCTGAAACCATCTGGAAGCCGAGAAAACGCGCCTCAAAACAATGGCCTAGAAAAAGTGTCCACCGGCGAAAACTAGTCCGCAGGCATGAAAAATCCAAAAAAAAAGAAAAAATTAAAATGAAAAAACAAACATAAAAAAGAACTAATATAAGCATTCTGCATAACTATTTATTAACGAAACACGAAAAAAGCTCATGGGAAAAAGTTAGGCCAACTTTTTCTAGGCCATTGTTTTGAGGCGCGTTTTCTTGACTTCTAGGTGGTTTTAGAACATTTTAAAAACAGATTTGGAATGAGAATGAAGTCTATTTTCATTTAAGATACATTTATTATCTCCGTAGCCCTCCTTTAAAGACAGGGTGACACTTAAATATGAAGCTCTTGTATTTTTAATATTTATTAAAAAGTTCCAAATATTTCGTTGATCTTACATCTCAATTGTCTCAAATTGTTCCAAATAATCACCAATACAATCTCGTCGAAAAATTCCTTGCAAAACATGTTCCGGTCTTGAGATTCGCTCACGATAAAAATCATCAGCTGTCCCAGGTAGGCAATGAGATCCTTATTCTACCAATTTCTTATATATTTCATCTGCTTTTTGACTCGAAGCCGACATGGAGGAGCTTAGTGGGGACGAGCACGTGTTGTGTTCCATTCCCCTTCCTTTGCACCGATCCGATCAATCTCAATTTGAAAATTGGTGAGCCCCCTTAAGAAGGGGGGGGGGGGGGAGGGGGATGAATGACAGGAATGAGACAAATGCGATCGTTTTCTGGTTAGTTGTGCAAGTAAGTAAACAAAACAAGAACATTTTAATTAGCTTCTTGTGTGCTTGAAGCATTTGAGAGAGTGGGAGGGGGAGTCAAAATTATATTAATAATAATTACTAGTCATACTTTTGCAAGATATCCATAGATTGTTATGAAACTGGAGAAGCTCCTCTCTTGAATAGTTTCACAAAACAATAATTCATTTGTTAAAAAACTTATAGCTTAAAAACTAAATACCTAGGGTTATCCTCCCACCCTTCCAAATCTTCAAAATCTGACCCAATTTGAATTTATTACACTTCAAATGATGAATTGTTTACCCCCCTCCAAAACCAACTCGAAAGGCATGACGACAAAATTCAGAAGATAAAATCAAGTGAAACACGACCTCCTGCGGCGTTTTTGTTTCAAAACCTCTTATCCCGAAAGGAGTGTGGGGACATAATATGCAAATTTTTCGACACTTGATTGAGTGGACCATTTTGCTCGGCTTCAAATTGTAACGAATTGTATGTAAATACAGAGAACTATACACATTCCATTCACAAGTTCCTCTCAAGGCCACTAAAGTCATTCCGTTTGTCATAATTGAAATAATGGTTTTTTTCCTCTTTTCATCCTTTGTTCACTTTTTGCGGGAGAATTGAATTTATGGTGCTGAATGCAAGGTTGTTGATATTACTATTTAGTACCTTAAAGGCAAGGTGGTACCAAAATTTCCCAACTTTATATTTATAAAACGTTCCTCTTGTTTCCCATCCTAACAGGTGTGAACATAAAAAAAAATAAAACCTCTTCCTTTTATGTTCCCGAAAAAAATACATATTTTGCTTCTCCCTTCTTCCGTTTTCAAAATTATGCATTTTTGTACACATATCATTGCCCCTTTTCCCTCTATGATTCATTTTTTGCCTCCAAAAAAAGAGGAACATCACGAGAATGTGTCAAAAACCAAACCGTCGTCTTTGTATTGCGTGTTCCGCTTCTCTTATTTGAATTTTGGATCAGAGGAAAAGAGGCACAAAAAAGTGTTGGCACCCACTTGACGAACTTTTTCTTTTCCACCGACATTTATGGCTACCTTATATTTTTCAAATAAATATAGTGTCGTGGTTGTTGAATGTTTGCTTAGTTACATACTGTTCTAATGTAATTATCTAATAATAATCAGTTTGAGAGGAATGCGCTGCGCCATTTCGTGTGGGAATTTTGTTTGAATTTTTGTATTTTTGAAAAAATTGTAAAACAGGTGCTCCTGGGAAAAATTAAATATTTTTAAACAGACTATATTCCGTAGATAATAAATGTACCTTAAATAAAAATAGACTTCATTCTCATTCCAAATCTGTTTTTAAAATTTGCTAAAACCATCTAGAAGCCGAGAAAACGCGCCTCAAAACAATGGCCTAGAAAAAGTTGGCCGAACTTTTTCTTATGAGCTTTTTTCGTGTTTCGTTAATAAATAGTTATGCAGAATGCTTATTTTAGTCATTTTTAAATTTTTTTTCATTTAAATGTATGCTTTTTTGGATTTTTCAGGCCTGCGGACTAGTTTTCGCCGGTGGCCCCTTTTTCTAGGCCATTGTGTTGAGGCGTTTTTTCTCAGCTTTCAGGTGGTTTTAGAAAATTTTAAAAACAGATTTGGAATGAGTATGAAGTCTATTTTCATCCCAGACGTATTCTTCAGCTCCATAAAGCCCTCCTTTAAAAGTTACAGCCCACCGAAAGCAAGTTGTTGAAATTTGGCTACAACTTTTTTTTAGTTGTACTGGAAAAAATTAAATCTTTACTGAAACCTCATCAGAGCAAACCTTTAATTTGATTCAAACAACCACAAACTTCAAAAAAAACCTAGCAACCTAACTAATTACTACCCACTAATTAGCCATTTTCGCGGTCACCGAATTTCAATACATCACCTCCCATAACCTCAAACGGATTAGTACATACATACCGTATAACTAACTTTTGTCATTCACTTTTCAAATATCTATTCACAATTTACCATGCTTCTAAATCGATCAACTTTTTTGTGGTTAGCTGACACACGTCACTTTGCTGCAGTGCCAAAAAAGGGGCGGGGCTTGACTCCACCCTCTTTTCTGGGAATAATGAGGGTGGGTGCACCATCCATCCTTGATGTCAAAACCACTTTTTATATTATATGTATTATTATCATAATTTGTCTCATATTTTTATGTTCTTTTTTTGTATAAACTTCTATAAAAAATGAAGTTTTTCCAGAATGTCAAAGTGTTCAAGCCGTCAGTCCCACTCGGACTATTGCAGTGTTGGATCATATTCCTCTGATGAAGAATCCACATCCGTCGACACCATTCCAAGATCAGTTCTTCCTGCTGGAATTTGTTCAAATTGTCAGAAGATTTTTGAACAGGTTGGTTTTTTTTTGAGAATGTTTTTTCCACACCTCATTAACTGTGTTCTTTGTTTGGTAAAGCTTTTTTTGTCACCAGCTTTTTTTTGGTGTGAAGGAAAGAACCAGTTCTTTTGGACATGTTATTGTGTACGATTTTAATAGGAGCCCTTCATGGAATTTTCCGGGATTTTTATGTAATAAAATGAAGTACAGTAATAGGTTTGGGTTCATGTTTTTCTGTGCTGACCCACTGCCTTTAAGATGGTTATTAATATAGATAAGATATACAAGGTTTATTGAACAAATTAAGGAGTTTAGGAGTGTTTTCCTCAAATTTTCAATATTAAATTATTACTGAAAATACATCCAACACTTTTAAAAATTAAGATTGAAAGGCTACAGAAATTAAAAATTAAGAAATATGTTCGTTTTCCCCCAATGATCCATTAAAAAGGTGTCAGTACCCGCCTTTAGGATGAAGGATGCTCCAACCATGTACTTTATTTTAATTATAGATTAGCTCCCCCTTTCCACATTATTTTATTATCGTAACTATGTATTGAAAATAAAATAAATCCCAGAACAATAAACAAGTGCTAATTTGACAACTGCGCAATATTTTTATGTATAGGGGTTGCGTAAAACAAAAATTATGGGCCTTCCGAAGGAAATATTAATTAAAAAACTAATTGGTGGGAAACAAAAATGCTTGAAAGCTCTTGTTGGGGTTAATCTGCTGGGTTAAGAGGTTAGAACAATACGTACATTTTTCGAGCACCATCGATTATATACAATACATATGTGTGCTTTTTGGAATATATTGCATTTAATTAAAAAATAAATAGTGATCTGTCTTTAAAGTGTTTAGAGATCTTCTAATGTCCTTAAATTGTCAGTTAAAAAAGCCTAAAAGTAACGCATCATTAGAAAAAAAAAATTTAAATGTTATACTGCCTTTGAACATGTATTTTTCAGCCTGTCACACTTCAATGCGGTCATTCGATCTGCTTGAACTGCTGTATTTCACTTCTTTCAAGCGCTGCAAAACTTTCCAACTCCATCTCATCATTGAGTATCTCCAACCGTCCAAGACGTCCAAGAATGGGCATCAACAGCCTGGTGACGCTTCCAAGATCCGAGGCAACAGAGACCAGCCCAGCAGTTGTCTACCGTAGCCCGAAATGCCTGGTTTGTGGTGCGGGACCATCGGAATCAGCGCCGATACCGAATCTAGAGTTGGAGAATATTTTGAGAAGTATTAGAGGGAATCGCAAGGATCCGGAAGTGTCGAGAAGAAAATGTGAAGATTCATTGTTTCATGAGTGTAAAATTGCTGTTGTTGGGGCTAGAGGAGTGGGAAAAACATGTCTGGCACGTGTTCAACATAGCAATGAAGTCACCTTTCCTGATAATAGTATTGATGGTGATGAATCCGATTGTTATATCATTGATATTGTCGATGAAATGGTTAGTTATTTGCCTCAGCTTAATTTATAAAAAAACACTTCTTTTCAGAACCTGACCTATTGCTATTCAAATTCCCATGGAATCATTCTCATGTACTCCGTCTCAGATCGTCACTCTTTTTACGAAGCCGCTGAAATCTTCAAAAAACTCGAAACAAATCTCGAACATCATCAGCCAATTGTATTAGTTGGTTCGAAAAAGGACAAGGAACGTCGTCGAGAGGTCACCTCGTTTGAAGGACAACAATTGGCCAGAAGCATCGGATGCCCGTTTTTCGAAGTATCGGCCAAGATGAACGATTGTGTGCATGAGAGCTTTGTGGAGCTCGTCTCGATGATTAAGAAGAGGAATAATGATTTTAAGAACTTGTTACAGCAGACTGTTGTCTAGATTGCATTGAATATTTGTTGATTTATCGGTGGTTTCTTTCATTTGGTCGGTTTATTAGTTAGAACTTGAATAAATATTTTTTTGAAATGTTTCCTGGAAACTCACTGTGGATAAGATCATTAAAGACAGCGTCCCAGTTAATAATCTAAAGTGAAAAATTAAAAATTTGAAAAAAACCTTCAGTTGAATACAACTGAAACCCTGTCTTTAAGAGAATATGCAAAACCGTTGTTTTTAAAACCTTTTCCAGAATTTGGAGTAAAAAAATAAAAATAAATAGTGTTTTTCAATATTCGTTGGAAAACTCCGCTGATGACATACTGTCGTTGACAGTCGTTAAATGAAGAAAAACGCATTTCTAAGAAGTGAAATCATCATTTCAACGAAAATTTTATTTTTCAGTACCGAAATTTCATGGCCACAAAAACACCACCATAAACCAAATAGCATTCCCTGTCTCCCCGTCACACAATCCAAATTCTGACGTAAATTGATTCTTGATCATCACTTCCAATTAAATTTAGCGAAATCCGTTCACGTCAGACAATTTTTACCCCCCTTTCACGAAGTGATAAACCAAACAAAACATGTTCTACGTCTCCGCGATTCGTTCAGTATTCTTCTTAAGATCATGCGGTCAAATTCCTATTGAGAAAAAGAAAGGCGTTGTTGAACGAAGAACGAAAGAAAAGTTCAGTATAAATAAACATCCAAAATTATTCAACTTTAGAATCGTCGATAATGTCTTCTTCAAATCTTCGCGTTTTTCTTCTCATCGCCCTTATTTCTGTTATTTCTGCCCAATTCGGGCTTAATTCTGGAGTTGGACTTGGTGTCGGACCTGCTAATGCTAGTGAGTTTCAAAGTTGTTTCGATCTATTAGAAATCAATTCCCAATTTTAAGATCTCTATGGAAATGGTGGCTTCCGTGGTGGGCAACAAGGCTATGGTGGACAACAGTATGGACAACAAGGTTATGGTGGTGGTAGAGGATATGGTGGACAAGGTTACGGACAACAAGGTTATGGTGGTCAACAATATGGTGGCCAAGGGTATGGACAACAAGGATACGGTGGCGGACGTGGAGGATATGGAAATGTTGGACTCGGAGTCGGAGCTCAACCAGGAGGACTTGTAGGAGGACTTTTGGGATAAATAGATATTTATAAGTAGTTTGTATGTTTTTTTTTGAAAAATTTCTCATTTTGTTTTGCTTTAATTTATATTTTAAAATAAATTTTACAAACCAAAGTTTGTTTGCCATTAGTTAAATGAACCACATTTATAAAATCTAGTTCCTATTAGGTCTTAGAATCTGAAAATATAACTGAAAATATAATATTTTCTGTAATTAAAACAACTATTTAAAAAAAAACTAATATCAGAATGTTTAGATTTGATAAAATCTGCAATTTTCCAAATAATTTTTTTTCACGAATTCCAAACGAACTACAAAAACTAGTGGCCTAGCTTTCACACTCAACGAGAAGTTAGTCCCCGCTCTTCCGTCTTACAGAAGAATTTCTCTTCCCTCTTACAGAAGAAGAAAAGGGGCATCCCAAATTTCAGAACTTTTTAAAATCTCGAAATTCTTGAATATTGCGTCGAAGATGTTTTTTATTGGATAAGTTGTGGTGAAAAATGCTGAAAAACTATTTTTAAACAATCGGAAGTGTTAAGTCAATCAGACTTATAAATTATTATATCTACCGTAACCCCATATTTTAAATCTGCTATTTATATTATTTGATCTACGCGCTTAATGTTCTATTTTTATTTGTAAGTATTTATCCTCCCCCCCCCCCCCCCCCCCACATTTCCTTCGACCCTGATTTTATTCTTCGTTTGCAATAAAGCAGTGATAGTAAAGTATTTGTTGTACAACACAACAAGAAGCTTTTAGGGAACCATGTCTTTATAATAAATATTTTATGATGAAGAATATTGAACATTTAGTTTTCACACCTCTGATTCATGTAAGAGCAGACAAACATCAGTTTAAATTAATTTATTTTAAACACATTAAAAATTTTCATATTATGATTAAATTTATTTTTTCCCCAAAAGTCCTCCAACAAGACCGCCTGATTGAAGCCCAGCATTTCCATATGTTTGACCATATCCGTATCCATTACCATATCCACCACCATATCCTTGATTGGTGCCAAGTCCAAGTCCAACACCAAGTTGAGCAGAAATCAGTGAAATGAGGCCGATGAGCAAGAAGATACGGAGAATTGAAGAAACCATATTCAGTTGAAAAATAACCTCCAGATTGCGCTTTTTATACCAACTTTTCCGCGGTTCAATAACACTTTTTTGAAACATTTAGTGAATCGTCAAAACATGTCTGGTTAAGGTGTTTTGGTTTTTTCCTGACGAATTTCGCTAAACTTATTTTGGAAGTCTACTGATCAAGGATCAAATAACGTCATTTTTGGCCATTTATTTTTTTTGGATCAGACAAAACTGATTTTGCAAATTTTTTTGATACTGATGTTTTTAGGTGATTCTGAATTAATCAAGTCCGTTGTCAGAAATAAGACAACTTTTAATAGCGCTGAAACTGCTGTCAACCTAATAGATGGTGGTTAGGGATTTATTTCAGATATAGCGAATTTCACAAAAATTTCGCCAAATGGCCCCAATATGGCTTAACTTGATTCTTGATTAATTTACTTTCAAAATAAGTTTAGCGAAATTCTTCCTGAATATCCAAAAATACCTTAACCATCCTTGTTTTTAAAAAAAAATTAGGCAATTCAGTAAATGATTCAAAAAATATGTTATTGAAAAAGTAGGTATAAAATGCGCCATCCGGAGGTTATTTTTCAACTGAATATTCTACAATGGTTTCTTCAATTCTCCGCATCTTTTTGCTCATTGCCCTTATTTCTCTGATTTCGGCTCAACTGCTCGGACTTGGTCAAGGATATGGTGGTGGAGGCGGTCTTGTTGGAGGACTTTTGGGAAAAAAATAAATGTTTTTACAATTATTATTATTTTTTCTAATTTTTGGAATGAAACTATAAATTCATGTTTTGAAAATTAGAATCAGATGTTTTGAATTCATAAAATATTTTTCGACAGAGGGCCTCTAAGCTTCAATTTCCAATTGTGTAATATCCGATTTTGGAATTCAATACTCCTAAATTCTATAATTTAAAAAATTCCAGTAATTTCCAAAAAAAACATTTTCATTGAATTTCCAACATAAAAATTATCAAGAATTCAATTGTTTATCAATCTCTCTCTTCCGATGCTTCAACCAATTATCAGACCTTTCGATCAGCACTGTTTTCATCCTCTTCTTAAAATGTTCCAGATTCGTTGACGTTTTTAAGTACCTTCAAAAAATCAATAAGCATTTTCCCAATCCATAAATGTTCACCTTTTCCCAATAATTTTCCGGCAAACCGCCGGAAGCACAAAATGATTCGTCGACTCATCAACACATGTCCAAATATGATCTAAACGATTTAGAACATACCACCAACGGAGTGGCGGAATTTGTGGTGGAGATTTTCCGTAAACATCCGCACAATATTCTAGAATTTTGTAAAATTAAAAAATTTTGAAATCTTGGATTACCAAATGGTAAGCTTCTCAAACTTCCCCGCAATCCAATGGGTAGTAAACTGAATTCCGAGGCCAATAAACATCGAAGTTCAATCTCATTAAGGCCAGTCTCCAAAATGCTCAAAAAACATAAAGTGCTTATTAATAAATGCCCTTTTTCATCACATTCCAGCAAACAGATATCAGCTTCGACTACCCTGGAAAAGTAGATAATTTGCGATATTTCAAAAATGGCATGAAATTTGCCGTTAATTTCGAACATTCATCTTAATATTTTCAATGTTTTTTTAACTTTTCAGATTTGAACTTTAAAGGAGGACTTTACGGAGATAATAAATGCACCTTAAATGAAAATAGACTTCATTCTCATTCCAAATCTGTTTTTAAAATGTTCTAAACCCACCTAGAAGCCGAGAAAACACGCCTCAAAACAATGGCCTAGAAAAAGCCTGGCCGAACTTTTTTTTATGAACGTTTTTTGTGTTTCGTTAATAAATAGTTATGCAGAATACTTAAATTAGTCCTTTTTATGTTTTTTCATTCCTGCGGACTAGTTTTCGCCAGTGGCCCCTTTTTCTAGGCCATTGTTTTGAGGCGCGTTTTCTCGGTTTCTAGGTGGTTTTAGAAAATTTTGAAAACAGATTTGGAATGAGTACGAAGTCTGTTTTCATCTCAAACGCATTCATTAGCTCCGTAAAGCCCTCCTTTAACTACAGTATCTAAATATTCATTTTCATCTTATGTTATTGATTGTCCATATGAAAAACCACCTCCTTAATAAAGGTTATTTTTAAGTTTCGAAAATTAAAAAGAAAGCCGAACAAATCAGTTCTATCCATAAACAACAATAACTATGACGTCTGTTGGTTTTTGATTAGTATACCACCGTCAAAATAAGTTTGTTGAAATGGGGGCACTGAAACCTACAGACGGATACCGAAACACCAACAAGAACTTTATTTCAAAGATCAAGTGATTTACTAATTGTTTCAAAATCAAAACAAAAATGTTATTGAATTGCGCAAAATTTTGTATAAATGAGCGACTTGGAGGTTAGTAGAAACACACTCTGACTGAATATTCTACAATGGTTTCTGCAATCCTCCGCATCTTTTTGCTCATTGGTTTTATTGCTTTGATTTCCGCTCAACTTGGAGTCGGACTTAGTACCGGTCAGGGATACGGTCAGTCGGGATATGGGCAATCGGGATATGGTCAAACCTATGGAAGTGTTGGCGTTCAACCAGGTCTTAGTGTGGGAAAGAAATAAACTTACTCTAATTTTTTCTTGATTTTTATCAATAAAAAATATACCTTGAAATTGATAATTGTCCTAATTGTGCACATTTCTCTTCAGATGAACCATTTCTACAAAGTTGACCAATTATCCTACATTTAAGCGGGGTCCATCCGCAGATGTCAAAGTCGTTTTTCGAGCCTGGATAGCTAATAAACCTTGGAGCTCCACCCAAAAACGATTACCTTCAACACTTCCCAAGCTTTTTCGACGTTTCATTCGAGAAATTTTCAAGATATTTGATGCCTTTACAGACGATTTTATAAACAATGTGAGCATCTCCAAAACATCATCCATATCCATTGATTGAAGTTCAATAAAAATCGAGTCTTCCGGAACAGCAATTTTGCGTTTTCTAGTTGTTAATATCATCTGAAACTTCCCCGAAAATTCCGAAATTAAAGCCTTTTGGACATCCTTTCCAAACTCGTTAAAATCATCAATAATTAGAAAATGGTTTTCGATATTTTCAGGATTTTCCAACTTCTGAAAATTTGCTTTAATACCTGCTAAAATTGGAAGGAAAATCTCACTACTTTAAATTTGCTGTCCAAAATTTTCCTAAACTGCATTTCTGTCATGTTGCTTCTTCCAGTTATTATCAAAGAGTTTTTCAAATTTAAATTTCGGGTTACTGTAGTTTTTCCACTTCCATAATCACCGAAAATAGCTACGATTTGAGATGTTTTAAGGGCTACTTGAATCTGAAAATATTAGAGTTTTAGAAAATGGTTTGAAATTTGACGAACCTTCTCAATCACTAATTTATTTTGCCCACTAGATAAATTTCTGTAATATTCGTCAATTAATTCAGAAGCTGTCATAAAATCATCATCAATTGAATAGGAAAATTGGTCCAAAACTCGATTTATCAATTTTTCGATTGGTTTATTTGCGTCTTCCAAGCTCTCAAACACAATTTGTTTGAAATGTGTGTTGTTGATACCACGGGTTTTGACACTGTACTCGAAAAATTTCGAAGAAGGCTGAAAATATAGTTCTCTATTAGGAAATTGAAACGCTTGTAAGTACCGTGGTGTTTTTCAGCGTTTCCGCTAAATATTGAGCGTGTTCACGTTTTGGCGGAGCGTCGATGAAGTTGGTGACATTGAACGGGATTTCAGAGAGGAAGCTTGGGTTACGGTGTAGGAATATTGCTGGAAAAATCTTTCTTTGAATGGGAAGGAGGGCTTTACGGAGCTAATGAAAGGAGGGCTTTACGGAGCTAATGAATGCATCTGGGATGAAAACAGACCTTATCCTCATTCCAAATCTGCTTTTGAAATTTTCTAAAACCATCTAGAAGACGAGAAAACGCGCATCAAAACAATGGCCTAGAAAAAGGGCCACCGGCAAAAACTAGTCCGCAGGAATGAAAAATCCAAAAAAAACATAAATTTAAATGAAAAACATAAAAAAAGGACTAATATAACCATTCTGTATAATTCTTTATTAACGAAACACGAAAAAAGCTCGTAGGAAAAAGTTAGGCCAACTTTTTCTAGGCCACTGTTTTGAGGCGCGTTTTCTCGGCTTCTAGGTGGTTTTAGAAAATTTTTAAAACAGATTTGGAATGAGAATTATGTCTAGTTTTATCCTAGCTGCATTTATAATCTCCGTAAAACCCTCCTTTGAAGACAGTGTGCCACTTTCAAAAAAAAAATTTTATCTTGTAATTCCCAACCTTTGAGACCCACAATTGTTTTTTTTTGGTTTGGAATAGAAAAACAATAAAAGTTCGAAGTTTTGATAAGAAACCGGTTTAGATCCCAAGAATTTTTTGAACAGTCAGTAATTTTCTGTTTATCATTTCATCAATGGCAATTTATAGAAATTTAGTGAAATCATTAAAGTTTCGACCTTGACACCTCTCATTTTTCTTTTTTGAATCATCGAACCACTCCCTAACAATATAACAATAGCTCACAATTTTCACACGCGATCCCAACAAAATGCAAAAGAATCTCCGTCATCGTCTGCCCAACACTTATCCCATTTTCAGCCATAAATTCGCGATCTCCAAAGTTTTGGCCGATTTGAAAACCACAACATTCTCTGCAAATTGTTTATTTCATTGTTTATTTATTCTATCTGAAAAACATAAGGCTTTCTTTTCTTCCTGGTTGATCAACAACCCCCTTTTTCCTCAAACTTTATTGTGTGTATCGTAGACGGAAAAAAAAGGAAATCATCCGACGAAAAAGACACAACCAACTGGTTTTTGTATCTCATTTTCGTTTTGAAATAACGAACATATCCCAAATCCTATATACCATTATTCTGAACGTTTTTATGTACCGGAAAATTATCATCATTGCCCAAAAAAACCAGACCATTCTTTATGATCGTTTACTATCATTAGCCCAATAACCACAATAACCATAAACTTACCCTAAAAAGTGGACGTATATTAATAATTCTCTTGATTTTTTCGCTTCTTTCGCCAGCTTTTCGATTAGATAAACCGATGAGGATTCATCTAGATTCGCTTTCGAACCATAACTCAAATCCTCAATTTGAACGAAAATTTGCTTCTCTGATGCGATTTCTTGAATTCGCGTTTCGATCTTAAAATTTTTAAAATTTTTTTAAAACTAAAATATTACTCTTCTCACCAATTCTAATACTCCTTTTCTTTCATTTTTAAAATCCTTGAAAGTTGTTACCAAAATGAGCCGAAGGATTTGCCAGCGTCTGGAAAAGTTATGATTTTGTGAAAAGGGTGTTAGCTTACGGGGGGGGGGGGAATAAACAGATTTGGATTAACATCTTTTCCTTGAAATAAAAATTTCAAATTTCATTTATTAGAGTACCTGTTTTTCATTATTTCATCGTCTTTAGAATTTTTTTTCAAAATAGGTTCTAAAAAGGCGAAAAATTTAAAATTATTAAAATTTAAAAAAAGTGGCACCATGTCTTTAAGCAAATTCTAGCTACGGAAAATAAGCGTTAGATCTGAAGTTCTGAAATTTAAAAATATTGAATATTTGAATTCTGGAAAATTGGATCTGAATATTAATATTTTTTGAATTTCAGGCTTTTAAACTGCAAATCTCGACTTAAATCTCAAAATTCAATTTTCAAATGAGCGTAATTCAAGTCCCGATTTATGGGAAAGTCCCGCAATCACCAATATAATTCTCTCAAAACAATTTGTTTTTTTCTCAATACCTCTCATTTGAACTTCTTCTCAACTTTCCCTTTCCGCCATCATCAAAACTGTTCATCTTCTTCCAAATGTTGTCAAACTCTGATTTTTCAAATTGACCAGTATTCGATGATGGTTGGCAACCCATTTCTGGAAATTTTAGAGTTCTTGTAAAATTTCACATTTTAATTTAAGAAAAATTAAGATTTTAAGAAAAGGGGCGTGGCTTAGATTACAAAAATCCTATAAATAAAGCGAAAAATTTTTATTTTTATTAAAATAAATTTAAATTAAAAAATTTAAATAATTGTGTTTTAATATTTAATTTCTAAAATTTACAAAACTTTAAGAGTGACCAATCATTTGAGTTAAAAAAAAACATCAATCCAATTTTGTTTTTAAATTTTTTCTAAAAATACATAGAAGCTTCGTCACGATGACCTAGAAAAGGGTGGCCTAGAAAAAACCGATAAAATTAGTCCGCAGGTATTTATTCTTTTCTTAAATATTAAGAAAATGGAGGGTAGGCCAAGTTTTTGGAGGCACGTGTGTTCGTTTTTTTTATAAAACATTTTTCATGGTTGAAAAAAATAGTCGAAGTAGAATTCGATTTCCCATTTAATGATTTAATTTTATTTTTCGTGTTGCTTCAGGCTAAACGCTTCTACAGGGTGAGTGGCCTAACTTTTTCAAAGCACGAACGCCTCCAAACACTTGGCCTACCCTCAGAAAATGTGATTTTTTCTGTTGTAAGGCAATTTTAAAATTTAATAAATCTAAATTAATTCCAATAATTTCTAATTTTCCAACTTTTTCAAATTTATTTTGACTCAAAAAAAAAAGGTAAGCGTTTTTAATAGTTTTTTCATATTAGCTGGCATCCTTCCTTTAAGGTGTGTATTGGTCATTAACCTCCTTTTAATTACCCTTTTTTTTCAAAGAAACTCTGTTTCATTGTACATGTGGCTGATTTAAAACCCACCACTGAACAATAAACGAAGAACCGGAAAATCAATCCTCCCCTCTTCATTTTTTGCCGTCCCTAATGATAGCTGCTTATCATCTGATCGAGTTTCTCAGACCTGTTACGTCTTCAAGGAGAAGCAACAAGAGAAGAAAAAAAAACGAGAAACAAAAAGCGGGATGATGATGATGAAGGGGGGCTAACTTAGCCGCCCCATTCAATGATGATTTTTAACTGAGACTCGTTTTTCGCATGAAGAACAAGCCGACAGTCTTTTTGTGGCGTTTTTTCCCGCTTCTGTTGTTTCATTGTTTTTATTGTCGAAATTAAATATAAAATCTTCATCATTAGTTCTTTTTTTTTTTGGTTTTTTGGAATTTCTAAACCATTTTTCGCAATTAGTGACCAATTTGAAGTAAATTCTCGAAATATTATCAAATTAAAGGAACATTACACAAAAATCAAAGAAGAACAAAATATTTTAAGAAGATGTGAAAAACTAGGAATGAAAACTTGAAAACTGATGTTCTTTCTTATTGTTTCTCTACACAGTTTCAATTAAATATGCGTGGTTTCTAGGGACAATGATTGGCTTTTTGTCTTTATGTTCCTCAAATATTATTTATTTATTAGACATCATTATTTTTTCATCCCAAGAAATATTGTGTTTCAGATGCTTCGGCTTCTCATACTGACAACGTCGCTGACGGCAGCAGGTTGGTGGTTTTTTAAAAAGCATCGGATGTGAAACTTAATATTGAAGATATGGCTAAAGATTTAAATTGAATAGTAGTAATTAGACAAATTGAATCCTTGGCAATGTACAAATTTCCTCATATAATTTTCATAAACACAAAAAAAACAATGCATCTAATAAATTTTGAACTTGAATTTGGATGACTTTAATAAATTCCCTATAGGACGCATTTTAAAACACAATGATCTACTTCCCGCTGATCAGATATTTGGCAAAAAATGTTAAAGATTCTTTATTAAACAGAACCTCGTGAATAGAATAAATAAATCTAGGATGAAAGGAAATTAATGATACCAAGAAAAACATTTTGAGACCAAAAATGACTCAGTTACAACAAAAAAGCACCAAATCAAAAAATCAATGTTTTTTAAATTTTAGCCTGAGAAAGGTTCAAACGCGCGATTTTTTACCCCATCCAATGCTTACTATACGTGGCTGAAATAGACAATTTTATGTACTACGGAAATATTGATCTTCTTTTTTTTGCAACGCGGAAAAGGTTCAACCTGGGTGTCAGCTTTTCCTATGACTACGATGAACAGCAGAAATTGACACCGCAGGACAAAATTAACCGGTTACTTCACTGATTACTCGGCGTAAAACTTATTTGTATAGTTTAGAACCATTTAAAAATGTTCTTCATATGTGCTAGCAGCATCTCTTCAACTTTGAACGGAGATTTTGGTCGTAAGATTCAAAAACCACTCACGTTAATATGTTGCTTCAGTGTCAGACCCCAGTCACTTGGGCCCAGTTATAATTATTGTATTAAAAATAAGGGATTCCAAATATCTAGTTTTCAAAATATTTAGCTTGAGTTTTCGTTTTTAAATTAACATCATTTAACTCATTGAACAATTTTCCGGCTTTCAGCGCTAGCCGTCGGTTGCGAAGACGCCGATCCAAAATGTACGGAATGGGCCACCAGTGGAGAATGCTCCTCAAATGCTGTCTGGTAACGTTTCCTCATATTTCATTTCCAAAAAATAAAAAAAATTTTCCAGGATGATGGCGAACTGCCGCAAATCTTGTCATTCATGCCAAGGTGGTGATCGTGCATGGAAACTTCGAACCCATATTCAAACCACTTACCAAAATGTAACTGATAATAAGACGCGAGTTGTACGCGTTGAGAGTGTGAGAATCAATAATGTTGAGATTGTAAGTCCATATAGAATCTCGTATGTTATTTAAAATTTGTAAATTCTAGGACGAACGCCGACAAAATGTCAAAGTTTTCGGACGATTCGTTCTCAGCTGGAACGACACCATGGTCTCATGGGATAAGGAACAATGGGGTTTGAGCTGGCTTAACTTCTATTGGATTCAAATCTGGACTCCAAATATTGTCCAAATTAATGGGTAGATCTTGAAAATCTGAAATCCAGAAGTACGCTCTAAATTTTCAGTGGGTCTACATCCAACCCAGGCCAAGTCACAAGCAAAGTGCTTGCCGCAAACTACACCGGCCAAATTTATCTCTGGTCCGATTTTTCATTCACCACGCCATTTAGATTCCAATACGAGGATTATCCAAATGATGTTCAGAGAGTAAGCACATTTTCGATCCCACCAAAATCACAAACTTCTTTTTTTAAAGATCTGCTACAAATTCGACGACAAGCGTCTCCTCGCGGTACACTTCACAGTCGCCGAAGGAGTCAAGAACAAAGAAAGAGAAGCAACCACCGATCCATTCGTGTCCGGATGGAAGATTGATGATGTTGATGTTGTTGTAAGTATTTCAATTGATTTTCAAAAAGCCTTTCTTTAAAAAATGTGGAAAAAATAGTCTATCACCGCTTCACCGGATAATGGCGGACATGAATCGAGAGGATTGGCAAGTTTTTGAGTGTTAAGCTTTTTTCTAACGCTGTTTATTAGTGTTAAGCTTTAGTACTAGTTAGAAATATGTTGAACATGCTTTGGCAAATAAGATACTATTGAAATTTGTGAAATTTCATTTTCAGGAGTCTCCTTATACTGTTGAGCAATTATCCGACCCTCGCAGGAATCCATTCGATGTTCAAGCAGATAATTGTGAACTTTGTATCTCATTGAGAAGGTTTGTTTGAATCCCCTTGGTTTCAGTAATATGAAAGAATATGATAAAAAAATAAATAAGGGTTTTTGGGGGTTTCGGCCATATATCTCAACAAAAATGAATTAAATAAATGTTGAGATATATGGCCGAGGACTAGAAAACCAGAGGGACTAGTCTCCACAACTTGTGTTTCTAGGCCACCTGTTCGGGCGTCTCATTAGTTTTGATTTGGGAAAGAGTCAAGATCGTGTTTTAGCCAGTTTGGGCTAGTTTTTATTGTTTCTAATTGAGCACTAGATTCGCCTAGCTGTATAAATTCTAAGATTTGTTTAGTTTTCATCAAAAAATGGGGTTTAGCTTATGCACTAAAAACGTTCATCCCAAAATAAGTTAGTTCGGGAAGTATGAAAGAGTGGTACCTTTTCTTTAAAATAAATCAAACTCCTGACACGATTTTTCTGAAAATTGTACGCCTTTTTTTTTGTTTTTTCGAGGAATTATTAGTTTTTCATAAAAATTTAGAATTTCGCTTATTTTTAAACAGTTTTAAAATTGGAGAAATGTGTCAAAATAAATTCGAAATCTGGTATAACTTCATATTTTTATATCATAACACCAGAACTGTTTGCATTTTTGCAATCAGAGAAAATATGCATTGTTCCCATACAATTTCCAGAATAAGAAATAAAAAATTTTCAAAAATCTTTCTAAAACCATTTTTTTCCAGAAATGCCGTATACTTCACCTCTGAAATGCTTCTACCAGCTCTCATCACCTCCTTGTTCACCCTTGCCGCAGTCTTCTTCCAACTTTCGAAAACCCAACCAATTTTGTTAGGATTCTCAGTTGTTGCTCAGATTTTATCTTTGATCTTGGTATCCCAGCGACTTCCATCCTTTACAGCTCATACTCCAACAATTTGTAAGTATTATAGAATTTTTTTCTTGGTTAATCAGCGCATAACTCCCGCCAAATAACGATTTTTATTTTCAGTAAAATACGCTGGTTTCAACATGACATGGACTGCAATTTTGTTCGTTGTTTCACTGGTTTTGGAACGTATGGCAACGTCATCGGTTGACATTCCACCGCCACATGGAGTTTCACAATTTGCTGGTTTGGTAAACGCAGTTTTACCTATTCCGAAGGTATAAAAAAGTATCATTCTTCTAAAAAAATCATTCTAAAATTTAGAACTCAAAACACGAGGATACATCCCTCCAATATGCATCATTTGCTCATGCCCTCAACCACGTCATTTTCGCTTTATCAGCAATTTTGTACTTTATTGTGATACTATTCTCTTTTGTTTTTTAGGAATATTTTTAAATTGTTTAATATATTTAGATTTGCTCACTTCTCAGAGATGAATTTCTAATAATCAGTTTTTCCTCATTTTTCAAGTCACTTTGTACATAAAGTTTTGTTTAAAACCTTGGCCAGAAACAAATACGTTCAAAAATGCTGATAAGGGAAATTGTTGCAAAATTCATTTGTCATTGTTTGCCTAGACTTCTAAGTTTTCGAATTTTTAAATTTTCTCAGTTGAAATTTTTAAAAAGTTGAATTTTTATATGCTTTAAAACATTTTTAATTAAGATTCTATGACAAATAGCAACTCTGTTTCATTGACAAGCTTTTATGGATTTCACATAAACAAATTTCAACTTCTGCATGACGACCCTGCTGACGATTCCGCTATAGCGGAAAACATTAAGGAACTCATTTCTTTTTTTGAACATCAGGTAATATAACAAATTAAATTAAAGGAGGATTTTAGAGAGCTATTGGATGCAATTGGGATAAAACTAGACTTCAGACTCATTCCAAATATGTTTTTAAAATTTTCTAAAACCACCTAGAAGCCGAGAAAACGGGCCTCAAAACAATGGCCTAGAAAATGTTTCCGCGGTCTAGTTTTCGCCGGTGGCTTTTTCTAGGCCATTGTTTTGATGCTCGTTTTCTCGGCTTCTAGGTGGTTTTAGAAAATATTAAAAACAGATTTGGAATGAGCCTGACTCCTATTTTCATCCCAGATGCATTCATTAGCTCCGTAAAACCCTCCTTTAATCATAACTGACATTTTCAGTATAAAGTGTTCCGTCTTTCAAAATCGAGACCGGTAAATGAAGCAATTGAGAAAGAAAGAAACTATAAAAAAGTCTGTGAAATTTTGTCAGTCGTTTATGACAAACCAATAGGTAAATTTAATGAATATGATCCAAATATTTTGAATTGTTTCCAGAGTCTTTGTATAAACATGATTTCTGCTCGCTTCTTATGGTCATCCTCTCATTTTTCGGAGTGAAATCCGTATTTGGAGTCTGGCAATCTGAAAATCGAGAAAACGGGGAGCCAATAGAACTTTCAGACTGCAAATCATATTTACATGTAGTCCTAATTATGTGTTATGTTAGCCGTAGAATGGAGAAGGATCTAACTGTCAAAAGTAGTTCAATGAGGCATAAAATATCGGATTTTAAAGATATTGGAGAGTAAGTTTTGCTTTTTTTTTACACATTGCTCAATATAAACAACTTGATTTTGAGGAGTCTTGAAACCCGTGCTTGTCAAATACTGGAGCAATTGAATGATGAGCGCCATATTGATGATTTGGTACTCAGAATCGATTACACCAAGGTTGGTTTGTTTTAAAAGATCTAAGATGCTTAACGTTTTCAGAATCATGAATCCCAAATTGATGAAATTGATGACAATCATATCATGCTTTCTCAAGCCAACCAGACAGAATATTCATTTTTATACCCACATAAATACACAAAAGCGGGTTTTGTAGATTACATTGAAAACGGAAACTCGAGTAGCAAGGAGCTTATGTATATTGCTTATAAAGCTGAAGCGATGGTTTGAAAACTGCATTAGTTGAATTCGATTGAAAGTTATTACATTTTCAGGAATTTTTGGCTCAAAACGCGTGCACCAGTTAAAAAAAGATACAGATCAAGATATTTGAAGTAAACTTTATTTTTTAATTAAAAAACAACAACATCTTTTTTCAGATTGAAGCAGTGTTTTTATATTATTTCTGAATTATTATACATAATACTATTTTCGCTTGTCCTTTGTAAATATAAAATTGACGAAAATGAACCATGGTGGACTGTCATCTGGCCAATTTTTGTGCTTTTTTATATTTTTACTCAAATCTTCGGCACTGTGGTGAAACTGACGAGGCAATCTGCTCTGAACTTTTTTCAGAATGAAGTTAAAATTGCTCGAGTCGTGCTATTTTCTTTCCTCGTCACTTCGGAATCGATTCGATTTTTTAACGTAGTCGAGTGAGTTGATGCTGAAGGGAGGACTTTAAGGAGCTAATGAGTGCGCCTGGGATGAAAATAGAATTCATACTCATTCCAAATCTTTTTTTTTTATTTTCTAAAACCACCTGGAAGCCGAGAAAATGAGCTTCAAAACACTGGCCTAGAAAAAGGGGCTACCGGCGAAAACTAGTCCGCTGGCATGAAAAAAAAGTTCGGCCGGGTGACCCCGTTTTCTAGGCCATTGCTCATTTTCTCGGCTTCTAGGTGGTTTTAGAAAATTTTAAAAACAGATTTGGAATGAGAATGAAGTCTATTTTCATTTAAGGTACATTTATATTTGTGGGAAAAGTTAGGAAGTCAACTGTTTTAACAATCCTACATTATTAAGACTTTTGCAGAATATTTTCACATTTTTAGACCCAGTTTTATCTACTCAGTGGCGAGTATCATATCCGAAACTATTTACTGTATTTTCTTCGCCATGACCGTCTTCTCATTCATCAAATTTTTTTACCGATCTCGATTGCTTGGCTTTCTTATGCACGTTCTCAAAAAAATGTGGAAAACCGTGTTCATGTTCTTTCTGATATTCCTTGTTTTTTGGTATACACTTGGAATTATTCACACGAGCATAACAAGTGAGTTTTAGGCAAAAATCAACAGTTTCTAAAGCTTTCTTTTTTTTAGGATCGATGATGAATAATCAAACGTTTTTTGGTACTATTATAAAAAAAGGGCGTTTTGAAATTTTTGGTGAAATTGAAAATAACGATAAAGATGGTGAAGCTTCTGAGCAGTTGAGCTAATATTACGATATTTGATTGCAGGAAACATAACAGGATGCGAAAGTTATAACCGTACCTTTTTCGAAATTTTCGAAATGGAACATCTTGAAATCAGTTGCTTATATCGTACCACTATTGCTCCGTTTATTATGTTTATCTACATGTTCAGTACAGCTATTTTATTGATCAATTTATTAACTGCTCAGTTGACGTATGTTTTCAAAAAATCTGATTAAGCTCTTTGTCAAAAATTCCAGAAAAGAATATGAAAAAGAAGCAGAACGTGCTGAGTACTATCCCGATTTTTTGAGATATGAACATTTGATAAAGTGGGAGAAATAAGTTTGGTTAATTTTCGAAAGAATCTGTTTTCAGACTAGAATCTAAGGTTTTCCTACCTCCACCATTATCACTACTTTATCACATTTGCAATTTTTTATCATGGTTATGTCATTGGGAAGGTTTATGGCGAAAAATACTAAAAAGATGCCTCGGGCGCGTTCTAAATGCACAAATTGAGGATGAAATAGTTGACAACGTGGAAGATATCATCAAAGGTTTACTCGAAGAACCACCGGAAAGCATTCGAACTAAACTCCGGCATTTGATCAATTCATATTTGATACCTGGAAATGAAAATGATGATACACTAAAAGAGGTAACTTACAGATCTCATTCAAAATAAACACATTGAGTGAACCATTTTTTAGTTAAAAATGGCTTTGGATATGTGCATTGAAGCAAGAATGAACGAAAACCGCGAGGGACCTTCTAGACTCCGAGGAACTATGAATTCCGAAGTATATCGACGAAACTCCACGATGCCGAGTGAATATCAATCTTGCGTTTCAAGTTGTCCAGGTTAGTCTAATAAATCAATACATATTCCAAGTTTTGTTTTACCGGGAAGTGAGGAAAACTGGAGATGGAAATGCAAAATGGGAGCCACCTCTTGTTCTTTAGGTTTTGAAGGATAGTTTTGCCCAACATGAAGGTTTCAGCTGATTTTTTGTTGAATCCGTGAATAATATGTGATTCTGAGTAGATTAAAACCGAATTACTAAATAGTGACTTTAAAAAATAATCTTGTTGAGATTTCAATGATATTATAGAGCCAAGCGTTTCGAATGAATTCATTTATTATGCAAAAATTTCAGAACACCGTCACTTATCAACATCTTCAATTATGCTAACGCGTTTCCAATGACAGTTCTACGGCCTAAATAACTAGGGTATTTTACCTTGATTGTGATTATTTTCTATTGCGGTTACTTCTATTTTTCTGTGAAAAATAATATTTGAAAAAAATGTCACATAAGCTCGTGCGAATCTGATTGTATAAATATGTGAGGTGATGTACCTTAAATGAAAATATGCTTCAGATCATTCCAAATCTGTTTTTAAAATGTTCTAAAACCACCTAGAAGCGGAGAAAATGCTTTTCAAAACAATGGCCTAGAAAAATGGTTTTTCGTTGATGAATAGTGATGCACAATGCTTATATTAGTCTTTTTTAAATTTAAATTTATGTTTTTTCATTTTTTTTGGATTTTTTATGCCTGCGGACTAGTTTTCGCCGGTGGCCACTTTTTCTAGGCCATTGTCTTGGAGCTCATTTTCTCGGCTTCTAGGTGGTTTTAGAAAATTTTAAAAACATATTTGGAATGAGTATGACGTCTATTTTCATCACAGATGCATTCATCAGCTCCGTAAAGCCCTCCTTTAATTCTGAAAAATATAATTCCTTAATTCGCGCATAACTCCCGCTAAATTACGCTAATCAGTGAAAAACACTGGTTTCAACATGACCATGGACCGCAATTCTGTTCGTTCAAAAGAAACATTTCTCATCATTTGACGTCACATAAATTTTTGTTTAAAACTTTCGTCTGATACAAATGTATATAAAGTATGCTGATAAGGAAAAATATTGCAAATTTAATTTCTCATTGTTCTTGTCAGCTGTGGTATTTTTTTACTATTTATCGTTCTCTTCAAAAAAAAAAGAATCGGAATTTTCCAATAAAATACTTATTTAATTTTTAACGATCTGATTTTTCAATTTTTTTCAAGGATTATTATGCCATCTAGCCACAACAGCGACACATTGCCAAACAATGATGAATCTCACATCAACAAATACATATATGTGGACGAAGAAACCGAAGACAACACAGAAATAATGGCAAATATTGGGAAGCTGATTGATGATTTTGAGAATAAGGTATGAAATTTGAAACTACAAATAAATACAATCTATTTTTTTAGCATGGAGTTTTCAATCTTTTGAAATCAGATTTAATACTTGAAATTAAAGAATCAAATTATGATATAGTGTGCGATATTTTGTCAACTGTTTATGATAAACCGATCGGTATGTTTCATTGAAAATACTTCATATATCTTAAAATTGTTTCCAGAATCTTTATATAAACACGATTTTTGCTCTTTTCTCATGATCCTCCTCTCATTTTTCGGTGTAAAATCCGTATTCGGTGAATGGAAATCTGACAACCGAGAAACGGCCGTTCCTGAAAGCCGTGAAGCGGCCGTCCCTGAAAACCAAGAAGCGGCCGTCCCAAAAAAAATTGCGAATTGTAAATCATATTTACATGTTGTCCTTATCATGTGCTACATTTCTCGCAAAATGGAGAACAGACTGAAATCTAAAGGGAACAAGCAAACAGTTTCAAATTTTCATGAGATTGCAGAGTGAGTCCGGTATAACATGTTCAGCGATAATTATGTTTTTTAAGGGAACTTGAAAAGCGTGCTTGTCATATACTTGAAAGAATGGACGAATCACAGCATGAATTGGTTCTCAAGATTAATTATACGAAGGTATGCTATTTTTAGTTAAAGACTTCGAACCAGCTAATTTTAATGAATGCGTCTGGGATGAAAATATACTTCATTCTCATTCCAAATCTGTTTTTAAAATTTTCAAAAATCACCTAGAAGCCGAGAAAATGAGCTTCAAAACAATGGCCTAGAAAAAGGGACCACCTGGCCGAACTTTTTCCTATGAGCTTTTTTTGTGTTTCATTAATAAATAGTTATGCAGAATGTTTATATTATTCCTTTTTTGTTTTTTTTAAATTTTAATTTGTGTGTTTTTTTTTCATGCCTGCGGACTAGTTTTTGAAGGTGGCCCCTTTTTCTAGGCCATTGTTTTGATGAGCGTTTTCTCGGCTTTTAGGTGGTTTTAGAAAATTTTAAAAACAGATTTGGAATGTGAATAAAGTAAATTTTCACTTAAGGTACATTTCTCTGTTTTTTTAAGCAAGAGTGAGAGGTTTGAGCCGAGTTATGATCAATTGACATGTAAAATTTGATATTTTGTGAAACACCAAAATTAACACGCTTTGCCACCAAAAAGTGAAAAATGGTGAAAATTTCCAATTTCCAAATTTTTAATTAACCGCTGTCCGTATAATTTCCTTGTGAGAAAACATTGATTTCGAATTTTAAAAAATAAGAAAGTTCCTTTTTTCAGGACCATGAAACCTTGGGAGGTACAATTCACAGGGATGGTTTTAAAATATTGTATCCCCATAAATACTCAGTAGCAGCTTATAAAGAATACATCGAGTACGGTAATTCAAGTGGCAAGGAGCTTATGCATATTGCTTATGAAGCTGAAGCGATGGTTTGAAAAATGCATTAGTTGAATTCTAATGAAAGTTATTATTTTTAGAAGTTTTTGGCACACATGGCATGCACAAGTTATGTTAAGAAAAGATACTACACACCATATTTAATGTAAAAAGTTTCTTACTTTCTCAAAATATAAAAGGCAAAACCTCGTTTTCAGATGCAAACTATTCTTTCATATCCTTGTCGAATTCATATACATAATACTATTTTCGCTTGTCCTTTGTAAATATAAAATCGACGAAAATGAACCATGGTGGACTGTCATCTGGCCTATTTCCGTTCTAGTTTATATTTTCACTCAATTCGTTGACACCATCGTAAAATTGATGAGTTTATCGGAATGTTGTTCACCAAAAAAATCCTATAATGTTAGGCGGTTTGTAAAGGTGAGTTATTTTTTCAACTCGATTTTTATCCTACATAGTTTCGTTTCAGATTCGTCAGTATGTGGCCGCTAATAAGATCCATGGTGCTAGATCCATTCTATTTATTTTTCTTGTTATTTCCGAATCGATTCGGTTTTCATTCATATCAAAGTGAGTATATACTCAAAGATTAAAGACAGAGTACCAGTTAAAGGGATTCTTTATTGATTTCGAAAAATGGCAGAGTGTCCGACAACGTGCTGCTCCTTCAAATCTGAGCTATTTTCATCATTTTCAGCTCTCATTATTTCTACTCAATCATAAACGTCATTTCCGAAACGCTTTACTGTATTCTCTTCGCAATGTCAGTATTCTCATTCGTACGATATTTCTACTGTTGTCGATTGCTCGGTTTCTTCTTGCACGTTTTCAAAGAAATGTGGAAAACCGTTTTATTGTTCTGTTTGATTTTTCTCGTTTTCTGGTACACACTTGGCGTTATTCACATTAGTATGACAAGTAAGCTTCACACGTTAATTGCAATTTTATAGCTCGTTTATAGGATCAATGAGCGATAACAATACTTTCGTGTACAGTCTCGCTACAAAGGGTCGATTTGAAATTTTTGGAGAAGTTGGCGACCGTGATAAGAATGGTAAGCGAGACTATATATTTTTTAATTTAAAATTCGTACGCGCTCAAATCGCGCTTGGGTTTTCGGTCATAATATGATGTTACACAACTTCAGGACAAATTGATGGATGTGATGGTTATAATCGTACTATTTACAATATTTCCCAAATGGATCCAAGCGAAATCAGTTGCTTATTCCGAACTACTACTGTCCCATTCATATTATTTGTTTACATGTTCAGCACAGCAATTTTATTGATTAATTTATTGACGGCTCAATTGACGTATGTTCTCACTAATGATCCTATGAAGTAACGTTCGAATATTTTCAGAAAAGAATATGAGAACGAATCAGAGCGTGCTGAATACTATTCCGATTATTTAAGATATGGACATCTTCAAAAGTAAACAAATGTTCCAAAAATTGTTAAATAAAACAAAACTATTTTTCAGACTCGAATCACAAATTTTTCTGCCTAGACCTCTTTCAATATTGTACTACGGTTTCAAACTTTTTTCATTTTGTTGTGAATCTTGTTGCCGGAGGCGGTTAAGATCATGTTTCACACCCGATTCAAATTTATCAAATGATATTGTTGACGTTGAAAACAAGATTAAGAAAATACTCGCAGAGCCGCCGGAAAACATTCGAACTGAACTCTATCAATTAATAAATGCAAATTTGATACCTGGAAATGAAAGTGATGATGATGTCCTGAATGCGGTATTTTTGGGAATCTCATCGAAAAAAGAGTAGATAATTTGATATTTCAGTTAAAAATCGATATTGTTCAGTGCATTGACAACAGACTGACGGCAAACCGAAATGCCCCTTCCAGACTTCAAGTAAATTCTGCATATCAGAGTAGAAGAAATTCTGCGATGCCAACCATAAATGAAACTCCGTTACGTCGTGCGAATTTGTCAGGTAAGACATAAAGAAAGAATAGTGACAAAGGGGTTTCAAATAGGGGGAAAAAATATAAAAATCTTTTAAATTAAAAAAAAATTTCAGCAGCTCGTCAACTATATTTCAACAGTATCAACGGTGAGTTATATGATTTCATGCACCTCTTGAATCTTTATCATTAAATATAAACATTGCCATAATAATTATTTTACTCCTCTCATGAAGTAAAATTGTATTCGAAAAAAAATTGGATGGTTAAATTACAGATAAATGACGTTAAATCGCCGAAAAATGACATACTTATGTTATAAATAAGTTTTAAAAATTATTTTTAATTCACGGAAGAAAAAAACGATCTATATACCAGGAACAAGTTTCCACCGCGGAAGAGTTTTGGTTTCTAGTCCGCGATATTCTTAGGCCACCCAATTTTCTGCGTTTTTATTAATTTTTTTGTTTGGTTTTCCTTTTAAAATAAAAAAAACCAATATTAAAACTATACATTTTAAACGTAAAAAGAACAACAAAATGAATAAACTACCCAAAGTGGCCTAGAAACCAAAACAGTGGAAACTTTTTTGCTGGTAGCTCGTTTTTTCCGTGAATTTTTAAAAAATTTTCAAACCCATTCATAACAGAAAAAATCGATTTTCAGAATCTGAACGTTCGATTGCCTCTTCACTGATATGATAATTAAATTATTTTGTTCAAATATTGTCTATGAATTCAAATTGCTATGGCACCATTCCCCGAATCGCATTCTGTTTTCACAGCTGATGATTAACTGATTTAACCTTTTCTTACCTCATTAAATATAATATTTATATACTTATTCAAATAAATATAAAAACCTATCACAGTATTTTCAATCCGGTTAGTGTTCAAAAAAAATAATAAAAAATGTCAGAAGAAGCAAGCACCGAAAGAACAAGAAACATGAAAAAACATTGAACATTTCCAAAAAAAGGCCGCACGATTTGATTTGAGCTAAAAATATCATTCAAAATATCGATATTACCGTATATTGCTTCGTGAGTCTATGTCAAAAAAATATACATGAAAATTATTTTGAGAAGGGTACAGAATAAGAAAAAAACAAATATGACCGGTTACCATCAAGTCATCAAACAATGAAAGAAGTCAAACAAAAAAAAATAGAAACAAATCTCTAACGTTCCGAATTGGTATCCCGAGTGACCGTAACTTGAACCGGTCCTTGAATCGATTTCAATTTTTCATGAATCGTCGATGGAGACAGCCCTTCTACTGGTTCACCATCCAAGGAGACCAATCTATCACCAACTCTTAATGTTCCTTCAGAAGAGGCGGCTGAGTCTTGAGCAATATTTCTGATGAATATACCATCTCTCATGGTTCTCTTGGCAAGGGATAATCCTGCAATTTTTTTTATTCTGAAGACAATTTTTTAAAGGAAAGGTACCTAGAGTTCCCATCGGTTTCTTCTGCAACATAACCGAAATCAATTGCGATGAACTGTGGCTAATCTTCTCCGATGTCTGCTGATGTTGTTCCCCATTCGAATACGGTGGTGGTGGACGTTGAACTCCCAAAACCACTCGATCTCCACCTCCTCTCAACATCGAAACAACTTCCTGATGCGTTTTCCCTTCAACCGCAATTCCATTCACATACAACAACAAATCCCCAATTCTAATTTCCGGATGCGAAAGCGCCGGTTCTGATGTCAACGCCTTGATGCATACTCTTCCACCAAGCGATGCAATTTGTACTCCAAGAGATCCATTCTCATTCCTTTCCAACTCCACATCTATGACACGTTTACTACTCTGAGCATTATCATTCCCGTCATCTGATGATGTCTCCGCTTCTTCTTCTTCAATTTCTTCAGCAATTTCCAAGTTCGATCGACGAGCATATCGATATTTTCGAATATCTCCGGCTGGTTTTTCAACTTTCACTGCTGGTGATGATTCCTGAAAACGTGAAATATTTTTTTAAAAAATGAACAAAGAATCGTAAATAAAATAAATTTCAAAAATCCTACCTTTGTCGATTGTTGAAGCTCATCATCCCTATCAAACGCATACATCGACGTCGTTGGCAACCGATATTCTCCCTTTTCCTCATCCGAATCCGCGAGATGCAGACCAGAAATCGCTTTAATATTGATCAAATTATCCCCATCCAGTGTCGGAAGTGCATCTCCAATCGCCCCAAAATCACTAACAGCTCTTACTCGCCTATTACCCGCTTTTTTCGTCGGCGGTGGTGGGGTTCTCGACCCGCCGATTGATCTATTCGGCGCATCCAACGAATCCCTTCCAATCGACGACGTCGACGACTTCTTTCTCGCCGCCGCTGCAGCCGCGAGCATCTCATTCGACACGTCCCTTTGATGTCTGATCAATCCATCGAGCCTTGCGATTGTCATCGGAACGCGGTTTCCGCACTGTTTCACAATTTCAACCGCTCGAAGTCGATCTTGTCCTTCGAGAGATTCGTTTCCAACTGCCACGATACGATCACCAACGAATACTCCCTACAAATTATGAATTTAGAAAGTAAAATAAGAATGATCTCCACAAAATTTACTGGTTTTCAATTCAATTTCATTATCCATTCCATTCCCTCTGTACTCCCTTCCCCCCCTCTGCCCATTTTCTCCGCAAATCGATAACAATCTTCGGAAACGGATTCACAAAATCGAAACAATAGGCTAACCGACAGAACATTCGAAATAGAAATCGATTAGAATTCTTATTTAACAAAATACTATGCTTAATAATTTCTATGTTACTTTATTTTTTATCAATTGTTTATATTTTTCAACAACTTCAAAATCCGTGCCATCAATATTATGCATGATCCATACTGCAACTCCTAGTCATGAAACAAGAGTAAGGTTTGGATCAATTTTTTAAAAATCTGGATTTTTTTAAATTGATTTTGAAAAGAAAAAGGAAACGCGTGCAGATTTTAATTGAACCGTGGGATCCAAATTACGTACCCAACAAGCTAAAATTATTACCTATTGAAAAATATGAAGATAATATACTCAAAATACAAAAAATCCATTTGGGTAGGAGCTTAACTTGCACAATAACCCAAAAATATATCGAAAATCCACTAAATTCTAAAATTCACAGGCAAAAACAATCCTAAACACTTGGGCGAAGCGGTGCGACGATTTCCTCTTCTTTACGAATTCAAAAATGAACGATTCAATTCCTCATGTCTACTGGCCTTCGCTAAACACTAGGGATCATTCCTGGGAGAAGATTCGCCGTGTTTTCAAGTAGTATATTCCTTTGAGAATCATATTTTCACTGTCATTTTTTCAGACACGTCTACGAAAAGATCCCCCGCCGCTACGACTGGTATCTTCGCGCCGACGATGATGCCTACATTCTGGTTAACAATTTGAAAAAATTCGTATCAAATTATTCATCATCCAAGCCTCACTTTTTCGGATTTCGGTGGAAATTTTTTACAGTAAGTTAGATTGTGTTGCGTATCAAGGTGGCACAGTGTCTTTAAATCTAATTTCAGACCCACGGTTTTGCCGATGGTTCCGCTTATATTTTATCAAGACCTACTGTTGAGGCCTTCAACGAGGTTATGTTAGATCCAAACCATTGTCCGGATCATCATCGAGCTGAAGAGGATCAGGAGGTACATTTCAAAAGAGGTTTTCAAGATCATTATAGAAATTTTCAGATAGCTCAATGCTTAGCTCATATGGGAATATATCCAGAAGATATAAGGGACAATTATGGTTCAGAAAGGTAAATTAGAACAAAATGCAAGTAAATAAATCTCGAAAATTTCCAGAATTCAACACTTCCACCCTCTCGAACAACTCGTAATGTATTCCGACGCATTCGCCCGCCGCAACTCCTACTACCCAATCCTAAAAGGCGAGGAGAATTTCAGCCCAAATATGATTAGTTTTCATCACGTTTCACCTTACGAAATGCGTCTATTAGATTATATTTTCTATCGATTAGATAAATCATGAAATTAACGAAAATATTCTTACCGCTTTCATGCCAGCCCCGTTGTCAGCCACCAATTTCACATAAACCCCAGGAATTCCGTTCAAATTTCCGTCAACCAGTGTTAATCCAAGTCCATTGGCTGGATCTTTAAAAAGTACCACGTCAAATTGACTACCTCTCGGCGAGTCGGTTCCATTGAGTCTTTCGAAATTTTCAGCTTGAGAATCTGAAAATGATGTTCATATTTTTAAAAGTGATAATTACAATTTTGAACACAAAATCCACGAACCACAAACAATTCCTTCATCTACCGTATCATATTGTGGCGGTTTTTGCGGTGGTGGCTCAATCGGACGCGTCGACGCCGCGCTACTGCTCTTAGATTCCGGCATTTTCGAGAAAATGCTATCAGCAGCGTCGAGAATCGGTGTGTTTGGCCGCGAATCTTCCAGAGATTCTGAATAATTACAAAATAGAGTTACAACATTTGAAAGAATGGCATGCAAAAATGCAAATTTATGAGGGAAAGTTCTTACGTCGAATTGGAGCTGGCGGAAGTTTCTGTCCCTCTTTTATCACATCAGGCATTGATTGGATCGTGTTCTCGTGACGAAGTGTTGATTTCCATTGACGCATTTTCATCATCCAGCGATGTTGAGAAGCGGCGAAGCGAACAAAGTATGACGATCTGGAAGAAATAATAAGTTTCGAGTAATGATTTTCATTTTTAAAATTGTTTTCAATGGAAAGCTATATAATTTATGGAATATCATTTCAAGCCGAAAAAAAATCAAATTTAGCACAAATACGTACGGTTTTTACAAGAAAAATGAGGTTAATTTTTAAAAAAGCGCGAGCTAGGCGGATACGCTTAAAATATTCAGTTTTTCTAGACTAGTTTCCGAAGATTATAAAACATTGTTTTTAAAATTTTCTACATAGGTCTAGATCGTATGTTTTTCAAATAAATGTTCAAATACTCACTTCGAATGATGATCCGTATAAAAAGTGCTCTCAATCTGCTCCTCATGCGTCCCAACCGCCACAATCACAAATCTCTTCTTATCAAACTGCAGAGTTTGCGTTTGCGGCCATAGGTGCTCCACAATGATCTGACGAGTTCCTCCCTGAAATATGTGTTAACTTTTTTCTATAAATTCATTATTTTTGTTTCAAAAAACACTGGTAGAAAAAAAACAAGCTCTTCAAAAACATTCACAACAGAAGAAAAATCGAACAAAGGTATTGTTTTCTGAAACACTTTTCGTTATCTTACCTGTTTCGAGATAGTCATGTACTTATTAGGAACATTCTCATTCTGAAATCGTTTTTGAGAAAGAAAACAACAATAAATAGAAAAATTAATATTATAAAATTTTCGTGCTCACCTGTTGCTCCAAAATCGCAATCCCTCTCGGCAAGATCCCAATGAAAAGCGATGAGCCAGTATCGGGATCAAATGGTGATGCACCATGGGACGAGCTGGGTTTCGTGCGGAAGACCCGGTGGATGTGTGCTCCAAAATCAGCATGTCTTTGGCATATCTGAAAAATGATATATTTGATTTGTCCTAATTTTGTTTATTTAAATATTTTAGGTGTTCAGTTCAAGTATTTTTTTTTCTTTATTCGGTATCTGATGCTTGGATCTAACTAATAAAACTCTAATCGACAATTTTTGAACAATTGTGAAAGGTACATAAAATTTGAAATTTTAATACATAACAAAATTTGAATTTTGACTTCAGAATACAAATTTTCAGGGAAAAAATAAAAATCTCTCACCTGAATATACTTATGCTTCGCCTCCGAAATCCTCGTACCCGAATAATGCCCATGCAACTCTGCCAGAATATTCTTCAATCTATTCTGATCCTCAAACGAGCAAAATCGTTTCGGCAAATAGTGTTGCGTGTCAAAATAGTCCATAATCACCGGCGGGGGCCGATTTCCAAACTCTGCTTGAAGTGAGAGAGCCGCCAGTTCGAATGCAGCATCTCGTTTTGGTTGAATCCGTTCTTCCAGCACATCTCGTCGACATTGAAGGTACAATTCGTTCATTGTCACATCGGTTCTAAAGCAAATTAATTTAAAAAAAACACACAATCTAACTGATTTGTCTCACTTAATAAAATCCAAAATCTGCGGATAAAACTTGAATCTCAAGTGCAAAACATATGGCACTTTGACACCAACTCTTGAAACACTTTTCCACCCAGTTGGCGCAAACTTTTCCAATCTCTGATGATCCTCAATGAAATAATGTTCACCATCTCTAAGGAATGACAATCCAAAGAACACGTGCTCATTGAAATTCATATTTTGAACAATCAGCGAGAAAACATCGCGGGATACGACATCTGATCGACATGCTACTTCGATTTTCTGCCCGTTTAGGAGTTCAACAATTACTTCGGTGTCTTCTACGCGATGAAGGCTTAGAAGCTTCTGAAATAGGGATATTTGTTTTGTCTATAATTAAAAATTGAATTTATTAAAAGGTGGCCTGAAAACTTTTGGGGTAGCTCCTGAATTATATGAGAACAAAAAATTGAAAAACTTTCAAGTTTTAGGGCAAACTGAAAATTCCGCTGAAAATTCGCGAAATCTGTCGCATGCTCAATTTTCCAAATTTCAGACTGATTATTGAAAATTTCTTATATCAATGGTCTCAGTCTTTCACCGAAAAAGCACCCCCCCCCCCCCCTCCCGTTGAAATTCTAATGTAAATTTTTGAAAATATAAGATTTATCAAACAAAAGTTGAAAATCTGAAGATTTCCAAGCGCAAAACATGTAAAACAGAAAAATTAAAGGCCTCTCTGTTAAAGTTTAACATCCCAGATTATGCTTAAAACCAAAATTGAGCTTGGGATCTCATTCTTTGGTGGTAACGAGCCCCCCTGAGCCAATCCAAATTAAAAACCCACCTTCTTCGAAGCCGGCGCCCTTAATCGGATATTCTGATGCCTTGTCAAATCATAAAACTCCGGTATAGCTCTCGTCTGAAAATTCATATTCCAATAAAAACTGGCACAAAAACCAAAAAAAAAAATAAACTCCCACCTTTCTCTTTCCTCTCATACTCCTCACACTCGTCACACTTCTTCTCGTCGAATGTCGGCCACTTATCCGCGACGGCGCCAACGAATTCCTTCGTTTCAGTTGAGTCGGCTCTTCGTCTTCTTCCTCTTGCTCTTCTTTCGCAACCACTGCTGTTGGCACTTTAAAAACAAAAATATATGAAAATCACAATAAAAAAGTTTTAGAGTGGCAAAAAGTTTATAACATGTATAAACATATGGTGCCAATGGGCTTTTGAAGTTTTTCATTTCTCAAACAAAAAATCTTGTTAGCATGTTTTATTTCTTCTCGGGAAAAAATGTTTTTATTTCTTCTCGGGAAAAAGGCGCAATTTTTGACTCAAAAAGGCGTCAAATCTTGCGAAGAAATCAAATTAACAAAAACTGCTTCCAAATTCAAAGATTTTCGGACAAACAATCTCAATTCATCTTTCGGGAGGCGACAAAAAGTGTTGCATTTGAAATCAGCATTTAAATAAAATCAATCAATCTCATTAATAATCAAATAATAATAATATAACATGAATATCGATCAAATAAACGTATAAATCTAATCTAAATGATAATCACTAAAATTCCCCATGATAATCCCTCGAAATTTCGATATAAATCAGGTTTTTCTTTTAAATAACACAATTTTCTTTTTTAAAAAAAGAAAAAATAAACAACTTACCATGTTTTACTGGCTCTTTGTAGACATCAGCTGTCAATATAGGCGTCTGATCGTGTGAAGATCCAAATGTACCGGATTTCTGCAAAAAATCGGGGTATGCTTTGAATTTTCAATGAAAATGAGTTAAAACTTTAAAAACCGTTTTAAAAAATATAAAATTGTCAAGAATTACTAGTATTTTTCAGAAAAAACACGGGAAATGTTTCAACGAACTTGCGACGGTGGCCTAGAAAACCAAAACCTGATTTTCTAGGTCATTAAGTGACAGTTGGTTATTCATAAGATTTTTTTCGACTAAGATTTTTTCGACTTCAAAAAGCCTAAAAGCCAGAAATTCTTTTCAGAAAAATGACCAAAAAGGAATTAAATGATTAAAAAACAATCAAATCTCCCACCTTTTTATAATTCTCAAACAACGCGTCAATATCCTCATCATCCTCTTCCGCCTTTTCCGCAACATTCTCCTTCTCAACTTCCATCGATTTCCGATACCTTGGCGGTCGAACAGATTGCGCTACTTCTTCCGCTTGTTGTTGTTGTTGTTTCTGATTTGATTTTCCTTTTTCCTCTTCTTCTTCTTCTTCCTCTACCTCTTCCTCAGCATACACCGCTTTTCGATTATTCCTCCTCTCCTCTGACATAATGGCCGTCGCCGAATAATCAATCTCATCAATTCCCGCTTTTTCCACCGGCGGTTCGTCGTAATCATCGCCGCGTTTTGTGTATCGATGACGATTACGTGTTTCTGGAAATGGTTTTTTATTCTTTGATTGTGTAATTTGAAATTTTTTCCAACCATCAGACTGCATTGAAACATTAGACGGCTTGTGTCTGGCTTTGTTAGCTCTTAGAGCTTTTTGGGCTTCTTCCAATGGTGTCATTCCTCCTGAATTGTGTTTTGTCGCAGTGTAGTGATGTAACGGTGGTGAATTGTCTAAAAATTGGTCTATTTTTTTTTAAATATCATGCGTTTTCAAGTTTTCTTTCGAATTTTATTTACTTTTAAATAGATTTGGATATTCCTACGAGCTAGTTCGTGATGAAGTAGCCAACAGTCTACTTATTGATAGAAAAAATTTCAAATCGAGGTTAGAAGTTAATACCAGGCCAAATAGGAAAATCAAAGACATATGATCTAAAAGCCTGAATTTCAGCGGACTCCCCCTCACTAATTAGTAGCTTTAACTCACCAAAATCATCCTCAAAATCTTTGTTATTCACAACTGGAATAGGTTTCGGTGGAAGTGGAGGTTTCTTATGCTTCTCCTCCTCCTCCTCCTCCTCCACATCATCAAAATCTTCATGTATCGTCGCCTCAATAATCTCCTCCGATGAAGACGAGAAACGGTGAGCAACCGGCTCCTTCTTATGATATCGATTCCTTTCTTGTAATTTTTCTTCCAGTGCTTTGTTAGAGCTGCCAGACTGTAAAATTTTTAAATTTTCTCAGCTTGTTTCAAAAATAAAACAATTTCTTACACTCTCATCGAACGGATCTCTTCCTGACAATGTTCCACCATGAAATTCGTCATTTTCATCATCGAAATCATCGTCGTCAAACGGATTCTGGCGTTGTTTCGACTCCACTGGTGTTGGTGGTTGCAAAACCGTCGTTGGGATCACTTTACCATCGACAAAATTGCTTTCAAATGGATTTGATTGATAGTGTTGAGGTTTTGGAGACGAAGAGCTGGAAATATATTTTTTGTAGTCGCTCCTAAGATTTATTAGATTTCTGAATCCTTCTCACCGTATTAAAGTATATTTATCGATTTAATTTTAAGCTGAATTCCCAATTTTTAAAGATTACTCTATCAGAATCAAATTTTACAAAAAATACTCACCTTTGTTCTTTCTCATTACTTTTATCAAACGATTCCATATCAATACTCTTCTCCTCAATATACGTCTCATCCAACCGTGTACTTTGTGACAATGGTGACCCTATTCCACCAAGTGTCGTGTCCTCAAACATAATAACCGGCGGTGATTCACTACGAGACTCATAATGAATCAATTCATTATCAAGATGCGAATGTTCATTGTTCTTCAAGACTCCCACAATTTTTTCTTTATGTTCATCGATGGGCACAGTGTCTGGAAAATCATGTAATCCCTGTGAAAATTCGTTCTTAGGCTCTTTACCATAAGTATGATGGGCCGAACTTTGAATTTGATTCTGATTCTGTTCCTCGTAGTAGTCGCTGAATGGAGAAGTCTCTTTTTGGGTGGAATTCCCAGAAGATGTTGATGTTAAAGCGTCATCTAAATTAAATGATTATTTTATATTTACTTTCAACATAAAGCTTACTATTATCATCCTCTTCAAAATATTCAACCGCTCTTTTAACATTATTATTTCCAGATATAACAACTTGGCCCTTCGTTGCATTTTCATTCCTCATCATTATATCACTTCCATCCATTAACTCATCTTCCAAATCGTCTAGATCACCAACATCCATCTGAAATTATAGATTTTCAACTAAATCCAGATATTCCTCCCAAACCTGATTAGTCTCCTCATCTCCCATCAACTCCTCATAAACACACATTAACATCGATGCAGGATCTCTCCCTCTCAACTGATTTCGAGCCATTTGTCCCATTCGGTGAGCAGTTGGGCGTGTTCCGGTCATCGCCACTGTTAGAATATTCACCAATGAGAATAGGTCCACATCTGCGGCTTCTTCTGCACCGGCGGCTCGAAGGACAGCCCCTAGGCAGTAGACAGCAGCGGCTTGCGGGTCTTCTTCCCCTTTTGCCCATTCTGGTGGAATGTAGCATGGTTCGACTTTTGTACTTGCAACTGTTTGGATCTGAAAATTTTCGGCTTGCAAAAACAATTGAAGGTCTGCAGAAAATGCGAAAAAAACTATTTTGAACACTTTCTGCGAGAATTTTCCTTATTTTTTGAAGTTTTTGCTGTTAATGCTATTTTTAAATTATTGAAAAATATCGCTTTCAAATGCTGACCTAAAAACCCAAGTGTTCGTGGCCTCTGCTTTGTTTTCAAAATTGTGCAATAATCCATTATCATTTATGGAACATGCCTTTTATAGGTAATTAATATCCAAATTAATTATCCAATTGAAAAATTAACGAAATATTTAATTCTATGCAAACAAATAATTTATCCCTATTTTTTAGTCCTCGAGTATTTGGTTTTCTAGGTCATTAACTTAAAATTCCGATTTTTTTTCAGAATTTAGAAAATAATCAACAATTGAATTTTTTTACATAACATTTAACTAAAATTTAAAAGACCTACCAAGATTTGTCCTTTAGCGGTGATGAACAAATTCTCAATATCAAAAACGATTCCCCTTGGACATGGTGGAAGCTTTTCCGACGCCGACACGGCCACCGACAGTAATTCCGGAGCGTTTAGTCCATAACCTCGAACCTAAACGAAATAAAGAGGTTTTAGATTTTCCGAATATCTTTCTTACCTCGATAACTTCGGCAATACTTATGTGCACCTCTTGAATACTCATATTACAGGAATTTTATTAATTCTTTTCAAGAAATATTGATTAGTTGTTGTACTTTTTTGCGAGTTTTTGTTTAGCACATCTGAAAGAACCAAATTTTGAAAAGTTGAAAAATGAAAAGAGTAATCAGGAGAGTAAACAGTAAATACTAGGACTTTTTTCTTCAAATATTGATTTTCCTTCGCCAAGAAAAATATATCGAGAGAGAATTGTCTAAACGTTTCCTTGTTAAATGACCCGTAAACTTGTTCCATTTAAAAGTACAGAAATGTTGCAGATCGAATTTTATAAACAAAAAGTTGATAACAAATTCACGTTTTTATGGCGATAGTGTGCATATTTGTCGACAAATTGTTAAATATCGTCGTCTGGTATGTATGTAAAAATTTTGAATCATAAACAGGGTGAATACATATAGAATTATAATAATAATAATACACTTTTAAATTGCCTGAGAATCAATAATAATGATTTATGCGAAAACCGTCTTTATAGCGGGAGAATTGGAAAAGTCTTTAAAAGAATAAGTTTTTGGTGAGAAAGCTGGTTATGTAACTGTGGAATTATATATATGACTGTATAGTAGGCGGAAAATATTGCTATGATGGTGACTAATGTGTAAAAATGGAAAAATGATAAGAAAAATTAAAAAAAAAATAGTATTCGAAATTTCGCTGAAACTTTTCAAACGAACACTGTTGGTGGGGCAAGACCAGTGTCAAATAATTCGTGTGTGTGCCTTTAAGATTACAGTAAGATTAAATATATTTAAATTTTCCAAAGCATATGGCGACTTTTATTTTAAAAAATTCAAATTTTTTGAAGAAAGAGGTGTATTTTTTTTTCAAAATTTATTAACTAAAATTGGAAAAAAATTCCAATTTTTTTGAAATAGCTTGAATCATATGAGATTAACGCTAAAATGTCAGATGGAAACGATGCACCCTTTTAAAAAGATACAGTAATTCGAATAATTTAAAATAAAATCTTTAAGACACTTACTTTTAAGAAAAAAAAATTGAAAAATGACTCAACCACAAATGAAACACGTTTTAAAAATAAAAATAAAAAGACAAACATATAGTTTCAAAAATCATGATAACAGTTTTGTTGAAAATTATTTTTTTTGCATTTCAAATTAAAAAACGATACGAAATAGGGGTGGTCTCACTGCGCGTTTGTTGCTGTGTTTATGTACGTATATGCGTCTGTCTCTATGCATTTTTATGTGTGTGTCCATAGCGAAAAAGGTGAGTCTCTCTCTTTCCCTACCTGTCCTCTCTCCACTCTATTCCGAATTCGGAAAAAGAGTTCCTTCGAAGGGAAAGAAGAAGAAAAGAGAGAGTGAAGAACGGAATGAAGGACGGTTGGTTCGAATGAATGGTGATGATTGTTTGCGTCTGTGGGTCGTTTCTCTTCTATCTAACTGTATCCATGTGCACTCTTGGAATGACCAATACAAGCTAAGATCTTCTCCCGATTTGTTCCTTTTTCGGGGGGTGGGGGGCAGATTTCTCTGAATCTTTTTGGTATTTTCAATCTATAGCCCGGCACGATCCTGTTCAGTTTTTTTATGCGAAAACAAATTTTCACCTTCTCGTATACGTTGTAAATCAGTTGTTTTAACACAAGGATGTGACAACAAGATGTCAGCGAACAACTCAGAGAATCTTCGCCCTACTACTGTAGAAGCAAACCGATTCCAAACGCGCTCTACTGACAAACCTCGATTTTTTGGGGTGATCCGGTGCACGGACAAAAAAAATTATTTTTCATAATTCGTCCAATAGATACTAAAAATGCAATTATAACTCAAAAATAATATTTGAAACACGTACGGACACGGAAAAGGCAAGAGAAGCTTGCGAAAACAGTGGTGCGCGTTTGGAATCGAATTGAACGAACAGTAGCTGAATAGACCTCAAATTTGAATCCTTAAGATTTAGAAAATCAATGAAAAATATACTTAAAATATATATAATTTCCTAAAGGCATTAATTAAGCAAAAAATGCATATAATTAGAAAAAAGAGGCTAGAACAACTTCCGAAGGACTTGATTAATAACCTAGATGCTCAAGTAGTTGAGTTTCTAGGCCATAATCCTAATTTCGTTGAAAAGTGCCCATATTTAATCAGACTTTTAGTTTTTTTTTTCTATTTTCCACGTTTTCTAATTAATAAATCACAAAAAATCTAATTTTCAACTTTTAACCACATAAAAAATGATGCAATTCACTTGAAATACATGTCCTTTTGAAACAAAATCAAAAACAGAATAATCAATCAAACAATCAGTGGGAAAACAACATTTCGGTGAAAAATGTATTATTCTCTGTCAGAATAACAGAAAAAATGTTTTGCAAAAAAGTCAGAAGGAGAAAAAAACGAAAAAAAACATGTATATCGTTCATCCACTATTGACCCAGATTTCACTAGTAAATCTTCAAGTTTTTGTTCTATATTATGCAATGAAAACCATATAATATGCGTACTATGTATTATTGTTATAATATTACCACGGAGAAAGAAGTTTTTGACATTTCGATTCGAGAATAAACAAAAGAATTATTATAATAAATACATAAAAAGTGGGAGTTAGTTCTCTACCAATAAACAAAATGGCGTTTGTGGAATTTTATAAACAAAATTGATATTTTCAATATTTGTATTTTGAACTTTGAAATTTATTATTATTCGCAATTGTGTACAAATTCAAGTGGATTGTGTCGAACGTCGAGTTCTAATTTCTCATCTTGTTCATCGGTGTGTACTTTGTCGAGATCGACATTTTTTGTCTCTTGCTGAAAATTTAAATATTGAGAATTAATTTTTAAAAATGGAAATTATTATATACCAAAAAGAAATATGAGAGGAATAAATTAAACGTTCCAAGTATGACAACTGTCACGTAAACTGCAGGGGACCACCAATTGTTGGCGTAGTTTAGCTGAAAAAAGGCTTTTATAAATCGACACGATTTTTCTACAATTATAAAGTGTAATCTAATTCTTAATTTGTTTTTTAAAGACATTGCCTCAGGTCAAATGATCAAAATTCAAGACATTAGAATAGGAGCTCATAAAGATGATAATAACAATGCGAATGCTTTGTGGCATCTATTTGTCAATGTGCTTTTGCATTCATTTTTAAAGGAGAGCTTTACGGAGATAATACATGTACCTTAAATGAAAATAGACTTCATTCTCATTCCAAATATGTTTTTAAAATTTTCTAAAGTCACCTAGAAGCCGAGAAAACACTCCTCAAAAAATAGCCTAGAAAATGTGTCCACCGGCGAAAACTAGTCCGCAGGTATGAAAAATAAAAAAATCATTTAAAAAAAGGAGTAATAGAAGCATTCTGCGAAACACGAAAAAAAAAACTAATTGAAAAGTTCGGCCAGGTGGGAACTTTTTCTAGGCCATTGTTTTGAAGTTTATTTTCTGGGCTTCTAGGTGGTTTTAGAACATTTTAAAAACAGATTTGGAATGAGAATGAATTCTATTTTCATTTAACGTACATTGAGTATCTCCCTCCTTTAAATTTGAATCGGGTATGACCTAAATAATTGATGTAGGCCTCACTGAGAGAACAAAGATGAAAAATAAAAATATTTTTCGATCATATTGCCAAACATCTTAAAAATTATAGTACTATTGATCTTAATTATTTTTTTCAACTCACAAACGGTGCCAGAATTGCTCCAACTCTGGCCATCGATGAACATGTTCCAGTGGCGCTTGCACGAAAAGTCGTTTCCATTGATTCAATAGCACAAAGATAACAAGCATCCCATGTATATTCGATAAAAACTGTGCCCAATAAATTGATGATCAGGGTGGCGTAACCCTAAAAATATTTAAATTCATCAAATAATTTTTAAAATATAGTGAAGCTCACATGATAATCAAGTATCATCAAACTCGCCAGCGTTACAAAACAAATAATTGTACAAAATTGAGCTCCTTGATGCAAAGTTCGGCGTTTAAAGTTCTCAAACTTTGTGTCAATCAAAAGTAGAAGCAGTTTTGAAAACACTAAAACAATTCCAAAAAGAACTTGATTGATATATAAATCCCCGGATAATTTATTCGAGTTCAAATCATTGGCATAAGCACAAATCGATGCGATGAACCACATTATCCAAAGAACCAACAATTTTTTGAACATTCCTTTCGTTTTCAAAGCTTCAAATATTGATAAGGATTTGGTGACTGGTTCATGTTCCACTGGGACGTAATGTCGTCCTGACAGTTTAGCCATTCGGATTTCACTGTGAATCATTTGAAGTTTACGCCCCTAATTGAAATGGTATTAAAAATTCTGAAAACACAAATACAAACCTTATTATGAAGCCACGTTGGAGACTCTGGAATCACAAAAACAACCAATAACAACGCTGGAATTGTACAAGCCGCACAAACAAACGAAGCGGTTCGCCATTCAGGGAATAAATAGCAAATAAGAGTTAGGAAAATACGTGTCCATCCCCAATTAAAGACGCCTCGAAGAACCATCCTTTGCTCAGGAAGAAGAACTTCCATCACCCAAGTGCATAAAACCGCCAGAATGCCACCAGTAGCAAGACCGACAAAGAATCGAATTCCGAATAAAATGTGTCGGGAAGTTGCCAAACCCGTTGAAAATGTCATTAAAAATGCCAACAATATTACAGAAGCTCCGATTGGTTTTCGACCAAAGGTGTCGGAAAGTGTCCCAAAAAATACAGTGCCTAGAAGAACACCAAAGTACTGGATTTGAGAGAAGAAGGACTGATTGTATGCAGATCTTCCGCAAATCCAATCAAATTCCATCGCTGCTGAATTGAAGGCAGGATTGATGAATGTTAGGTTTTTCTTCGCACAACTGAGATAAATGTCGCAGTTTTTTGTGATTGGGCCATTTCCTGAAATGTTTTGACTGATTGTAATTTCATAATTGATGGGAGCATCGATGAGCTTTTAAAGACAGTGTGCTATTTTTGTTTGTGCGAGCTTTTCTGTTATTAATCGTTAAAGACATGGTGCCACTTACATTTTCTAAGTTTAAAATTTAAATAGTAATGTTGCAAAGGTGCTCTACGACAAACCAACTTTTTCAGAAGGGTTAATGCCATTTTATGACTACTAAAATAATTTTTTTCAATAAAAATAAAAATTCACCAGTTTGGAACGTACCAAGGAACCAAAAAAAACCTACAATCATCATAAAGAACGTAAAACCAACATTATCTGAAAATTTACGAAAGTTTTCGCATTTTTCAGTGTATATTTGAGTTTTTTTCCATTTTTTTGTTAAAATTAATTTTTAAATTCAAATTTTAACATGAAAAATACAGGATATGACAGTTGCTGAAAAAACTATTTTATGAAAATGCAATTTGATTAAATTATTGTCAGTATGAACGTTATATCATGCCATTTGGTTTTTATCTACCCAAAAAAATTAAAGTCTCTCACAAAGTCATGCAATTTTTATCTGCGAGCGTTTGCGCTGCGGTCTTTCAGATAATACAAAATTGTTAATTTGACCATACAATTTCCTGGAATTTTATTAGAGCGCACTTTCTACTTTGACAGCAAGGAACTGGAGAAATTAGAGTGACGCAGACAGATAGCGAAGCAAGTGCGCTCTAATAAAATTTCAGGAAATTGAAATTTAATCAAACTGCTTTTTTTATCAAATTTTTTTTCAGCAACTATCCTATCCTCGATAAATCTATGAAAATTTTTTTTTATCATTTTCCTTCGAAAAATGGTTTTTTCTAAAAAAAAAAGTAAAATCTCGTCAATTTTCATTTCACAAACCCTACCACATTTCCAACTCGGCACATAATTCGAGAAAATCCCGAAAATATTCTGTCCGGCAAAAAATATCGCAAACTGCCAAGTTATTAGTGCCAAAAAATGAAATCTATCAATATTGTATAGCATTTTCGCGAGTAAATTGTTCAGACTAAAAAAAAACCTATCTAATTGTTTCGTTTGTCACAATTTATCAATCAGCTAAGGTCGATGCATGGTCTCTTTCAATTTCTCTTGTGATGTTCTCTGTTTTTTTTGCAAAATTGAAAAAATATATATAAAAAAAGAATTTATTAATTGATACAATTTTCTCTAGAATTAAATATCTACTGTAGTCAAGGGTTCTATTCATTTAGCTGACAGGTATCCATTCTTCTGAATTTCCTTCAAATATTCCGCTGATTTCGTGATTTCCGGATAGTCGGTAAGAATCGGGATTTTGAGGGTTTCAAGCATCCAATGCATCTCAGCGACGTCGTTTACTGTCCAAACGGCAACTCTCATTCCTTTGCGGCGTTGATCCAAGATAAGAGTTCTGAAAAATTATATTATTCTATAAAACTTTCTAACAAAACTCACTGTGAAATGTCCAAATTATTAGTAAGCAACAAATCAGCTCCCAAATACCAAGGAGTAATAGTCTTCAAAAGAAAAACGTGCAAAATATCAATAGCAGCAAAGAGATGTTGTTTAAATCCCGTGTATCGTTGTTGGGTGTTCTCAAGATCGTGGTAAGACCAGAATTTCATACGCCACGTCAATCCAGTCAAAATTTTCTGATTTCCACGTTTAATCCGATAAACAACCCATGGCAAGAAGCTGCAAACGATGGCCTTGTCGAAGAGATTGTATTTGGTGAATAGTTCCGAAATTTGATCGACGAGCTGGAAATAATTGAGAATTTTATGAATTATATTTTTAAAAAGGGGGATTTTTGATTTTTTTTTAAATTAAAAATAACCTCGGTATCAGCATCTTTTACATCAAAAAGCATTCTCATATCATTCTCTACAGCCCATCTGATAACATCCTCCATATCTGGAACCCGCTCAAAACTGACAGGCTTAAAGGAACCGGGAACAGTTCTTTGGAATTTTGCAGTAATGTCACATCTGTCCAACTCCTCACGAGTTTTATCCCTAATCGGTCCCGTCATATTTGTGGTCCTGTCCAAATCATCATCATGCATCAAAACCGCTCTTCCATCTTTTGTCAATGCAACATCGAATTCGATCAAATCTCCACCATCGAGCTTGCACTGAAAAATCTCTATTTTTTCATTATTTATTCTAAAAAAATATTTCAAACCTGTTCAAATCCAGCCAAACTGTTCTCCGGGAAACATTTAGGAGCTCCGCGATGTCCACCAATTTTAAAACCGTTGAAAAATTTGTCTACCTAAACATACATAATTAAATCAAAAAATAATTCGTTAAAAAGCAATTAACTCACAGTTTCCGGCGAACACTTTTGGTTTCTGGTCACATATGTAAGAGATATAAAAACCAGCGGAATGGCGAGTAAAAGAACCGGGCAAACTAATCCAATTACACCAACAACGACAACAGAATAAAGAAGAATTGACTCAGCTGAGTCTTCTAAACGAAAACGACCCATTTTACAGTTTTCTTTGGTTAAAAACCCTGAAATTTAACAATTTTAACAAAAAAAGCAATTTTTTTTGGTCAATAAAACAACTATTACGACCTTCTATTAGAACAAAAAGTGTTATCAACCAAAAACTCGCAGTTATTTGCGGAGTTGCCCTTTATCGACGCGATGTCAAGGAAATAAAAAGAAAAAATAAGAGAAATCGAGGGAACGTGAAAAATGGAGAGACGCAGGCACGCAGAGATGCAGAACGAACGTGAAGAACGGAGCGCAGAGAACTTGTAAAAAGTTAATATTAAGATTTATAAATAGAAAAAAAAAGTATAATAAAATTAATATTTATATACAAAAATTTTAAAAGAATATAAAATAACTACAAAGTGCGTAAAAAAAAATTTATGAGAACCAATGGCCCTGAATAGTAAAGTTCTACAGTTCTAAATAGAATAAAAGTTCTTATTTAATAATTAAATATTCATAGTTTAATGAAAAATATATTAGCAACAATCAAATAGTTATAGATACTCAATTTGTTGGTTCTACTTGAATTAAAATGCGGATTGAATTGACTAGTGTCTTCGCCTTTGGCAAAGGCCCATCGTATAGCCGAGGGATCTGAAATTAAGTTTATTGATTTTTATTATTTCTTTATAGGGTTGATACATCTATTTTCTTTGATCTTTCTTTATTAAATTCAGAATATCTATATTTTAATAAATTTGTAAGAAAAGACCATAACGGATTGTTATTTTTCGGATTTTGAGTTTTAAAGTGACGTCATCAGATATTGAGTGGTGGCACTTAGCGCGAGATACGCAATATTACGTCATGGTGTACATGCCGCAAAGGTGCTTTCGATACATTTATTTTCATAATTTGCGGTTCGACGCATACCTCTTATGCCTGCATATTGACGACGGTGGTGGACAACAACACGATTGTTGTGGCTGAGGGCAACATGTTTGAACCTGTTGATTGCAACATGGCATCTGTTGGGGTTGACAACAAGACGATACCACTTGATTACAACACGCCGATGTTTGAGGTTGGCAGCAAGATGGACTTGGCTGACATCCTCCACCACAAGAACTTCCGCATCCACCTCCTCCACCGCAAGATGACCCACATCCACCTCCTCCACCGCAAGACGATCCACATCCGCCTCCTCCACCGCAAGATGACCCACAAGATGGTGCAGCTTGGCATGGGTTAAAGTTCAATGGCATACATAGCCCACCTTGCTGTCCGAAGAATCTTCCTCCACAGCATCCATTAGATTGTGGTGGTGGTGGTGGCGGCGGCGGTGGTGGCAACGGAGGACTTTGAATAACTTGGTATCCTCTATAAGGTTGAGGTTGATAAGGCACAGGTGGTGGTAGGAATCGAGAAGGAGCAGGTAATGATTGGTAAGGCGGGCTGATCTGAAATTCGAGAAAAACAAATTTATATTTCTTAAGATGATAAATTTAACCACTGCTGCTGGTCTCGACGGAAGGTACGGTATCCTTGGAGCTGGTGAAGGCCTTGGTCTATATGGGACGGTTGCAGGGTTGACTTGAACTCTGAATGGAGCTGAAGGTCTGACTGGTTGTGGAGCGGTGTTTTCAACAGTTGGACCGGTTCTGAAAATAATGGATGGAGGTAGGCTAAAAGAAATTTAATATTAGAGAGAGGAGCATCAAGTAAAAATGCGATCAGTTAAGGCTTTTATGCACCTGTTCATTTAAAAAAATTAATTTTTGTATGAACTTTATAAAAATTTGAAAAAAAAATATTTTGAAACGATAATTGAGCTCTCAATTTCATACAAATTCACTAATTTTGTTCAAAAAATTTACCCATATGTTCCACCATGCGATGTTGGCACAACAACTTGAGGCACTTCTTCTTCCTCAATTCTGAAACCATCATTCATTTAAAAAAATTTTAAAGAAGTTTTTGGTAATAATTAGCCGACCCCTCGTAGTACATACATTACATTATTATTTTGTTACGCAATTTGACATTTAACTGTGTTAAAAACATTTAAAAATTGTAATTGGACGCCCCATTTCTCACCGATCGTCTTCTTTCGAGTCACTATGATTCTCATATTCATTCCCACCTTCCTCCTCATGCTCATTTTCAGTCACCGCTGCTTCATACTCACTTTTAGAATTTCTATATGTTACAAATTATACTACATTTAAACATTCACACATTTTTTCTTAAGCTTACCCAATTTCTTCGACCTCTTCGGAATGATCAGCTTCTAGCTCGCTAAAAATATATTCTCAAAGCTCTAAATTTTATATCCACCCCCAAGCAATTACATTCTTTTTAAAAAGTGGATTGATGACGATTTGGATCCTTATTGGTATAAATTTTATAAGTTTATTTATATCCGACGTTTCGGCGTTTTTAAGCCTTCTTCAGGGATAGAGAATAATTATCTCAAACTTGGGTAATTAAACCTTTAAGGCTTAAAAAAGCCGGAGACGAAATCGTCATCAATCAAATATTCAAAACCATGCACAATAACAAAATCACCAAAACCCCTTCAATCTTTTCAAAAAAAAAATCATACCCTCTACCGTTTTCTATTTCTGCTGAATGATCGTTATCCACATTACTAGAAATTTAAATGTCAGGTGGATAGGTTTTCTTAAAGACAGTGTGTCACTTGATTCATTCCATGCGGAAATTTTTAAAAAATTACAGGAAACCAATATCTTAAAAGCTTTCATTTTGTTACTATTGTTGTTGCTGGCACACTGTCTTTAAGATCTTGGAAATTATGCTCCAAATTTTAATTATAAATTCATTTTTCCTTATTTTTTAAAAAACATACCTATAAGATGAACCTCCAGACGAAGAACTTGGTTGATGATCCTCATCGATATTACTTTAAAAAATTCATCAGAAATTTCAAAAAATGTGAAAAAAATTCTAACCCATAACTCGATCCTCCTTTCGAACTCTGCTCATTTCCACTACTACTAGCCGCTGTCTTATAGTTTTCCCCGCCATGATCCTCTTCCAAATTACTATAACAACCATAAATCACAAGAACTGTATAAAAATATAAAACTTACTTGTAACCAGACCCGCCAGAAACAGGATTCGGTTGCGGCGCACTTACCACCGCCGCCGATGATCCAGTTTCCCCATATCGTTGTCCTCCTTGTTCTTCTTCATCCTCGTTATCTTCCTCCAAGTTATTGTATGAACTTTGACCAGGGTATGATGGCTTTGTATCAATCTGACTGACCTCCTCAATATGTCCTTGATCGACCGGCTCCGGGGCGATTGCCACATTTTGTGATGGGTTTACTGGAGGGCTTTGGTTGCTATTTCCAGTGTACGTTTGACTCGGTTGTGGGACAGGTTCCAATCCTTGAGATCCGTAGACATGTTCCTGCGGGGTCGTTGGTAGTGGGACAGGAGCTGGAGCTGGTTCCGGCTCGGCTGGTCTGTATGAAGGTGCTGGAAGTGGAGTTTCTGGCTCAGATGGACCATAGGAAGGTTGTGGCACTGGTGCAGCTGGTCCATAAGAAGGTGCAGGTGCTGGAAGTGGTTCTGGTTCTTCAGGAACAGGTTCCGGCTCTTCAGAAGTTGGACCATAAGACGGAGCAGGAACAGGAACAGGAACAGGAGCAGGAACAGGAGCATAAACAGGAGCAGGCTCGGGTCTATATGGAGCAGGGGCAGGTGGTGGGATTCCATAGACGTGTTCACGTGGTCCAAGGGCTGAAAATTGTAATTTAAAAAATATATAAATCTTAATGAAACTAACATCCAACATTCACAGGAGCTGGAGGTGGTGGTGCAGGCTTCTCCTCAACATGATCAACCCGTTCATACGATCGATCCTCAGGTTCCTCTGTCAATTATCAAGATACTTTTTAAAAATTGCACCTGAATTAATTTTTAAGAAACTAACTCGTTGAAAACTGTGCGGGTGAGGGTGCAGTGGTTTGTGGTTGAACTGGAATATATGTGGATGGTGATACCATTGGTGGTGAAACTGAAGGTGGGTTAGAAGGCGATGAACTCAGGGGATTAGGTGAACTCAAAAACAAAGGAGCGTTTGAAACCAAGGAAGGAGGCATGGGGATTTTGCGAGAAGCGTACAGTTCGTTGAGTGTTGGGACTGGGGCAGCTGGTGGGACTGGTGATGATGGTAGTGATGGTGGTGGTGCAATGTCAGGGGATTGTGTTAATTGTTCTGGTGAAGGCCTGATAGCCGGTGGTTGAACAGTATTGACTGGTTGAGTAGGTTGCGGTCCAATTGGTGGCTCTACTGTTGGAGCTGACCCTTCAGGAACAGGTATCTCTGAAGCTGTCGTAATAGAAGGTACTGTTATTCCAGGACCGGATGCATATGTAGTAACTGAAGGCATTTCAATAGAGGATGAAGGCATAATAGCCGGTGGCTGAACAGTATTGACTGGTGGAGCAGGAGAATTTGCTCCTGTTACATCTAAAGAACTTGATGAGGTGGTAATCTCATTAGTAGCGCTTGTAGTAAGTGTTGCGATTCCTAGATTTGCCGAAATGAAAGGTTGTTTAGTAAGTAGGGAAGGACTGATCGCCGGCGGTTGAGCACTCGAACTTGTCACAGAGAACATTGTCGATGGTGGTGAGACAGTCTCCAAAGGCTCCGTGACTGGTGGGCTAGGTTCTATTGAAAAACTAGTCTCTCCGCCGCTAGGGTGATAATCAGTTGATTTGGGGGTACTGACAGATGTAATAACCTCCGATTTGGTATCTGGAGGCGGTACTCCTGAACTTGAGGTAATTGGAGGTGTCACACCATCAGTAACAATAGATTTATAGTTTTTAGTGGAGGTAACGTTTCCTTCAGGTTTCACAGGAGTTTGAGTGTTACCACGTGCTATAGACGCGTCAACAGAGGATGTTATTGGTGCAGGTTGAGTCATAACCAAAGAATTTGTTGTTGTAGTCGTGTCAATAGAACTGATCATCGATTGGTTAGTTTTCAAGCTCTCAAAATAACTTGGCGGTGGGATTGCAGCCGGTGGTGAGGCTGTTTTACCTGGTGGTGGGACTTCAACAGAAATCGAACTTATCTCCGGCCGTTTCGCGGTCGGCGGGACTTCCTCTTGACTTTGGTCTTCAGCACCATTGTATGGTTCTGATGGTGATGGGGGTGGCGGTGGTTGTGGTGGACGGGGAAGTGCAATCATCACTGGGACTTCTGGTGCTGGTGGTGGAGGTGGTGGTGGTGTAGCAACAGAGGATGGTGGTGGTGGTGGCACTTCGGATGCTGGGGAATATGGTTCTGGAGATTGTGCTGGGGGTTCTGGTCCATAAGAAGGGGCATTTACTGATGTAGTAGATGGGCTCGGAATTCCATATTCCACTATTGCGGGAGCTGGAGCAGGAGCTGGAGCTGGAGCAGGAGCTGGAGCTGGGGCGGGCGCTGGTGCTGGAGCTGGATATGGTTCTGGTGCTGGAGCAGGAGCTGGAGCTGGAGCTGGTATTGGTGATGGAGCCGGTGCTGGTTCTGGAGCTGGAGCTGGTGCTGGAGCCGGTGCTCGTTCTGGAGCTGAAGCCGGGGCTAGAGCTTGTGCAGGAGCGGGAACAGGTCCTGTCTGTTGATAAGTGTTTCCATCTGATCCAGCCGGAATATAAGTCGGGGAGGGTGCTGGAACTGGAACAGCTGATGGAGCAGATGGACTTGGTGCTGGTGAAAAAGAAGATGATTCATAAGGTGACGAAGGAGCTGGAGATGGTTCTGGACTTTGCGCAGAAGGTGTAACTTGTATCGGTGCTGCAACTGCTGCCGGAGCAGGAGCTGGTGCAGGGCCAGAAGATTCATAATTGCTTGGCGGAGATGGCGATGGGGCGGATGGTCCATAAGAAGACGACTGTGCAGGTGCAGGAGCAGGAGCTGGAGCTGGCCCTGGAGCAGTGACAGAAGCTTCATAATTGCTTGGTGGTGCTGGTGATGGAGGCGTCGGTTCAAAATTGTTTTCGGCTACCAGATCCGGACCAGAAGATGATGTTGGTGGTGGTGCTGGAGCTGGAATTGGAGCTGGAGCTGGAGCAGGAGCTGGAGCTGGAGCTGGAACTGGAGCTGAAGCAGGAGCAGGAGCAGGACGAGCAGCTGGAGCAGGACTAGCAGGCTCATATCCATTGTCAATTTCAGTTGTAGTAACTGGGGAAGGCGCCGGCCCATAAGATGGCCCGAATTCAGGTGGTGGGGAAGGTGGTACAGAAGCAGGAGGAGCTATTCCATAAGAAGAAGATTCTGGTGCTGGTGCAGGAGACGGTTCTTTAGCTGCAGGAACATAAATTTCGGCTGGTGCCTGTGGTCTTGGCAAAGAAATTGTGACTGGGACTTCGGGTGGTGCAACAGAAGGAGAAGCAACAGATGGTTCCGTTGGGGTGAGAGAAGGTGGTGCTGGTTCTTCGATTCTAACATATGTTGGTTCCTCTATATCACCTGGTGGAATGAATCCACTTCCAATCGATGGTAGTGGTGCGATCGAAGGTAGAATCTGCTGTTTCGGTGGAACAGCAACGGTTCCTGGCGCACATGGCAAACAGTTCAATTTCGTGTTTTTCGACTGATCTGCTTCATTGTCGACCGTCGCGTAAGCACCGTACGATCGGATACGTTTTCTTTTTGATGAATCTGTAAAAACAAAGGGGAATGAACAAATAGAGAGCACCCGAAACCGAAACGGGACAACCATTGGAAGGAGACAGTGCGAAGAGAGGGCTTACCTATCGAATCAACATGCTTTTTGGCAATTTGTGATGCTTCAGTACCTGGAACGTTATAAATTTCGGAATGAGAATGAATTTTTTGTGAAAAAAAAAGTTTGCTAAAGACAAGGTGCAACTGGTTATCATATATAGAAATGGAAATTAAATAATAAGATATCAGATTTTGAAAAAAAAAACGTTTTTAAAAGGGTGACACCCTGTCTTTAACATTACTGAAAAAGTCGAGAATTGAGTTATCATTATTGGTAGTAGAAGTAGTTTCAAAAGTAGTCGTATCAGTAGAAGTGGTAGTAGAAGTCTCTGTGGTAGCAATCGAAGCATCTGTTGTACTAGTAATCTCATCTGGAATCTCTGAAAACATCTGGCTGGTCTTCAAAGACTCTGCCCTCGATATCTCAACAGTTGTCGTCCTGTCCGTTGACGCTGTTCTTTCCTCTTCTAACTCCAAATGTCGACCAGATCTTTCAATAACGGTATCCTCCCCTCCGGTCTCGAAATCACCACTCAATGGAGAGTTCATACTAATTTCCGATGGCTGTTTTTCAACATTTTCGTCAATATTCCCTCGCTTCTTTGGGTTAAGAATTGCTCGTGGCATTGCTGACAATCCTGGATTAGAATTGAATAGCTATTAGTTTGAAAGATCATCCAAACCGTCATATCCATCTGGGAATGAATCACCGTCGTTTGAGCTTGTTGCTTGCCAAGCTTCTAGGTTATTTCCTAAAATGTTGAGTTAGATTTGTAGTAATAATTATTGATTAATGTTTTATTGATTAATCATGCTTTTTTTCAAATAATCCAATAGACCAACCTTCATTTCCACCTTCGTAACCGCTTGGCTCCAAGCTTTGAGTCTGAAATTAAATAAAATTTAGTTTTTAATTTTTAATTTGTGAAAACTACATGTTTCGGTTCTCTAGGTTTGACTTCGTCGTCAGAACGTATAGGCGGTGTTTCCACGTTGTCAGAATTCGAAGTTGTATCATGATCTGTGATTCCAATCGGTTTTTTGAAGTATAAAATAGATTTCTAGATATAGAATTAGTAAGAATGTTTATGTCGTCATGGTTAAATAGCACATTGTCTTTAAGACAAATATGTCATTGACTTTCTAAAAAATCTTTGAAATAAATACTTCAAGACGAGTACCATAAAACATTTAGGATCGCTGGACCCAGAACAAATAATTTTTCTTTCTAATTCTTAAATTTACAAACCACAAAAGCCAAAAAACCCATTACCACGATTCAAACATTCAACATTTACAACAATCAAAAACCGGCAAACCTGGTTCAAAAACTCCGACCCCATTCAATCTCGATGGAGCAACTGGTGGTCTTCCAGTTATAACAGTCACTCGATTACCATTATACGTTGTCAGCACATTCCGCGTTATTTTTTGATTTCTTCCAGACGATGCGCCGAGTAGAAACACTGGATTAGATAAAACAACAATTACAAGACTATAACTAGAAATTAGTCCCAATTACAATGGACAAAATGTAGTAAAGCGTTTATAAAAATGTACTTTTTAAAAAATGGGGAGTACCTAAATCCGAAAAATCTCTTTTATGTGGTGTTGGATCATCGTTTAGCCAGGCGCTATGTGTTGGCCTCCATGTTCTGTGAACGGGCTGGAAAATTGAATATTGTGTTTTTTAATTGATTGTTAAAATCGTGATAGTCTTTTTGAAACAAATTACAGTTCCCACTTTATTGTGAAACTCAATTTTTTAAATGGATTCGATTTTTTTAAATCGAAATTTGATTGGTACATGGGACACTGCCTTTAACATCTCTAAACTTGAAAATTGCTTTAAAAAATGTTCACAATTGATCATATTCTTAAAGGAGGGCTTTACGGAGATAATAAATGCACCTTAAATGAAAACAGACTTCATACTAATTCCAAATCTGTTTTTAAAATTTTCGAAGACCGCCGAGAAGCCGAAAAAATGTGCTTCAAAACAATGTCCTAGAAAAAGGGGCCACCTGGCCGATCTTTTTCCGATGAGCTTTTTTCGTGTTTCGTTAATAAATAGATATTATTAGTCCTTTTTTATGTTTTTTTCATTTTTCATTTTTTGAATTTTTCAGGCCTGCGGACTAGTTTTCGTCGGTGGCCACTTTTTCTAGGCCATTGTTTTGAAGCTCATTTTCTCCACTTCTAGGTGGTTTTAGAAAATTTTAAAAACAGATTTGGAATGAGAATGAAGTCTATTTTCATCCCAGATGCATTCATTAGCTCCGTAAAGGAGCTAAAGGAATTTTGTTTTCTAGACCATTAGGGTTCCTGGTTCAGAAATGATGTTTTCTTGAACTACATTAGTGGCCTAGAAAAAATTACCTAGAAAACCAAAGTTTTGACGACACTTTTTTTTATCATCGGTTAAAATATGAATTTCTTACTTCAAAATTAAATTTTTTAATTCTCAATTGTAATTTAATTTATAGTTTACTTTAAATTTCTCAGAAATCTTCAGATTTCAACTCACCGATTGGAAATTTTCGGCATGTTGTTGCGAGCGAGCATACCTCCTGAAATTAAAAATTCTTTCATTTGACATAATCAAAAACCCCCAGAATTGTTGCGGGACGTTCCGCCAATCCAAATCCCAACCACAAAACAATTCCCATCCCCCTTTTGTGGTTTGTTTTCATTGTCTTTTCTTACTTTTTTCCTTCTGGTCATTCATCCCGAACCAATTCCCCTTCTAATTGTTTAATAATAACAACTAATAATAACAGGATCCGTGCGTGGATTTAACTAAACATTCAATTATGACATGATCATCAAATGTCCAAAAAAGGGTCTTTTTGATTCAGGTGGATTTTCTAGACACGGACATGAAATGATTGTCCAACACAAAACAAAACAAATGGATCAAAAGATCCGAGATAGAACTTGTTTTTTTGTTGGTACGGAAAAGACAGTTTTTTTGTTGGTAAACTAAAGTCAGGGGCAGATGCCACTGAAAGCCAGTATGTGTTGGGAATAAGATGTTATTGGTTTCGAATTAGATTACGTCTTTTTTATTATTATTTTATTTGTGACGAATTTGGGCAAGTGAATCAGAAAGTTATGTCATTAGTTACAAGTCTATGTTATTGTTTTTTTTCTGCGTTTTTTTATTGATCTTGTTTTTGTAGTTTTTTGTTACAAAAACGAAAAGCATGTCGGGGGGGGGGGGGGGGGGTTATTACTTTTGTAGTTGATGGGGGTTGAAAGTGAAATTTAGGGGTAATTGATAGGAAGGATCTTAACTACATTTCATTTAAAATATTCAGAATCACAATTCAAAACAAATTAGACAAGAAAAAACTATTTTTTAAAAGTTTCCATTCCCATTAAATGTTACCAAAAACCTCTAATCATGACATTTTTTCGAAAAATTGAAAATCGATATTATCGAGAAGAATTGGCCAACGTTGCTCAAATTGGATACAGATACGGATTTGAAATGAAATTTTCAAATTTCAAGGCGGTTTTAGCCAACTTCTGAAATTCACAATTTAAACAAAAATTGTGTTTAAATAGAAACATGATGAAAATGAAACAAATGCTGGCCCAATTCAATTAGAGATGAAAAATACTCAAATCGTTGAATTCACCGATTTTCATTTTCGACTGTGAAGCTGAAGTTCAAGGCAAAAAATCAAAATTTGAATGGGAGCCCAGGTGGTCCAAACAACAATACCACTATGTAGCTAAATTCAAATAATTGTGTTTCGCGCCAATTCCGACCGCGTTGCACGGACACCGACCGCGTCGCACGGACACGGACCGCTGCAATGAAGCGTGTATTTATCGGTATGATTTCGCATAAATTGCATTGTATTAAGGAGAGAAGGCTCTAATTTTTGAAATTGAAATCTGGTAGGGTCAAATTAACTGATCCACTGTCTTTAAACACAATCAAAATTTTTGAAAACTTTATGAAGGAAACTAGGAGAATTAAATTTCAAAAATCTGCGAAAAATTTTCAAGCAGAGCCACAACTGAGAATTTCAAAGTGGGATCAATTGTAATGTTAATGCGCAAAACTTGAGAGGGTGACATATTTAACTAAACGTTTCCCAACTTGTTGGAAATCAACAAATTTTGAATGAAAATGAAAATGTATTTTTTTAGCCTTTTAATACAAATATCGTACTTAAATAATCTTGAATAGCCGATTCTTAGAAAAATTGTGATTTTCTTTTACTATTGTTTAAGTTTCAGTCCTAAAAACTTGGCTTTTTAAAGCAGCGAAAGCAAACGACCCTTTTAACCTGTTTGCTTACTGATTCTCAATTTTTTTTGTTAAAATATTGAGAATCATAAATTATTAATTATTAATGAGTTTAACAAAAAAAAATTATACTCGGACTCTCATTTTTGCCAAAACAGCTATAATAACTGGCACATTGTCTTTAAGCTAACATCAACGTATACTGAAAGATAATCTAAATTGCTTAGGAACCTAGGTAATTAGTGAAAATAAATATTTTATGGTTTGAATCCCGAAAAAATTTAGCGAAGTACCTATCGAAGACACTATACTAAGGATCAGGAAATTTAATTATTTCTATAATGTGTAACAGTTGTTTTCGACTTCTTAACATTACTATTAAATTCAGTCCGAACTGTCAGAATGCTAGAAGCTCAATGATCATCACTTAATCACAATAATATACATTTTGTAACTAAATAGTAACATAACTGTAACGCATATCCATCATTAGCCGATCATTTCCCACTGATCATAAAAATTTTCGTATTACGTCAGAACACGTTCATACGATTCATCAGAAGGAATCAAAACACATTGGAGGGTTCAATATATTCAGAAAAATGACAAAAAACTGGTAGCTTAATGTAACAAAGAGGATTTTGTATCAAATCGCTGTGAAAAGCTTCATAAGATTAACGGGTCTTACTTAGATGATGGAAAGAAACAGTCAGTGTGGTCCTAACAACAGATGAATGTGAGAGGACGAAAATGGAAAGTGCTCAGAAATAAGAGAAGCTTCGGAAATTATAATCATATTTTAAATATATACCGTCGGAGTATTCAAAACAAAATTATTTAAAATATCGTATTCATTAAATGGTAAACAAGTTTCAAAAAATATTGTCTTTCGAATAGTTAAAATTATTCGAAATTCAAAGCTGAAAATTAAAAAACAATTTTTGAAACGTATTTTCTACAAGTAAATCTTATAAATTTTTTAGGTTCTTAGTAAAATTCCACGATTTAGGACTCGAACTAATATTTTAAGAGACATGAGCTACAAAAAAATCAGGGCTGATATGATTTTTAAAAAATTGGGATACTGTCTTTAACGGCACGAGTAAAAGAGTTTGAGAAAATTCAATAAAACGATTAGGGAGAGACTTTCAGGTACAATTTCAGAACATGATATGAAAATTAAAGAAATAAAAAATGAAATAAGAAATTCTAAAAGTTTGAAATCGCCTACCTTTCACTCAAAACTCCCGCAAAAATGCACAAAAATATAAGAATAAAAAATCTCATTTCAAAAAAAAATGAAGCTCATAAAAGTGCGTTATACTTTCAGAACAACAGACACCGCCAAATTCAGCTTTTTACTACTTCAGATTGTTTGACGCGGTGGGGTTTAGATGTCCGAACAAGGCAGGAAATGGATTTTGGGCGGTGCCAGAACGCATCCTCCCTTCTTCAGCTTTTTCCATATACTAGTTTGTTGATCGGATGCCGCGATATATATTCGACATTTATTCCATTCGCCTTTAGCGATGAAGAAGAGGAAGAAGAAGAAGCAAAAGACAAGTAAGAAGGGAAAAGAAGTTGAATACATAAATATATGGATATAACAATGAAAAGACTTATGATTAGACCCCTTCTCTGGGATGATTGGGGGAAAAATGTAAAATTAGTTAATGATTGGGGTGAAATCAGCTGGAAAATGGCGGGAAGAGAAAGAGATTCATGATTTTTTGAGATTTTTTGATGATGAGTACGGTAACGAGGATTACCAATGTTTTAATGGTCAGCTGAAGTGTGGCGGGATCTCCCGCAGGTTTTTAATGTGTTGAACTGGTCAAAAGTGTAAGTTTCAAACTATATTTGTTTCGAACAAGATTCGGAAACGGATTTTTTAACTGTTTTTCGGGCGAATAGAACGATAAAAACAGTTTTGAGCTTAAAGACATCGCGTCAAGTAATATCATCCAAAGAAGAAGGGTAATCCCAAATGATAGAGTTCGGCGCTTTAAAATAATAGTGCTCGATAACTGACACCCTCCCTTTAAGTCGAAAAAATCGATTTACCAAAATTTTATTAATTGAATATGAAAAATAAAACATTTTTTGGGAGCTCTTCGTTAAAATCTTGCTTCATTCAGATTAGCAGCATCAATTCTTTAAAATTTTCTAAGACCACGAAGAAGCCGAGAAAACGGTCTTCAAAACAATGGCCTAGAAAAAGTTTCCACCTGGCCGACCTTTTTCCTATGAGCGTTTTTCGTGTTTCGTTAATAAGTATTTACGCAGAATATTTTTATTAGTCCTTTTTTTTATGTTTTTTGCATTTTTCATGCCTGCGGACTAGTTTTCGCCGACGGACACTTTTTCTAGGCCATTGTTTTGAAGCCCATTTTCTCGGCTTCTCGGTGATTTTAGAAAATTTTAAAAACAGATTTGGAATGAGTATGAAGTCTATTTTCTTCCAAGATGCAGTCCTCGGCCCCGTAAAGTCCTCATTTGCGTCCAGATTTTCTAGAAATTCTCAAACTATTTCAGAATCTTAAATTTCTAGTTAATCATTTTTCACATTCGATGTTTTCCTGCTGTCAGTGAAGAGCGAAGTGGAAATTTGGAAATAAACCAGTTCAGGTGTGTTTTCAATGACTCCAGATAACACTGTTCAAAATCTTAACTCATTTCGATGTCTGGCTTCATTCGTGAGAATTCGTGAGACTGAAGTAGTCCGTTTGAATCTTGTTACTTCACATTCAATGGTTCCGATGAAAGGCTATGAATCTTAACAACATCAAACGTCTTTTAGTAGAATGTTACCTAAAAATGCATGGGCTTACATTTTTTCCCGGTTAGAAATTAGAAATTTTACTGAAACTAAGAAGCTTAAAGTGTTTGTTTACTGATTTTCAATTGTTGTTGTAATCTATTCAGAATCACCTATTATTAATGAATTTCACAAAAAAACTTTTTTTCTGGGTCCAAAACAGCTCCCGAAAGAGTGGTGCCACCAACTGCTTTTGGGGTGGTGCCACCAACTGCTTTTGGGATTTTCAAGGACCTTTTTTGGCAATATAAAGCTGTTAAACTGATTTGTTTTGCTGACTCCATTAATTATAGGTGATTCTGAGTCTATTAATACCAAAATTGAAAATGAGTAAACAGACACTTTAAGAACTTCATCTTTATATTTAATAACAGTAAAATTCGCTGCACCAGTCAATAAAACAGCTATTACTTCCTTATCCATTGACATTACATGGTTTACATATGTTGTTTTTAGACAAATAACTTTGATATGTCTAACTTATGCAGTCTAAAGCGAAAGTATGAATAGAATTCAATCTTTTCTATGGAACGGTTTTCTGTCCAATTAATCTAGAGTGTAATGCTGAATACTTTGTTGTTTTGACGTTGAATATACAAGTTTTCCATGTGATCTGTTTAGATGACTAGATAGTCTTGAGAAATGTTGATTTTCAAAGATGCTTCAAGAAAACAATTTTCAATAGTCCTCCTGAAAATATTGTTTTCTTTATAAATGGAAAAAAATACTTTTATTGATCTTTCCGGCACTTTGCCAACTTCAACTACATAGAGCTTATTTTTGGCAAGACTCGGTGATTTGACACATAAGGAGGTTTAAGGATTTCCGGAAAGGCAGTATGTTGTTTTAAATAAAGCGTGTGCTTCTTAAAGGCAAGGTTCTACTAATTTTAACATATTTATTCGTGTAATGTGACATTGGCATTTGAAGTTTACAATAAACAGTCCTTCAATATTTTCACTGACATCATTTTAAACAACAAACAACACCCGGTCTGAAAATTCCCACAAAATAGATTCTAATCACATTAACTTTGGCAGCAAAGTACAGTTGGTTTCAATTCAAAATTTGATCCTAAATAGTTTTGATTTCTGATTCTGATGTCCGAAAACAATTAAATTCAAAACCAAAGTAACAAACTGAACCCTTTTTTTCGTATCTTTCAAAAAAATAGTCATGCATTCTTTTGTTCTAGGAAATATGATAAACAATATTACACAACGAAGAACAGCCAATAAATAGCCTTAAACTTGACCAAAATACGTACAATTATGGTGAAGCGTATTTACAGATTTTATGTTTTTTCTGGTACACTGTCTTTAATATCTGGTACACTGTCTTTAACATGAGTATCCTCCAATTTCATAGGTTCCACTTATCAAAATCTGTTTTCTAATCAAGTCCTTCCAAAAATTATCAATCTAAAACGAATTTTCACAAAAATAAACAGCGACAAAATCAAACGTTCGTAAATCAAACCATTATCTTTACTCTATTCCTTCATAAAGTCACGAGATATTTCGTTTCACAAGAAAAATGGATGCAAAAAGAGGCTGGACGAAAAACAGAAAAACGATACGATATTTAAAGGTATTATCAATCATCATTGCATCTTTAAAAAACGTTATATCATCCTTCAACTTTCATCAATGATGCAGTTGAAAGACCTATCGATTTTTCTGTTTACAATTATTTTATTCGTTGTTTTAATAAGTGAGTTTTGCTGTCAAAATCTTAAATTTTAAAAATAAGCACTTTTTAGAAGAATCCGAAGCTGAGGGAAGTCTCCTCGACGCATATTTCAAGCATCAAGCGGCAAAGAATTCAATCTCTTCTCAAAGGCTATTGCAGACAAATGGAAGAAATTCGCCTCATAATAATAATGATAATCATCATAATGGTGGTTTGGTTGATGCCAGAGAACCGGTGAGTAGTAATGTCTTGTAATTATGTAAGTGTCCAAAACCGCAAGAAGGGGGGGGGAATCTTTTGATTTCAGATATTTTCCAAAAATTTTCTGTCTTTTTAGAAGCTAGAGAAAATGAAGCTAAAAAACATATTTTCGAAACGATGGAACACTGCCTTTAAGTATTATCAAAGTAGAAAAAATCAAAAAATTAAGCGGGGGCAAAGAATTTGTTTTAATTTCAGGGAACTTTCCTAAAACATAAACCACCACCATCAGCGGCATCAGGTAAATTAAAAGACCAGAAAATAGCCCATCATCAACATGATTTCCACGCTGTCAGAGTCTTACGAAAAATGAAGCGATTTCAACAAGTGTCAAGGAACTGATAAGTGTTTTTGAGAAACAGGGCAAAAATATTTATGCTTACGACAATGTATGTATTTCGAAATAAAACTTAAACAAAATGTGTGCGGTTTGGGATGCGGTTCTCAAATGGATGTTTTGTTCTTGTTGTTGTTGTGATTTTTTGTACATAAATTGAATTGAATTGATTGGAATGTTTTTGAGTTTTACATAACATAAGGAGATTTGAAGAAATGATGAGTGGATCAAATGGACCGCCTGAATCGCGGTTTCAGGTTTTGAAGCAGATGTTGGAGGTATTGGGTCTCGCCACCATCGAAGCTTGCTAGACGGGCTCTGCGGAATCTGAAATTCTTCATTTTGTTTTGTTGTACAAACGAATTTTGAGATTTTTTAAATTGATACAAATTGAACTCAATGTGGAACTGCGCTCATACACCGATAAATTTTTTTCGTTTTTGAAAGGTCATGACTTAAAGACAGTAAGTCAGTTAATCTTACCAAAATCACATCGATAAATACACGCGTCATAGCAGCGGTCCAAAGTTGCAAAAATCAAAATTTGAAAAAAATCAAAATGTGGCCACATATTGGTATTGTTCTTTGGACCACCCCTTCTTTAAGTTGTGTTGAACTTTATAATTTTTGGCTCTGCGCGATTATATTTATCCCGAAAAAATGGTAAAAAGTATCGAACCAGCATAGAAAAAGCCTGAAATATTAAAGTGGTGTTCTGTTTGAACACTTTGAGAAATCCTGTATTGAATTTTTTAAATGAGAAAATCATTGAAAATTTGCTGGAAATTAAACTACTGGTAAGGTTAAATTTTTTGGGTCATTAAAATCGTACGGAGCCGTATTTGTCAATTAAAATTTGCTCCAATGATGAATTTTGCTGAAATTATCGATTTATCAACGAGAAAAAGACGTATTTACAAAAAAAATGATTTCGGGATAACCCGATATTTCTTTTTTAAATTCATAAGATCTTTGTCGATCTAGTTGTGATGTTTACTCGATATTTCTGAAATTTCAATTATTTTATGATTTATTCAATATATTCTATTTTTCAGCAAGAACCTTTTAAAGAAGGGCTTCATGGAGATAATAAATGTATCTTAAATGAAAATAGACTTCATTCTCATTCCAAATATGTTTTTAAAATTTTTCTCAGACCACGCAAAAACCGAGAAAACGCGCCTCAAGACAATGGCCTAGAAAAAGTGGCCACCTTTTTCTAGGTCATTGTTTTAAGGCGGCATTTTCTCGGCTTCTCTGTGGTTTTATAAAATTTTAAAAACAGATTTGGAATGAGTATGAAGTCTATTTTCCTCCCAGATGCATTCATTAGCGTCGTAAACCCCTCCTTTAGTTTCATTGCTGAAATAAATTTAAATTTCAGAACGTAGTGCAATAAAATGATAGATTTAAGTATCAACGAAACAAAAAATCATTAAACAAACAATGAGCTACATAAGAACAACGTGACCTTTTTTTGTGGATTTATTAGTCTAATTATTTAAAAAGTCACGTGTTTAGTGTTTATTCATTCCTATTATTCATCATAACAAAAAGACCGTTCTTAAAATCATTAAAGATTTATCAACATGTCGACGGTAAGAAAATAATAATTTTCGTGGGAGATAATAAAAACGATTTTGTTTCAAATTTAGGATCGTTCAAAAGCAAGAAACTTATCAGCGAAGAAAGTCGAAGGTGGCGGTGGAGTTGAAGAAGAAAAATGGTACCACGGGATGCGTCCACGTCGAGATATAGAGCTTCTTCTCATTGAAGAAGGCGACTTCTTGGTTCGTGCAACGGATGGCCGAATTAACAAAGTGGAGATCGTTTTGTCGGTCAAGTCATTAAAGCATGGATTTTTCCACCTAACCCTTGTTTACAACGAAGGAAAATGGCAGCTTGGCATCACAATGAAGGGGAAGAAAGTGCAGAGATTTAATACAATTCCAGAACTCGTTGAATTTTATAAATCACACAAAATCAGGGGTGGAATTGTTTTGAAACGAGGAGTTCATCGCCCAGATTGGCTTATAAAGCATGAGAAAGTGTTGTTCGATGAGAAGAAGGATCATTTGGGAGCTGGGAACTTTTGTACGGTCTACAAGGGAAAGTACGACAAAGGAGATCAAGTGATTGATGTGGCTGTCAAAATTTGTCATAACAATACCAGTCAAATGGATGGAAAGTCATCGGATGAGATTCGAGCAGCTCGGGAGATGATGTTGTCAGAAGCAAAGGCGATGAGTCATTTTGTTCACAATTTTGTTATTCAGGTAGGGTTATTTATTATTCCATAAAGCCCACGAGAACTTATATTCAATAAGCAATTTCCAGCTCTTTGGCGTAGCATGCGATCACCCTCCAGTCCTCATCGTCATGGAATTCTGCCCCGGTGGGAGTTTGGACAAACATCTCTCCGCCCAAAAGGACAATATCGAGGAAGGAGAACGACTCATCTATATTGTTGAAGCGGCGGTTGGGATGCGTTATCTGCACCGGAATAATTGTGTCCATCGTGACTTGGCAGCGAGAAATTGTCTCATATCCGCGCAAGGAACTATCAAAATTTCGGATTTTGGACTCTCGAAACTCATCGAAGGGGATAAGGAAGAGGAGGCAGTTGATGAAGAATCACCACAGATTCCTTTACGATGGATGGCGCCGGAATCTTTGAAAAAGCCGAGGAAATATTCGAAAGCTTCTGATGTTTGGTCATTTGGAGTTCTGGTTTATGAGGTATTTCACTAATATTGGATTTTATAATTTATAATAATTTCTAGATTACGAACAATGGCGAGAAACCGTGGCCCGATTGGCCAGCAAAGAAGATTGCAACATTCATTCGAAAAGCGAATATGCCTTCACTTCCAGCGAAAACGGTTCCAGAGTTGAAAGAGCTTGTTGGAAAGATGTGGCAATTGAACACTGTTGATCGTCCAACAATGCGTGAAGTCAGCAACAAGGTTGGAAAGATTTTGAAGAAAGTACCAGCTCCAAAACCGAGCAAGTTTGCATTGAATAAGCTGCCAGGGGTCGAGAGAACTGTTGGAGTGAGTGTTATGAACATTAGTTTTTTTTCTAAACTTTATTCTTTTAGGACGCTAATATCAACGATGATTACACTGATAACCGTGATTCGATTGATTCGGTGGTTCCTAGTGGACCAACAACGCAAAAGTGGGATCCAATTTTTTGGTGATTAAATGTTCTAATTGAATTTTCTTCAGGTCTACAACTGAGGAAGACAACAAGGTTATTGCTTCGACACGCCAGTGAATGCGGGTTCCGAAGATATTATTTTTGTGTGATATTATTTTCAAGAGAAATAATAAACATTTTCCTCGTTAATATCTGATACACAGTTATTGTTAGGGAAAAAAATAGAAATTCTTAATTATTTTACTATTTTTCAATTATTTAATATTTTTAGAAACAAAGTAGTGTTTTTCTGAATCCATAAAAGCAAGTACATACGGTTGGAATATTAAAAAAGAAAGTGCGCTCTACGGTAATTTTAAAAATTTGAACTTTAAAAAATTTTAAATTTTAAAACTTTAAGATTCGAATTGCAGGAATATTAAAATTTTGAAAATTAAGTAGCTGTTTAATAATTTTATAGTAAAAGGTGTGTCCCTTTAATGAATACGGTATTCTCCCTAGAGCGCAGTTTCTGTTTTAATTATCTGAAGCCGTTTCAGCTTCATTTTCAGTAATATTTTGTAATATCGGATGTGAATTTGTGAATAAATCGCTAATAAATTAATAACTCATTAATGTCTCACCTATAAACTGGAATACAAATGTAATTTTAATTTTATGCATTTTTATACATAATTCTTATAATTTCAGATTTTTGCGCTTTGTTTTTCTTTAATTGCTTTTTTTGATAGTTCAAAATTTCTTCAAATTGACAAAAAAAACAAATTCAAATCTCGTTGACACTTTTCCTTTAACAGCTCCTCCCCAACATGAATTTACGTAATTAATTACCTCGGCGACAAAATCTGATAAATATCGTACGGCACTGGTGTGACAACAGCGATGAACAACGCCAAAATGAGCAGAATTGCGAAAAGATTGAATCGAAGCATATTTTCCCAGTCGAAGCTGGAAACGGATTTATTTGCTCAAGAATTTAGCGAAACAACGAGTAATAGGAAGCAGAAAATTATGTTCTGCAAAAGGAATATGTATATAATTAAATGTATCCTATAATTTTGAAGAACATAATTATAGGGTACTTTTTCAACATTTAAGAATATGTATTTAAATTCCAACAGTTTCAAAAACTAATAATTTAAGAATACAGCTTATACATATTTTCTGAAACAAAAAAATAGAATAAAACAAGCACCGAACATTGAAAATCGAGAATATTGCCAATTAGAGACGTTTTCTCATGTTATTACGAATTTTTCTCAATGAATTTATTATTGGAAAATAATCGGGCGATTCTCATCAAGTTTTGAGAAAGATGTCCCATCGAAATAAGTAATTTCAAGAATGTTTTTCATTTTTCGTTGGTTTTATTTATTTTTAGAGAAATGTTTATTCTTTTTTTTTTAAAAAGCTGCAATTTTTAACTGAAATTTGGATAAATATAATGCTTGGGAATACCTGAAAGAAATTTCAGCATTTTTATCGGTTTATAACTTCGCGAAAAATTGTTTATTTTTATGAAAAATATATTTTTTTAAAGCCGATAATTTTTCCATACGAAATAAACTATAATTCATGATAATCAGCAATTTTTGCAAAAAAGCTATAGTCCAACAAAACACACTTCAATTCAAGTATTAAGGAACATGCTCCGAAGAATACCCATTTTTGCTAAATGCAGCATATGGTTTGACGTAAAACTATTTTCCCAGACTTCGAACGTTCAAAAAAAACGGATAATTCAGAATTTTTAGAAAAAAATATAGCGATTTGCACATTATCAGAAGAATAATCGGGAAGAAGTGTAAAAGAAAACAAAATTAAAATAAACGTCTGGATATATCTGGAATGTAGAAGCTACTGAGCCGAAATTCAAAAAATGTCTTTTTAAAGGAAAGGTGCCACTTACTTAATCAAATTCATTTTTTTTTTGATTTCTAGACCTGGGTAATCAATTGAGCCCATGCCTTTAAAGAAACTCAGTTTTTTTTTAAACCGTAATCCAAAATAGAAGTTATGTTTAGCAAAAATAAGTCTTGTTTTCAGCAACTAAACGTGTTCCCATTAATATTTGAATGGGGGAGTTTAGAGTAATAAGTCAGAAGCTCGTCGCTCCTTAAAAACATTTTAGGGAAATGGAGCTTCTAATTTCGGTTTTTTTGACGAATACTTTAAACTAATTTCGCACAATGAACAACAGGAAAAAATGGTTTTGGTACGAAAGAGATCTCCATATTGAACTTTTCGAAACGCATGAGATAAGTATTATTTTTCAACTGGATATATATTTTTATGTAAAATTACAGTATTTTTTATTTATTTTCAAGCATGATAATATCCAATAATGATGAAATTGAGCATTTAAGTGAAAATGATCCGAATTTTTTAAGAAGAAAGGTTAAAACCAATTTTTCAAGCGCCCTATCTTTAAAGGAGGACTTTCCCGAGATTATAAATGTACCTTAAATGAAAACAGACTTCATTCTCATTCCAAATCTTATTTCAAAATTTTCTAAAACCACCCAGAAGCCGAGAAAACACGCCTCAAAACAATGACCTAGAAAAAAGGGCCACCGGCGAAAACTAGTCCGAAGGCATGAAAAATCCAAAAAATATATAAATTTAAATTTAAAAAACGTAAAAAAAAGACTAATATAAGCATTCTTCATAAATATTTATTAACTAAACAAAAGCTTATAGGAAATAGTTCGGTCAGGTGACCCCTTTTTCTAGGCCATTATTTTGAAGCTCATTTTCTCGGCTTCTAGGTGGTTTTAGAACATTTTAAAAACAGATTTGGAATGAGTATGAAGTCTATTTTCATTTAAGGTGCATTTATTAGCTCCGTAACGTTCTCCTTTAAAGCATAATTTTAGTGGTTAACAAACTTTGAAAAAATTACTGTAACAAGCTTGAAAATTCAAAATTTAAAAAAAGCCATTTATCCAAAGAAAAATATGTTGAATGAGGTTGACGAAAGGGAGGTCGAAGATGACAAAAATAGGTTATTGCTCATAAAATGTGGTAAAATTGGGCAAAAAATTGGAAAACATGTGTCACAACAATTTTTCGAGAATAATGTGTCCTTTCTTTGTTATTGGCCACCACGACAAAATCTCGAAAAAAAGAGGAAACATCACAAAAATTCCAAGATGATACATTTCCTCTTGGAATTGTTTCTTTCAATTCAAACTCTTTCAAGTGTGAGCAAATCGAGAAACAAAAAAGAAGAGAATCTCGGAGACAAAATATATACATATAGTTTGTATGTTTTTTTTTCTCTAATTTCATTTTTAATTAGTGACGAAAAAACATGTGAGATTATACTACTTCTCTCTTCCTTCTTGTTCATCATGAAGTGGTAATCCGGTGGAAAGGGGGGAGGAGGAAGAAGAAGGAACGAAAAAAAAACTAATTATACGACGAAAATCTGCGAATAAACAAAATTTGCGGGTGTAGGTAGATTTTACGGGTGTCGTCTTATCTTTACTTGAAATCTGATTTTAAGGCTTGAGTAAATGATCAAAAATTGGAAAATGACGATGATATTTTGAAGATCTATTTTATTATTATTTTTATTTCTTTTAAATTTAGAATAAATTCAAAAAAAATGTAGAAAACTCTTCGTTTATTAATTCGATGGCCTAGAACACCGGTTCGCGGCCTAGAACACCGGTTAGGAATCTATTTTGTTCCAAAGTTCGGAACTACTCAAAATACTTGTTCAAATTGTGAATTCCCGTTTAAAACGCGTTTCTCGAGTCGAAAACCTGAGAAACCAAAAAAATAAAAAGCAAAAATCTCACGAAACCATTCCCACGATCGAATTGTGAGAGAAACATCTAATTTTGCAACTTCACAAGAAAGAAACCAAAGAAATCACTTTCAACTACTCCTTTTTTTCCATCATTCTCAAAATCCCACCAAGAAAAAAAGATTAGAGAGCACATTCATCAAATAGTTTCCAATTCCCGCCAAATTGGAGCATTGTTGGTTTCCTGTCAAAATAGAAAGAAAAGAAGATACATCCCAAATAGTACAAAGTCACGAAAGAAAGGAGAAAATGACGCTGACATCATTTCTCGTATTTATTCTATGGGAATAAATATAAAGGAATATTTTAAAAAAATTCCAGATTCCTCATGGGAGCCACAAATTTATGCACGTTTCCCCATGAACATCGGAAAACCCTTCAATATTCACGAACTACTTTATTTATAAAACAAAGAAAATCATACGATTCGCAGCTAGAAAAATAATCTCTCTCCAAAAAAAAATACAAAACTTAAACCGGCCATGCCCATTGTCCCTTTGGCGCCGCTTCAACAAGTGGCTCCCAAGCTTTCGAATCAACAATTGCTCTGGTAGTCTCAAGTTCATATTCCGCTTGTTCGATAACTTCTTCGATTTGACCCATTCCGATTTTCTGCTCGAGTCTTTCGATATTTGTCTCAGATTGAACAAGAGCAAGGCGTTGTTTAACGATCTGAAATTGAGGATTTTTTCGTCGAACGACAGATTTCAGACAATTCATTACGTTTTCAGTATATTTTCTGTATGCAGCATCTTTTGGAATCTGCTCCAAAGCACGCAAAATTCGGCCATAAACCACAGTCAAAGCACGATGTGGGTTTTCATTGACGAAAAGTCCTGTCAATCCGGTGGTCTGAAAAAAAGGTATTTCTATTATATTTTTCGATGTGTTTATAACGTTCTTGGCACTTTTTCAAAAACGAATTTTAGAACTCAAAATGAAGAAAATTCAAAAGAAATAACTATTTTTTAAATTATAAATCTTCGCGATTTCAATATCTATTAAATTTTATCAAATTTTCCCTCACCTTCTTATGAAAACCCTCCGAAACCTTTGATCTAGCCTTAAATCTATTAATATACGGATTCTCGTACATGGTACGTTGTTGGGTTGCGCGTCCAATGACGCTTCTCAACAATCTTGCCGACATACTGAAATTTCTTTCTTTTTGCTGTAGAATACCTCTGAAAGTCAAGAGGTATAAAAATGTTCGAAAACATCTTCCAAAAATATCACCAAAGTAACAAAAAATGATGAAACAAACATTTTTAGCACCGGAATATAATGAACCGAATATCTCAGAATATCACAAGGCACATCAAATCACAGTTTAGTAGGGTCAATAAATATGAAAACATCAATATATACAAAAAATTTTGCAATTAAATACAAACAATTAAAATAAATTTATGGCGAGCTAACTTGATGTCGATTCTGCAGAATTTGAAAACAACTATCACAAACACGTGCCGGTTTTGGGTTCGATGGAAGTTTGATTCGACAGTCGCTGCAGGTAGCGCAGAATATCTGACCACACCATCTGAAAGAATTGATTGAGGATACATTTTAAGGGGGAAAATCAATTTGTTATCATTTTAAATATTTTCTCCATGAATTTTTTGCTCTTTTAATTTCGCCTCACAAAATCGGTTTCATAACTGTGGACTTCCCTCTGCTGCGAGAGTGTTGGTTAGTGAGAGGCAGTTGTCTGCGTATAGTCTACCCCTCGTTATGTTTTGTCTGCGAGCGTGTCGGTTTTTTAGAGCGCGTTTGCTTGTTTATAAAGCCGAATTTTGTGAGAAGCTAATAACAAAAACCAAATACCTGCAATGATGTTTCCTTCTCGAAAATGTAAATGGTTCATTGCATTGGTTGCAAAAAACCGCCTCCTCGTCTTTCGCCCATTCCGCATCTGTCAAAGGAAGCAGCTCTTCTGTCAATTCAATCATTCTCAATTTCGATCTGAAATTAAAAAAAAACATTTATTTGTCGAAAAATAAATATTATAGACAAGAGGGTTAGTCCGCAGAAATTGGGGTTTCTAGGCCACTTGTTTTTTTTTCTCTATAACTTCTAGAAATCCAAATTTTCGCGCACTAATTTTCAAATGTCTATATTGCGTTTTTGGCTGTTAATAGACATATAATTTATAACTCACTCGCTCAACCTTCCTCCTAGCTCTTCTAAAGCTCTCTCATTGTCGTCAGCTCTTCGCTTCTCCGATTTAATCTTCGAGACCAGCTCAATATTCTCATCTTTTAAAAAGGGCATCTCTTGAAGATCCTTCTTCGCCGCGTTCAACTCCAGTTCCAAGATTCGAATCTTCTCCTCCGCTTCAAACAAAGCTTTCTGCTTAATTTCCAACGTGCTTATTGTTGAACTATATTGTTCGCATTTCTTTTGAAATTCTTCTCGAAGACTGTCTATAAGAGTTTAGTGCAATTATAATAATAAAATGTTCAAGCTCAAAAACTAACCGTCCGCATTATTCTTCTCTTCTAGCCTTTTCGAAACACTCTCATTCGACACTTCCATATTCTCAATTTTCTGACACAAAATGTGTTGTTCCTCATTATAATGATTTTTAAGTTTGAGAAAATCATCCTCGAGCTTACGAATACATTCTTCAGAAAGTCTAAGCTTTTCATACAAATCTGAGCAAATTTTCGTTTTGTCACCGATTTGTTCCTGTGCCAACGATAGACTATCCTCATGCTCTAGAACCTTCGTGGCCAACTGCTCATTTTCAGCTTTCAAACTAATTATTTCATTTTTGAGCTCTGAAATTTCTGCTCCTTCTTGCTGGTCGTTATCTTCTGATCGACGATAACTGACAATCTGAAAATTGGAAATTAATCAAATAATTTTGGATGAAGCAAATACCCCGGATGAAATCGAAATTTCATTTTTCTTATCATTTTGTTTATCAACTTTTCTTCGCGCATCTTCTAGATTCGTTTCCAATTGTCTGATCCTTTCCTCAAGAAAGTTATTCTGGTCCAACAGGACTTTTCTTTCCTTTTCATATTGTTTTTCTTCTGGCTTTTCCTCCACACTTTCATTCGAAACTGTTGGAAGTTTCACATATAATGATAGTTCAACGCTAAGAGGTTGTTCCTGGAAAGTTTTCACATTTATTCATAGAAATATGAGCGAATACTTACTTGTAAAATATCATATTCTATTGCTAAATTGCATTCAATCACTCTTACACCTACAAGCGCTCCAGTAAGAACAATAGCCTTTTCCTGCCTTAAAAACGCCCAATTTTCGTAATAATCCCTGAAATGAACCATTTTTAATCAATTTTCTACAATTTTCACCAACTTCAAATTCACAAAACTTGTAACTCCTTCAAATAAATCGCTGAGCTTTTTCTGCATCATTGTTAAACGAAGAATTCCGCGAATTTTAGATATTGGAGTGCTGAAAATGTATTTACAGAATTTCCAAGGTCACTATAACTTACACCAAAGTTTCTAGGCGATCTATACATGAAATAGAGTCCTTTAAAACATCCGAACATCTTCCAATTTTGGTGATTAGTGACCATAGTTCAGCATCAGGTGTCCTTAGTGCGATAAGTGAACTTTTCACTGAAATTTTTAAAAATTTTCAAAGAGAACTTTACGCAACAAAAAAGTAACCACTCACTTGAAGATTTGAATCCATGAAACATAATTTTCTCCAGCATCATCAAAAGATCGGAAAGCATTTGCGAATCTCCTTCAATTAACCGATTAGAACTTTTCATCGCATCTTCTAATAGTGCTCGAATAACCAATCTTGTTATTGTCTCCAAGTTGGAGCATTCATTATCTAAAATAATCGAAATTATTCTTTTTCGCGATCCTTCAAAACTTTTCAAATACCTCTATGAATGACCTGAGCTCTTGTCAAACGTTGCGGTTCATCTGGAAGTCCCGTCAGAAATGAAAGTGCACTATTACTAGTGAATAGATTCATATACCTGAAAAAAATTAAAAATTATTGTCAGCATTTGTTTTTTTTTAAATAATGAGTTTCCTAAGTTAAAATTAAACAAATATATGTATTTTTCATTACAAAAAAGTTTAAATTTATTTTTAGTAAAAATTTGCTATGTTTTTAGTTTAAAAACGAATAAATTTGTTGAAAAACTGGTTTTGCGCCAACAAAATAAAAATACGGGACGGAGAAACGCAAAGTGCGCCAATGTCCAACACGTGCTGACGCATTATTTTAAAATTCTATTTTTTCAGAAAATCTTGAATTTGAAATTATTTTCAGTTTTCCTAAAATACCTAAAATCATGATTCTTTTATTTTTTTCAAGTTTTCCCCGTTTGTGTTCATAATTAGATTTTTTAGTACTTGAAAAAATCAAATATTTGACGACTCAGAATTACATTTATAAAAAGTTTAAAATTTTCAAAAGTATTTTTCTCTATACGGTCTAAAAGCAACACGCCGGCGCCCTTGCCCCCTTTCTCGTAACCAAATTGTCCAAATGCATCAAATGTGGTCCTTCTTACTGTATAGGCATCTTTTCTCTCCATCCTTTTTTTTTCGCAAAATATCACCTGCGAAATTAATTTTTCTGTACACACATATTGCAAATAATACGTTCTCGGGGTCATAAAAACTACAAATTCTAAATAAATTTCCCGAAAACTTAACAAAACTTTTTGTTTTCCACGTGTAATTTATTTTTCGCACCATTTCTTGCATTCCCCACTCTTATCGCTATTCTTGTACCCGGCTACAAAAAATTAGTAACTAATTACGAAGAAACATTTTAAATAAAATTATAACCTGAAGAAATATTTGAGTATTTTTCGTACAATCGATATGTGGATTATAATAAGCTTTACATTATAAATTCGACCTTGAAAAAAATAAATCCGAATCAAATTTCAGTTGTATCTTCTTCAAATTATCAAAAATAGCTGTTCATTTCGATGCAACAAATCCATTCGAATAAAAAACACACATACATTTTTTATTGATAAGAGAGTACTTCGTCGGTTCGAAGGCCATTTTTATTCTTACACAATATGGGGTGATGGGGCGGCGACACGACTCAATTCACGCTAGACATTATTTTTTACTCTCCGCCGAAATTTGTTACTATCTGTCCAATGCTCTACCCCTCTTTGTTTCTTTTTTTGCCAAAAAATAAAATGAATTAAACTTTTTTAAAAAATCATTTCAGGTAATCCAACATGAGCCACCATCCATTGGTTCAACGTCTCTTGGACGTGAAATTCGACACAAAACGCTTCATCAATCTCGCCACGCATGGAGGAAAGAATTTCCCAGAAGCCGAGGGAAAGAAGTTTTTTGTTGATCATTTTGATGTCACCATTCAGGTAAAATAGGGAAATTTCCATCCTTCTATTAAAATTGAATTTAGGCCTCAATCCTCTATGTCATCATTGTGTTCGGAACCAAATGGTTGATGCGCAATCGTGAACCATTCAAACTGACGATTCCATTGAATATCTGGAACTTCATTCTTGCCGTTTTCTCGATTTTGGGAGCCGTTAAAATGACCCCAGAGTTTTTTGGAACTATCAAGAATAAGGGAATTGTTGGTGAGTCCGAAATCTTTTTTTTTTGATTTTTCTAACTATTTTTATGGAATAGAAGATTGAATTTCGAATCGATATAACAACACTTGAAGTGTTATTATAAAAATTCATAATAAAGTGCTTTTTGAACGAAAATACTGAATTTTTCACCTCGAGATCAAAATTATGGTTCAAATTTTAAGTGAAATACTCGAACTCTTCGATAATTAAAAAAAAACATTTCTTTATTTGAAATTTTCGAAAAACAATACGTTTTAAATAAAGAGTTCAATTTAAAAAAAACGAATTTTCGAAGTTTCGTTTCGAAAGTTTCGATCCCAAATTTCCAAACTACTTTTAGCAGCTTATAAATTTTTTTTCACAATTTTTTATTTAAAATAATGCCCGTTTTTGGCTCAGCAAGTTATCTTTTCCATTTGTTCCAATAAAAATGATTTCGGAACTAAAAAACGGTTCAACAAAGGGTTTTCTTATCAGATCGAAGTACTTGACAGTTATAATGAAGAAATTGAGATTCTTATCTTATGAACATTGTTCTCCGAAAAACGAGATGATCAGCTACAATGAGTTTGAAAGAAAAAGATTTTAAAAGCATATTTTCAGAATCCTACTGCTATGTCTACGACTTCACAAAAGGAGAAAATGGATATTGGGTTTGGTTGTTCATGGCCTCGAAACTCTTCGAACTTGTTGACACATTGTTCCTGGTTCTTCGTAAACGTCCGCTCATGTTCCTTCACTGGTATCATCATATCTTGACAATGCTTTATGCTTGGTATTCTCATCCATTGACTCCAGGATTCAATCGATATGGAATTTATTTGAACTTTGTTGTCCATGCTTTCATGTACTCGTGAGTTTTTTTGTTGTTGTTTTAAATATCAAGGAGAATTAATTGAGAAATCCCAATTTCAGCTACTACTTCCTCCGTTCGATGAAGATCCGCGTCCCTGGAGTAATCGCCCAAGCCATCACCTCCCTTCAAATCCTTCAATTCATCATCTCATGCGCAGTCCTCGCACATATCGGATACTTGATCCATTTCACCGGTGCTAAATGTGATTTCGATCCATCTGTCTTCAAATTCGCTACTTTCATGGATACCACCTATTTGATTCTCTTCGTTAACTTCTTCCTCAAATCATATGTTATCAAGGGAGGAAAGGATAAATACAAGAACAAGAAGGAATAGATTTCAATTGGATTATTATTTAGTGAGAATTTTAATAAGAACCCTGTACTTGTTAGAAATTACAAAAAATCTATGTTTTATTGAATTCATTCGGGTTTCCCCATTTTTTTTTCGTTGCCTTCAAAAATTATGTTTTATTATTAGTGTTTTTTTTTTCTTTTCCCAGTTTCTGAATAAAATTCAACTTATCGAGAAAGTTTCGGCCATGTAGCATGAAGTATTTATACATTTTTCAGGGACTAATTTTTGTTAGGTGTTTTTATGCATAGAGTGCAGAGAACAAAGAAAAGTTCAAATTTTGAATAATTTATCGAACACGAAATAATATTTATGGATTGTATTCGATTGGGAGGTTCTTTCTGCGAACCATTCCATCTCCTTAGAACCATTTACGGCGGAATTGTTTGGCAGCACCATCTGGGGTGTTGGTCCATTCGATGGTGATACGGTCGTTGTTGGTGTCCTGAAAATAAATAAGGATTACTGTAGTTGAATAAAATAACTACTGTATATACATCTTGTCCGAAAGCGAAGGCATCGCAGGAGACAGCAAGAAGAACAGCTTCCTTTGGGTCAAGAACTCCGCATGGTGGCACAACTCCAAGTCTCTTCATGTTGGTGGTGATTCCGAATCCAATACGACGAGCTGATGAGTTGATCACTTTGATGTGGTAGGTGGGCTTGTCATCATATGGAGCATTGAAGACGATCTTGGCATTTGGTTGGGTTTGGATATCACCTGGTGGGAAGAAAATAAAACCCCCCCCCCCCCCCCCCCAAAATTTCAGCTCTCAATTGCCTATGCTATTATAATTTTTTCGATAAAAAGATATCTCAAGAATCAAAAACCATTCATCCTTCATTGTAAAAAAAACAGTAAAAATTTGTCATTTTCAAGTAGTTATAATCCGAAATTGAGAATTGAGAATTTTCGATGGCTTTAGTCAATTTTTCGAAAAACGTGTTAATATTATGAAAAACTAAATCCAATTGTATATCTTCAACATTTTCATATTCAAAACAATTTTTTGAGCTTTGCTGTCAACAATAAAGTTGTAGAACTTAGTGATAGCTTTATTTATTTATTCCGTTTAAGCATTATACAAAACCAAAAAAAAAAGAAATAAATAAACATAAGAAGAGAGAGAATAAATACATTAAACATAATGAGATATAGATAATAACCCGCAAGAGCAATGACCCATTTTAAGCGAAGATATCGCCAATTACCAGTATAAAAGTTGTTTTTAAATGATAAATATAAAACATACGATATAAATTTCGGCAAGGTAAGAACGTAATTTTGAATATTGATAATCTAGTTCTCTAAGACATTAATAGGTAAACTATTTAGAATGTTTCTAGCTGATCGAGTACTGAGGCAGCTTTCCAATTCATGGCAAATTTTATTCCATGAAGGAACTGCTTTGTTAAAGAATGTATTACTTTTTGGAAATTGTACTTTCAATCGAAGTGGATATCTTTTACTTTACAGAAGGCTGTGAGGTGTTTAAAAGAAGGTTGATGAGTTAAACCGTTTATACAATTGAATATATGAAGCAAAGTTGAAATTTTCATACGATTGGAAATTGGGGTGAGATTGAGGATATTTAGTCTTTCTTCATATGAATCAAAACGAATATTGGAGTGGCTTTTCAAGAAGAAGTTGATTTTTTATACTGAGATATGGATAAAAGACATTGGAGCAGTATTCTAATAATGGGCTAACATACATTTTAAATAGATGGGAATATACTAGTGGATTAGTAAAATTGAACGTTTTTATGATTTGTCTGGTTCTGGGGTGAGCCAAATTGACAATATGGCTGATATGTTTATCGAACTTAAGATTGGAATCAAAAGCTTTCTTATCATATACATATCTGCTCGTAGTTCGGGAAATAAGCAAAGTTATAGTCCATCAAAGTTGTAAGACAAAACGGGGGAGCTCCCCCCGAACGCCGGGGCACTTCACAGATTTTGTGGTACGAAAATAATCTTTGACACCTACCACACTCACAAACGAAGTTTTAAGTTGATAGCACAATTATTCGGCCTAGGACACGTACTAACGTATTAAATTTAACGCGACTCAGACATTGCCTCTTAAGATTTTTCTTTAAAATTTTTGAGAAATTTCCGTCCTTTCAAAGATCCTTAGCTTTTTTTTCATTATAGTCACTTCCTTGAGATTGAGAATTTTTTTCTTTGTTTTCCTGCTAGTACTACAAAAAATTGTCGCTATCGAGTAACTGCACTAGTGCGTCGCGGTGTTTGCACACTTCTCGAAGCAACAGTAACCGAATTTGAAAATAAAAAATAATTTATTTTCAAAATCTTTTGTTTTTGCATTTTAATCGTGTTTTTCATACTTTTGTAACGCGAACAAATTACATTTTTGTATGAAGAAAATTTTTGTGGACATTTTAAAGAAGATTTCAAACATTTCTTTTCTCAACTGCTGATTTTTTTGCAGATTTTACAGATTGTTTTTTTATGAATAGCTGAAAAAACAATTATTTTCTAGATTATTTTTCAAAATTATGCGCCACATCGCTATTTATATTTCAATTTTCCTTAAAGGCGGACGTTACGGGGATTATGAATGTATCTTAAATGTAAATAGACTTCATTCTGATTCCACACTTGTTCTTAAAATTTTTAAAAACCACATAGGAACTGAGAAAACGAACTTCAAAATAATGTTTTTCCTATGTGTTTTGGAATGACAGACTTGGAATGAGTATGAAGTCCATTTTCAGCCCAGACGCATTCATTATCTCCGTAAAGTCCCCCTTTAACTTTTTTTCGAAAAGTTTAGGATGAAAGATAAAACTTTGGCCGAAATCAATGCAACGAATCGATTAAGCCCATTAGAACTGCTCATAGCCAACGATTCTGGACCACACACTCCAAGTGCGGGTCTACCATATTCGAATGATCCTAGCCCTGGGTTTCCAGGGCTAGCACGTGAGTTAATCAGTTTTAAAATGTTTAATTTAAATATTCAATTTTAAGACAACGTACCACCACAATTCCAAACTTCTCAACCGATTCAACAGCAAAATCACCAACATCAATTACCACCAAATCAACAACAAATTCCACCACGTGCACCATCAGTGATCCCATCACAGCAAACAGCCCCTCCACCTCAACAGTACAATCAACAGGCTAGACCTCCAAACGCTCTTCCCGGAGGACCACCAAGACCGCAACTCCCAAATGCGTTTCCACCAGGACAAGTAGTTCCAGGAACTTTGCCACAAAACGCTCAACAATCTCAATCACAAGGATCGTTGCCGCCGGGTGCACCAGTTTCCGCTGCTTTTCCACCAGGATCTGGACCACTTCCACCGAGTTCAGCAGGCCCGAATGCGTTTCCACCAGGTCCAGGAGGTCCAGGAGCTTTTCCACCTGGTTCAGGAGGTCCAGGAGCTTATCCATCAGGCCCAGGAGCATTTCCACCAGGTCCAGGAGGTCCAGGAGCTTTTCCACGAGGCTCAGGAGGCCAAGCAGCATATCCATCTGGTCCAGGAGGTCCAGGAGATTTTCCATCTGTTCCAGGAGGTCCAGGTGCTTTTCCATCTGTTCCAGGAGGTCCAGGAGCTTATCCATCAGGCCCAGGAGCATTTCCACAACGATTGGATCAGAATATGGTGCCAAATGCTGTATGTTTTATTTCTTGAATTTAAAAACAAGTTTAATTTAATTCAATGTTCAAGTAATGGTCGACGATAAAGCAAGATCTGGTCTTTTCCCAACTGGTTATCCATATGCTGATATCCCGCCATTAATCTCCACATATACGTATGCACAAGATAAAGGTAACGTTTGAAGGAGAACTTTCTAGTGTTTTTAGATCGATTAATAATTCAATTTTGTGTACTCAAAGGAAAAAAAAGCACATGGAATTGAACTTTTGTATTTTTAAGACTGGGTTTTTGAAAATTATTTTTTCGTTATAGGAAACCAAATCGATTTGATAAAACTTATAATCAAACTCAAAATATTTTTGTGAAATAATTAGTAAATTTTTCAGGTAACTGTAACCCCAAATTTATGAGATCGACGATGTATTGTGTTCCACAGACGAATGATCTTTTGAAAGCAACACAAATTCCGTTCTCTGTTGTTGTTTCACCATTTGCGCGATTGAATGAGCTTGAGGTGATTTTGGAAAATTTAATTTAATTTTTTTAATTTGAATTTTTTAGAGAGAGCCACCAGTTGTTGACCTTGGAGCGCAAGGACCGGTTCGTTGTCAGCGGTGCAAAGCTTATATTTGTCCGTTTATGGAGTTTCATGATGGTGGACGAAGATTTAGATGCCCTTTCTGTAATACGAGCACTCTGGGTATGCATTAGATTTTGAAATCATGTGTAAATTATTATTTTTTCAGTGGAAGAAGCATATTTCGCTCATTTGGATCATACTGGAAGAAGAACCGATATTGGAATGAGACCAGAACTTTTCCTTGGAGCTTATGATTTGGTGGCGATGAAACAATATTGCAAGGTTTTATTTTTCTCAATAAGTATTTAATAATTGAATTATTCAATTTTCAGAATGGCGTCCCACCAAAAGAACCGGCATACATTTTCTTGATTGATGTGTCATACAGCTCTATTTCGAATGGAATGGTGCCGATGTTGTGCCAGAATCTGGAAAAGGTGCTACGCAGTTTACCAAGGTTCTTTTTATTATTATTTTAAACGTAAAATTGTATACGTTTGACAATTGTTTGATATAAATGAAAAATCTTTTTTAAAAATTGTATTTATTTATACGAATTTCAATAATTTAAGAGAAACTGGTCAACTTGATTCGCCGATTCGAATTGGAATGGCCGCATTCGATACCGACGTCCATTTAATTGATTTGACATCCGCGACCCCCGAAGTTATGTTAATGAGTGAGTATTTTCAAACCAAATTCTGAAATTATGGGCTTTTTCAGTCAGATTCTTTATCAATTTTGAGTTATTGAAAAATCAGTACAGAAATCAAGCTTTTTCGAAGATTTCAATTTAGAAAAAGATGAAAATGGAACAAACTTGATAATGAATTCTTCTGAAAAAAAAGTACATTTTTGTTTAAAATCTTATTTATTCAGCAAATGCGGCTACACTCGTAAACAACTTCGATCGATTTATAGTTTGTTTCGATAGAAGAAAAATAGAAACTGCAGCGGAAGAAATTAAAAAATTGTATAAATCAAATCGAATGGTATTGGGCAATGTAAAGAGAGCTGTTCAAGCCGGGGTAAATGTTCTGAAAAGTTCTGGAAGAGTTGGAAAGTTGATCGTATTCTCGACTGCTTTACCAACGTTTGATGTGCCAAATTTATTGGGAACGGATAAGGAGAAGACGGTGTTGGTTCCTCAAGATGATAGTTATACGAAGCTCGGAGAACAGTGCGTAAAAGCGGGTGTTTCAATTGATTTGTTCCTATTCCCGAATTCTTTAATTGATGTTGCAACAGTTGGTCAAATGTCAGCTGTAACCGGAGGATCTATTTTCAAGTTTCAATGTTTTTCGGTAAATTTAAAATCTAAATTATTTAGAAATGTTTTTAAAAAGTGATTTTTAGGCTGAAAAAGACGGTATCCGTATGTTGAAGCAACTTGAAGAACACGTGGCGAAAAAAGTTGCATTTGATTGTATGGCTCGTGTAAGAACGTCAACCGGAATTCGACCAATAACTTTCCATGGATCGTTTTATATGGAAAATTCGACGGACTTGGAATTGGAATCAATTGATGAGTGCAAAGCTTTCGTGACGGAGATAAAGCACGATGATAAGCTGAATGATCAAGCTGCATTTGTTCAGGTTGGAATATTATATTTGAACATGTTTTTTTAGTTATACAAAATGTTTTCAGACAGAAGTGTTGTATACTTCAATGACAGGACAACGAAGACTCCGAATTTTGAACATGTGTCTAGAAGTTACTACGGATTACAACAAGTTGTTCAGAGGAACAGATCCGGAAGCTTTGGCGACGATCACAAGGTTTGAAATTTTATAAAATTCAACAAAAAATGCATTTTTTTTTTCACAGCTGTCCAGCTGAATAGAGAAAAAGGAAACAAGGAGATGAGAGACCAACTTTCGCAAAGATGTGCCCAATTTTTGGCGGTTTATAAAGAGAAATGCAGCGAATTGGCACCAATTGGACAATTGATACTGCCTGGATCATTGAAACTTATCCCGCTTTATGTGAACTCGATTTTGAAAAATGGTGCGGTTAGTGGAGGTTCTGAAATGACGGTTGATGATAAGGTTTGGCAAATGGAATTGGTTCGTGGAATTCGAGTAGAGGATACGATGGCGCTGATCTATCCAAGAGTGTATCCGATTTCGAATATTGAACTGCCGGAGAATGGGGAATTGGCGGAGTTGCCGAAACAAGTTCGAGCAAGTTATGAGTATTTGGATAATACGAAAGCGTTCATTATTGATAATGGAGTTGTTTTGTTTGTGTGGGTTGGATTGGGAGTTGCACAAGAGTGGGTTCGAGATGTATTTGGAGTTGAAGCAGTTACCCTGATTGATTCTGAAACTGTGAGTTTGGCTTTTTTCAAAAAACAATTATCGTAAATTATGTTTTCAGGGAATCATACCAGAAAAAGACAATGCAAAATCGCGTGCACTTCGAAAAACCATTCAATTGTTGCCAAGAGGAATTCGCCAACGAAAAACGTTTTTGATCATTGAAAAGAGTCTATTAGAACCATGGATGAAGCAGTTCCTGATTGAGGCGAGTTTAACGAATTTTGGTATATAAAACAGGTTAATTTTTTCAGGACAAAGTTTCGCCTACTGATATGTCCTACGTCGCCTTCTTCTGCCACATGCATCACGAAATTCGCAATCTAGTTTCTTAAGTAATTTGCTTACATAATTATATCATGTGTTGCCTTGGCTCTTCATTATTACATCAAAGAGTTTTATTACATCAAAGAGTTTTATTACATCAAAGAGTTTGTATTGTGAACACTATTTTTTATCGTTCTATTTTTTATCGTTTTATATGCCGACCTATCCTGATATTATGAATGTTTTTTATGTGACCCCGTTGCTAACAGCAATGCAAATTATGTCTAATTTTGACAGTCTATTATAACTTTTGAGTTAGTTGCCTATTGCAACGCTTTATTGTGAATTTGATATATAGGGTGACAATTAATTATGGGAACACACTCAACCCATCATAAAACTCGAACGAACTAATGTATTGACATGAAATTTTTAATTCAAGAAGGAAAAAGGTCTAACAACAACATATTACAAAAGATATTCGAAAGCCCCTCCGCCTTCAAGCGCTTCGAGATACTTGCGATGGTGGCCGCAGGGTAGTCGGTGGTAATTGTGTTCCAGACATGGACCAATTCCGTTTTCAAGATCTGAATCGATGTCAAACGGCTTCTCTCGATTCTACTCTCCAAATTAATCAGAAGGAATAATCCAATGAATTTAAATTCGGCGAGTAACTGAGCGATAAATCGTTGGTTCATACTTCAGGCATTTCATACTTGAGGAGCGTCATTGTAGGTTTGGCACCATGAGCGGTCGCCCAGTCTTGTTTTAATGTCCAATGCCCTCCAGAAAAGTGAGAATTAGTCCAAGAAATCAAGGAATTCTTTTTGAACTCCTGGTGATAGTATTGACCATCAATTTTGACTCCTTAACCGACGAAAACCAGATCTGACTTGCCATTGGAGGTGACTGCAGTCCAGGGATGGGCGGGAAAGACCCTTCGGGAAATTTTTCGGGAAATTTTTTTCCCGGTTCCAAAGACCGGGAAATTCCGGGAAATTTCGGGAAATTTGAAAATTTGACTACAAATACTGGTTTTATCCTGATTTTATCGATTTTCCTAGGTTTTCAGAGTTAATAAACATCCAACGATAAAAACTAAAGGATAAAACAGGAATCAGCGCACGATTTTGAATAAAACAAACATTTTTCAGAATCGTATAAATGAGTTAAAAAAAATAAAAATGTTAAGTTTTCTTATTCGAGACTTTGAAAGACATATTAATCAATTTTAGTAAAGTTCCGTTGATTTTTGTAGTTTGATCTTCTCGAATTTTTTATTTTCTTGATGTTTTTCTATTTTTCTATTTTTCTATTTAAAAAATTTCCCGAAATTTTCCGAAACTTTTCGGGAAATTTTCGGGAAGGGAAATTTCCCGTCATGGTACCGGGAAATCCGGGAAATTTCCCGGTCCCGGAAAATGCGATTTTTTGTTTGTAACGACCATCGAAAATTTGATAATTTCTTTTGGCAACAGTCACGGTCATTTTGAGAATTTTGGTAGTTTTCCAGAGTAAACAGCGTCTCATCACTGAAGACGACTCCTTTGAGATCATTCACCGCGGCTCCACCGGAGTAGTCGTCTTATGTACCGATTTTCTTCCGCCGTCAAATTCAGGAATTGACCTTTGCCAATCTTGAATGGTACGATGATCAAGTTTTTTTGACGACATTCCTGACTTTTTCTTGGCTGGCGTTGAGCTGCATAGGCATCTTTTTCATTGATTGCTGATTTTCACGATTGATCCCCTTCTTGATCTTATTTCTCAGCTCCGGAGAGTTCAATGTCGGTTTCCTTACTCTCCCGGGATTGTCAGACCCGGTATTTCGTTTTTTTGTCGGGGGTACTAAGCCACGATGCACTTTCAATTATTTAGAGATCTCCGAATTGCTCAGTCAAAATGCAGACTAAACGCCAAATTTTGGTTCTCTCCGCTCTTCATCTCATAATTACCTCAAAAATACAAATGGTGATGAGCGACCAGTTTTAAAACAAAGAAAAATATTTTTAAAAACTATTATGAAAAGAAAAATCAAGAAAAACAGTGCAGTACTCCGCTCACGGTGAAGCGCGTTTTGTTCCCATAATTAATTGTCACCCTGTATAATCCAGACCATTGTTCTTGTTTTTTACAATGAAACGTCTTGTAATTTTATTAAATGAATATCAATATAATTATTTATTTCCGAGTTGAAGTATGACATGCCAAACTATTCAAATAAAAGCGGATGCATCCGCCGGGCTCGTCGACAGCCTCAATGTTTGATTCGACATTTTTTACAGGCAAAACGAACAGCGTGAGATTGCGAAAAAATTTTTAAAGCTGCTTAATTAAGACCTTAAACATATCATCAATAATTTCTATTCGAGTTTTTCATTTATAAAATCAATAAAGTAAAATTTGTTTGAGCCTATGACAAAAATCTAAGCTTATTCTTTGTGGCTTTATGCGAACAGTGTTGAAGTCTTTCAATATTGTTAGAACATTCGAAAAAATGGTGCGTATTTAATATGGATATCTAAATAATTCCTGAAACAGCTATTAGCTATCGCCTTTCGACTTGAAAACAGGGCTTTGGCGGACGATCCGCGGTCGCTCCCCATCCCTGCTTGTTACTCTATATTTTTTAAGTAAACAAAATCACAAAATGTATTGATTATTGAATTAGGCAACCACCAACTCACACCATTCAAAATTTCGCACAAATAGTGTTAGTTTCTCATTTTTTGACACATTGCCAATTAAACTGAAATGGTTCTTTTTAACATCTTCGGAAATCATAACTAACATTTTTTTAAAAATTATTATAATATAGATTGTAAAATAAATTTTAAAAAATCCAAAAATTATTTGAAAACTATTAAAGTGAACGGTAAAACACATTTTCTTTGAAACAGATGCTTCTAAATGGAGATACTGAATGTCAAAAAATTTCCTGGAATTGTTAAATGTGGACTTTACGGAGATAAAATATGCAACTGGGGTGAAAATGGACGTCATCATTCTCATTTCAAATCAGTTCTTAGATTTTTCGAAGGCCACGTAAAATTCGAGAAAATGAGCTTCAAAATAATGGCCTTGAAAATGTTAATAACTTTTCCTATGAGGCTTTTGCGTATTATTTTTACGTGAATTTATAGAGAGTACTTAAATAAGTCCATTTTTACTTTGGGCTTTTGAATTTTTTGGATTCCTCACGTAATAGCGTCCGCGGAGTAGTTTTCGCCGGTGGCCACTTTTTCTAGGCCATTGTTTCGAAGCACGTTTTCTCGGCTTCTAGGTAGTTTTAGAAAATTTTAAAAACAGATTTGGAATGAGTATGCCGATGATTTTCATTAACGGTACATTATCTTTGCTCCATAAAGGCCTTCTTTAAGAAAACATTTAAACGTGCGCCCGTGCAGTAATGGGGATACGGCAAACCACGCCTACACGAATCTGCATATCTCCGCCCATTTTGAGCACCTTGTTCTTAATGGACAGTGGTCTACCAAAACGAGTTCGTCATTCTTCCCAATTATTGTCAACTCAATTATTCTTGATCATTGCGTTCGGAAGGCTGCTCAACCTCACAGCCGCTTCGCACGCACGCGACGCGTCTGCCGACACTCAACACACTGGAAAATTTGAAAAATTCATTTTCCCGCCAATATTTCAGTGTGTTGAGTGGGAGATCACCGCGTCACGTGCGTGCGGAGCGGCTGTGAGGTTGAGCAGCCTTCCGAACGCAATGATCAAGAATAATTGAGTTGACAATACTTTAAGCATAAACTCACAAAATGTTCATTTCAGGAAAATAAATGCCTTTACCTTTATCCGCAGTTCGATATCTAGATTTCAAAAACCACAAATTGTGGGCGAATAATTGGTAAGTCAGCTTATAGGCAAAAGATCTACTGATCTTTTTTTTTTTTTTTGGAAAATGGTATTGGGGAATTTGGGAGCCAGCCAGTAAATAGAAGATAAATGATATTTTTTCTTTCAGGAAATTGAAACAAATTTTTTATCACGGTGACGAAGAAAGCACAGTTAAACTTGAATATGTGTATGAATATAAATCTTCCAATTTATGGTCAATAAATGCTGATATTACATTGGAAATAATAAACAAAAATTGCGAAACAATCGCAACAATTTCTAAGAATTGCCACTTTGATCACCGTTCAACAGTTGTCGATTTTAACGTTGTTTTTACCAAGGAAGAGTTGAAGGGATATATTTTCCGTCCTATAGACTATAGTCGAGCATATATTAAAATCAAGTCCCTCGAAGGAATTCAAGAATGTTTGGCTCCTGATGACACAATAATATATGGAATATTCATGGATTATCGATATCAAGAGACTTTGGAATTTGAACCACCTGCTGACTATCAAAATGGTTGTTCACCTTCAGCATCTGATTCGACCGTTACAGTTCATGTTGGGGATCAAAAATTCAATGTTGACAGAAATGTAGGAAGTTTTTCTTATTTTTCCTTCGAAACGATTTAATTATTTCAGGGATTTTTGTGTTTTTCTTCCCCTCTTCGAAAAAAATTGACGGAAAATAGCAGTTATGAAATTCATGTCAATAAAAACGTTGAACCTGAAAAGTTTCGCGAGTTTCTTAAATTGTTATATTGCCGAAAACAAGAAATAACAGGTATGTTTATTTTCAATACAATATTGTAAACATTTTTTGTAGGAGAAAATGTGAAAGCCTTTCTGTATATCGCAGTTCCTTTCGACATTCAATTCTTGATCAACGATTGCGAAGATTTTCTGATTTCACGAGAAGCTCCTCTTTTTCTTGAAGAAAAAATTTGTTTCGCTGAAAAGTTTAAATTATCAAGGGTTCAGGTAAATATTCTTGAATTTTTCTTTTTTTTCAATTTTAAAGGCAGCTTGTCAGTTAACAGGATCCTAATTCGAAGCGAAAAAAATAAAAATTCGAATGGGAGCCAACGAACAATACCAATATGAAGCCACATTCAAATAATTGAGTTTCGCGCCAATTCCGACCGCGTTGCACGATCCGGCGCGCATTAAAATTTTGATTTTTTCGATTCGAGTGTATTTATCGATGTGATTTCGCGAAAATTGCAGTACAATGCAATTTTCGCGAAATCACTAATTAGAGAACGCTCTAATTTTTGAAACTAAGATCAGGCAGGGTCAAATTAACTGAACAGCTGTCTTTAATGATAGTGTATCACATGTTTTCAAAAACTATTTTCTTAAAGGCTGTGCTACTAGACAAGTTATCAATTATTGATTGCCAATACTATATCGAACAATACGGCAATATGATGGGTAGCAGAAACATAGAAGCTTTTCAAATGAAACTTTATAATGAAGATTTTGAACCAAAATCAAAAAGATCGAATTTGTCAACAAACTCACCGCCAACACAACACCGTGGGGAAATTGGTTTAGAAGTTGAAGATAGTAAGCAAGAGGGTTTTTGTACTTTTTCAAAAAAGATTAAAAGCTTCCAGAATGTTCTAAGAAGTTCTAGAAAAATCCAGAAGTTTCCAAACAATTCCAGAAGCTTCCAGAAAATTCTAGAATGTTCTAGAAGATTCCAGGTTAGAAAAATGTGTTCTAAGGTGGTCAAATGGATCTAGGGTCCATGGGGGCATTCTAGGACAGTTTAGGAATATGAAAGAAGGAGCTAAAAAAATAACTAAAATGTTATTCTGATTTCATCTTAATTTATGAAAGTTAGGTACTCACTCAGGGTGTTAATCTTATTGCACTATAAAAAGACCTCTAGAAAGTTTATTAAAAAAATTAAACATTTTCCAGTTCTTTTCCCAATTTTGTCTGCGAAAATTAACCAAATCTTCCAAGGAACCTTCGAATCGTTATGATTGGTAAATAACATTGCAATTTTTTTCTAAATCTAATTTTTACAAATTTCCAGATTTTTCACACGCCTTCCGTTCCCATCACTCCCGCTTCCTCAAGTTAAAGGAGGACGTTACGGAGATAATAAATGTACCTTAAATGAAAATAGAGTTTATTCTCATTCCAAATCTGTTTTTAAAATTTTCGAAAACCAACTAGAAGCCGAGAAAATGAGCTTCAAAATAATGGCCTAGAAAAAGGGGGCACCTGGCTGAACTTTTTCCTATGAGCTTTTTTCGTGTTTAGTTAATAAATAGTTATGAAGAATGCTTATATTAGTCCTTTTTTACGTTTTTTAAACTTAAATTTATATTTTTTGGATTTTTCATGCCTGCGGACTAGTTTTCGCCGGTGGCCCTTTCTTCTAGGTCATTGTTTTGAGGCGTGTTTTCTCGGCTTCTGGGTGGTTTTAGAAAATTTTGAAATAAGATTTGGAATGAGAATGAAGTCTGTTTTCATTTAAGGTACATTTATAATCTCCGTAAAGTCCTCCTTTAATATTGTTAGAGACGTTGGCATTTATATTGATGAAATGTTATACTTTAACTATAATATAAGCCACATTAGTAATAATTGCCACATCCTCCCGATCTATTCAAATAATAAAATATTTCAAATTCTCTTCCTTGAGCCATTACACTATCCTATATGTTTTGCCTATTCCGGAATATTGTTATGAACTCTTTAGCCCCCCTCCCAGAGAAATTTATATCGAACATTGACGTGAAATTACAATTTCTAGGTATTTCACGGAATTTTTTTTCAAACTTAACAGGTCCATAAATCTTAAATCTAAATTTTCTTATTACCCGTCGCTTCTTTATTATTTTTTTCTCTTCATTTTTTTATTTTTCCAAATTAAAAATTCTATTATGCAAAGTGTATATTCAACTGACATATTAAATTGGCCTTAAAATTTTTTAAATAAAGGAAATTTCAAAATTTAAAATGTTAAAAATATCTACATTTAAATACGGAATCGAATGATACCAAAATCATCAGCGTCAATCTTGAGATATGATAATTCGAACCTATTTCCAGACGTGGTTTAAGGCAAAATCAACTGAAATTTTAAATTGGCCTTAAAATTTCAAAATAGGGATAAATTCCAAATTTTTCATTATCTACATCGAACTGTTTTTTTGGTACATGGGGAAAATTCAAGATTTCCCGCCATTTATAACGCTGCTGAAAATTTGCGCAACTGTTTTCTGTTATTTCTCAAATTTCGAAAAACATTCAGGTTTTTCGGTACTTGAGCTTTTTTGATTCTTGCAAATGGTCTACATTAACATTTTCAATGAAAGATAAATATAGAAACACAATTTTTGCATGTGAACCATATTTCAATTTCAGTTTTTTTTATAATTTACAATTACATATTTAATAACTAAATTTTTCTCACAGTTTATTAATTTATTCACAAATTATCGTAGATGAGGGTCTACTTCTATAAATCGAAGACAGTGTTCATTTTTCTGATGTCGTTGCTCAACATGTTCACCATCTCCTTTAACATAAAGGAGCTGTTCCAATTGATGTTCCATGGTGAAAAGGACTTTCCATTTCAACGTGCCAGGAAGTTTTTAGACGATCATTTTATGTTAGGTGTACAGGTATTGAGCAAACAAAAAAAAACCTCCCCCCCCCCCCCAAAATTGCAGCTCTCAATTGCCTATGCTATTATAATTTTTTCGATAAAAAGATATCTCAAGAATGGAAAACCATTCATCCTTCATTATCCATTGATCGCTTGGAATGCATTTCTATCGATTTTTTCGATTGTCGCCGCTCTGAAAATGTTTCCCTACTTATTGGAAAGGATCTACACTGTCGGATTCGTTGGTGATTTCCATTGTTGCCTCCTCACTGTTCTTATAACTTTCTTTTAGACACCTGCTGCAACGGATTGTCAAACATTCCAAGTCATTATGAATATTGGATGTTTTTGACGGTTTTATCGAAATTTGCTGAATTCATTGATACGATTTTTATAGTTTTGCGCAAGAAGCCGTTGATCTTTTTGCATTGGTGAGTGATTTTGAGGATTCACAAATAGGATCCATATGATTCACGAAATGCCTATATTTAAAAAAAAAGCATTAAAAATTGGTCATTTTCAAATATATAATAGGATCGGAAATTGAGAATCTAAATATTTTAATTTTTTTTAGCATTTCTTTTGATAGATGAGAATTTTTTTTAGATATTTGATACATTTAAAAATAAAACCAGATTTCCTAGTTTCTTTTTGATGGAAAAAAACAGAAGTATAAAATAACTCCCCCCTAAGGAGGACTTTACAACGAGGTCTTGACTTTAGAGCTCTAATGAAAGTACCTGTAATAAAAAATAGAACTCGTACTCAATCCAAATCTGTTTTAAAAATGTTATAAAAACCTAAATCCGAATAAAAGATACTGAGAAAAATGGCCTAGAAAAGTTTTCACCGGCGAAAACTAGTCCGCGGAAGAATCAAGGAAAATGCAAATAAGTTAAAGTTAACTGATTCTAGCACTTTGCATAAATATTCAAATATAAAAGCTCATAGAAAAAAGTTCGACGAGATGGTCTTTTTTGAATTAACTTTATTATTAATTTCCACTCTTTTGCATATAAATGAAACTTTTTAAACGTTTAGAGTTGCTCTTATTTGTTTTTAGAAAATTTTAAAATCAAATTGGATTAAGTATAAGTTAAATTTTCATCACAACTCCTCCGTGAACTGTTTAATATAATCCGAAGTTCGGAGTAAAATCGAATATTTTATAGGCACTCATAAGGTCTAAATTTGGACCGAATATCTAATGAAATCAAATTTTTTCTGTGCCTGTTGACGGCTTTATGGAGCAAATGGATGCATCTGGGATGAAAATTCACTTCATTCTCATTCCAAATCTGTTTTTAAAATTTTCTAAAACCACCTAGAAGCCGAGAAAAAGAGCTTCAAAACAATGGCCTAGAAAAAGTGTCCATCCTCGAAAACTAGTCCGCACCCCTTTTTCTAGGCCATTGTTTTGAAGCGCATTTTCTCGGCTTCTAGGTGGTTTTAGAAAATATTAAAAACAGATTTGGAATGAGAATTATGTCTATTTTTAATTAAAGTACATTTATTATCAGCCATTCTTTAAGTCGTCCTGTGTTTAACTCATCGAACTTGACTCATTATTAAAAGAACCTTGAACTTTTATTTTGAAAATAAGTTTCAAAAAAATATTTTATTTCTAGGTACCATCACATCGTCACATTTTTATTCTTTTGCGCCGCCTATCCCACAGCTTCATCTCAACTGCGATATGCCGCAGTTGTGAATCTTTTTGTGCATTCTTTCATGTATCCGTAAGTTGTTTCTTCACAAACATTTAAAAAAGAATACCCATTCTTCCAGATACTATCTTCTCCGTGCCCTCCATATCAAAGTATCCGGTTACTTTTCCCGAATGATAACCGTTTTCCAACTAATTCAATTTGTTCTCTTCATCACCGGAAGTACCTATCTCATTGTTTCCTACACATTTGGAAACTACACCTGTGATGCAAAAATCAACCAAGTTTACTTCTCATCAGCCATTAGTATTTCGCTTTTTATTCTTTTCTCAAACTTCTTCCTCAAATCATATATTATCAAAGGTGGAAAAGAAAAGTATAAGATCAAAAGTACATAATAATTGGCAGTTGAATACCCGTTGGGGGGAAGGGACCGTAATATATTTGGGTTAATAATAAAATAATTTCTCATTCTGTTGGCTTTTGACTTTGAAGCATTGTCAATGCTGTTGAATAGTCTGGTGGTGGAGCTGTAGCCTCATCGGACTTTTCGGTAGTTGTCTAAAATACAAAAAATATACATATTTAAAGGATTTAAAAAAATAAATAAAAATAAGAACCTCATCTGAAACTATCAACTCATCATAAGTTGGTAGCGGTCGTGATGGGATCCCACGTCCACCACAGCATTCATCATGGGGGCCTGGAAGCAGACAAGGAAAAGATTCAGGAAGTGGAAGGCCTGCTAAAAGGCTCTCCTAAAAATTTTTGATTGTTTTTAGAATTGTGTTTTTTGTTTTTCTTACCACCTGACGCCTTGTCAAGTCAGCATTTCGACCTTTTAATTTATAATAATCGATTAAATTGATGATTGCCCCGAAAATTATAACACCAATTAGCCATATGAGGGGCGCGTAATTCATCACACTTTCCGATGACATCTAGAATGCAGTAAATGAAATTAATCCGTTCAAAACATGGAGGTTTAGTAATCACGATATACTTTTTCGCAAATAATTTTTAAGAATCATATGTCCTTTTACACTGGTGTCTATCAAAACAGTATTGGAATAAACAAATCAAACTGGTTTTATAAGCAATGTTACAATAGTTATTGATCAGATTTTTAGAAATTTTTGGTCATTTGATTTAATTGAAGTGACGTTTGAAGGATGCTTTTTTCTTTTAATTTGATAAAAATTAAAAAGCTAATCGATTTGAGACAATAATCCATAGAAGTAGTGTTAAATCGCGGGACTTTCGCGGGATGAATCGAAATTTTTCGAAATTTTCATCCTAAAATTTTAACGGAATTAAATATGAAGTTTCAAATTTTTTCCTCTTTTTATTAGACATGTGAATTAAAGATCAAAAAATAAGTTTTTCGAATATTTGAGGTTCATAATATTGCTATCTGATTTCTGAAACGACTACTATTTTTAAAGACGGTGTGGCAGTTAATTAAGCCCTACCTGATTTAAATTTCAAAAATAAGAGCTTTTCCTTATTAGTAAAATGCAATTTATACGAAAAAATATCGATAAATACACATAGCAGCGGTCAAAAGTTGCAAAAATCAAAATTTAAATGCGCGGCGGTCGAAATTGGCGCGAAACGCATTTATTTAAATGTGGTTACATAGTGGTATTGTCTTCACGATCTCTTGGGCTCCCATTCTAATTTCCAATTTTCGACTTGGATTTGAATAACTGACACGCTGCCTTTAAGGTCTAATTTTGGATTAGTTCTTAGTAAAATGTGCAAAATTGGAACAATTTTTTAATAATTGGACCGCAGTTTTCATGGCTAAAAAGTTGGCTTCAAAATCTACACTAAAATTGATAAAATTCGCTGAAAACATGTTTTAAAAATTTCAAAAAATTAAAATTTATTGATTTTTTAAACTTTTGATGCTCAATTACTTGGCTCTATATCTTAAATAGTGCTGAAAAAAATTTGAGCATTTCATATTAGAGCTCATTATAAAAAAATGGAGAAAATTCAATAGTATTCAAATATCTAGAAAAAACTAGTTACATTTTTAAAAAACTCACCTCTAATTTCGACAAAACAATCACAATGGTAATGAAAAACGTAACACCGCCCATAACCAAAAGAGTCTGCATCTCACGACAATCTTTTTCAGTAGGAAGTCGACGCTCTTGTCTGAAAAATTAATGAGACATTTAAAAATAAATCAAAGCAACAACAACAGAAAAACATGATCATACCCCGTTTCGACAAAATACACAGCCCTGTTCCACATGTTCTGCTGAAAAAAAAGACAATTCTTTTTTTTTGTCAAAAAATAAGGTTAAAAATATAAACAAAATATGTAGATTATAGATCAGTTTAGGCAAAACATTGATGATTTTGCAAATGCGATTATTCGGAAATATGTGTCATGGATAGATCAGTGAAAAAGCGAAAGTTCTCCCCCCCTCCCCTCCTATTGTCAAAAAATTCCGACTAGGTCTCGAAAAAGAAATACAAAAAATTCGTTGTGTACAGAATAACACAAAAAAATAAAAGTGTGGCCAATTTTTTTGTCGGTTTTACAAGAATTGAGAAAACATGTGACCGTTTTTTTTCGACCATTCTTCTTCATTGCGTTTTTTTTTGTTAAATAAAAAGGACAACAATGGAGACAACTTTCAAACGGAAATGAGAACGAAAGAGAAATTTCTAACCTTTTAGAAGGCATAGTGAAAATTGACCCCCCCCTCCCAAAACCGTTAATTAATTAATTAAAATAAGACTTATAATTAATTTTCTGGGGATCGCAAAGTTCAGCTTAGAAGATTCTCGAACAATGATAAGATTGATCTAGATTTTGCAAAAAGTTTATCGATTATTGGGTCTTGAGATTGAAGTGAACAAGGTCGTTAGGAATTAATTGATGATGGAAGAGTAGGAAGAATAGGATGATTTTTTGGACACAAATTGAGAGATGAATCAGGAAATTGTTGGAAGAGTTAAATTTGGTTAATTTTTCTGAAACGAATTTCATTGAAGTTTGCACATTGAAGTTTTTAAAGGAGGGCTTTACGAAGATGATAAATGTACCTTAAATGAAAAAAGACTTCATTCTCATTCCAAATCTGTTTTTAAAATTTTCTAAAACCATCTAGAAGCCGAGAAAACGAGCTTCAAAACAATGGCCTAGAAAAAGTGTCTACCTGGCCGAACTTTTTCCTATGAGCTTTTTTCGTGTTTCGTTAATAAATAGGTATGCAGAATGCTTATATTAGCCCTTTTTTATGTTTTTTTCATTTTTTTTTGGATTTTTCATGCCTGCGGACTAGTTTTCGCCGATGGCCCCTTTTTCTAGGCCATTGTTTTGAGGCTCGTTTTCTCGGCTTCTAGGTAGTTTTAGAAAATTTTAAAAACAGATTTGGAATCAGAATGAAGTCTATTTTCATCCCAGATGTATTCATTATCTCCGTAAAGCCCTCCTTTAAAGGAGAACTTTACAGAGTCAATAAATCTACCTGTGATAAACATGTAGCTCGTACTCAACCCAAGTCCGTTTTTAAAATTTTCTAAACCCACCTAGAAGCCGAGAAAACGCGCCTCAAAACAATGGCCTAGAAAAAGTTTATGAATACTAGTCCGCGGGCATTATTACGCGAAGAATCCAGAAAAATCCAAAAAAAATATAAAATGAACTAATTTAAGAATTTTCCGTAAATATTTCTTTACATACGCTTTTTGCGCTCATAAAAAATATTTTTTTTCTCATTTTTCTTTTCCTTTCAGTTTTTTTAGATCAAATAATGCATAAAAGTATTTAAAGAATAAAATTTCAAAAAAAATCAGCCGGCCGAGAAAAAACAAACGGCCTAGAAAGCCAAAATGGGTTCCTTCGGCCATTAGGGCGATTTGCGGTGTTAGGGTTATTTTTAGAATTTTTTTTCGCAATTTTTGAGTTTTTTTTGGATTTTTTTCATTTATTTATCAACAATCATATAATTTTAATCGTTTTAAATAATTTATTTCGTCCCCTCAGCCCTACTTTGAGTAAAAAAAAACTTTTTCTGAAATTTATGTGATTATGAAAAAAGAAATTGGCTCAAAACGCGCCAAAATTGAAAAAAAAACAATTTTTCAGAAAATGTATCAAAACGTCTGAAACTTGGCTCGACTCTTGATAGTTCTTTAGACCATTTTTAATTTTGAAGGACCGATTTTCAGAAAATTTCAGATTTCGGAATCTGAAAAATAGACCAATAGAATTATGTAGAATGATAATAGCTTCAAAATGAGCCAAAAATCAATAAATTCCAAATTTTTAGAAAGAAAAAATGAATAGCTAAAAAATCATGATCATTATAGAAAAAGAAAAAATTTAACCATCAGCAGGCATCGAACCCAAGACCCTATGATAATTTTGGAATCCTTAACAACATGGGTATCAAATTATTCGACATTTTATGGAAATTATGAATACGATAATGATTAATCTAAAAAAATAATGAAATTCGAGAAAAACTTAAATTTCCAAGGATTTTTTCAAACAGTTTTTTGCTCAAAAACAATCGTAAAATTTTCATATCTTTCAAAAAATGAAATTTCTGAAATTGGTTTATGAATCACTAAAAGATATATTTTTAATGACAAATTATGAATCTTTTTTGTTTGACGGCGCTCTCCAAGAGATATCGAATTTCACCGGCTCTGGCACGCAAGGCATGTTACCATCTCTTTTTTTTGAGACACCATATCTTTAAAGAGAGCATACCACTTAATTTTTTCTGTATTTAAGTGTGTAAAATTAAAAAAAAAAACGCAGTGCAATTCTTGCCAAAATCTTGTACTCCCCTCAAAAGCTAAAAATTTTCCTTTTTCATTCCGCAATCTAAAAATAGTACATTTTTATGATTTCCTTTTTCTAATCTTCCAAATCAAAACACTGATAAAAACAAACACAAAAATAAAGTAAAATAATAATAATAGCTTTTCCCTTTTTCATCTCAAAAATTAACTCTCGAAATTTTTATCACCAAATTTTTGCGATAAAAACAATAATACACTTTTTGTTCTTTTCTTATCAAGAAAAAGTTTCAGCTGGAATTGGGAATGTGTCTTAAATTGACAGTTAGTTATTATGTCAAAGCATTTTCATTTTTTTTTTTGCCTTGATGGAGACTTTTGACAAATGATCATGTTAAAAGAACAACTGTGTTTATATGTGTGGTGGCTATCAGACACAACTGAGGAGAGGATGGGAGGTAAATAACATAACATCAACAAATTGGCTTTTTGAAAAAATAAAAATAGATGATATCACATTTATCTTTTCATTGGTCTTGTTAATCTTGTTTTATTGGGTTTTGTGCTTGAAATCTTTGGAAAACTGATTTTGATTTTGTTAAAGATAGGGTATCACCTGATTTGACGGGTGTTTACTGTACACAAAACATAAACAAATTGCCTTAAAGATCTCAAAATGCGTTTAAAATTAACGATTATCATATGAGAACGATATAGAATTTTAATTTACATATCTTATTATTAAAATAGTGTAAAATCGTTGACATGCTTCCAAAATAATGAAAATTAACAAAATTCCAGGTTTCTAGGATATATAAATAGTTTCACGAAGACTTCATTTATTGTATTAATGAATAAATATGATATATTTGAAAAAAATTGACAAAAAGCCGCATATCAAACATCATATCAAGCCGTATATCAAAATAATGAAAAATAGGGTAGAATTGGTATGGAACATGGCCTAGAAAACCAAATTCGGGCTTGAACGTTTAAAGAAATGGAGTTACATTACTTAGAATCAACTTTTGTATTTTTTTAATAGAGAAAATTTTTTGACGTTTCTTTTTGTTTAACTTGATATTTTAAAACTTAAAAATGTTTTTTCATTTAAAAAAAAATTAAAATTGAAAATCCGATATTTCAAATCGATGAAAACTAGGTCCCTAATTTCGATGCTCAGAATTTTTTTCCAAATTTGTCGTTCGCCATAAATGCTTAGAACTGACTTAAATTAAACCCGCGCTTTTCTAAAAATTGTTTCGAGTTATTCCAAATGGCATACTGTCTTTAAGCTGAAAGCGTTTGTTTACTGATTTTCAATTTTTGTTTTAATCGACTCAGAATCATATTATTAATGAATTTTAAGAAAACAGTTTTTTCCGGCACCTGTGCGTCCAAAACAGCTTTCCCAAAAGCGCAGAAAACAGGCAGTGGCACAATGAGTGGTGCCATCATCAGTTTTTGAGGGGTTTGAAGGACTATTCTGCTCAAAATGAAGCTTTTAATCTGATTTTTTTTGTTCATTCCATGGTGTCGATTAATGTCGATTAAAGGAGGGCTTTATGGAGATAATGAATGCATCTGGGATGAAAATATACTTCATTCTCATTCCAAACATGTTTTTAAAATTTTCTAAAACCACCTAGAAGCCGAGAAAACACGCCTCAAAACAATGGCCTAGAAAAGGGACCACCTGCGAAAACTAGTCCGCAAGTATGACAAATCCAAAAAAATGAAAAAAACATAAAAAAGGACTAATATAAGCATTCTGCATACCTATTTATTAACGAAACACGAAAAAAGCTCATAGGAAAAAGTTCGGCCAGGTGGACACTTTTTCTAGGCCATTGTTTTGAAGCTCGTTTTCTCGGCTTCTAGATGGTTTTAGAAAATTTTAAAAACAGATTTGGAATGAGAATGATGTCTATTTTAATCTAAAGTACATTTATTATCTCCGTAAAGCCCCCATTTAAAACAAAAATTGAAAATAAGTAAACAGACACTTTTAAAATTTCTTCAGAAAGTGTTACTCATCAGAAAAATCATGTGTTTGTTCCCTCCATCATTACTATGCGAAACGAAACGAAATAAAAATCAAACATGCTTTTCGTCAACTATATCCCGAATTTATGGTGCTCATTTACGAGCCTCCTCCTCCATCCTCCATCCGTTTCAACTGTTTTAATCTATTTTCGTCCCATCATTTGATTGACGGGAATCGAGTTTTGTTTGTTTGTTGCAATTTGTATGCTTCCCATCATAAAATGTTTCTAGAACCTTTTCTTTTTTTTTTCGAAATCGTTCAATACATATCCATGAAACAAGCTCCTCCTCAAAACCTCGGCTCATATTTCCACCTCGTTTTACTTTTTCACTTTTTCTTATATTTTTAAAACATCTGTTGTTATGTGTGTATGTGTGTGTTTTCGTGTAAGTGAGACAAAAATGAGACAAGGTTCGAAACGCTCCCGAAATAATAATAATTATTGTTTTCCTCGAAATTTACATCCATCTGCCAATGGTGACCATATTAACCAACCCGAGGGGGGCTCCATATTAATGAGGCACCTCATTTCTTAATAGGGTGGAGCCACCACCACACTCCTCTCATTTTTCCTCAATTGCACTATTTGTATTGAATTTTATCAGAACTTTTTTTTATTCATTTGTTCGTTAACACTTTTTCATTTCCAAAAATGGGGAAGCTATCAGACACACTCCTCCCTCTTTCACTCTCTCTAAAAACATCATTCATGCCGAGAGGTTCTTTTTTTTGATGATAAAAATAATATAGAATTTTGGAGGAAAGGCATTTTTTGATTTTGATGTTCAGGTATTGTTTCTGCGGTCTTAATGGATTTAAATTTTTTTTGCAATTTGTTTCAAATGATGCATTTGAATTTTTAAAATCTCTCTTAAATTTGCTAAATTGTCAAAAGTGGCATCTTGTCTTTAAAGGCAGCTGATCGGGTAACAAGATCCAAATTCAAGACAAAAAATCAAAACAAAGAACAATACGAATATGTAGCCACATTCAAATAATTGTGTTTCGCGCCAATTCTGACCGCGCTCCGCACGATCCGGCGCGCATTCAAATTTAGATTTTTTCAACTTTAGACGGCTGCTATGACGCGTGTAGTTATCTGTGTAATCTCGCATAAATTGCATTGTACTAATGAGAAAACGCTCTAATTTTTGAAATTGAAATCTGGTAGGGTCAAATTAACTGATCCACTGTCTTTAAGAGTAGATTAAACTTGAGATAGAATGCCACTATTGCTTTAAGGCCGTCTGAAACCTGATGGCTAAACTGCAACTTATTTTTAGTAACCTGAACTTGCTTTACTAAATTTTTATCAAATGGTGTTATATGGTGTGACGCCACAACATTTCATTTCGTGAGATCTACATTTTCGTTAATTTTTTAAAATTGTTTTAGTAAAATGTGGATGAAGTTTAAGATTCTTCGCATAATAGGTACCCAATTTATTTTGCTCACTATTTTAATATGTTTCATTTTCCAACCCACCTTTTTTTCTAAAGCTCAATGATCAAGCAAGTAATCCGAGTCATTCCGGCCCGCATGACTGACTTCATTCGCCCTTTCCCCTCCTCTTCCTTCAACAATCCAATCAATGTTTTTTCCAGATTTTCAGACATGTTACATCTCATCCCATTCCTGCTGCTATTAAGTATGTGATCAAACATGTTTGTTTATTGGAATACATACCATAAACCTTTTTTTATGCAGGTGGCACATGGGCTAGTGAATTGACAAGATGTTGTTCCGGTGGAACGAGGCATTTTAAGACGAGTAATACATGCTCAAGTATAAAAAGCGAGGGAACGAGTATGACGTGTCTACGAGCGGCTACCATTTGCTGCCTTCGTTCACTTTTGGATGCATCGTGTGATGATGGTACCCATATTGCTAGGGAAGAAGAAAGCTGCCCAGCGAATATAAACGTTCTAGGTGGAGGGCTGAGAAAAGTTGGTGTTTCTAGTTTTCCAGAGTGAATTTTGTGATCCTTTTAGGAATGTTGCGACTGCTGTCTTTTGGCCAAAGATCTTCTCAGCAGGAATGAGCCATGTATTGCACCTACCGGGTTTTCAGCCGGATGTCTTCGATCGTTCAATAAATGTTGTAATGGGGATATTGAGATTACTCAGACGTCTGAGATTATCACAGGTATGCGAATTTCTCACCCTTTTTAGTTTCTGAACGAGTTTCTTTACGATGAAAGTTAGTCCCCGTAATTGGGTTTCTCGACCACGTTGATTTTTCTGGTTAAAGGCGGGCTTTACGGAGATAATGAATGGGCTTTACGGAGATAATAACTTGGATGAAAATAGACTTCATTCTCATTCCAAATCTGTTTTTAAAATTTTCGAAAACCACCTAGAAGCTGAGAAAACGCGCTTCAAAACAATGGCCTAGAAAAAGGGCCACCGGCGAAAACTAGTCCGCAGGCAAAATCCAAAAAAAAATTCAAAACATAAATTAAAATGAAAAAAACATAAAAAAGCACAATTATAAGCATTCTGCATAACTATTTGTTAAGGAAAAACTCGAAAAAAGCTCATATGAGAAAGCTCTTCCAGGTGAGCACTTTTTCTAGGCCATTGTTTTGAAGCTCGTTTTCTCGGCTTCTAGGTGGTTTTAGAAAATTTTAAAAACATATTTGGATTGAGAATGAAGTCTATTTTCATTTAAGGAACATTTATAATCTTCGTAAAGCCCTTCTTTAAAATCAATGTCCTAGAAAAAGTTTCCACCTGGCCGAACTTTTCCGTTGATCTTATTGCTTGTTTTATGAGTGAATTTTTATGGCGAATATTAGTCTTTGAATAATTGGGTTTCTCTTTGAATAATTGGGTTTTTTTGGATTCCTCACGTAATAACGCCCGCGGACTAGTTTTCGCCACTCCTAAATTTTTCTAGGCCGAGCTTGTATTCTCGGCTATCCCAGTTGCATTTGCTCCGTAAAATCCTTCTTTAATTGCTGTAAAATTTTTTCATCCAATATATATTAAACTCCGCGGAATTCCAATAAATACTTTTTTCTATGATGAGAACGGTCGTTTATTGTTACCTAATTTCAGGCCGACCTCTCATGGATCCAGCAATCATGCAAGGCGACAGATGTGCTAACTCAAACTGTGAACATCTTTGCCATGATAGAGGAGGTGAAAATGTTGAATGCAGCTGTAGAGCAGGATTCGATCTAGCTCCTGATGGTTTTGCATGTAGAGGTAACTCCATTTTAAATTTCACTTTTCCCCAAAAGCCTTAAATTAAGACCGTAATGAATGTACGTCAAAACCTTCCCCTTGTACCCCTCAAGACGAATGTGTTAATACCGTCGGTGGATACATGTGTCTTTCTCGTTCCCCAAAAAGAATCGGTTTTCATCGTCATAGGGGGAACCGCTTGTTCCCTAGAAGAATGCGTGATGATCCTTTTTCTCGTTTGAACAACCAAGAAAAAGCGAATAATAGACTACGAGAGGCGCAAGGATTGTCACCATTAGATTTGGGATGTCCAACTGGATGGTTACATCAAAATGGACATTGTGTTGGTAGGTGACTGACTTTCCCTTTTTAATTTGCTGTATTTGTATTTTAGAAGATTCTAATAGTACGGAGTGCTCTGTTTTTTTCAAACCTTGTGTTTTTCCTAACCAACATTGTTTACCCATCAACAATCACGGCGATGGAACATGTGTTTGTAACCAAGGATTCTTCTGGAGTGAAGCTTCAAACGAATGTGAAGGTTGAAGGGTTTTTCTTAATGGTGTGTTGTGATTTGTGAAAAAGAAATTTGAGGATTTCTGCTAAAAATACTAACAATTTAGATATTGATGAATGTACCACACTTATGGATGATTGCCTCGAAAGTCAGAGATGCTTGAACACTCCGGGTGGATTCAAATGTATTAGGACATTGTCCTGTGGAACTGGATACGCAATGGACTCAGCAACTGAGCAATGTATTGGTTCGTATTTTACTAACATTTTTGAATTTCGCTAACATTTTTTAATCGATTTTTTAAGAATTAATACTTTTCAGACGTTGATGAATGTAACCTCGGTTCACATGATTGTGGAGCACTGTACCAGTGTAGAAACACCCAAGGAAGTTATAGATGCGACCCCAAGAAATGTGGAGATGGTGAACTTCAGAATCCACAAACTGGCGAATGTACATCTATTCAATGTCCACATGGTTATTATCCAAAAAGTGGAACATGTCATGGTCAGAATTTTAAAAAATTTTCAGCTATTGATTAATGTTTTCCAGATATCGATGAATGCGCTTCACCGGATCGTTGTGGCTTTGGAGAAGAGTGTGTCAACACTCCAGGATCCTTCAGATGCCAACAAAAAGGAAATCTTTGTGCCACTGGGTATCGAGTCAACGAAGATACCGGTTTCTGTGACGGTAAATGAGGTTCTGATAGATGTCTGAAATTGTTTTGAATCATTCAGATGTCAATGAATGCTCCGAAGGTATTTGCGGAACAATGGAATGTATCAACACTCCAGGGTCATATAAATGTAAATGTGGACCAGGATATGAGTTTAACGACGCTGTAAGTTCTGTTTTTCTAAAAAAAATAAATATGACTTTGATTACAGAAAAAGAAATGTGAGGACATTGACGAGTGTATGAAGTTCGCTGGACATGTTTGCGATCTTTCAGCGGAATGCATTAACACGGTATTTATAGAAAATGTACCTTATATGAAAATAGACTTCATTCTCATTCCAAATCTGTTTTTTAAATTTTCTAAAACCACCTAGAAGCCGAGAAAAGACGCCCCAAAACAATGGCCTAGAAAAATGGGCCACCGGCGAAAACTAGTCCGCAGGCATGAAAAATCCAAAAAAAAGCATAAATTAAAATGAAAAACTAAAAAAGGACTAATATAAGCATTCTGAATAATTATTTATTAATGAAAGGCAAAAAAAGCTCATAGGACAAAGGGGGCCCTTTTTTCTAGGCCATTGTTTTGAGGCGCGTTTTCTCGGCTTCTAGGTTATTTTAGAAAATTTCAAAAACAGATTTGGAATGAGAATGAAGTCTATTTTCATTTAAGGTACATTTATTATCTCCGTAAAGCCCTTCCGACTTAAAAGTCACCAAAACTTTTCAGAAACTAAAAAAAAATTGCAGATCGGCTCATTTGAATGTAAATGCAAAGAAGGATTCAAATTAGCATCTGATGGACGAAGATGCGAAGATGTGAACGAATGTACAACCGGAATTGCAAAATGCGAACAAAAGTGTGTGAATATTCCTGGAAGTTATCAATGTATTTGTGATCGTGGTTTTGCGTTAGGTGCCGATGGAACCAAGTGTGAGGATATTGATGAATGCGCGATTTGGGCAGGATCAGGTACTACTTCGGAAAAATAGTTACTCAACAAAATAAAATTTGTAGGCAATGAATTATGTATGGGTGGATGTATAAATACAAAAGGTTCCTATTTGTGTCAATGCCCACCAGGATATAAAATTCAATCAGATGGAAGGACGTGTATTGGTAAGATATTTAAGAAAATTAGGAATTCGAAAAAAAAAATCCACAGACATCGATGAGTGTGATCTTGGCGAATGCGCAGCACATGATAAAGTTTGCGTCAACACCCTCGGATCCTTCAAATGTCACTCAATTGAATGCCCTACAAATTATGTTCATGATTCACATAACAAAAAGTATGTTCAGATTTCGATCCTATTGTTTGCAGTGACTAATTCTGTTCCTAACACTATTTCAGCCGCTGTAATCGTTCTCCAGCGGCGTGTGGCCTTCCAGAAGAATGCTCGAAAATTCCAATGTTCATCACATATCAGTTTATTTCATTAGCCAGAGCTGTACCCATTTCGTCACATCGTCCGGCGATTACACTCTTTAAGGTTTCGGCCCCGAACCATCCGGATACTGATGTTCAGTTTGAGCTCCATCTTAAGACTACAGTAACCGGTGAGGAAGGGGTTGTTAACATTTTAAAATAACAAATATATTTTTGAAACTTTTAATTTTCTAAATTCCAGAATATATTTAGTGCGAATTATATTTTTTAACAGATAGTTAAAGGCTTCGTAAAATTAAACAAGTGGCACACTATCTTTAAAAAATCAAAAAAATTTTTTAACACCTTGATTTTCTAAAAAAAACCACCAAGTTTTGAAAAACTAGACTTACTAACAGCATGCATTTTATTTCAGACAAACCTGGGGTCCTATCAGCAGTCCGTGCCAATTTCCTACTACAGAAGGGCGAGAAGCGTAACAGTGCGGTCGTAACACTTCGTGACAGTTTAGACGGCCCACAAACCGTCAAACTTCAACTAGTACTTCGAATGTCTAAAAAAGGAAAAAGTGTGAATACCTACGCTGCGAATTTGATTGTCGACGTTGCTGCACACAAACGGCACAATGCTGTCCACCCGCCAGTTATGAGGCTGAAAATTTGAACTAATAATTAATTAATAACATTTGTTTTTGAATTGCTGTGATAATATTTGATCTCAACTATTTTTTAAATACTTTTAATAAATTAAAATTTGAAGCCAAATCGATGACGGTTATTCTTGTATCAAAGTTTGTGGAAGAGAGGATAGTGAATGCCTTGGCAATTTTACGAGAGAAGTCTTGTTTCAATTTCGAGCGGTCCCGTCACTGAAAGTTATTAACCACCCAATTGAGGTAGGACAAAATTATAAAAATACCTATAACGCGTTATTTTGAAGGTATCTCGAATTGTGACACAGATGGGTGTACCATTCTCAGTGGATTATACACTCGACTACCGTAGTCAGCGAAATTTCAGGATTCAGCAGGAGGAGAATGTCGGTGAGGATTTTTTAATTTCGTAAAATGCCCCAAAAGAAGACGGAGATAATAAATGACTTCATTCTCGTTCCAAATCTGTTTTTAAAATTTTCTACGACCACCTAGAAGCCGAGAAAATGAGCTTCAAAACAATGACCTAGAAAAAAGGGCTACCTGGCCTAACTTTTTCCTATGAGCTTTTTTCATGTTTCGTTAATAAATAGTTATGCAGAATGCTTATATTAGTCCTTTTTTATGTTTTCAAAAAATTTAAATTTAGGTTTTTTCATATTTTTTTGGATTTTTCATTCCTGTGGACTAGTTTTCGCCGGTGACCCATTTTTCTAGGCCATCGTTTTGAGGCGTGTTTTCTCGGCTTCTAGGTGGTTTTAGAAAATTTTAAAAACAGATCTGGAATGAGAATGAAGTCTATTTTTAATCCCAGATGCATTCATTATCTCCGTAAAGCCCTCCTTTAACTTTTTTAAAATCATTTTTTTTCAGGCATAGTTCAATTAATCAAACCAATTCGTGGTCCCACAATCGAACGAGTCAAAGTGAACATTCACACGAAATCTCGAACCGGAGTAATATTAGAATTCAACGAGGCGATTATTGAAGTTACTGTCTCTAAATATTCGTTTTAAATTTTTTACTCTTGATGAATTGCCGTTTTGCCATTTTTTCCTGCCGTTTTTTCTAATGCTATTTATTTTTCTGTCACTCAAGCATTCTAATAAAATTAAAAACAGTGTTTCACTATATTTCAACCGTTTATACATTCAAAATGCTGAGAAAAAGGAAAAAAAAACAAAAAAAAGTCGATTGATTATAGATTTAGAACTCAATTCGCATTATACGGTATTTATGCACTACGGAGCTACAATTCAGATCTCATGAAAACCACTCAGAATCTGGAATTTTGAGCCTGAAAATTTGACTGAATTTTTCACGTGTTTCATTTAATTTTTTTGATCAGAATTCTTAAAAATACAAAAAAAACTATTTTTAAAAGTTAAAAATCCTAGAACAAGATCCCCGTAACCTGAAAATAAATATTATTATTGTCCACTCCAATATTCTGGATTATTTTGGCTGCTCAACCTCACAGACGCTCCGCACGCACGCACGCGGCTGCCGACACTCAACACACTGGAAAACTCGCAGGAAAATGAAATTTTCAAATTTTCCATTGTGTTGAGTGTCAGCAGCCGCGTGCGTGCGTGCGGAGCGTCTGTGATGTTGAGCAGCCCTCAAAACGCAATGATCAAGAAGATTTGAGTTGACAATACCAATATAATAATAAAATATTTTTAAAAATCTAAATTTCAGACAAATACGGTTTCAAGAAGTTTGAAAATAATAATTATTCTTCATCTGTGTATTCTGAAAATGGACAATAATGTGTTAGGAACCCGGAACAATTTTCTGCATATTAAACTGTTACATTTTAAAAAACTATTTAAAAAAAAACCTATCAAAACTCCAATGGTTTTTTTTTGACATTTTTGAATTATAATTTTTTGGTTTCGATCATCCAAAACCCACATGTATTAACTAATCCGTTCATTGAAATTTGTGTGTGTTTTTCTATTGATTTCTTTCGAAAAACAATACTCCCAAAATTCCTTTGTATTTTAATTGGCTGTCATCATAACACAACTCGTTTCATGGAAAAACGAAAACGATTGCCATAAATTTTTTCGTCGGAATATTTTTCATTGGATGAACTATGGAACAACAAAATGAAGGTGAGTTGATTCATCAATTTTCCCCCACTTTAACCTCACTTTTCAGATTGTTCTCCAATGCAACGAAGACCTCGAAGTTTCGACTTGGCGGCGGAGAAAGAATTGATGAAATCGATGGATAGAATAGACAAAAACCCTCACCCACCACTAGCCATGACATCTTCAGTTAAAGTCGCACTAACAGCAGAGGATCTTCTGGATCAGATTGGAATTTGGCATCCGTATCCACTGTTCATCACATTTTCAATGGCATTTCTTTGGCTTTTGTCTGTAATGCCAACAATGTCACCATCATACATGGCACCTTCTAAACCATGCCTTGGAGAGAATTGTAGCTTTATCACTGTTCAAAACGAGTTCAATATTGTCAAATCGTTTATTGATCCCGGGGAAATGACGACTTCTGTATTTTTTCTAGGAAGTGGGATGCTTGGACAGATTTATGCTATTTCCGCTGATAGGTATGCAGAAATTTTTTTTTTAAACTAAAAATGATTGTGCAGACTGGTAAAAATTCAAAATTTAAGTTTTGTATTGATATGACTCAAAACTCAAGTTGTAAATATTTATGCCCACCAAATCAAAACATATACTTTCCCAAATTGCTCCCAATTATCCACCTTTCCAGAATCGGCCGCCGTCCCATCCTCGTCTTGTGTCTCTTCGTTTCCGGTCTGTCTGGAATTTTCGCCGCCTTTGCTCCAACTTTTGAGACAATGTTAATTGGCCGATTTTTTCAGGGATCATGTTTCACAGTAGGTTTCTGAACCTTTGGATTGTTAAACGCTTCATAAAATTAGGGACTAACGATGATCAATTGGGTGATGTGTTGTGAGAGCATTTCATTTTCCGGACATGGTTACGCGTCGGTTCTTTTTGGACTTTGTTGGGTTATTGGATATTGTGCTGTTTCACCATTGGCTATGTATTTCAACACCTGGAGGCATGTACAGTTTGCAACATCTTTGCCAAGTCTTCTGTTTGGTGTTTTGATGTTCTTGTGAGTCTTTTTTAAGAAAATAAATATTTAAAAATAAATTGATATTATTTAAGCACCCTTCCGGAGAGTTTTCTATTCCTAGTAACGCAAGGAAAACGTGAGGAACTGGTGAAATGGATAGAAGTTGCGACAAAAGTTGGAAGTGATGAATTAGATTATGATGCCGATCAAATCGTTGACATGTCTAGCCAAGAATCGGACCACCAGAAGACACTATGGCAAAACTTGATAATTGTTCTGAAATCGGGAACGATGATGACTTATATTTCCGTTGAGAGCATTATATGGTGAGTAATTCTAATAGAACTACGCAGAAAATAAAATTTGTGCAAAAAATAGCAAAAAAATGCAATGCAGAAAATTGAAAAAAAACGAAGCCATTCTATTTTTCGCGATATCGTTGCGAGACCATCAAAGATTTTGGATAGAGCCGTTTTGGATAGAGCAATGTATATGTATTTACGGCTCTTTAAAAAATTACTGACCTATATTTGCAGTTTTTTACAAGTTTCGAATTTTTGCAATTTTTTGCTGCATTTGTAGTTTCTTGGTAGGATCAAAAAGTCTGTTAAAAAATCCTTAAAGATAGGGGACCAGTTAATATAAAAAAATGAATTACAATTCAGAAGATTATAAATTAATTAAAATAACTAAAGTTAATTAAAAAAAACAAACCTGTTGAAACAGTAATCTCACATTAGGTACTTATCACCATTTTTTTCGAATCAAATTTACTGGTACACTGTCTTTAAGAAGCCTAGAAAATCTCCATAAGCTAGTAGAGCGTATGTTTCATTCATGTTCTCTTACTGACTTTAAATTAAAATTAAATTTTTTAATTTCACTAAATTAATAAAATTTGACTCATTATCAATTCCTTAATTTTATCACTCATCAATTATGAGCTCGAACCAAGCTATAGCTTTTCAAAGTTCGAATATCAGCTAAATTTGGAACATTGAACTCGAAAAATGGATGCTCAAACCTTTTCTAGTTCATTAATTGGCAAACATTTGTATTTCAAATGATTTTGAAAAGTTTAAAATACTTCAAATAGTAGAAAAACCTAGCAGAAATTACTACGATTCTTTAAAACAATAAATATTCGACGTATCATTTTTTAGGGTTGTTGATCTCATGATCTACAGCGCCCTTTCCATCAATTCAACAGGCCTTGGCTCCACAAACATGCACGTTTCCTACATTTTCTCAGGACTCGTCGAAACACCTGCCTACTTCATTCTTCCAGCCGCAATCGATTGGCTTGGCAGAAAACCATCGGTTATGATCTGCCACTTGATTGCCGCATTTTCATTGCTCTCTATGTATCTTTTTGATCAAGGTGAATTTTCGTTAATAATTCAAGAAATAAAATTTGATTTCTAGTCGCCGATCCAGAAATATTCCTGATTGTTTGGCTGACTGCCAAATTTGCGATCGCTTCAGCATTCATGTTATGTTTTGTCTATGGAGCTGAGATTTTTCCAACCAATTGTCGTAGTATTTGCTTGGGGGCATGTTCCACAATTTCTAATATTGGTGCTATATTTGCCCCTCACGTTCCAGCAATGGGAAGTTTTATAATTTTAAAAAATTTCTGAAAATTCTCGTTTTTTCTTCAGGATGTCTTCTTCCCCGGTCTTCACTTTTTATTCTACGCATTATGCACATTTATCTGCACAATTTTGACAACAATTCTGCCGGAAACCAAAGAAAATCAGGCTGGAAATCGGAGTCAACAACAATCGATTGCTTGACATCGAATTTAAATGTTTTATTTAAAAAAAATACCCGTAAATAAAGAAAAAGAGGTCTAACTAAAGCTTTGCAAAGGTTGATCCTGATCCGATCGTCCTATTCCTTGTCTCGAATTTCGAAGGGATTTTTTCTTCCGCTTGAAAAATGCTTCATCGGGTCGGAGGAACCTGAAAATTGAACGTTATTTAAAAATTTGACTAAAATTTTCACTCACTTCACATAAACTGTCACTCCAATTGAGATTATTAGAATTATAACACATATGAAGAGTATGAAAATGAGGATGTTGACGAACTGAAAAAAAATTAAAAAAGCTTAATTATTTTGAAAAAAGAAATATTTTACCTTGTGGGGTTCCCCATCATTATAATCTTTGAATTTTTTACGAAACCTTTGAGTAGTCAGCGTGGAGAATGTTGTCGTTTTCAAGGTGGTTGGCCTGAAAAACAGGTAGATTAAAAAAAAAACAAATTTCTTCCAGTTTTCTTACAGCGCGCAAATTTTTAGCAGCGCGCAATTCTTAGCAGCGCGCAAATTTTTAGCAGCGCGTAAACTCTTAGCAGCGCGCAAATTCTTAGCAGCGCGTAAACTCTTAGCAGCGCGCAATTCGTAGCAGCGCGTAAACTCTTAGCAGCGCGCAAATTTTTAGCAGCGCGCAAATTTTTATCAGCGCGCAAATTTTTAGCAGCACGCAATTCTTAGCAGCGCGCAAATTTTTAGCAGCGCGCAAATTTTTAGCAGCGCGCAATTCTTAGCAGCGCGCAAATTTTTAGCAGCGCGCAAATTTTTAGCAGCGCGCAATTCTTAGCAGCGCGCAAATTTTTAGCAGCGCGCAAATTTTTAGCAGCACGCAATTCTTAGCAGCGCGCAAATTTTTAGCAGCGCGCAAATTTTTAGCAGCGCGCAATTCTTAGCAGCGCGCAAATTTTTAGCAGCGCGCAAATTTTTAGCAGCGCGCAATTCTTAGCAGCGCGCAAATTTTTAGCAGCCCGTAAATTCTTAGCAGCGCGTAAACTCTTAGCAGCGCGCAATTCTTAGCAGCGCGCAAATTTTTAGCAGCGCGCAAATTTTTAGCAGCCCGTAAACTCTTAGCAGCGCGTAAATTCTTAGCAGCGCGTAAACTCTTAGCAGCGCGCAATTCTTAGCAGCGCGCAAATTTTTAGCAGCGCGCAATTCTTAGCAGCGCGCAAATTTTTAGCAGCGCGCAAATTTTTAGCAGCGCGCAATTCTTAGCAGCGCGCAAATTTTTAGCAGCGCGCAAATTTTTAGCAGCGCGCAATTCTTAGCAGCGCGCTAATTTTTAGCAGCGCGCAAATTCTTAGCAGCGCGTAAATTCTTAGCAGCGCGTAAACTCTTAGCAGCGCGCAATTCTTAGCAGCGCGCAAATTTTTAGCAGCGCGCAAATTTTTAGCAGCGCGTAAACTCTTAGCAGCGCGCAAATTTTTAGCAGCGCGCAAATTTTTAGCAGCGCGCAATTCTTAGCAGCGCGCTAATTTTTAGCAGCGCGCAAATTTTTAGCAGCGCGCAATTCTTAGCAGCGCGCTAATTTTTAGCAGCGCGCAAATTCTTAGCAGCGCGTAAATTCTTAGCAGCGCGTAAACTCTTAGCAGCGCGCAATTCTTAGCAGCGCGCAAATTTTTAGCAGCGCGCAAATTTTTAGCAGCGCGTAAACTCTTAGCAGCGCGCAAATTTTTAGCAGCGCGCAAATTTTTAGCAGCGCGCAATTCTTAGCAGCGCGCAAATTTTTAGCAGCGCGCAAATTTTTAGCAGCGCGCAATTCTTAGCAGCGCGCTAATTTTTAGCAGCGCGCAAATTCTTAGCAGCGCGTAAATTCTTAGCAGCGCGTAAACTCTTAGCAGCGCGCAATTCTTAGCAGCGCGCAAATTTTTAGCAGCGCGCAAATTTTTAGCAGCGCGTAAACTCTTAGCAGCGCGCAAATTTTTAGCAGCGCGCAAATTTTTAGCAGCGCGCAATTCTTAGCAGCGCGCTAATTTTTAGCAGCGCGCAAATTCTTAGCAGCGCGCAAATTTTTAGCAGCGCGCAAATTTTTAGCAGCGCGTAAACTCTTAGCAGCGCGCAAATTTTTAGCAGCGCGCAAATTTTTAGCAGCGCGTAAATTCTTAGCAGCGCGCAAATTTTTAGCAGCGCGCAATTCTTAGCAGCGCGCAAATTTTTAGCAGCGCGCAAATTTTTAGCAGCGCGCAAATTTTTAGCAGCGCGCAATTCTTAGCAGCGCGCTAATTTTTAGCAGCGCGCAAATTTTTAGCAGCGCGTAAACTCTTAGCAGCGCGCAAATTTTTAGCAGCGCGCAAATTTTTAGCAGCGCGCAATTCTTAGCAGCGCGCTAATTTTTAGCAGCGCGCAAATTCTTAGCAGCGCGCAATTCTTAGCAGCGCGCAAATTTTTAGCAGCGCGTAAATTCTTAGCAGCGCGTAAACTCTTAGCAGCGCGCAATTCTTAGCAGCGCGCAAATTTTTAGCAGCGCGCAATTCTTAGCAGCGCGCTAATTTTTAGCAGCGCGCAAATTTTTAGCAGCGCGTAAACTCTTAGCAGCGCGCAAATTTTTAGCAGCGCGCAAATTTTTAGCAGCGCGCAATTCTTAGCAGCGCGCTAATTTTTAGCAGCGCGCAAATTTTTAGCAGCGCGCAATTCTTAGCAGCGCGCAAATTTTTAGCAGCGCGTAAATTCTTAGCAGCGCGTAAACTCTTAGCAGCGCGCAATTCTTAGCAGCGCGCAAATTTTTAGCAGCGCGCAAATTTTTAGCAGCGCGTAAACTCTTAGCAGCGCGCAAATTTTTAGCAGCGCGCAAATTTTTAGCAGCGCGCAATTCTTAGCAGCGCGCTAATTTTTAGCAGCGCGCAAATTCTTAGCAGCGCGTAAATTCTTAGCAGCGCGTAAACTCTTAGCAGCGCGCAATTCTTAGCAGCGCGCAAATTTTTAGCAGCGCGCAAATTTTTAGCAGCGCGTAAACTCTTAGCAGCGCGCAAATTTTTAGCAGCGCGCAAATTTTTAGCAGCGCGCAATTCTTAGCAGCGCGCTAATTTTTAGCAGCGCGCAAATTTTTAGCAGCGCGCAATTCTTAGCAGCGCGCTAATTTTTAGCAGCGCGCAAATTCTTAGCAGCGCGTAAATTCTTAGCAGCGCGTAAACTCTTAGCAGCGCGCAATTCTTAGCAGCGCGCAAATTTTTAGCAGCGCGCAAATTTTTAGCAGCGCGTAAACTCTTAGCAGCGCGCAAATTTTTAGCAGCGCGCAAATTTTTAGCAGCGCGCAATTCTTAGCAGCGCGCAAATTTTTAGCAGCGCGCAAATTTTTAGCAGCGCGCAATTCTTAGCAGCGCGCTAATTTTTAGCAGCGCGCAAATTCTTAGCAGCGCGTAAATTCTTAGCAGCGCGTAAACTCTTAGCAGCGCGCAATTCTTAGCAGCGCGCAAATTTTTAGCAGCGCGCAAATTTTTAGCAGCGCGTAAACTCTTAGCAGCGCGCAAATTTTTAGCAGCGCGCAAATTTTTAGCAGCGCGCAATTCTTAGCAGCGCGCTAATTTTTAGCAGCGCGCAAATTCTTAGCAGCGCGCAAATTTTTAGCAGCGCGCAAATTTTTAGCAGCGCGTAAACTCTTAGCAGCGCGCAAATATTTAGCAGCGCGCAAATTTTTAGCAGCGCGTAAATTCTTAGCAGCGCGCAAATTTTTAGCAGCGCGCAATTCTTAGCAGCGCGCAAATTTTTAGCAGCGCGCAAATTTTTAGCAGCGCGAAAACTCTTAGCAGCGCGCAAATTTTTAGCAGCTCGCAAATTTTTAGCAGCGCGTAAACTCTTAGCAGCGCGCAAATTTTTAGCAGCGCGCAATTCTTAGCAGCGCGCAAATTTTTAGCAGCGCGCAAATTCTTAGCAGCGCGTAAATTCTTAGCAGCGCGTAAACTCTTAGCAGCGCGCAATTCTTAGCAGCGCGCAAATTTTTAGCAGCGCGCAAATTTTTAGCAGCGCGTAAACTCTTAGCAGCGCGCAAATTTTTAGCAGCGCGCAAATTTTTAGCAGCGCGTAAACTCTTAGCAGCGCGCAAATTTTTAGCAGCGCGCAATTCTTAGCAGCGCGCAAATTTTTAGCAGCGCGTAAACTCTTAGCAGCGCGCAAATTTTTAGCAGCGCGCAAATTCTTAGCAGCGCGTAAACTCTTAGCAGCACGCAATTCTTAGCAGCGCGCAAATTTTTAGCAGCGCGCAAATTTTTAGCAGCGCGCAAATTTTTAGCAGCGCGCAAATTTTTAGCAGCGCGCAAATTTTTAGCAGCGCGCAAATTTTTAGCAGCACGCAATTCTTAGCAGCGCGCAAATTTTTAGCAGCGCGCAAATTTTTAGCAGCGCGCAATTCTTAGCAGCGCGCAAATTTTTAGCAGCCCGTAAATTCTTAGCAGCGCGTAAACTCTTAGCAGCGCGCAATTCTTAGCAGCGCGCAAATTTTTAGCAGCGCGCAAATTTTTAGCAGCGCGCAAATTTTTAGCAGCCCGTAAACTCTTAGCAGCGCGTAAATTCTTAGCAGCGCGTAAACTCTTAGCAGCGCGCAATTCTTAGCAGCGCGCAAATTTTTAGCAGCGCGCAAATTTTTAGCAGCGCGCAATTCTTAGCAGCGCGCAAATTTTTAGCAGCGCGCAAATTTTTAGCAGCGCGCAATTCTTAGCAGCGCGCTAATTTTTAGCAGCGCGCAAATTCTTAGCAGCGCGTAAATTCTTAGCAGCGCGTAAACTCTTAGCAGCGCGCAATTCTTAGCAGCGCGCAAATTTTTAGCAGCGCGCAAATTTTTAGCAGCGCGTAAACTCTTAGCAGCGCGCAAATTTTTAGCAGCGCGCAAATTTTTAGCAGCGCGCAATTCTTAGCAGCGCGCAAATTTTTAGCAGCGCGCAAATTCTTAGCAGCGCGTAAATTCTTAGCAGCGAGTAAACTCTTAGCAGCGCGCAATTCTTAGCAGCGCGCAAATTTTTAGCAGCGCGCAAATTTTTAGCAGCGCGTAAACTCTTAGCAGCGCGCAAATTTTTAGCAGCGCGCAAATTTTTAGCAGCGCGTAAACTCTTAGCAGCGCGCAAATTTTTAGCAGCGCGCAATTCTTAGCAGCGCGCAAATTTTTAGCAGCGCGCAAATTCTTAGCAGCGCGTAAATTCTTAGCAGCGCGTAAACTCTTAGCAGCGCGCAATTCTTAGCAGCGCGCAAATTTTTAGCAGCGCGTAAACTCTTAGCAGCGCGCAAATTTTTAGCAGCGCGCAATTCTTAGCAGCGCGCAAATTTTTAGCAGCCCGTAAACTCTTAGCAGCGCGTAAATTCTTAGCAGCGCGTAAACTCTTAGCAGCGCGCAATTCTTAGCAGCGCGCAAATTTTTAGCAGCGCGTAAACTCTTAGCAGCGCGCAATTCTTAGCAGCGCGCAAATTTTTAGCAGCGCGCAATTCTTAGCAGCGCGCAAATTTTTAGCAGCGCGCAAATTTTTAGCAGCGCGTCAATTCTTAGCAGCGCGCAAATTTTTAGCAGCGCGCAAATTTTTAGCAGCGCGCAATTCTTAGCAGCGCGCTAATTTTTAGCAGCGCGCAAATTCTTAGCAGCGCGTAAATTCTTAGCAGCGCGTAAACTCTTAGCAGCGCGCAATTCTTAGCAGCGCGCAAATTTTTAGCAGCGCGCAAATTTTTAGCAGCGCGTAAACTCTTAGCAGCGCGCAAATTTTTAGCAGCGCGTAAACTCTTAGCAGCGCGCAATTCTTAGCAGCGCGCAAATTTTTAGCAGCGCGCAATTCTTAGCAGCGCGCAAATTTTTAGCAGCGCGCAATTCTTAGCAGCGCGCAAATTTTTAGCAGCCCGTAAATTCTTAGCAGCGCGTAAACTCTCAGCAGCGCGCAAATTTTTAGCAGCGCGCAAATTTTTAGCAGCCCGTAAACTCTTAGCAGCGCGTTAATTCTTAGCAGCGCGTAAACTCTTAGCAGCGCGCAATTCTTAGCAGCGCGCAAATTTTTAGCAGCGCGCAATTCTTAGCAGCGCGCAAATTTTTAGCAGCGCGCAAATTTTTAGCAGCGCGTCAATTCTTAGCAGCGCGCAAATTTTTAGCAGCGCGCAAATTTTTAGCAGCGCGCAATTCTTAGCAGCGCGCTAATTTTTAGCAGCGCGCAAATTCTTAGCAGCGCGTAAATTCTTAGCAGCGCGTAAACTCTTAGCAGCGCGCAAATTTTTAGCAGCGCGCAAATTTTTAGCAGCGCGTAAACTCTTAGCAGCGCGCAAATTTTTAGCAGCGCGCAATTCTTAGCAGCGCGCAAATTTTTAGCAGCGCGCAAATTCTTAGCAGCGCGTAAATTCTTAGCAGCGCGTAAACTCTTAGCAGCGCGCAATTCTTAGCAGCGCGCAAATTTTTAGCAGCGCGCAAATTTTTAGCAGCGCGTAAACTCTTAGCAGCGCGCAAATTTTTAGCAGCGCGCAAATTTTTAGCAGCGCGTAAACTCTTAGCAGCGCGCAAATTTTTAGCAGCGCGCAATTCTTAGCAGCGCGCAAATTTTTAGCAGCGCGCAAATTTTTAGCAGCGCGCAATTCTTAGCAGCGCGCAAATTTTTAGCAGCCCGTAAATTCTTACCAGCGCGTAAACTCTTAGCAGCGCGCAATTCTTAGCAGCGCGCAAATTTTTAGCAGCGCGCAAATTTTTAGCAGCGCGTAAACTCTTAGCAGCGCGCAAATTTTTAGCAGCGCGCAAATTCTTAGCAGCGCGCAATTCTTAGCAGCGCGCAAATTTTTAGCAGCCCGTAAACTCTTAGCAGCGCGTAAATTCTTAGCAGCGCGTAAACTCTTAGCAGCGCGCAATTCTTAGCAGCGCGCAAATTTTTAGCAGCGCGCAATTCTTAGCAGCGCGCAAATTTTTAGCAGCGCGCAAATTTTTAGCAGCGCGCAAATTTTTAGCAGCGCGCAAATTTTTAGCAGCGCGCAAATTTTTAGCAGCGCGCAATTCTTAGCAGCGCGCAAATTTTTAGCAGCGCGCAAATTCTTAGCAGCGCGTAAATTCTTAGCAGCGCGTAAACTCTTAGCAGCGCGCAATTCTTAGCAGCGCGCAAATTTTTAGCAGCGCGCAAATTTTTAGCAGCGCGTAAACTCTTAGCAGCGCGCAAATTTTTAGCAGCGCGCAAATTCTTAGCAGCGCGCAAATTTTTAGCAGCGCGCAAATTTTTAGCAGCGCGCAAATTCTTAGCAGCGCGTAAACTCTTAGCAGCGCGCAAATTTTTAGCAGCGCGCAATTCTTAGCAGCGCGTAAATTCTCCTATAAATTCAAATCACCTATCAGTTTTCTTAATTGTCGTACTCTTCTCCAACTCTATTAACTCCTCTATTATTTCTTGCTTCTTGCTCTTCTCCATATCCTCCTCAATCTTTGGATTCTCAATAACCTTTTCCGTTGTCGTTTTCTCCATCTTCGACCGTTCAATTATATTTTTCTGTGCAGTATCAACAAATTCCATCCATTTTTTCGTCTCTTCCGTCGGATCAACGCACACACTTTCATTCGTTCCGGGAAGGGATTCAATTATTGATACCATTCCAATGTCTTTTAGATCGCAGAACACTTCATCAAGGTCTTCGATCTTTAAAATAAAGAAATTTAAGCATATCATAACCTTTAAAATCACCTTAGCTCTGTTTGACTTCTTCAACAACCATCGCTGAAAATCAGAAGGAGTTTCACAATCGCACGCAAATCTACTGAAATTCCCGCCAAGTTTTAATTTTTTAAGAGTTTCAAATGCGTCCAAAGTGGCCGAATTTAGTTCAAACAATGGGTTGGATTGAACGTAGAGATGAGTAAGAGCTGGCATTTTGCCAACCCATTTTGGGATGGTATCAATAGCTGAGGAGGAGACTTCTAAATGGGTGAGATGCACCAGGTTTGAGAGTTGGTTCTAAAAAAAGGGTTAGAGAAATTTGTTTGCTTGAAGTTCCTGTTACCATCTCTTCAACCGTCATCTTACTATTTGAAATTGATAGGGTTCGAAGTGCTGGAAGTCCCGTCAAGTTTCCCGCCTGAAAAATTTGATATGTATCGCAAATTTAAAGACAAAGTGTCATTAAATTTTTCTGACTCATCATACCTTAAAAACTTTCCAATCAGTATTTTTCAACTGCAATTGTGTCAACGGCGTCGGCAACATTCCTATTTTGTCCATTCTCAAATTCTCGCAAACCATTATGTTCTGTGACGTCTGGAAAAATTTCATCTTTTCGGGGAAAGAGGCAAAAGATGATAGCGTAATCATTTTATTTTTTTTTCTGGACTATTTCATGGACTGATAAGGTTGTAAAGTTGTCAAACAAATCCAGAGAGAAACCAGGAACCAAATTGATTGGTAATGAGAATGGGTGGAACCTGAAGGGAAGTATATAAGCAATGGCTGGGGAATGGAAAAGACATCATCCATTCGACAATGGAGGACAATAAAATCAAGGTAAAACTGAAAACTTTCTCAATTTTCCTTTCATTAAAAAGTTCATTCTTTTCCAGGCCTACCGTCTCATCGGTTATGCTGCTGTTTCTCTCTCAGCTGTTGGAATTCTTTCCGTCTGTGTGACCCTTCCATTGGTTTACTCATATGTCAGCAACTTGAGAACCCAAATGCATTCCGAACTCCGTCACTGCCGCGAGACAGTCAATTCGGTCTACGCCACCGCTGTCGCCATGCCGGCGCTTCCCAGCCACGCCAACCGTACCGCCCGTCAAGCCGGATACGATGTTGCGGTTGAAGGAGTTCAAGAATCTGGCAATACTTGTGACGGATGCTGCTTGCCAGGAGCTGCGGGACCAGTCGGAGCCGCCGGTAGACCAGGAAAGCCAGGACGTCCGGGAGCACCAGGAGCCCCAGGAAACCCAGGAAAACCACCACAATCTCCATGTGAACCATTGACACCACCACCATGCCCAGCATGCCCAGCTGGACCACCCGGAGCACCAGGAGAGCCAGGACAACCAGGATCTGAAGGACCATCAGGACCACCAGGACAAGATGGAGATGATGGACAACCAGGAGAGCCAGGAAAACCAGGAGCAGTTGGACCAAACGGACACCCAGGAAAGGCCGGACCAGCTGGACCACCAGGACCACCAGGACCATCTGACAAGCCAAAACCAGGAGCACCAGGACAACCAGGAAGAGCTGGACCACGTGGACCACGCGGACCAGTTGGACTCAAGGGTAAAGACGGAGCACCAGGATCTCCAGGACAAAAGGGTCCAAATGGAGCACCAGGAGAACCAGGAGCAGACGGACAACCAGGAGAGCCAGGAGTCCCAGGAGCCGACGGATCTGCTGGAGAGAGAGGAATCTGTCCAAAATATTGCGCTATCGATGGAGGAGTCTTCTTCGAGGATGGATCGAGACGTTAAATCTTTGTTCAGTTTTCATAAAAATAAATCTTTCTGCATTCCAAATATTGTTCTAAAGGTCTTAAAAGTTTACCCTCTGGTTCGAAGTATCTGAAGATCTTAAACATTTACAAGATGGTGGGCATTCAAACCGGCAATTACATTCCGACTTTTCACAGCATTCACAATCCGCTTCACACATCTGGAATATGTTTAAAAGCGAAAAAGAAAAGAAAAAAAATGTGATTTAAAACCTACATTAGAAAATTTACAAAGAAGCTGATTTCTCGATTCAGCTAAGGTTAACAAGATCCGCCTATCTGGCTTAACAATATCTTGACATTGGATCTGTTGAAGATCCATAATTGTGATGTTTTTGGTTTTGGAATGTAGCAACCATTTATGATTACAATGACATGATATTGGGTTATCGGATAAGAAAAGTTTTAGAAGGAAATTTGAACCACGTAGGCTTGAATATCGGATTTCTTTGAGGCTGTTGTTTCTGAAAAATAATTAATTACAGCGTTTCTCTTTAAGAAATAGTTTAAAACCCACTTCAAGTCCAAAAACATCAAATTCTTCAAACTTCCAAACGCCGAATCATGAAGATAATTGATCCGATTGTTCGACAAATCGACATGTTTCACCTCGTCCGGGACCACGTTCACACTTCCGCCTGACCCTTTCCCAGCGATGAATTCGATTCGATTCCCTGCCATATCCAACCTTTTCAAGTTTCGAGCACTTCCACGAACGTAATTGATAGTTGAGATCAAGTTATGACGAATTGAGAGGTCTGTTAGGTTCTCAGGAAAACGCCGAAAATCAATATTTGTGATTTTGTTCGCATTCATTGTCAGAACTTTCAATTTTGTCATTGAAACTAGGGTATTTGTCAAAAATCCTATATCGTTATCACTGAGATCCAAATGTATCAGATTTCTGAAAATTTCCATATTTGTATTTTTTATTCGTGATAGAACCTACTGCAATTTTCTTAAAGAATACGGCTCTATTCTTAACCGATTTCCTGACAAATCTAAGGTCATCAAGTTTGGAACATAGCCAAAAATCTCGCGCGGAAGATCGGCGATCTTTCCATTCTTCAGAATCAAAGAGTAAAGTTGATGTAAGCCCTAAAATCATAAAATAGAATTATTTAGATCCCCCGGCTTACAGCAAACATGGTATCTGGCACATTTTGCAAATGACAACGATCAATTTCAAGGCGATCAAGGTTTCGAAAACCATGAAATAATCCAGCCTGAGGTGTCGACACTTTGGGAGAATGGTATGGACATCGAATGGTGAGTGTTCGGACAAGATCAGGGCGAGCAAGTTTGAGATTTGTGCTGTTGAGCTGGAAACATTTTTTGCAGAGTAAATGTTTTTTCCTTTTGAAATTTGCATGTTATTATTCAAAAGTAGACCAACTATTTTCAATTAATTAAATTCAAATTTTCTAAAAAAAAATTTCTAGGACATCGTCTTTAAGAGAATTTCAGGGATCTGAATTTATTAGAATTCTCTAAAATGTTCAATTTAATCCACACATTGCAAAATTTCGCCTCCAAAAAATCATTGAAACCAAAAATTTGCAAAAAAATCCACCGATGCGTATGTACATACAACAATGCAAATTGGTAATTACCCTGCCCTTTCCCTCACCCTACCTGTTCCCATTTACAAATCAAGTGTACTTGTGCATTCTGCTCATTATCTTCATAACACTGACATCTTGTTGGACACGCGAACTTTTGCCGCTGTTGAAATGTGTAGCCGATTTTCAGCAGCACCAGAAATATGTAAATGATGGCAAAACGGCTTAAAAGCCGGGTACACATTATGAAATCCTGAAAACTTATGAAATCCTTGTAGATGATTTTTTTTGTGTGTTGGGAGTTGAGTAGCCGGAAATTGGCACGAAATACATAGATATGAACGACGATGATGAGGAACAATTGAGAAATGACCGAATGAAATTTGGAACGGAAATGAGTAGTAGAACTCAAGGACTTGGTCTGGGAAGTAGACTTATAAGGAAAGCATGAAAGTAAAGCAGGCAAAAAATGAAAAACAAAAAGAAGTTTATTTGGATTTTATGAATATAATTTCTAAACAGCATACGAATAAAATTTTTTTCAGTTATTGTCAAGTTAACAATTTTGGATCATCCATTTTCTACTAAAAGCCCGCAGCGCAAACGCTCGCAGGTAAAAAATTGCATGCCTTTGTGAGATACTTAGATTTTCTGGGTAGATCAAAACTAACTAGTATGATCAAGAATATTTGAGTTGACAATAAGAAATAAGTGGGAAAAACCATGTTTTTAATTTCGTGATATAAGCCGGAAAATACCGTATTTATTAAAGGGACACACTGTTTTGTAGAGTTTCTACGAAAATGGCGCCAAAATGCGCTCCAAGCGTTTTTTTGCTTTGAAAACATACAAATCAAGCATCAATAATGATTTCTAATTAGTTAAAAAATTGAAATTTTTAAAATTAGGGTTTTTTCTGGTAGCTTTTAAGTAGAGTATAAATACAAAAGTTTCTTGCTTGCAACTTAAATTATTTTGAAAAAAATAATTGTAATCTTTGAAAAAAAAATAACAAAAGCGTTTTTAATAATAAAAAGTTCAACTTCTGAATAAAAAAAAGTTTAAGACAAGATTTTCATTATCCTCAAAATTCTGGTATTGTCAACTCAATTATTCTAGATCATTGCGTTCGGAAGGCTGCTCAACCTCACAGCCGCTCCGCGCGGACGCGACGCGGTGACCTCCCACTCAACACTGAAACATTGGCGGGAAAATTAATTTTTCAAATTTTCCAGTGTGTTGAGTGACGGCAGCCGCGTCGCCTGCATGCGGAGCGGCTGTGAGGTTGAGCAGCCTTCCGAACGCAATGATCACGAATAGTTGACAATAACGCTCTTATTGGGATCCACATATTATGGATCAGATATGCCAGCGGCAGTTTCAATCAAAATTCAGCATCTTTTGTGCAAACTTTTCATATGAATTTTTTAGAAGCTTGTAGTTTCCTCTTTCAAAAAAGCTATCTTTCTTAAAATTTTATCAATTTTTCATAAAGTTAGAGCTCGAAAAATGTAATAAATTTTCTCATTTCATGAAATTTTGATATTCTTTTGATAATTTGTATCCCTAACAAGATCTGAAGTAATAACAATATATAACTGTGAAATTTCAAAAATAACAACAAAAATCCAAAAAAAGCGAACAAGTTACAAAAAAAATATGGCTTGAAGATGAGGGGAGGGTCACCGAAAGTCAAAATTGCATGTTTTTTCTCCCCACCAACCATAAATTCCATAAACATATCTATATTCATCCTCTTTCCTCTCTCCCTCATCCGAGATTCCTAAAAATTGTCCCAAGTGTCGTCCCCCTCTCCCAAAAAGAATGATTGTGCCACGACTTTTTTGCAAGCTTCTCTTTTACAGATTTCGAATTGAGATTTCGAGAAAATAGACAAAAGTGTCAGGAGAATTGTGAAAGTGAAAAATTGCCCCCCGAAATTTGAGATGGCGGAGTGGGGGGGGGGGGGGGGGGGGGGGGGGGGGCGGGGTCGACAATGATACAAATTTACTGGTTATTTATATATATGGATATGTAGACATGTAGTTGTCAGGAAAGGACACCGATTTTATGACAAATTATGCAAATTTTGGGGGGGAGATTGGAAGGAAGAGATAGTAATAATGATCTAGTAGAGATTTGGAGACTTTTCATTACATATGAAATATTTTCGGAAAAATGAAACTCAAAAGACAGCTAAAATATAATCAGCTGAAATATGACAAAAAAACCAAAAATAAAACAAAAAATCTACGAAATGTAAGCACATTTCAACGAAATTAGTGAAGTGGCCTAGAAACCCAACAGAATGGGTTTCTAATCCATTTTTCCAATGGTCACAATTATTTCTTGTATTATGTACATTTTTTTTGAATACATGTGGGATGAAAATAGACTTCATACTCATTCCAAATCAGTTTTTAAAATTTTCTAAGACCACCTGAAAGTCGAGAAAATGCACCTCAAAACATTGGCCTAGAAAAGGGGCCGCCGGCGAAAACTAGTCCGCAGGCATGAAGAATCCAAAAAAACAATTAAAGAACATAAATTAGAATTTTAAAAAACATAAAAAGAACTAATATAAGCATTCTGTATAATTATTTACCAGCGAAACACGAAAAAAGCCCACAGGAAAAAGTTCGGCCAGGTGGCCCCTTTTTCTAGGTCATTGTTTGGAGGCGTGTTTTCTCGGCTTCTGGGTGGTTTTAAAAAAATTTAAAAACAGATTTGGAATGAGAATGAAGTCTATTTTCATTTAAGATACATTTATAATCTCCGTAAAGCCCTCCTTTAAAATTTCTATTTCAAAAAAAAAAACTAAATAAATTTTCTTTTTGAAAAAAAATTACACTACGCCAAAAAGTATAACCGATTTTCTGAAACTTCAAATATCCTGGGAACTATATTTCAAAAAGCAAATCCAAAATATATTTTTAGTGATAAAAACTGATAGCTTTAAAAATTAGAAAATCATCGAAAACATCAAAAAAAAATTTAGAAAAGAATGCTGTTTCAGTAAAAAAATGGTATCAAAGTTTAAAATGTGAAAGAAATCATTTTCAGGATCATCCCGTCTTTTTTTGGAGTTGCTTATGCTTCAGAAACAGCGAGAAAAACTGTCCATTCATTTTCCATAAATTTTGAAAAACATTTTTTTAAAGCCAACAAATTAAATTGAAAACAAAAATTTGCATTTTGAAAATATATCTTATAAAATTAGACGAGTCAGCAGTTCGGAGCCATAAAAATGCTCAGTTGTCACAAGTAAAATGTTTTTTTGGAGTTTAATACTAAAAATTGACTGCTAAAATTTTTCAAGTTTGAAAATCTGAAGCCTTCTAAAAAAACTATATCATGCCAAAAATTCAATTCGCTTTTCAGACACTGCTTTGAAAAAAATCTTTTTTCGAAATTTGTAAACCAATGCTAAAAATTGGAACTTCCTTGAATTCCTCTTCCGCACGAAATGTCAACAATGAAATTTTTGCGAGAAAAAAACATCATTTTATTTGTTACCAGTTCAAAAAAAGTGGTAAAAGAGATCTGAAAAGAATTTGAGCAAAAAATAAACATGAAAGCGAAAAAATAACAAAAATGAAAAGATGACCAAAATTCATAAATACGACGCTTCGGTTTCGGCGCTGTTCGGCATCTGAAAAAACGACATCATGGAATGAGATCAATCATTATAAACAAAAAAGTAGTAATACAATGGTAATAACTAGAAATCTATCATCATAAATTTGAAAAGAATCCCTGAAACCTTACCCGAATGAATGATGTTTGTTTCGGATCCGAACATTTGGACGATTTATTGGTCGTTTGTGTCCTGCTGTTGCCGCCGCCTCCGGCGCTGCCGGCACTACTCACTCCGCTGCCGATTTTAAGCGTTTTTATGAGCATTTCTTTGAACATCGGATTGAGCCACGCGTAGAGGAATGGGTTTGTCACGTTGGTGAGCATGGAGATTCTGGAGACATTTTTCTGCATTTGGGAAAATTCAAGAATTTTGTGCACTTTTTTCAGCACGCAATTTTACGCCACAGTGCTTGTTTCTTTAAAAACCGCTGCATTAATTTCATTGGCTTAAAGACAGTGTGCCATCTAAACCATGTACTCATTCAATTCCAATAAAAAATAGAGTTTTTTCCTAATTAAAACCAGTTTGTAAATTTTGGGATTTTGTACTTTAAAATTATGGTGTACAGTTTTTTCTAATTTAAAAAAAAAACTTACAAATGCGCAGTCATTGAGACAATATACGTATGATCTGTATATTCGGACATTGAGTTAGTATGAAAGAAGAATTCGTCATACTCGATCATTAGTGTGACAACATTGTGAGGAAGCCAAGTGAAAGCGAATAAGAGTACCTAGAAATTATAAACCTTTCTTCAGAAACCATTTCCCAAATATTCCCCCTACCATCGACGCTAAAATCGTGGTAGTCCTTCTTTGTTGCGACAACACCGTCAGCCTCTGCTTATTTTCTAAAGCAATAGCAGAAGGTTCCTAAATATATCAAGATATTTAATCTCATATTCCAAAAGAAGCACTTACATTATTAATAATGACCTGATTGGCAGTTGCACATGTTGTACTATTTTCCAACAGCTGACTTCGTTCTGACAGCTTTTTCAGCTTATTTTCTACACGTTGTCTTAATCGAGCAAAGATGTTATAGTAACAGAATGCCATTGTCGCAAATGGGAACAAGAATTGGGTTATGAGTACAAGGAATGCATAACCTTTGCGGACTTCAGCGAGCGGCCAGTGTTCGGTGCAGTACTGAAGAATAAATATGGTTAAACACAATGTGAACATGCATTTTTTTTCTTTAATTTTTCAATTGGAGGATTTTTTCAGACATGCAAAATTATTAAGATTTCAAACATCTAATAATCAAATCGGAAGCTTTTTCGAACACCATGATCATTTAAGAATGATCATATTAACAAAAAAACAAATTATAATATTTTCAGAGAAAAAAAATTAAAGAACCAACCTCTCCACAAAGCCCACCAATTTTATCAACGTCCATATACCACCCATATGGCATACAGACAACTACAGAAATCACCCATATCAGCAAAGCGATCATCATCGCATTTCGAGAACTAAGCTTATGTCTATGTGGTCGGACCACTAAATTGTACCTGGAGAATATTATTTCTTTATTTTTTTCCCACGAATCCTTCCAATTACCTATCCAACGCAATAGCTGATAATGAGAACGTTGACACAAAAATTGATGCACCTTGGACTAGAGGTATCAATTTACAAACCGGCGACGAAAAGAACCATTGTTTGTAAACGTTTGTAATAAAAGTTATAGGTAAGGAAGTGAGACACATGAGCACGTTTGAAGCACATAGATTTAGTATAAATATGTTTTGGACAGTTTGAAGCTGCCGATGTTTCATTGTAAGGTATCTGAAAGTTGATGAAGTGAACGTTGGGTACGATTTCTGAATGGCTATGGAATTTCAGACCTAATGAATGCATCTGGGATGAAAATAGACTTCAGTCTAATTCCAAATCAGTTTTTAAAATTTTCTAAAATCACCTAGAAGCCGATAAAACGCGCCTCAAAACAATGACCTAGAAAAAGGGGCCACCGGCGAAAACTAGTCCGCAGGCATGAAAAATCCCCCTTTTTCTAGGCCATTGTTTTGAGGCGCGTTTTCTCGGCTTCTAGGTGGTTTTAGAAAATTTTATAAACAGATTTGGAATGAGAATGAAGTCTATTTTCATTTAAGGTACATTTAGTATCTCCATAAAGCTCTCCTTTAAGATCCAAGATGTGCACCTGTTTTTAATTGTTTTAAAAAAATTTGAAGCTGAATTATCTAAATTTTAAAATAAATTTCAATGAAAATCATTCGTTTTTATTTTCGATAATTTAGCCTTTTCAATTTTGTCAAAATCGGCGAACATCTAGAAACCTTATAGACCCTATCATAATCAATACTGAGTGAATAAACGTTTCCAAAAAAAAACTCACAAAACAGCCGAATTTCCTAAAATCCCTAGCACAAAAATATGAAAATAAAGCAGCGAAAATGTGATCAAAACCACTGAATGATTCGTCAGGTCCGGGTGTTCATCTGAATATCTGGCACATGATACAACCTCCGACTCGTTGATCATCTGAAAGTAAAATGATTTTGAGAAACATTTGAAAAAAAGCATGGTGGTCGTGTGAAAAAAAAAGCGAAGAACGAGTACGAAAAAACTTGGTAAGGATGCGCCACGCATAAATTAGTCGCGTTAACAACTTAACATTCGAGTTGAACGACCAATTTCAACGTATTTTTACTTCATATTTTTCCAAAAAAAAAGGAAGTGCTCATTTTTTTTGTGCTCTTCCAAGACAATAAAATAAAAGCTATTAGGTTCGAAAATTGTGGACACAACATACCCTTTCGAACAATAATAAAAAAAGTTGCACTTTGAAAGGAATAAATAAGTTTTCTGAGCTAAATATGTATTTAAAAAAAGAAACCTTGAAACTTCAAGTGAGCGAGCCAATTTTGTCAATTATAAAAACGAACAGAACTCCAAAAAAAAGTTTTTTTTTACTTTTAAACCTCCATGCCAACTTCATAAAGTCTCAAGATGGTTATTTCGCCGATGAAGAAGATGAAAAATAAGAAGAAGAAGAAGAAGAAGCTTAAACTAAAAAAAACATTCATCATATAGATTTTTTAAAGACTTTCATTCAATTTTTTTTCCTCTCGAGGCTTTTTTCTCGCGGCCAGAAACAATTTATCAGGATTTCCGGCATTTTAAGAAAAACCCATATTATTAATTAGACTGGGATTTTTTAAAAGGAATTGTGTTTTCGCGGCAAAAAGCTCCGCCTAACTTTGATGTTTGGGATGGTATTTATTTCAGGATTACGGTTAAGATATATTTGGGTTTTTGAACCTTATAAATTGCTTAAAGCGAAACGGAAATTGATAAAATATTTGTTTGATGATAGATTAAAAATTGACTATATATATATATTATAAGCAACATTTTTGCTTTCAGATTAAGATTTTGAGCTAAGTTATTTTGAGCATATTTCAGACTGGAGCCTAGAATTCGAAAAATTCCGATTGGCTCAGAACAAAATGGGACTTTTTCTACCTCTCACAGTGAAGATAGATGAAAATCAAACACTAAGAACTCAAATTTTGGTTTTCAACATCAAAAAAATTAATATTGGGTGATAAACGCGATTCAAATTTCACTAAACAGTACTGCAGCTCTTGGCAAGAGTGCAAAACCATGCCTACCGAGTAAAATCGAAACAGCTGGGGTTATTTTCTTTTTTCCGAGATAATTTATAAAATTTTATTGAAAAAAATTATTTATTTTCGTCGAAATTTTCTCGAAAAAGCTAAATATTTTCACCCATTTCGGCTTTATTCGGTGGGCATGGTATTGAACTTATGTCAATGTCGTTTTTGTGCAGTGAAGCACTCATATCAAATATTAAAGGAGGGTTTTACGGAGGTAATAAATGTACCTTAAATGAAAATAGACTTAATTCTCATTCCAAATCTGTTTTTAAAATGTTCTAAAACCGCATAGAAGCTGAGAAAATGAGCTTCAAAACAATGGCCTAGAAAAAGGGGCCATCTGGCCGAACTTTGTCCTATGAGCTTTTTTTTGTGTTTCATTAATAAATAGTTATGCGGAATGCTTATATTAGACCGTTTTTTATGTTTTTCATTTTAATTTATGCTTTTTTTTGGATTTTTCATGCTTGCGGACTAGTTTTCGCCGGTGTCCCCTGTTTCTAGGCCATTTTTTTGAGGTTCGTTTTCTCGGCTTCTAGGTGATTTTAGAAAATTTTAAAAACAGATTTGGAATGAGTATGAAGTCTATTTTCATCCCAGACGCATTCATTAGCTCCGTAAAGTCCTCCTTTAACTTTTGAAAAAAATTTAGGCACTTATTCTACACTGGTGGTTGGCGCCTGTGGTTGGTGCTTCGCATTCGTCGGTACCTAATTTGCAAACCCCTAATTAAGCTGATGCGCTCAGATTTCAACGTTTTTCAAAAACGGTGCCCAGTAAAAAATAGAGCGCACTTTGAAACAATTCATTTTAAACCTATTACATTTTCAGAATCTTTGAAATAAAAATTCTCTAGCAAATCTCAAAAAAAAAACAAAGAAAATCATATCCAAAAAAATAACCCAAACCCAAAAGGCGAAGGCACCATAATAATGATGATGCCTCATAATATTTATTTATAAGAATTTTGTGAGAAAGAGAGATATTGCGAGACATTTCTCACGTTCTTGCGGTCCATAGGATTTCAAATATTCCTTTTTTTTCACAGAAAAAATATATTCTATTGTCTTTTAGAAATTTGGAATTTATATGCAAGATGAGTGGAAAAAAGCGAGAAAAAAAAACTAGGCGGGAAGCGTTCGGGTGGAAATTTCATCTTTTTTTCGGGACAAAAATTTGTTTCCAGGAAGTTTCTTCATTTCATTGAATTCATTTTTTATTAGTCATGTTCAAAAGGTCATTCTCGAGAAGAGCACGCTTGATCCACGCTTAATTATAATGTCTTCGATAGCGCTACATTCTACGCAATATATATATTCAAATGAGAAAATAGAAAATACATCGGACCTAAGATTCTAAAGGCCAATATCACTTTTCCACACTTTTAAAAAATTCAAGCAAAAAAACGCTTTTTTCCAGATTTTCTGCATTCGAAATGTTTCCATGCTCGATCATTTATTAACAAATTACGACCATTTTTAATGTCCAGAAACCAGAACTTAGAAAAAATAATAATTTAAAATGAAAAATCTCAAGTCTGGAGCAAAAAATTAACGATTTTCTAGTGGGTACCTGAAATTTGGATACTACCCATTTTCAAAAATTTTAAAACAAATTTTTAGGCAAAATTCTAAAAAAATTAATTTTTGAGCGTTCATATCGGATAATTCCAATATCGAAAACTGAAAAATGAAAATATGTTATAAATGTGAAAATCAATAAATTTCTGACTTTCAGAGAATCGTGTCAGAAATTTCCGATTTTGACAAACATGCAAAAAAACGTTTCTAGAAATCCTATCCTATTTATTTACATAAAATTGAAACCGAACATTTTTCCGCCACTGAAACTAAAGAAAAACAAACAAGAACAATTTGAAAATTTGGCAAGGATGGATATATGATTCTTAAAGGCAGCTGGTCAGTTAACACGATCCAAATTCAAGGCAAAAAAGCAAAATTCTAATGGGAGTCCAGGTGGTCCAAAGAAAAATACCACTATGTAGCCACATTCAAATAATTGTGTTTCGCGCCAATTCCGATCGCGTTGCACGGACACGCGCGCATTCAAATTTTTATTTTTTCAACTTTGGACCGCTGCTATGAAGCGTGTATTTGTGGGTGTAATTTCACATAAATTGAATTGTATTAATGAGAAAAAGCTATAATTTTTGAAATTTAAATCTGGTAGGGTCAAATTAACCGACCCACTGTCTTTAAGGTTCTCAGATGTTGAAAAAATGATTTTAAAAACTCTAGCGGACGACCCCCAAAAATTAAAAAAAAGAACAATCAGACCCGTTAATATTCATCTTTTTGAGCGTTTGAAGTGTTCCAGCCCAAAGAAGAAGAATACTAGGGAAAACAAAGCCAAAGAGCAAAACAAAAACATAATCAAATATGAATTTCAACCCAGGGATGCGTACTCGTATGTGTATTTTGCGCGTGTTTTGAAAAATTGACACCTTTTCTTGTTTGTGACAAAAACGACATCAAAAAAAATCAAGATTATTTGGCGATCTTCCCGAATTTCTTGAAAACAGATGCTTAGTACACAGTGTTCTCCTGAGAATTGGAAATCATAGAGGTGTCGAATTTCAAGAGGGGAATAACAAAAAGTTGTGTGAATTTTGGTGTCTTTATCAAAACATCATTCTTTTTTAAAGGAGGGTTTTATTACGAAGCTAATGAATTCATCTGGGATGAAAATATAGTTCAAAAAAAATTTTCTAAACCCACCTAGAAGCCGAGAAAACGCGTCTCAAAACAATGACCTAGAAAAAAGGGCCAACGGCGAAAACTAGTCCGCAGGCATGAAAAATACAAAAAAACATAAATTTAAATTCAAAAAACATAAAAAAGGACTAATATAAGCATTCTGCATAACTATTTATTAACGAAACACGAAAAAAGCTCATATGAAAAAGTTCGGCCAGGTAGCCATTTTTTCTAGGCCATTGTTTTGAAGCTCATTTTCTCGGCTTCTAGGCGGTTTTAGAAAATTTTAAAAACAGATTTGGAATGAGAATGAAGTCTATTTTCATTTAAGGTGCATTTAATAACTTCGTAAAGCCCTCCTTTAAATTTTCTTTCACTTTTTGATGTTCCAAAATACAATTTTTCAACATAAAAAAAAGGCTCGAAGAGAGTAAAACAATAAAAATATAATTCCTGTAACTGGATCACATCATTCCACACAACCTACACATTTTTTCTCGCAGCTATTAAAATTCTCAACAAAAGGGAAAATTTTAATTGAAAAAATGGCTATAAAAATGTTGAATGTATGTTCACTCCTTATTCTTCGAATTGTTTTATTGAGACAATTTAGTTTCGCGTCAGAAGAGTTGAATTTTTAGTTTTTCTACTTTTTTAAACGTGACTTTTGAACGAGAAAATTAAGAATTAAAAGAAGAATGAAAGTGAATTGAAAATACGTTTTTTTTTTTTGAGAAGTTCGTTTTGCTCTCGGGATCCGAGATAATAAAACATCAAATTTGATGTGAAAGATATTTCATTTTTATGTTCGTTTAACTCTCACATATTATTGCTAAAATCACTTCTGACAGGGGATTTTTGAAATAATGTTATTACAGATGGATGCAGATAGATTGGGAAAATAAATCAGATGACTTTTATAAAATTTAATGCCCTGGTTTTTTTTCAGACACCGAAAACATGATTTGATTGGAAAAATGTTTTAAAGGAGGAAATTGCGGAGATAATAAATGTACATTAAATGAAAATAGACCTCATTCTCATTCCAAATCTCTTTTTAAAATTTTCTAAAACCGCCTAGAAGCCGAGAAAAGAAGCCTCAAAACAATGACCTAGAAAAAATGGCTACCTGGCCGAACTGCCCTTTTTCTAGGTCATTGTTTTGAGGAGCGTTTTCTCGGCTTTTAAGTGGTTTTAGAAAATTTTAAAAACAGATTTGGAATGAGAATGAAGTCTATTTTCATCCCAGATAAATTGATTATCTTAAAAAAAATTGTTTTTTCTAAATTTCTTATTGAATGATGCAATATTTTAAATTGAGGATCAAAATAATTGAGATTGGATGACGAGTGGATAACAAATATGCATCACAACCAAACCATTAAAAATCGTTCTTTAATTTTGCTAATGGGGCGCACTTGCTCAATAAAATAATCAATCAATAAAAATCCACCAACCTTCGCAGCGTGTAATTGAATCAACTTCTGCCGCATCTCCTGCAACATCCGTTTTCCATCCGACTGTCGTAGCATGATTTTGAAATTCTGAAAAAATTCTAATATGTTTTTGGATTAAAATCTATTATATGTGGAAACATTTTGATCCTTTTAATCCACTTCATAAAACACGAATGTGAAGTTCTCAATAAATTTCACGAATTTTCAAAAATAAAGAAAAACGTCAGCAATTGATAGAAAAAAAGAAAAAAATGAGGAAGTCCACAAAATTGAATGATACCATGGATGTCGTGTGTATTTTTTGTTTCAGAGTCCAGATTTTTCTCTTCTGTTCATTATTATGTTTTCTGATGTGCATGTTTGAAAACGTTTCGGCTTTTCTATTTTTAAAATTAGTGACGGGGTGAATTCTGACAAATTATCAGCGAATTTTTTGGGTCTAGACTAGAATTAACTGATAAAATTCGGAAAAAAAAAACTTTCGACCATTAAAATATTTAAATTTGGGTAAACATTTTGAAACTTCTTAAAGACAATGTGCCACCTATTTTCATCTAATTAAAAAAATAGAAAAAAAAACGAAGCCGGCGGATTAAAATTGAAACGTGTAACATACTAATATTATACTTCTAAATTTCGATAAAATGTCAAAAAAGAACAAAGAGGAACAAAAAAAAGCAAAAAATAAAAAATAAACGTGACTCATGAAAATCCAAGACCGAAATAAAATAATAAACCTTTTAGGAGATTATTTTTCTATACGACCGTTTGTTTTTTTTCCAGATGGTTGAACATATTTTACAAAAAAAGAAGCATTTTTAAATGTTCCATTACTTAATGGAAAATAATAATAATAAATGTCTAATAAGAAGAATTTTCTGTTTGTCACCATTTTTCTAAGGCGGGAACTCCCGCGTAACAAAATCTGTCGAAGATCCTACGAATTATCAAAAAAAACTGGAATTCAAAAAAGTAATTGTAAATTGTGGTCAAATCCTTGGTCTTAGAAAATTCTTAGAAATGCCTTAACGAATCTACAAACCTTTTGTTTTTTCCCACAAAAAATGAAAAATAATGAGAAAAATATAACGCTTTGAAATTGTCGGCCACCCGTTTTCGGGTTTTCGTTGAGCTTAATATTTTTGTCGAAAAAATAACCTAACAAAATAACAAATTTAATGCTCTGTTTTCAGGCAAAACAGGGCTTTAAATCTCGTTGGTTTTAATAGAAAATGGGTAGGATTCATGCTGGAAACCAAGCAAAAAAAAACAATTTTAAAAAAACAATTGAAAAAAGTTCGTATGGCTCAAAAAGTTGGCACACAACACAAACAAATTACCCTCTTTTAAATAAAAACAAGAAATAAAAAAAAGGCGAGAACACCCGTTGATATAATTACACTTAATTTGATTGTTTTCAATGCGTTTGGAGAGGTGTTCTTGTTTTTTCTTCAGAATGTAACTAAGATGAAAGGATTTGATTCTCTATCGAAGGGTATCGAGAACAAAACTTTTCGATCAAAAATGGCCGAGTAACACCAAAATAACACCAGAAAAAATAGAAAAATATGTTTGTTGAAAGTTAGTCCCCGTATTTGTTTTTCTAGGCCGTGTGGTTTTTTTTCTTTGCAGGTATTATTTGCTTTTAATTCGTATCTATGTAAACCTTAGACCCAAGTTCAGGGACTAACTTTCTTCGGACCAAAATCCGATTTTTACATTTTTAGTGATTCTGTTTTTAGTGTTACTCTGCTATTTTAGTCCACGAAATGTTGTTCTGGTATTGTCAACTCAAATATTCTTGATCATTGCGTTTTGAGGGCTGCTCAACCTCACAGACGCTCTGCACGCATGCGACGCGGTGACCTCCCACTCAACACACTGAAATATTGGCGGGAAAATGAATTTTTCAAATTTTCCAATGTGTTGAGTGTCGGCAGCCGCGTCGCGTGCGTGCGGAGCGGCTGTGAGGTTGAGCAGCCTTCAAAACGCAATGATCAAGAATATTTGAGTTGAAAATACCCTTTGAAAGAGAATTAAATTTATTTTTTTAAAAGCATCTGTGGGATTCTGATATGTTCAATCGATTCAAAATTCAAATTTATGAACCAAAACAATAGTGAAAAAATGCAAAAAACTAGAAATGCAAAAAAATAGGCACCGGAATCGAGCAAGTGAGCGCAAGTTTATTGTTTTTAAAACCAAAGTTCGATTCCGGGTGCCCTTTTTTTTTGCATTTCTAGCTTTTTTTTGTAATTTTTCACAATTTTTTCGGTATATAACATTGAGTTTTGAATCAATTGAACAACATTTCCAATTTGAGTACAGTAGTCCTACTTTAAAAGAGATGTGAATTTTAAAACGTCTTCTGAATCATCAGAAGAACGTTTCAAGAAGGCGTCATGTAAAGAAAAATGAAAGAAAAACGTATGAAAGAATCTCATCTATTTTTAAAAGTAATATGTCAAAAATCCATATTTTGTCATGAATTATTGAAACCTTCTCTTGTGAGCGTGTGTGTTTTCTCGAATTATATTTTAGAATCCACACGTTCTCTATTTCTTCATGCACTTACTCATAGAAAAATATGTTTTAAAGATCGGGAAAAAGATCCTAAATTGAAAAAGAACCTAAATAAAGGAAAACTAACCGTCAAATCAGCATTCTCGACACGTGTGTTGACCAATGACATGATTGTTAATCAGCCTTCGGAATTGAATTTATCAAATTTATATATTGTATTTTTTTCTGGAAAAAGTGAACATAAATATTTTTCGATAATTATTTTAGAAAGCCATGAAATAAGAAACAAAGCAAAATGATTTTACAGCAAAATTTTCTTGGTGGAATCTAAGAGACACATGTTCAGAGTATTGCTTTAAAAAAAAACAATTTTTCATCCTTTATTTTTTAATGGAAATACTTGCTCATTTGGTTGAAATCGGAGAAGATCTTCTTTAGATAAATTTCCGCCTCTATTTTTTTTCAAGATAATTAGGGAGCTCCCAGAGGTATTTCAAGATAATTACCAATTGTAGAATTTTAACACAAGAATGCTTCTAATCTTAAAGAATTTATTTTTAATCAATATTGGGAGCTCTCAGAGGTATAAAAATACTTTTTTTGATAATCTACTTTTCATGAAATTTAAATATCGATTTAAAAAATGATTAATTGATAAATACTAAAATTTTTATAATTTTTGTTTCGCGCCAAAATTGACCGAGTCGCACTAACAGAAACCGCGCTGCATGCGGTCGGGTCAATGAATTTATTATATTTCAGACATGTTATTAATATGCAGTGGGGGCTAAAATTTAATGATACACTGCCTTTAAACGTCTTTAAGCAGTTGCCGATTTCGATTGTCGAAGGTTGTACATTAGAGCGCGCTTACAGATCTGACTCTATTAGTTATATACGAAGCTAAAGAAATATGATGTTTTTCATTTAAAAAATGGTATAATTTAAAAGTTTCAGATTGAGAATCAATCAAAATTGAAATTTTGAATTATTCTTTGAAGTCAGTATAAATGGAGCTTTTTTCGGTGAGGTTTAAACTTAAATCATTTAGAATAAAAAATTCGCGGAATTGGAAGCTGAGCTAATTTTATGTTTATTTTAATTCGGATATTTCTTACACATATATGGAAATTGGCTTAAGAAACATGATAAAGCTTTTTTTAAACTTTTACACAAAAATTAGAATCGAAATTTCCGATTAAATATGCGCACGATTAAAGGAATCAGGTCCTAGAAGTCTAACAACGTGAATTTTCTAGACCACATAACTTGTACGCTTTTTGAGATTCGTAGACATTAATATTTATCGTTGACATTAGTCGACTAATGAATAAATTATGAGTTTTCGGAGTTTTAATGAGTTCCTTATACATTAGATGTTCATGAATAATTCAATAACTTTCCAAAAATATTTAAAATTGTCTCCGGAAGCTTTCTAATAACGATTCAACTTCCATATTCAGCCAGATTTTTTTCCAGAATTCTTATATAAATTCGTAACAAAACAAAACAGTTTCTAGACCGAAAAAATGCAAATAAATCGGAAAAACGTTCAAAATAAGAATAGCCGAGACAATTGAGACAATCAAGATTTTTACGATAGAAAGTGGCTTTACTCTTCATTTTTTGTTCGTCAAATGAATGTTTCTTTAAAAAAAAATAAAACTTGCAAAAAACCTATTGAACCTTTTTTTTCCACTGAAAAAAAAATTCACTGGCATTCTGGATTAGTTGTCGTCAAGTGGAGAAGGAGAATTTAATCATTGAAATTGCAAAAGAACACTCTGAATAATGTGGAGACCGGCCGGAGGTTTTGAACAAAAAAAAAGAGCGGGGGTATCATTATATTTTGGTTTTGATTAAGTATAGGCGTGACGCATGTTTTCGCCTAATTTTGGGGTTTTGAAATTTCTTGAATAATAATTGGGAGCTGTTTTTGGTGGTATGCGTCAAATTGGAGAGGAATGTTATGGGAAAAAAATTACGTTACGAACTTTTTTCTTGGAATTTTAGAATCCATAGTTTATTCCAAAAACTTCCCGCAATTTATGAACCCAAAGGAGGTGCCAAATTATTAAAAATCAAACCTTTTTATCCCCCAGACCGAAAAAAGTAACAAGATACAAATGAAAGACTAGGTGAACATTTCCGTCAGGTGAAATTCTTGATCACGAACCTTTCATTCAAAAATCATGCCAGAGATCATTAGTCATTCTTCCTTTTTTTTAAAAACACGTTACTCTGACAGGTGAAATCAATTTTTTTACAATTAATTACTTTTAAAAAATGATATCTTATTTCAACGAAGTTTCTTCCTCCTTCAATTAAGAGGATTTGTTTATGAATAAATTTTTTAAGACAACAAAAACTATAACTGGAGACTAGCATGCTTCTCAGAAAGGAAATAAACGAAGAAACTAATATTATTCTAAGAAAAAAATTGATACTAGTTTGTCACGCAAATATTTATGTAAAAAATATAAAAAATAATAATATCGTTTTAATTCGTCGTTATGCGGGGTCAACATTTTACAAATTCACAAGAAAATATAAACTTAAACGCCGTTTTCACGCCTTTTAAATGCTTAAAAGTGGGCGGGCATATATTCAAAAGCGATAATTGAAATAGTGTCTACAATATGACGGAAGAAGTCGTAGGACGTGGATGAATAAGCCATTTAAAGCGTTAAATTATTAAGCCTTGAAAATTCGAATTAAAAAAATACATTTTATTTCCTCAATACTTGGTATTGGATGTTTCAGACGGAAGTATGAAAATCATAGATTAAAAAATTACATACCAAGGTACTAGAAAAATCCAAGATGATCATGAGACTCAAAACAATTTCACTATCTTTTACAGAAACCTGTTGTCGAAACCCTAAAAGGGTTTTTAGAATTCGTCCCGAACATTCTAAAAATGGATACCATAGGATTCCTACTTTTTCTTGCCTCAAATTCAATTCATAAAATGCTTAAAGGAGGGCTTTACGGAGATAATAAATGTACCTTAAATAAAAATAGACTTCATTCTCATTCAAAATCAGTTTTTAAAATTTTCTAAGACCAACCAGAAGTCGAGAAAATGAGCTTCAAAACAATGGCCTAGAAAAAGTGTCCACATGGCCGAACTTTTTCCAATAAGCTTTTTTCGTGTTTCGTTAATAAATAGTTATGCAGAATGTTTATATTAGTCCTTTTTTATCTTTTAAAAATTTTAATTTATGCTTTTTCATTTTTTTTGGACTTCTCATGCCTGCGGACTAGTTTTCGCCGGTGGCCCCTATTTCTAGGTCATTGTTTTGAGGCGTGTTTTCTCGACTTCTAGGTGGTTTTAGAAAATTTTAAAAACAGATTTGGAATGAGAATGAAGTCTATTTTCATCCCAAATGTATTAGGATCTCTCAGGTTCGAATTTTGGAGAATTTTCAGACTGAGCTCGAAAAAAGTATGCTCATATTCATTACCTCACCAAAAAACTCTTTAGCAGTGCAAAATATTATTTCTAACGAGCGAGGTTTAATTGAAAAATTCCGAAAGATATTTTTTCTCAAAATATTTTTTATGAGATGATTTAGTTCAAATTTGAACCTAGACAAATTTGAAAGCTAGGTAAAACAATAGTTTTTTAACGGGTGACGACTTCTCTGGAACAAAAAAAACAGAATCTGAATAGGAAATTTATTCAGGAAGCCTACGATGTTCAAAAACAAACAAAAAAGCTACTTACAATTCACTCAACGTGTCAACAAGTTACCGACTTTTTTTGTTTAAATAGGGGTGAGAATTCATTAGGCTACGATGAGGTTTTGAGTTTATTGAGCACTTTTTCAGAACATTCTTGAAAAAGGAGAAAATAAAATAAGCAAACGATATTCATGTCTATTCATGTCAAAGAAAAGGATGAAATAAAAATGTAATCAAACTGGAAATTCAGGTTGAGAATGTTTTGATAAAGGGCAAAAAGATGTTTGTTTGTGCAATATACTGTAGTTGGAAGCTTTTTGAAAAAAGCGCAAATTGTGGAATTTTCACAAGGAATTTTCATAAAATTACGAATTGGTGACATACTTTGAATTTTTATCTTTATCTTTATTCAGCATGACAAATTGTCAGCAGCATATGACTTATTTCCGCTAGAAATTAGTTTAACAAGCATTTGTTAAATAAAAAAAATTAGTCTTGTCAAAGTCAAAAATTTAGATCTCTTAAAGATAGCGAACTAGGAGAATTTAATAGTAAATTTGTACGCATGATACAAGTTATATACCATCCTATAAGATGCGTCGTTGATAATAATAATAGAGCACAATAAATCAATAGTGGAACACCAATTTCAAGAGCGTCGAGCGCTCCAAATACCAAAAAACAATATGCATATGGTGTTATTTTCAAATAATTGTGTTTTGCACCAATTCTGATCATGTCGCACGCGCATTCGATTAATATCGATTTTTGTATTTTTGGACTGTTTATATGCAACGTAGATTTTTCGATGTCTCTCGCGGAAATTTCACTGTAAGAAAGATCTACTTATTGTCAACTCAATTATTCTTGATCATTGCGTTCGGAAGGCTGTTCAACCTAACAGCCGCCCCGCACGCACGCGACGCGGCTGCCTACATTCACAAACACTGGACAATTTGAATAATTAATTTTCCCGCCAATATTTCAGTATTGAGTGGGAGGCCACCGCGTCGCGTGCGTGCGGAGCGGCTGTGAGATTGAGCAACCTTCCGAACGCAATGGTCAAGAATAATTGAGTTGACAATAACATTTGTAATCCGATATGATAAAATTAACAGATACATTGTCTTTAAGAAAAATATCAGATTCTTGGGATTAGAAAGCTTTAATTTTTGGATGTTGATACTGTTTCCAAACGCGCTCTACTGAACAAATCCTGGTTTTTGAAGTGCTTTTTTTTTTGAAGTGGGTTTTTGAAGTGCACGGACAAAAAACATTATTTTTCATAATGTATTCAATAAATACGAATAATGAATTTATGACACCAAAAATAATATTTTCAATGCGTATTTCTAAAACAGTGGAAAAGTGTGGAATCGAAATGAACGAACAGTATTGTCAAAATTAAGAAGGTCACAATCTTTAAATAAAATCTAGACCCAACCGAAAAAAGCTCGTGACTTTTGAGCAATTTTTAGCATACATCACTCCAGCTACTTTTCATTAGTTCAAGTGTCGTTTTATCTAAAATTCATAACGTCTCAAAACCGGCGTCAATGACTAATGAATTCCGCCATCTTTGACCTATTCCACCTCACGCGAGGTGGAAATTCATTTTTTTCTGACTTTTCACCTTTCTCAGCCAGAAATGTATTTAAAGTAGATAAAAGTGCACGAATAGACTGAATTAATTATCCATAAAATGTTTCAAAAATTCCTTTCATTCTAATGAATGAGGTTACACTTTAAAAAAAAACAACATAATCAAATTTTGTTTCATGAAAAGAATGGTGTTCTACTATAATAAATCTAATTTTAGAGCATAATTTTCTCAATTATAATTGTATCAAAATATGTCTGGTGGTGGACTAATACTCATTATTCTTATTTAGGGTGAAAACCAAAAGATGAATAAAAAGGCATAATTAAATTATGATGATGATGCTCAGAAAAAGGCTCAGAAATTAATGAGATGTGCCATCCGAAGGAAGCGATAATTAATTTTTACTATCGCATCACTATTTTTTTTTAAATCGTGTTCAATGATCAAATTACTATAGTTTACTTAAAATGAACTTTACTGTTTTTCATTAACCTTTTGGGTATAAAATGCCAGTGAAATGGGAGCATAAATATGGGGGTGTTGTTTTTCGTATCATTAGGTATTAGATGACAAAAATTAAATTATAAAATATCTAACATTTTGGGGATCTGACAATAAAATCCAACGTGACACAGAGGCTCCTATGGTTTTTAGATGTTCCCCTTTAAAGACAATGTACCACTAGAACCAAAAATGCGCCAAAAGTTTCTTTCCTCTGTTTTCGCTTCTGTACACCGTTAGCATCCGAGTTAAAGAATAAGAAACTTCAGATTCCTTGACCGCGGAGTTAGAATCAAGTAGATATTTAAATATTCAATCGTAAATCTGAATCGAAAAAGTTGCATGCATGAATATTTTAAACTTGGTAAAACACCTAGGAGAGCACAGATTTGAAGCTACTTTTGTCATTCAGGTCTTCATCTGTCGATTGTAAGGTTAAGCTGAGATATGAAGCCTTCAAGGCTAATATACTATGCGAATTTAGGAGCTTTGTAAACCGTCTTAAACCCTTTAACAAGCGCAGTAAATTGAAGATGTTAATAACATACTCCTACAAGCAATAAGTGTACGATTTCAGAAATTTGCCTACATATGTTTTTTTGCGGAAGCAACCGACACTTGAAATAAATAATTCTAATTCTTTTGATGATTCATTCGAAAAAATCAGCCTTTTTGAAAGAAATTGAGTTGAAAGTCCGGAATGCAAAATTAAAATAGCTTTAATAAATCTGCATAGTATCAATGAACAAAATTTGCTTCAACTTTAAAAAAAACATAAAATGCGTTACAAAAACTAATAATTTGCTTCTATTCATGTTGAATACATAGTATTTATCAAAAAAATTGTACTCAAGCTGGAAAATTGAATTGTAAACAACATCTTAAAGGAGGGTTTTGCAGAACCAATAAATGTGCACGTGATAAAAACGTGCTCAATCTGATTTTAGAATTTTCTAAAACCACCTAGAAGCCGAGAAAACGAGCTTCAAAACAATGGCCTAGAAAAAGTTCCCTGCGACGAAAACTAGTCCGCGGGCAGTATTAGTTCGGCCAGGTGGAAATTTTTTATAGGTCATTGTTTAAAACTTGTTTTGAAGCCAGTTTTCCCGACATTTATGCGATTTCAGAAAAATTTAAAAACAGATTTGGTGTTGGGTAATTCCTCCGCAACATCCAAGTTCCGGCATCAGGAGGAAATTCAGATAAAGCCGGAAAAGATGATCAACGAGAGTACCAGATGATTCGACAGAAAATTTAAAACCAAAAAGTTTTCATATGTTTAAAAAAAATGTGAAAACCGCATCAAACATCGCCTCTATCATACCTTTAGCTCAAAATCTATCACATCAACCACCCCCTACGTCGTTTTTTTACCCTTTAAATTAGATTTTCAGCTGTTCTCAGCTAAAAAAAAGTGGGCTTTACACTTACTTAATCCATTTTACGTAGAGTTATTAAAGGAGGGTTTAACGGAGAATATTAATTAAATCGCTGAAAAATGACATACTAATGTTATAAATGGGTTTCATAAATTTTTTTAAAAGCTCATAGAAGAAAAGAAAATGGAAAAAAAAACGAGCTACCTGCGAAAAAGTTTCCACCGTGGCCTAGAAACCCAAAATTTCGCGGACTAGAAACCAAAACTCTTCCGCAGTGGAAGCTTTTTTTAGGTAGCTCGTTTTTTTCAGTTTTTCTTCTATTGACTTTTAAAAAAATTTTGAAATCCATTTATAACATAGGTATGCCATTTTTTGGCTCTTCAACGTCATTTATATTATCCGTAAAACCCTCCTTTAAATAATTATAGCTAAATGACATTTAATGACGAAAAATATAAAATGGAAAAAATAGTAGAGCAACACAATTTTCAATAAAAAAAAGATATCCCTTCCAAATTGATCTATGACTTTTTTAAATTGGAAAAGGGATATAAATTTGAAAATGTTAAAATACAATTTGCCCGAAAACTTGGGCGTTTTTTAAAAGCATGGGAGGGATGTGTTTTTTTCCTGAATATTAACTCATTTATGAAAAAAAAATGACTGGAAATGAAAATTCGACTTGTGGTTTTTTTCCAGAAAATTAAGTAGTTTTTGATTGAAAAACAAATAAAGAGAACCATTGTCATTTATTATCTGACCAAAAAAAATTAGGATTAAATTATACACATAACATTCAAAACGGGGGAAAAAGAAAATGACCAGTTTACTATCAAAGAAGTTTTAAAATCACAGAAAACGTTGATATTTTTGGTCTGCGATGGGACACGAAACACTGGGAACAAATTATCACAATAAAATATGAGCTACTAGGCAGGTCTAACATGAAAAAATTAAAAAAAAAACAAGAAAGGCAGATAAAATATTTGTTTTTATAAAAAACGTTCCGAAATTCATAAAATGCTGGAAAAATGCGGCTAACGTACATCACAAATGATCTGAAAAAATTAGATTATAGTTTTTTTTAAATGAAATGGCTCCATTGGAAAAATTATTTAGAATTGTTTAAAAATATTTTCATCAATTTCATTTTTTGTTTTAAAGGAGGGCTTTACGGAGATAATGAATGTACCTTAACTGAAAATAGACTTCATTCTCATTCCAAATCTGTTTTTAAAATTTTCTAAAACCACCTAGAAGCCGAGAAAATAAGCTTCAAAACAATGGCCTAGAAAAAGTGGCCGCCTGGCCGAACTTTTTCCTACGAGCTTCAAATACTTATGAAGAATGCTTATATTAGTCCTTTTTTTATGTTTTTTCATTTAAATTTATGTTTTTCATTTTTTTTGGGGATTTTTCATGCCTGCGGACTTGTTTGGCCCCTTTTTCTAGGCCATTGTTTTGAAGCTTGTTTTCTCGGCTTCTAGGTGGTTTTAGAAAATTTTAAAAACATATTTGGAATGAGAATGAAGTCTATTTTCATCCCAGATGCATTCATTATCTCCGTAAAGCCCTCCTTTAAAAATCAAAAATCAATAATAAAGTTCTAATTTTGACTTGACTCTTTAAACATGGCTCATAAAAAAAATTAAATTTTGACTCTTTAAAATTTCCGGACAAACACTGTTTTTGTTATGCCTATTTTTGGAATGAACAGCCATCGAAAACAGTTATTTTTCTTGAATTTCGTTGCAACCCTCACCTGTTTCATCTCATCCATCTGCGACTGCATCTCCCGCATCGCTCCAATCAACTGCTCAATATGATCCTTCATCTGCTTCACTTCCGGCTGATCATTATCCATCTCAGCATCTTGCAACGACAACGCCTGCATCCTAGGGAACCAGTCCAAATTCCGCTCCTTCACACACTGGGCCACATAACTTTCCGGTCCTGTGAACTCCGTCTCATCCTTGATTTGAAGCATCACTATGTAGTAAAGATAGTGCCAAATATTGTGCTCCGTCTCTCGATGCGTTTCAAATGTCACCGATCGATTATCAAACTTTCCTCGTTCGAGCCCGCAAATGAAGCAGTTGTTTTTCAGAACATCCTCTTTTTCATTCTTCTCAGTTCTCAAATCTCCAAAAGTGTCAATAATAACTCCGAAAATCAAGTTCAAAACGATAACAATTAGAACAACGAAGAATGTCATGTCGTAAGCGACCCGCCAGACGAACAACGACTCCCATGGCGCTGGATTCCTTAACACGTCTCCGATTCCGCCACCATTTCGAAGTCCCTGGTACATTGTTTGAAGAATACACATCCAAAGTGTCTCGCATGATTTGATTTTCTTGTCATCTCCATCTTCTAGAACTTCGAAGCATCCTTCCTTCGGGCATGTGTTCTTATCTTCACCTATGCTTACTGTATGTTGTGGTGCACTTTCAATCGGATCAATTTCGAGATAGAAGTCTGTAGAATATTATTATTTTTTATTTAAAAAATTATATTATTTTTTTAATTTAAAAAATCTATTACTTACCATGTCTAAAGTACAAAAATCCAACAATTGAAAATAAATAAAGTAAAATAAGCGCCAGAAGACCTGTCCACACAATGGATTGATAATTCCTGGTCACTGAAGCTATCACATTTTGAAGCGTTTCTTCACTGGCTACAATATCCAAAAGCTAAAAAAAAAGGTATAGTTTAAGATAAATTTAACCAAAACATACCAAAAAACAATAAAGCATTGGGTGTACCAAAAGCCCGCCTAGACAAATAACCATATAGATCAGCAAGTATAACAAACTTGTATTCTTCACCCGCTCCGACCATGATTTATCTTCTAATCCTTTATTGCTCACAAATGCGAGCACGTGCACAATTTTGTTCGATAATTGACAAAGTCCGAAGAGATGAAGCGTTGGAACAGGGCCAATTATACTCACAGAAAGGAAGCATAAACTGGCAAGACATAGTAGAAAACATTTGGGGATGAGAGCTTTATCATGGCGAAGATTGCGAGTAAGGAGGAATGAAGCGAAGACGGCGATCCAGCAGTACATATTTCCGAATGAGATCGATGCTGAAATGCTGAAATTAAAGAATAAAATGAAGAAGAACTCACAGTTTGAAGAAGAGGTGAATGGATAATAACAAGCAACCAAAGCATTAACAATGAATGCAAAATAAAATGATAATCTTGTCCAAAGTGGTAATCGAAAAGCACACCAAGACAACCATTTTCGATCCTGCAACTTTCGTTGCCACAACATTTCGTGGTACATAGATTCCCATTGATCGAAAAATTCCGTCACTTTGGAGCCTTGATTATCTCTTTCCGTGTTGTTGTAGACATAGTCCTTGGTTTCTTTGGTCAAAAATGAGCAAATTTCATTGATCGGGAAGACGACACGTTCAAGGGTCCGATCTCGACGAACGATTTCGATCTGAGCCGTTCGGTTTTTGTAGTAGTTTAGGGCTTCGCGAGTGAGATCGTCTTTTTTCTCATCGTGTCCGTCGAGCCAGATTTCGAGCTCGCCATCGTGGTTGGCAAGTTGATGAGCGAGGATGTAGATGTTGTGTCCAACCTGAAAAATTAGGATAAAATTGGATTAGCGGTAATTTTTTCAACATTAAGACTTTAAACTGGTAGTTAAAATCAAAGCTCGTGAGATCCGTTTTGTCACCTCAAATATTCTTAACGTATTTTATATGATTTTTCATCTAATTAATCTTACGGGAGCTCCCGACATTTATTTTTTCATTTCTAATAACAATTTTATACATTTTTGCTTTCAAATTATTGAATTTTTGTTTCAAAATTAAAATTTCTTAATTCTTAACATATTTTCTACGAATCTCCATCTTATAATTCGAACGGAAGCTCCCGACATTTATTTGCTCATTTCTAATTACAATTTATATGATTTTTCAAGGTAAAAATGGAAGCACATATTACGCGGGCCCAAGCGAACAATGATTTTTAAAATCACCTCCTTTGGATCCACACTCGTCAACTCCTCCTCATGAAACTTATCATCCAATAAATTATTCCCTGCATTCTTCTCATCCAATATGGACACGGTTCCCGAAGCATCAACGGAAATTTCAGGAAGATGCACTGAAAATACTTATTCAATTTTCACCCTAAAATTTTATTAGAGAACTCACTATTATTGACTGCAATTTGAGGGCTGACCATTGTTTTTGGTGAGCTTATGCCATTCTCCTCCGTCCTTCTGATGAACTCCTGACTGACTGTCTTCAACATATATTGATTGGACTTTGCCATTTCATATGCTTGTCGAATGGCATGAACCAATTGTTTCGGCCCACCCGACATGTTTGCCATGTTTCGAAGAACGCGATTCGCATTTTCACCATCGTGTCTTGACTCCATAATAGCGAGCAACAACTTCGAAGCTTGACTTTTGATCTCTAATGCCAAATCCATGTGATCATCAGCCAATGGTTTGATATCATTAAGCACCAAGGAGATAATAATATTCAACCCATTCTCCTGCATCGCCATTGTATTTTGATTCTCATGACAAGGACCTTGACAAAATTCGGTAAGTGTTGCCAATGTTTGAGTAATCAACGAGAAGTTATGCTCTCCAATTTCGCCGAAAACTCCGAGACTTCCTTTCGTCGATCCACAGACGGTGTCCAAGAAGCTCAAGGTTTCGGAGACCAGGTTATGATTGGTACGATCGGATTGTTTTCTGAGGAAGTTTTGAAGCAAGCTGTTGTGATTTTCACAAAGAAGTTGGAGTACTCGGAAAATTGGTTCAACTAGGGCAACTTCGGGCGGCAGTGCATCAGTGGATCTGAAATTATTTGATTTTCTTGAAAAAAAGGTTATTTTTTAAATTATTTTTTTGGATGAATTTTTTTGATGCTTCGAATTCTCCCCCTTTATGAAAAACAAGTATTTTCCTTAAATTTCAAAAATCTTCAGAGTCAATTCTAGAATCCCAGTCAATATTTTCTAAACTCACTTATCCTCATCCTGATATGGTGCCAGATCCGGAATCGAATGCGTCAAATCATTGCTCAATTGGGAAATCTCCGAAATCGACGGATGTCTTTGTGGAACTTCGAACAATGTGCCATTGAATCCAGAATCGCCGGCATCAATTAAAGGCGTGATTGCGGTGGATGCTAAAACAAATTTGAATTTTCTAAGTTCAGTAATCAAAATGGACCATTCCTCATTCGAAACAACAGTGACAAACACCCCCAGAAATGCTATATATACAACAACCTTTGGTTAGTGAGAAGCACATTAGGAAAAGGAAATAAGAGAGAGAAGTTGATTTGTTTTTCATTCCAATCGTTTTTAAAATGTGTATACTCTTTCTCGAATACGCCGTCGATCTTCGCCGATCCCTTGACATATATCCATTCACAGACGTTTTCCTATGATAGAAAATCGCATCTGCTGATTTTTGCCGTCTCATGAGACCTCGTATTCGAGACTGTTGGAGTTGTGAGAGCATTCGAATTGTTGAGCCTAGACACAAAGTTATGGGTCACATTAGGTGGCGCGCGCAAAATAAAAAAAAACACGAAAGGTTTAATAAAAAAATATATATATTTAGCAGGATCAATTCGATATTTTAGTCACAATTAAAATTAGCATTCAACTTACATCGTCTACTGACAGCTGCTGAGAGGGCTGTAAGTTGTGTAGAATTAGAGTTAATAAATAGTGAACTGATAATTGATTGCAACTAAGGAAGGTGCTGAGAAGGGGTGAGTTTTGAGTAATGCAGTTTAGGAAAATTAGATTCCGGAAAATTGGAAAAGTTCCGAGTTTTTAGAGTAAATTTTTTTCTGATTTTATTTTCTAATTTTGGCATAATTGCATTCTTATTAAGCCTATTTTAAAAGGTACGGAAGAAGGGGTATTCTATTTTTTTTTAAATTTTCAAAGTTCAAACTTGTTGTAAATTGAAAAATTGCCGAGCCCCTTTTAAGTTAGAGCCCCTTTTTAGAGCTCCTTTTAGAGCCCCTTTAGTAGGTTACCGAAGTTTTTTTTAAATCCATTTTTTCCGTAAAAATCTGGTTTTTCTAGAAAATTAATTTTTTCCTTCTCGAGAAGTACACACCTTTTGGGAACTTCGGCCACCGCCTGAAACTCGGTCAATTTCATTTTTCAACCGTTTTTCGCGTTTTTCACTTTCATATGTTTCAAAATATGCTTAACACAATGATGCCAAAATTAATAATAATTTTTCGGATTTTTATAAACCCATTTAAAAAAAATCACAATTCAACTCACTTGTCTTCGGCTTATTCTCATTACAACTCATCATATCACTCTTCAGCCGATTTTGAGCGGTTTGAATCTTCACCAAAATTGCTTTGAAGAATGGTTCATGAATATCCTTCTGTTTCAGTCTAGAGTAAAATGAATGCTGAACTTTATCGTTTCCCTCGTGAAGAAGTGCTCGGGCTAAATGAATTGCTTTCAGGAAAATTTCTCGACTTGGTTCCATGATGATTATATCAATGACGAGATCTGAAGCCCCTGCATCGTTTAATTTACATTGAATTGCGTATAAGTCTCGCTCTTGAACCCAATTTTCTTCTGGAAAAATGGAAAATTTTATTTTTCACTTTCTAAAGCTTTTGATGAACCTTCCTTCACCCCTTTCACTGCTTCCAAAGCTTCTCCAATCTTCGACTGTTGCTTATCCAAACTTGGTTTTTTGTTATGATGACCAAAATATCTTTGCAAAAGTGTTAGACGAAGTTGATGTCCCTTAAAATTTTAATTTTTCTCAAAGAAAAACGTTTCAGTTTTTCAGCAAAGCGCATCCAAACATATCAAAGCTTAGAAAAAGCTGTGCCCCCCGCTACAAACCTTTACATAACTACTACAAATTTTGAGTCGGCGAACCTGTATAACAGAATAGAATAGGAAACTTTAAAACCACTTTACCTCATGTGTTAGCTGTTGTTTACTACAATTACACATCTTGCACAGTGTTTGAAGAACTCTTGAACAAAGATTATCTTGCTTGTTTTGCATCAAAGTTTTACAGTGTTGAATCAATCTGAAAATGAAATAGAGAATAAAGTATTGATTGTTAAAGGTAGGGTGCCAGTGAACATTGGCAGAGTTTTAAAATATAGCTGCAATGAAGAAAATTTGCGTTTATGTCATCATAGGAAAAATGTGAATGTTTCTGAAGTTCGAATATAGAAATTAGTTTCACAGTGTCTTTAAACTTTGTAAATTTTTAGGAAACAAGAATTTCAACATAAAAAGGACAGAAATTTAAGTACATTCAAATAGTGATCTAATGTACTAAATTTTAATTTTAAAGTAAAACTATTCACGAGCTTAATTAAAAATTTAGGACTTTGGTGTAATTTGGATTCCGAGACCACTCCGATTTCGGACCAAAGTGTTCCGAAAACTATATGAATCTGGGTGGTGGCCTAGAAACTCGTGGTTTTGGGTTTCTAGGTCACATTTTTAATTTTTTAAATGTCATAATTTTTTTGTTGAATTCAAATATTTTTCTCATTCAACAAAATCCACTTACTTTGCAATTACTCCACCTCTTGCACACTGTTCCCTCAGATTCGATCCTTCCGGGAACAACAACTCCGGAGTATGCAAAACTTCCACCAAAACACTTCCTTCAGCCGCGTGCAACGGATGCAAATAGAACTTAAACTCGCCAATCATCATATGATAACAAGTCACCACATTTGCTGATGTATGTTCCGATGTTGACGGGCCAAAGTATCCTCTTCCTGGATTAAGAGTGTTCTGCCGATTTAGTCGCTGAAAATTGTGGTTTTGGAAAGAGAGGAGCTTTAAAAATTGGTCATGCAAAAGTTCACACTTTTGGAAAATATTGATTATTTAAAGAGTAGTTATTGGAAAATTGTTTGGGAAAGAAAAAGAACCCCCATCATACTGTTTCTCACCTCAACGATAAGCGTTACTGTTGGCTGAAAATTTAAATGGGAAAAATACCCTTTAAGCAAATAAAAAAGCAACACCCTAACCACAAACCTGCGCACCATCCGAATCATCAGAATCTTGGCTCTACATATTTTTTTTTCAATTAGGTAAAAAAAAACGAAAAAGGAGAACTAAAATAAAACAAACCCTATTAATACTGATAAACTTGGCGGAATTCGCAGCATTGATCCATTTTTGTTTCGTACTGATCGCTGAATTCAATTTCGGTGCTGAACATTGAGCCGGTAGACTGATGTTATGCTCTTCGGCCCATCTTCCCAGTCGTTTGATGCACTCGGCAACGCGGTACCAGTTTCGGCTAGATTTTGAGGTTCGAAGAACACCTCTTTCAAGAAATGTGAGCTCTTGGAGGACTTCCGAGAAGATTTTTGTGTGATGCTGGAAAAAATAAATATTCTCTTCAATCGATAAATTCTCACTGTCTTTAAAGGAGGGCTTTACGGAGCTAATTAATGCGTCTGGGATGAAAATAGACTTCATACTGATTCCAAATCTGTTTTTAAACATTTTCCAAAACCACCTAGAAGCCGAGAAAACGCGCCTCAAAACAATGGCCTAGAAAAATTGTCCTCTGGTGAAAACTAGTCCGCAGGCATGAAAATCCAAAAAAAATGAAAATGAAAAAAAACCATTAAAAAGGACAAATATAAACATTATAACTATTTATTAACAAAATAAGCTCATATGAAAAAGTTCGGCCAGGTGGCCCCTTTTTCTAGGCCATTGTTTTGAAGCGCGATTTCTCGGCTTCTAGGTTGTTTTAGACAATTTTAAAAACAGATTTGGAATGAGAATAAAGTCTATTTTCATTTAAGATACTTATGATTATCTCCGTAAAGCCCTCCTTTAACAAATTTTCAAGAAACATTTATTTTTTCAAACTCACATGAACATCAACTCTTGCTTGTTGTAGTGCCGAATAAGGAGTCTCAAAAAACTTGATCAATACTTCTGTAACCGTGTGACAAATATAATCCCTCATTTCTGCAACATCGGTATCTCTGACAAAGATCCCTTTTCTGAATTTTCGAATGTCTTCCAACATGTTGCTCAAAATCTGATCCACATATTCTGTTTTGTACGCATCTTTCATTTCCGCATCCGTATCGATATAACAATGGAGAAGAAGTTGAAGATAAACGATCTTAACATCAGTGAGGCAATATTTTGAAGTTACCACGTGCACAATATGATCCATTGGAATTTGCGAAGCACATTTTAGTTCTGTATTTCCGTTGTGCCCTCTCGTACACATTGCAAGAAGCCTCACAAGTTCGATATGATATTTCAACGGGTTCTTACTATCCAAATAGGTTGGATTCTTACTCTCCGCCACCTTTTTCATCATCTCTTCCAGCTGCTCAAAAGACGCGTTGTCCACATAAAGCTGTCTGACTTCATCCGACGCTGCACATATCTCATTCGCCACTTTTTCTTGACAACTCTCAATCTCCTTATCATAAACACAAACCAATGATTGTAAAAGTTCCAAGAAAATCGGATGCCTTGACTTATGTTCGATCAATCCAACAATATGAGCAATCAACTCTTCTGGAACATTCGATGCCAATTCGCGATTATTCCTAAATATCGAAACCAACGTTCCAACTTCCTCAATGGTCTCCACTCTCAACATCCCTTCCTTGGTATCCTTCTCATATGAAATAAACTTATAAAGTCTCGATTGATTCTCCTTATTTCCTTTACAAAAGCTCCTCAAAAACTCATGCGACAAGGTTATCAGTTTCGGCATCTCAGCATCATTCTTCTTATCATATGGAACACTGATGAATTCTAGAACCACTTCATAAACTCTCATATTCTTCAAAAGCTGTTGATTCATAGTATCCGGACTGTCCTCTCGATAACATAACTTTTTCAATCTCACAAGAATCTGTCTGATCAACGGATACGCAATCAACGGAGTCTTGTCACTCAATTCCTGCAACGCAATCGCCGCATCATTCCTATCATCCTTGATTAATAACCGATTCAAAAGTTTCAAACACTCATTCTTCAAATTCGGGTAGTGTTCATCAATCACTCTCACCACTGCATCCATCGAATCTTTCGATCCAAAAGCTCTAGAAGATTTCAGCTCATGTTCCTCTAGATCATTCTCCGTTGTTCGTTCATCCCTCTCCAATTCCTTTGTCTCCATTGAATGGTGTCGATCTCCATGCACCCATAATTCAGATTTCTCCGTCAGATTCTTGAGAATAAACAAATCTCGATCAATCTGCCGATAGTTCTCCACGTCATCATTTGAGACCAACAATTGAACTTGTTTCAAGTCTTCCAACAACTCTTGATACTGTGTAAAATGTCTGAAGAGAACCTTCAATGCAATACTCGTCAATGGTGGATAATCCGACATTGTCATTTGAAGCAAAATTGCTAAGAGAAGATGTCCATCCTGTCCATCTAGATGAAGCTCGTGTCCACTGGAATGATAAATCGCATCATATAATTGTGATGCCATCGCCTCATTGATGCTTGCAGAATGGGTAAGTGATCCATCCTTGTCACATGGGAATTGTCCCTTGAACCATGAAAGCGCCATTGTAATTCGATAATCCCGTCGAACATCCATTACAAATTGCAAAATTTCCGCGACTATTAGTTTCGTCTTCACAATCAATGCTCGACCTTCCTTTGACTTTCCAGCATCTTCTGCTGACAATGAGGCAGACTTCGCAAGATCTTTGTTGCTTTCTTTGTTGTTGTTATTGTTCCTCAGCATTTGGTTCATGTTTCTGATTGCATTCACCATCATTCGACGTGCTGAAAATTAAAATCCAATCTTTCTATTTTTTACCATCTTAAAATAGGGCTTTACGGAGATGATAAATGCACCTTAAATGAAAATATACTTCATTCTCATTCAAAATCTACCTTTAAAATTTTCTAAAACTACCTAGAAGTCGAGGAAATGAGCTTTAAAACAATGACCTAGAAAATGTTTCCGCGGACTAGTTTTCGCCGATGACCACTTTTTCTAGGCCATTGTCTTGAAGCTCATTTTCTCGGCTTCTAGGTGGTTTTAGAAAATTTAAAAAACAGATTTGGAATGAGTATGAAGTAGATTTTCATCCCAGATGCATTCATTAACTCCGTAAAGCTCTCCTTTAACTCACATTGTGGTTGTTCAGTCTGTGGGCTTTCATTCACGATTGCTAACAAATTCTGCGTCAAATTCAACAATTCATTAAACGAATAGAAACTAAATTGAGCCAAAGCTTTGGCAAGATTCACAATTTCATAGGTGAGCTTGCTTGAATTCACACTATGCTTCTCATCCTGCGATAATTTTCTCAAGCCCATTAGATAACTATCAACAGTTGCCAGAACTTTATGAGCGATTGAGTCACCAATTCTCATGCGACTTCCATCGGAATAAGCTTCAACCGATACCGACTCGTAGCTGAAAAGGAATTTACTTCGACTTCGTTAAAAATATTGAAGTAAAACTTACGTTGAAACATTCACATTTTCCGGGATACCCCACCAAAGTCTGGCATGCCGGATTGCTGACATTGGGCTCCCTCGGACGACATGGAGATGAAGCATCAATCTAGTGAACGATCCGCGAAGATCGTAAGGAAGTCTTGAATCAGACATACATTGAAGCACAAGTTCAGCAGGCAATTGATGTGAAATATTCATCAAGCGTCTCTCCGGTGGAGGATCAATCGCCAAATATTGCTGTTCTTGACACATTTGTGACAGAAGATCCAACTGATGACGATAATAGTCCAACATTTCGAGGTCCTCGTGCGAAGATTTCGCTCCTTCAGCAATGTCGACAAGTTTTTTGAATCCTGTTGGACTTGACGGATCATTTGACTTAGGTTTCCATCCAATCTCCACCTCGCCATTAACCATTTTGGTAAGCACGAAAATGTCGGAATGTTTGTCACTGAGCACTGAATTACAGATGAGTTCTTGGATTTTCTTGTTGGCTTCTCCACGGCACACACATAAGTCGGCAAGGTAGTCAAGGAATCTGGAAAAATTGGATTAGAGAGCTTTTTATTTTAAAATCTATGACATTATTCCAATCACTAACACATCACAACAGTAACTGAAACTTACAGCCCATTTTTCAAACAAATTACTTTTTGAGGTATTTTTTCTGAAATTTTTAAACTTTCAATTCATACTCACTTTCCCTGCTTATTATTCCGTACAAGTTCAACGAATCGTTCTACATGTGGAGTTTTCACATATTTTTCCAGCAACTTTGGATTATTGTGAAGTACTGCTGTCATTGTATCTTCAGCCATTAGATCGAAACCAATTTGCTCTTGAATTTGTCCAAACTTTTCAGCGAGAAATTCTTGATTTTTTCGATAATTTACTTGTGAATACCTAAAAAACGTATATTTTAAGAATTGATTAGTTCTCTTACTTTAACAAACAATAACACAGCTGAAACATTGTCTTAAAAACCTCATTTCTACTATCACTAAGCTCGGATGGTGAGCTGAGCAACGGTGCGATTTCTGTAGTACCCTGTCGCGGTAGGAATGGAGCCTTGAGCAAGAGAAACACTTGATCGAGGACCTCCTGTTCACGCAGCAATTTTTGACGATCTCTGGATGGTGAGAAATCGGTGATCTTCAGCGGGTCTGTCATGTGATCTGTGGTGTTGGTGACAAAGAATATGCATTCGATTAGAAGTTGGGTGGTGACGCTGAAAATTGATGAACACGTGTAATTTATTGCTCTAATTAATTACTTGATAGCTTCCTTCGAAATCACATTCCCTGTTTTAATGAGCTTGATGAAGTTCCGAAGCGCTCGACAAGCATCGTTGGCAAAATCCAGATCACGAACCTGGAAATTGGAAACTAATTAAGAATAATTGTGATTCGATGAATCTTAAATGAAAACACAACAAAAATAACTATCTTACCTCATCCGGCAACACTGGCAACAATGCAAACGTCTCCTTATCGATGCGATTCGTCTCACAAATCACCTTCACCCATCCTTTCTCATTTTTACTACTAAAGTGAAGATTTTGCTTTTCTGTTGCATTCGTTGCATGAATCCATGTATCAGTTGCTTGGTGAAGTAGTCTAACGTACGATCTTCGAGGCACATCCTTGTTCGACTAAAAAAAGTACCAGGTTGCTAACAATTTTGAAAAAAAATCGTCAATACCTTCATGAATGTCGATGGATCCAGTTGGAACAACAAATTATTATCCGATTCTGGAAAATCCGATTTTGTTGGGCTCAGGAAATAACTGTTCGGCATTGAAGATGGATATCCGTTTTCAGCAGTGTCGCCGATTCCACTTGGACCATCAGAATACAGCCCATTGATAGGGATGTTTGTTCTGAAATTCAGAAATATTTTTAGGTTGTTAATTCTCAGAAGTAGCATGCGTTAGAGCAATATGTTAACAAAACGAATAAACTCAAAAATATGGTTAAATTTAGCAGTTTTTAGCACTCTACCCACCGCTCCAACGTCGCTTGTCTCGATTTCTGAGCCGACAAAGCGCTCAGAAGTGGCGCTGAAATATTGCACCGATTTATGGGCGGTTTCTTGCTTACTTTGAATGTATCAAACTCGCACGTCTTCCATTTGCTGCTGGTTTCACCATTTGAGTAGATGGCTCAACAGTTAGGTACATATCCGAGGCAAGATGTTTGAATCGATACGTTTTGTTCCATTTCGCAGTTCCACCACGATAAGCATTCGTCTGCACAACTTGTACTTCCCAAAGAGCACGTGAACTTGTTGCATCTGCGGCTGATGGTCGATTCGTCATTCGCAAAAACACCACGTCTTTTGGTGGATTTTGTTTCGGAATTGTGTCAAGGGTTAAAAAGGTTTGCTGATCGGCGTGGAAGAGACGAACTACATCGCCAGATTTTACAACGTCTGGCTGGTTTTCGTTGTAGAGAAGGAACATGAAAACTTGCCATTCTGTTGGCTCGTTAAGGCAGTTTACCTTAAAAAATTGATTTTTGTGCCTTAAAGATAAGATGCCACATGTTTAAATATTTTTTTACGAGTGTCACAATACTTTTTATGATTCAAAGCAAATCGATAGGTCCTAGAATCTTATATTTGTGAGCTAGAATTTGGATAAAAATGAAGAATCCCTAAAAATTCTCTCAAAAATTTTCAACTCTCTCATTTTTTACTTATTTACGACTTATTTACGGCCTATAAACTGCAAAAAATTAGATCATAAAACTATAGAAATTTTCAAAAAAAAAATGCAATATAATATACCTCTGCCGCCGTCGGATGATCCAACAATTTTGCACTTGATAAATGTAATTGTGACTTCACATGTCCTGTTTGATTACTTCCAACAGAATATGGAATAAGTGAGATCTTATTTCCAGCGGCCACCTGTATGATTTCACATTTTCATAAAACAAGAAAGGAAACCTACATTATCCCCAATGGCGTAGTGTTTATAAGCCGGCTCGATTATAAACCAACTGCCTTCATTTCCAGCTTTATCTAGGTAGACCTGAAAATTCAACATTATCATTTTTATCACCATTTTCTTAACCAACCTTCATCGCATTCCTTTCCCGTTTTGCGGGTGAATTCCTCTGCACCGTTATATACTTATTCGATTTCACGTGCAGCAACTGAACCATCGATCCATATTGTATAACATTTCCGAGGGTTTTCTGAAATTCCGCCTCATTCTCCTCGCGTTCTTTGTCCGCCGCAACTCTCAACTTGTTCATCATTTCATCATCAAACATCGAATCGCCGGTTTGGAATCGTTTCTGCTCGGTCCAGAGGTGTTTTTGTGCGGCGTATCGGTTGACGGGACAAACTTTGAATAGGCAATCGCGGAATTTTTTCGGCGGGCTTTCGGGTCGTCCATCTTTAAGTTCTACAATGCATCTATCATCGACAAGTCTGAAAATGTAATTCTACAATTAAATTCTTAAAGACAGTGTGTCAGCTTTGTTCCATAATTGAATTTTATAGAAAACTAAGAAATAACGTTAATAATTTTTCTACGAGCTCAAATTAAGAATTCGTAGAAGAAACTATATGTTTTTTTATCAAAACGGACTTAATTGTGAGAAAAATTAAGTGATACGTTGCCTTTAAGATGCCCAATTTTCGCAAGCTCAAAGCAAAACTAAAGTATTCTCGATTAATAAAATTTGAGAAAAATTCCGATAGTTAAAGTTGTATTCTCAAAAAATTAAAATGTTTTTATCTGATGAAAAAATTATGTGGTATATTATCTTTAAGACGCCCAATTTCACATAGTCAGAGGAAAATTAAAGTTGTATTCTCGACTATTAAACTTTGAGAAAACTCCGATAGTTAATTTTAAATTCACATAAAATTAAAATTAAAATCCTTTTATCTGAAGAAAAAATTATGTGGCATATTGCCTTTAATCAAAATTCAGTATTTAAAGGAGGGCTTTACGTACATAATAAATGTACCTTAAATGAAAATAGACTTCATTCTCATTCCAAATCTGTTTTTAAAATTTTCTAAAACCACCTTGAAGCCGAGAAAATACGCCTCAAAACAATGGTCTAGAAAATGTTTCCGCGGACTAGTTTTCGCCGGTAGCCCCTATTTCTAGGCCATTGTTTTGAAGCTCATTTTCTCGGCTTCTAGGTGGTTCTAGAAAATTTTAAAAACAGGCTCGGAATGAGTATGAAGTCTATTTTCATCCCAGATGCATTCCTTAGCTCCTTAAAACCCTAATTTAAATTTTTTTAAATAAAAACTATTTAGAACTTCATTTTTCAAAATTTTTCAAATATACTCGGAATCTCCCGGTATTTTTTTTTCAAAAATATATAAAAAGGATATTTCAATTCCATACCCAAGAGTCGACAAAAATCCCCTCTGATCCTGATTCGACTGCGATTCAGTGTACATTGATATGGTGTCACCAATATGGAGAAAAAATGTGTTTCCCGTGTCGACACTCCCCATCACCGTTAGCTTTCGACTTGGGAATGCCATGCTGAAAAATATGAAATTTTTTTCTTGCTGAACAATTTTAAATGAAAATTTGATGATTTTACCCATTATTACGCTCCAAGACTCGTCTTCTATAGTCAAAATCCATGTTGATTATTTAAGAAATTTTCAGACATTAAAAAGATTAATTGAGGAAGTTCCTTAAATGTCATAAATTATTTTGAGAGCGAGAGAGAGAGAGAAGAAAGATAGGGAAGGAAGAAAAAACGATAAAATAAAGTATCAAACCAAGATTTTTTATTAAATAAAGAATTCAAGAACCGAAAACATGAATCATCTAGAAGCTTCGACAAGCAAAAATGAAATATAGCAAAAAAACACTAAATATTTTCACAAAACATAATAAAAATACAGTTTCTTTTGAATATAAACACATCTCACAAAAATATTTACATTCTCTCGAAACTAACGAAAATTGTATGGTCAAGAAAAAAACCGAGGAGGCGATTTTTCAAAAAAAAAAGCAAAAAAAAAGAGTGTGAATGGTTTGGTTTTCCCTGTGTGTGTGTGTATGTCTTCATATATTGATTGTTATCATTTTTATTGATAATAATACATATAAATGTACATATATGTACATTTATATTTGCAGAGAAATAGTGGGAAAATTTTCGAAATTTCCTGGAAAAATGGCTTTTAATATTACTAACGTCAATGGGAAAATTGTGTTTTGGATGTTCGTTTCGCGGCAAAAACATTTATTGATCTTTTTTTGGTCTTGATGGCAAATGTCATTTAGTAATGTTTAAAGATAGGGTGTCACTTAATTTCTAAAATGGTTTCTTCTGGAGCTTAAGAAAGGCAACGTGTTCCAGGGTAAAATGTAATATTTTAAACATTCAATTTTTCAAGTAGAAGCAAAAAACCTTGGTTTTCTAGGCCGTAATTTCAGTTTTCTTTTTTTTTCACCAGAAAAAATATATTAAAAAAAAACACTTTGGGAAAGAATCTACAACAGTGCTCTAAATCTGAGGCCAGTGGCCTAGAAATCCAAATCTGTGAAATCTAGGTCATATAATCCATTTTATTGAATTTTTATCCATTTATTGAAATAATAGCGCCTTGTCTTTAATCAGAAAATTCACACAAGTTTTCTGTTTTCTGTAAGACTTGAAAATTTTGAAACTTTTTGTGTATAAAACCAATTTTCAAAAATTTCTCAAATTTTATGCGGAAACACCCCAAAACTTGGGAGGTTCATAATTTTGGCTAAAAGGAGAGATTTACGGAGCTAATGGGATGAAAATACACTCCATTTTCATTCCAAATCTGTTTTTTAAATTTTCTAAAACCACCTAGAAGCCGAGAAAATGCGCCTCAACACAATGGCCTAGAAAAAGGGGCCACATGCGAAAACTAGTCCGCAGTCATGAAGAAGCCAAAATATTTAAAAAAAACATACATTAAAATGAAAAAAACTTTTAAAAAAAGGACGAATATAAGCCTTCTGCATAACTATTTATTAACGAAACACGAAAAAAGCTCATAGGAAAAAGTTCGGCCAGGTGGTCCCTTTTTCTAGGTCATTGTTTTGAAGCTCATTTTCTCGGCTTCCAGGTGATTTTAGAAAATTTTTAAAACAGATTTGGAATGAGAATGAAGTCTATTTTCATTTAAGGTACATTTTTATCTCCGTAAAGACCCTCCTTTAAAAGGTGGTTATGAGATCATAAAATGTATAGGTGAGTTCATCAGAAAATAAACTCAAAACAAAATCATAAGAATTTCAGACCTCATAAAAAAAAGTCAAAATGTTTTGTGTTCAAAACGACTGCAAAATTTACCATAAAAATATAGAGAACCAAGTAATAAAATCGTTGTTAATGCTTTTTTTCTTATCAGATAAAAAACGGCTAGAAACAAAAAGTCTTAAAAATTACAAATCACAGACAAAAAAATCTAATAAAAAAAAATCCGACAATATTAATAATAATGTAGGTATATGTGTTTTCATGATCGTCAATTTCAAATTAAAAAAAAAGATATCTGTCGATTTGATCATTTTGATTCTTTACAGTTTTCCCTTTCCAAATGATGACATCAACGTAGTTGTCGTAATTAGAAACAAAAAAAAGTTAATCGAAGAGATCAAACTAAATTGTTGTCTTGTTTTCTAAGAATTTATTATTTGTAAGAGACAATGAACAAGAACAGAAAAAAACCGATAGAGATACTGAGCAAATATGTAATGTGCACTTAAAAAAAGAGTTGAATTTATTTCACAGATTAAATAAAAAAATGATGACTTAAATGTTTCGAGGATCACAATGTGGCATGGCATGTAGTACAAAAGATAGAGTAGATAAATTGAAGGAAGAGATAACTTTGTAAAATCTAACAAAGGGGGTTTTTCCTTTCCCAATAAATTGGAATTTGCTTATTATTATAGCCAAAATCAAAAGAAACATGTCTGAAATTTGAAAATCGATTTAAAACGAGCCAGAACTTTTAGATTTTCTTGTTTTTTTGAAGGGCTTGGACCCATTACAGGTATACAGCTCTTGTTGAAATATTTGGACTAAAAAAACATGTAAAAAATTTGAAATAAATCCAATTGCTTTTGGATTATCATTGGCAATGTAAGCTTGAAAAAATCCAAACTATGAATGATCGTAGCTCAGCTATTGTCAAGTTAAAAATTTCGGATCATCCATTTTCTACTGAAAGACCGCAGCGCAACCGCTCGCAGGTAAACATATCATTACATTGTGAGAGACTTAGATTTTCTGGGTAGGTCAAAACCAACTTGCATGATCAAGAATATTTGAGTTGACAATAGAACGCTCCAATTTCGGATATAATCTTAAGAATTATGCGTCGTGACCACAACGCGTGATCTCACCTGAGAAATTTGAATCTGAGCGCGTTGCGGTCGCGTCGCCATCAACGAGCTGATGCTGCCGAAAATGAGCAGCTAAGAAAATTTAGCTTGACAATATTAAGAATTTAAATTTTCAGAAAAAAACAATAATTTATAAAATTGTGTATTCAAGCAATGAAAACGGTTCTGTATAAGTGACACCCTGTCTTTAAGATGTTTGTTTTCGACAAGAGCTGACTTATTCGATAGAAAAACATTATTTTTTGCTTTTTTAGAGGATTGATTACGATTTTTTGATCTCAAACTTTGAAAATGAAGCAAAATTTGTGATTTTTTGCTCAAAAATGCCAATGACAAGCAATTGAGAAGTGTGAACTCAGCAAAAACGGAAAATTTAATTTCTTTGCAGACAAATAACGAGAAAAGGTTGAAAGAAGATTTTGAAGAAAAATATAAATCAAACGAACTTTTCGAGAAAAAAATGCAACAGGTAAGTATTTTGATGCGATTAAACTAATTTTTCATGGAAAAAACATTTTTCAAAAAAATCCTTTAAAAAATTCTAGACGACACAAAAATGACAAGAAATCTATTTAAAAAAACCCCACCTTGATCTTCTTCTAATAATCGGGTTAAAATTCTCAAAATCCAGTGTCAAACATGTGCCGTTGGTATCGTTTGGATCCTCTTCTGTAATTTTCAGATTATGTTTTTTTTAATTTAGAAAAAAAATGAATGCCGCATTTTTTTTGGCAACAGAATCAATAAAACAATAATGACGATCAAAGAGATGGATTTTTGCGATGAAAGAAAACATATTGCTTAGATTCGATATGCTTTTTTTTATTCTTCCGCGTTTTCTCAAATTTGTTTCTGCGGAGGGATATTCAAGATATATAACACAAAATATCATAAAGGTGCGATTTGATTTTTCGATCAGAAATCATGCATATTTCATGCATATTTATGATGTGGAAAAAGGTTTACTTCGAGAATGAATTCATTTTTTTAAAAATCAATTTCATAAACAAAAAACCCGAGTGAAAAATTTTCTTTAAAGACAAACAAATGTCTTGTTATTAATTTTACATAATCGGATCATTTTACGACATTTTTATTGCGGAAATTGATAATCTTCACCTTTTTTTTGTCGAAATTTCCAATGTTTTCCCCCTTTTTGGCTAAAATTTTTAAGGCAAAAATATATGAATGAAGAATAAATCATAAAAAAAAGGTAGGCCCATATACAATTTTGTTTGTACAAACATTGAGATTGGAAAAGAAGGAAAGTTTTGTTGGGAAAAAATAACACAGAAAATCGTCGAATAAGATGACGACGATTTTGTAAGCCGCTTAACATGTATAATGGACGTTTTTTAATGTTTTGGCTGGGGAAAAATAGTGAATTTATAATTGGAAATATGATATGATTGCAGTTTTAAAAAAAATCAATCGGAATTTTTTGTTTTTGTTACCTTTAAGTGTTTCAAAATACAGTTAAATAATTAGTAGGACTTTTGATTTAAAAATTTAAAAATTGTTGAATTCGTATTATCTTTTTTAAAGTTAAACATTATCTCAAAAAAAGTAACCAATTTATTCAAAAAAATTATTCAGCATTTTAAAGTCAGCGTGTCAGTATTACGACGCAATTGAAATAAGGCAAGGTCAATTTAACTGATACACTGTCTTTAAGAATATTTTCAGAAAAATTCTTTAAAGTACTGTTCTTTGAACTACGCTCCCATTCGAATTTAGATTTTTTGCCTTGAATTTGGATCGTGTTAACTGACCAGCTGCCTTTAAGAGTTTCGCAGGTGAGGATTTTCAGAAGAAGCTAAAAAAAATTGGATAAAATTACTTAAACTTATTACTGATAAATTAAAAAATTATGCGCACATTCCTCTGTGTCTATGACCTTAACGCGGCGCGTCTGACAGCGTACTAGGGTGTTTTAACACCTATTGGAACTTTGCATTATCGATTTTTTAAATTTTCATTTTTTTTCTTAATGAGTTTCCACTTTTTTCTTCAATTTTTAGGTTTTTTTTTAATTTTTAGGATTCAAATTTAAGATTCATTTATATACGTTTAGATAAATTATGTATACCTTCATCTCCAAACTCCGGAATCGAAACAATCGACACCTTCTTCCGAACTTTTGACCCATTTGGCATGTCTCCTCAAGACGTTCCTAAAAATTGTATGCTTTTTTGTGTGTAATACCACCAAAATTGAAAAATGGAAAAATAAATGTCGTCTTCACTTTTCCCGAGGCATAAAAATGCAACATTTTTCAATCGGCAAAAGAAAAATGGGGGAAAAAAAGAAAACACGACAAAAAAAAAGCATTTTAACAAAAGAATGACTGTGTTGGAGAAGAAATTATGATGAATTTTTCTTCAGAAACTCCTTTTTTTTCGTTTATTTTTGGCCTGTTGACTGTTGACATTTTAATTCGGAAGACAAACAAATAACTCCTACTGGCTCGGGGAGAAAAGTTGTCATAAAATGTCAAAAAAGCGGTGATGATGATGATAGGAGGAAAAACGATAAAGTTTAAAAGATGGTTTTACTTCGAATATCAAGAGAAGCGAAATAGATTTAAAGGCAGGATACTAGTAGTACAAAAAAATCAAGAAACAATTAGAACACATTACCAGTTTGTGAACTAATTAAGATTCCTGTACTAATTGAAAAATCGCATGATAGATATATTTTTTCAAGATTTCACAATTTTCAAAAAAGGAACTATAATTTTCGAGGGACATATTTGACTTGTTCTAAATCTGCTAAATGTGAAATCAAATCGTTATCAGTAAATTAATACATAAATTGCGTACTCAGCTAAAAATCATCTCCATAAAATCAATTTTGTTAAACACTCTAAAAAAATAAGGTTTTTTTCGAAAGTTGTGAGTAATGTGACGTTTTCTAGACGATGAAAGAATTTAGCGATTGCGATTCTTAACACATTTATGAAAAAAAAACAAAAATCGATTCAGCTGTATATTTTGTGTGTAATATTGTAATCCTTCAAACTGCAAAGTCTCCTTCGTAACTTGGCGAAAACTTTCCAAAGGGGATAAAAAGCATATTCAATTATGACTTTTTTCTGAGCTCAATTACAGAAATTGAGCATATTTAAACATTTTAATTTTGAACCCAATTCTGAAAAACGGTAAACAAATTTAGGGGTTTTTTGATGAAAGTAAAAAAAAAAAGAAAATTTTAAGCGGTTTTTAAAAGAGGGCTCCACTGCAATATTCAATATATCTAAGCTGAAAAAAATTGGAATCTCTATCGAATGGTAAAATGAAGTCAATTTTTCCAAAAATGGCCGAGAAACAACAAAAACACGAACCTTAGAAATTTTGTTTTTTGGATTGGCGTTCTCGGCCTTGTGGATTTTTTTCTTGCTGATTTCCTTGTTTTTTTTTCAAATGTTCGTTAATTTCGATTTCTTACATTTTCCACTTTTTAATGAATTAAAGGAGAGCTTTACGGAGATAATGAATGCATCTGGATGAAAATAGACTTCATTCTCATTCAAAATCGGTTTTTTAAATTTTCTAAAACTTGATTCGATAGACTATCTCCCAGAGTGTGAGTTCACGCGGAGAGCCTTAACCATTGGAAAAGTTTAGGGGCTCATAACTCGGCTCACAGAAACATTTAGCAGAGTTTTATGACGGATTCTGATTCTCCATATTCCATTCTATGTACCCTCAAAGTTGTAGAAGGTTCTTAAGCGGCAACTTCGAATAACTCCCTTGTTAGAAATGTTGCTTTCTGTCGCTAAGAAATTTAGACCCCTTGCGGATTTTTTTCTTGCGGATTTTTTTCTTGCTGATTTCCTTTTTTTTCAATCTTTAATTTTTATTTCTTACATTTTCCACTTTTTAATGAATTAAAGGATGGCTTTACGGAGATAATGAATGCAACTGTGATGAAAATAGACTTCATACTCATTCCAAATCTGTTTTTAAAATTTTCTAGGACCACCTAGAAGCCGAGAAAACGCGCCTCAAAACAATGGCCTAGAAAAAGGGGCCACTTGCGAAAACTAGTCCGCAGACATGAAAAATCTAAAAAAAAAGTACATAAATTAAAATTTAAAAAACATAAAAAAGGACTAATATCAGCATTCTGCATAACTATTTATTAACGAAACACGAAAAAAGCTCATAGGAAAATGTTCGTCCAGGTGGCCCCTTTTTCTAGGCCATTGTTTTGAAGCTGGTTTTCTCGACTTCTAGGTGGTTTTAGAAAATTTTAAAAACAGATTTGGAATGAGAATGAAGTCTACTTTCACTTAAGGTACATTTATTATCTCCCTAAAGCCCTCTTTTAAGTCCACGAGACCTATAAAACCAAGGGAATACATTTCTTCGGGCCAAAACACTTCTATTTTTCTGGGTTGTTGGTTTTCTTGGTCATTTTTTGTCAAAACATGTTTTTTCCTAATAGGAAATTGGTATATAATAATATTTTTTTTGTTTTCTAAAGTTTTTAGAAGATTTTGGATATTAAAAAGGAAAAAATAATAATAAAATTACTTTATGCAAAAATAATCACTTTTTGAGAATTGAATGCACAAATATTTTCAAATTCAAAAACAATCAAAAACTAAAAGAAAAACAGAAAAACAAAACCCAACAAAAAATTAGTTCTCTCATCATCTAGAAAACGTCACAGTATTTATTATCAACTGACTTTCACCATTTGCCCTCCTTCATCTGTTCACAGATCTTGATTTCTGTCAGAAAAACAGATCATTATCATTTGGAAATTAACTTCGAATTCGTTTTCCATTTCATACCCCCTCTCCCTTCATCATATGTGTCTTGTGCGTCTGAAACAAATAATACAAAGGTGTGGTAATTTGAGAAGAATCTATATTAAAAAACAAATAGAAACGATTTTTTTGGAGATGCATAGTGCAGAACGTATCGGTTTCAAGTGCTTGGGGAAGCTGGAAGGTTTTTCAAAATTTACTTATTTCTTTTTTTTGGAGAAGAAGACACAAATTTATTTATTTGGCAAACTTTCGAACAACATTGGCGTGATTCGATTAATGAAAGGTTGAAGAATGTTTTTTTCTCAGAATACAAGAATTATTGAACATTTACACACAACCCTTTTCTTTATTGTATCAATATTAAAGACATGGTGTCAGTTGAAAATTCAATCTCTTTTTTGATGCTCTTAAAGCATCTAGGAGCCTTTTTAACGCTCTTAAATGCTATATTTTTGATTTTACGATAATTTATAAAATCGTCAACAGGAATTTTAGTCTATTGCATGATTTTTACAAAAGTTATATTTATTTTTTAGCAAAAATAAATTTCATTTGAATTCAGGAATTTTTCAAAGAATGAAAATTAGTGGTACACTGCCTTTAAACCAAAAAATTTAACAAGAGAGGTATATACCTCCGCCAAATTGGATTTTTCTCAAATTTCGAACCATTTTAAACTGACTTCAGTTAATTTTTGCAAATAGTTTTGCAAATTGTTTAATAGCGTTTTTTTTTTATTTTCCATGGGGGGGGGGGCTTTGGAATTTTGTCAAAAATTCGCCTATTTTGCCATGAAACCCCAAAAAGGTTACAGAGATTCCGCTAAATCAACATGGAATTTGATGATCAACGCTATAAGTATTACAAATTTCCATAATTCCATTCGGGCCCAAGTACTTCATCATATTGAAAAATGGGAAAAACTGAAAAATTTGTACAACTTTTTCAGAAAAATCAAATTTTCGGCATGATGTCGACAAGCTAGAAATTAGGTGTAACATGAAAAATACTCAAAAATGTGTGCGTAATCCATTCCCGAAGAGATTTTGACTTTATCTTTAAAACAAAAAGTTTCGATTTTGGGACCACCCGGATTTTTTCACTAGGTCAAAGGGGGCGTGGCCAAATAAATTATGTATTTTTTTTCTAAGAGGGACCTAGGTAACCTCCATGTAAAATATCAAGATTCTAGCTTAACGTTTGTGCAACTGTACCTCAGTATATTCGACTTTCTGAGACATCGATTCTTAATATTTTGATTAAACTTTTTATTTTTTATTTTTGACAATTATTTCATTTGTGATATTTTTTGATTTATTTCTTTTTATGTATATAATTTTAATTAAATTGTTTTCTTTAAATTCTTTAACTTTTATCCACCGTAGGAATTTGACACCCCCCCCCCCCCCCCCCACGAAGATCTAATTGAACGGGAACTTTGGATCTTCATAACTTTGTGAAAGCAATTCAGAAATTCTTGAATTTTGACAAAAAAAATTGAAAATAGACAAAATATCAAATTCGGAAATTTTTATGTCCATCTGAAGAGTTTGAACATAGTTATGATTATCCAGAAATATGTTATCAAAATCAAAAACTTATTGTATAAGTGGCACATTGTCTTTAAAGAAAAATCTTATTCTGAAATCACTTTTATTTCAAATTCCCACGCATTTGGCTATTTTCCCATTTATTCATTTGTTCTTATTCTAAACGAAAACACTAAAAACGTCACCGAGAAAAAAAATCTATGTGCAATTTCCAGAAAACTAAATTTCGTCCCCGTTGCAACCCATTTGATTCTCAAGACCACCCACTACGAAAAAACTAAAAACTAAAAACTTATGATGTTTTTTTTTCCTCTTTTCACAATAGAAGATACCAATAAAAAAACGAGCCCCTCCCTTTTTCCTTTTTTTTCGTTCCATTTTTAAGGCAATCAATTTCCCGTGTGCTCTCCATGAACAGAAAAAAATATATACTCAACTAAGCGAAAAAAAAAGAAGTCATCAAATTCTATTTCTACACCCAATTTTTTTTTCCGAAGAATGAAGAAGACCCCCCAAATTGAAAATAATAAAAAAAAAGTTGCGCACACCAGAAATGAGAATAAATAATATGCTTTTTCGTTTTCGGCCAGTCAGTTATTTCACCTATATTCAATGCACTTTTTTTTTCCAAACCCGTTTTTTTTATAAATATAAAAAAAGGGTGGGGAAAAAAACTGACTACGTTTATCTATTTTTTTATATATTTTTTTTCGCTTCAACTATTTTTTTTTCTTTTCAAGCTTTATGTGTGGGTTGTTATTATTTTTTTCTACATACAATTGTTGTTTTTTCCTCATTTTTTGTTCTTCCCTGGAGAGAATAGGTTGGAATTTTACTTTTCGAAGTTACAATTTTGGTTCTAGTAAAAAATTGTTTTTTTTTGTGAATTTTAAAGCTTGAAGACAGCATACCACTAATTTTTAAAAGGAATTCTTTCTATTATCTAAATTTCTAAAATGTGTCCCACCTGATCAAAAAATTGCCTTTTGCTTTTTCTTTATTATTTATTATACTTTTCACATATGCACATTTCAACCAGAAATCAATCTTTTCATCAAAAACTTTTTTCTTCTGTTTTGATTGATATTTTGATGTGATGTGTTGTTTGATGTTATGCGGAAGTGACTAAAAATCAGTTCTTTTTTCTATAAACAATGTTTTTATATAGGAGCGGTCGAATTTCACTTTTTGTCAAAAATTGCAAAAACGACCTAAATTTACAAAATTTGGCATTTTCTCAATTTTTTCCGAATTTGAGCCAAAAAAGGCAAAAATAGGCCATTTTCGCAAAATTTGGGTTTTCGGTAGTGTCAATTATTTCATAGTGAATTTTTAATGTTCATGAAGCTGAAGTTAATTATTTTTTCTGATATGATGTTTTCAATATTTTCCAACAGGTTTTTTGGGTATTATTGAAAATTTATTGTCTTAAAGAAAAAAAAATCATCGAATAAAAAAATGACAGAAATTTTGTACAAAAAGAGAGAATAAGAAAAAACCGAAAAAAACGAGTATACCAATTGGTGTGTGGTAGGGTATGGGTTCGATTCCCTCCTATGCTAAACTTTTTTTGAAAATTTTGGGAATTATTTCCAGATGTCATTTATGCTTCTGAAACAGCCTTTTTCGCTGTTTTGACACCAGCGCCTTATTATTCTAGTCCCTAGAAAGGGTTTTTGACAATAAAACAGAAAATTATTTTTTTCAGTTTTACCACTTTTTTTGCCATCAAGTGGTGGGGAAAATTATGAAAAAAATTTTTTTGTTTTTTTTATTTTCTTTTTACGTTACTTTTTTGACCTTACATACGTGAGTTATAAAAGGAAGGGGCATGGGATATTTCGATCAGTTATGATGAATTCTACTCTGACTCGCCTACATCTTCTCCGTGGTTAAAGACGATCCGAAGAAGCCCAAATTGGAGAGAAAAGATTCCGTTGGCATGATGACCAAAGCATATATCAGTACGACTACCGACGTAGCCACCCTTATTAGTTATTTTGACCTTACTTGTCCAACCTTTCAGGAATGGTGGGCCTCGGCCTCCTCAATTTGACAATCCGACTGATATATGCTTTGTTCGTCTTGTCTACGGAATCTTTTCCCTCCAATTTGGGCTTCTTCGGATCGTCTTTTACCACGGAGAAGATGTAGGCGAGTATAATCAGAGTAGAATTCATCATAACTGATCGAAATATCCCATGCCCCTTTCTTTTATAACTCACGTATGTAAGGTCAAAAAAGTAACGTAAAAAGAAAATAAAAAAAACAAAAAAATTTTGTTCATAATTTTCCCCACCACTTGATGGCAAAAAAAGTGGTAAAACTGAAAAAAATAATTTTCTGTTTTATTGTCAAAAACCCTTTCTAGGGACTAGAATAATAAGGCGCTAGTGTCAAAAAAGCGAAAAAGGCTGTTTCAGAAGCATAAATGACGGCTGGAAATAATTCACAAAATTTTCAAAAAAAGTTTAGCATGGGATGGAATCGAACCCATACCCTACCGCACACCAACTCCCCACACTACCACTGAACCACCAACCGACAATTTTCTGCGGCACTAGATTCGATAGACTGTCTCCCAGAGTGTGAGTTCACGCGGAGAGCCTTAACCATAGGAAAAGTTTGGGCGCTCATAACTCGGCTCACAGAAACATTTAGCAGAGTATTATGACGGATTCTGATTCTCCATATTCCATTCTATTTACTCTCAAATGTGCTGAACGCACTGTAAACTAAAATGTTTTTATTTGAATGGCTCAGAGCGGCCGCAACATTTTATTATTGTAAATGTTGGTGAGGGAAAAGCTTCGCTTTTCCCATTTTATATTTTTCTATTTTTTATGATTTATATTTTATGTATTATATATTTATGTATTAATTTTATCTTATTGAATAAAAGGTTTAATTACCCAAGTTTGAGGTCCCCAAGCGTCCACAACCAATTTATTGGTGCATCGACGTCCAACGATCGGATCGTCGCGTGGAGAGGCTGTTTCGAAGCCGTTGAGAAGCTGTTGGAAAGCAACAGAATCAAAAAGTTTGCTGATCATCGTCCGATTCAAGTCAGAATTTTGGTGGACGAGATCAAATTGTTTGTTGTTGGGACAATTGGGTAATTGGTAGACCACGAAGGTCAAATAAGGAATTGAAGTAGTATTGGAAACTTCAATTTGATCTTTTTTGGAAAAAGATCAAGAGTGCCGGATTCGTGGGATTCGGTGATCAACAAGGACAGTGTAACTTGTTGGAGAGGATTGTTTGAAGACGGTGTCCAGTAATTCAACATTGGGTTGTTTTACGTTTTTGGGACAGTGTATTGGTTCAAAAAGTTGTTCAAGTCAAGCAGTTGATTGGTATTTGTGAGTAATTTTTTGTGGACAATTGATAATTTGCTCATATTTTTTTCTTCTTGTTTTGTTGAATTCTCATCGTCAAAATTCTATTACTTTCGAAGATTTTGAATTTGATTTCATTGGATTTCTTTGCTTTCATTTGGTTCAATTTTTTGAATTTTCTCTTTCTCATATCAATTGTTATCATATAAGACCAGGGGAGGGAAATAAGATTAGAATTTGAAAGCCAAAGGTAACCAATTGAAAAATTAAGTTCCAAAAAATTTTTAAAATCAAATTTCGATTTTTTGAGAAACAAATTTTCTTTCGAATTTGTTGAAAAATCTTCAACCAAAGTTTTGTGCACAATTTTCTATCAGTTTTTGACAGGAAGGACACATTTCTCAAAAAGAAAGTGTTCCTCAAAACGATTGAAAAGAAAACATTTGTGCCTCTGTGTGTGTTTGATATTTTTGTGAAGATTGAAAATTGTTTTTTGTGTTCCGATTTGAGGGATCGGAAAATTTTTGAAAATTTTTTTTTGTGTGATTGAAAGTAATTTGTGAATTTTTTCAAGTAAAATGTCAGCTTTGTCGAGTAAAATTGGTCAGGTGACAAAATTGGAGAATTCTGTAAAGAAATGTGTCGTTGAAGCGAAAGAGTTAGTGAGAATGTGTACGACGGTTGAGAGTACAAAACAGAATGAAATGGGACTTCTGGATGTTGAAGGAAAACTCAAATCGTATCTTGTTTCATTGGATGAGAAGTTGGAAAATCTGGAAAATGGAGCGGATAAGATCGATTTAGATGAGCAAGATGAACTGAAGGTTGAAGCAAAGCAGCAATCGCATGTTGAAGTGATGTCTCAAGGAGAAGATGCTCTAGCTGAAGTTCGAGGAAAAATTGCTGTGTTGAAATTGTCAGCTCCAGTTGGAAGAAACTCTACACAACGTGACGAAATTCGAGTCCAAACTCAGTTCAGTTCGAGGATCAGACTGCAAGAACTGAAAATTCCGGAATTCGCTGGTGATTCTTGGCATTTTGAACGATTCTGGATCATTTTCAAGGACAATGTGCACGATAACAATGAGTTATCGAATGTTGCAAAATTCAGTTATTTGTTGAATTCGTTGAAAGGACCAGCAAAGGAACTGATGAATCGGTACAAGATCAATGATGCGAATTACGAAAAAGCTGTGGAGTTGCTCAAGAAGAAGTACAATAATCAGAATGACATTGTGATGGCATTGGGCCAAAAATTTAAGAAGTCGGTTGCTCATTCAGATTCGATAGCAGATCAAAGGAGACTTCTCGATGAAATGACGGTGATCACGGATCAACTTCAAGAATTGGGAGAAGTCATGGATACAACTTTGCAAGTGGAAGCAATAATCACTAAATTTTCGAGGAAAATTCAAGAAGTTTTCTACAGAGCGAAGGAGGAGAAAACACAAGATTGGAATTTGGAAAGTACCTTGAAAGAATTGGACCGCATTGTTACAACGGAAGAAAAGGTGCAGCGCTGTATGAATCAGTCGAATGATGTTGAAGAGACAAGATTGGGAAAACAAAACACTGTTCAAACAACACATTCAAATCACAAGAAGGCATTTTGTTCATTTTGTGACGGTGGTCATTGGTCAGAACATTGCAAGAACGACATCGAGAGCCGAATGCGAATTGTCAGAGAGAAAAAGTTGTGCTTCAAATGTTTACGACGAGGCCATATTTCGAAGGATTGCAGAAGAAGCCGAAAATGCCAAAATTGCAATTCTTATCACCATCCAGCGATCTGCAGAGGAAACAATGGCAGAAAGGACAAGGATACATGGAAACCATCGCATTTTCAGAAGAATGACAACCAGAAGAATAATGGAGGATTCAAGAAATCAAATGTTGTCACATCGAATTTGGAACAAGAAGAATCAATGGTTGTTCATCAGAATCATGTGAAAAACCAATTGAAATGTGGATATTTGCCGACAGCACATTTGTGGGCATTCAATCCGAAGAGACAAAAATGGCAAAAATTCTCTGTAATGTTTGATTCTGGAGCAGATTCTACTTATGTGAAGGCTGAGATGGCGAAGGAGTGGAATTTGGATGTTCTAGGACAAGAGAAGATTGCATTGCAAACATTTGGCGAAAATTCCAGAGAAATGAAGATGTATGACGTTGTGAAGTTCGTTGTTCGAGGACCACAATTTCAAGCGATGGAAGTCAAGGCTACTGTGAATGACAAGCTGATTGGAATTGTTCAAAAACCGGAGTTCACCGAAGAAGATATGCAGTTTTTGGATGCTGGAAAATTCCGATTGAACAGCAGCTGTTTTGACAAGGAAATTGTGCCAGATGTGATTATGGGAACAGATGAGATGTTCAAGTTTTGGAAGGGAGAAGTTGTTGAGTTGCCGTCTGGACTGATTATGATTCAAACTTCAAATGGACATATTGTGATGGGAAGTCCAAAATCGGAGAAGTTGACGTTGTTGAAGAATCGATACATCAATACAGTTCAGAAATGCAGGATTGATGAAAATTCCGAATATTCTATTGAGTTTGAAAAGACAGCGCTTGGAGAAATCACTGGTCCGATTGATGAAGAAATTTCGGAGGAGAATTGGAAAGTGTGGAAGCAAACTGATGAGTCATTGGAAAAGAGAGACGACGGTTATTACATCAATTTGCCTTGGAAAGATGAGAAGGAAAATTTGCCGTCGAATTATGCACTTGCGAAGAAAAGATTGGAGAGTGTGATCAGATCATATCCAGCAGAAATTTTGAAGAAAGTGGATGACATTTTCAAAGAGCAAATGGAGAAGAACATTATTGAGGAAGTTTCGAGAGACGATGGGAACATTGGAGTTGTTCATTACAATCCCCATCAACCGGTATTGACACCATCAAAACATACAACAAAAGTGAGAGTTGTGGTGGATGGATCAGCGAAATTTCGAAATGAATTGTCATTGAATGATTGCTTGTATCAAGGACCAACATTGTTGCCATCATTGGTTGGAGTTTTGCTGCGATTTCGTTCTGGGAAAATTGCAGTGTGTGCAGATGTTGAAAAAGCGTTCTTGAATGTCAGATTGAAAGAAGAAGATCGGAATGCAACACGATGTCTTTGGTTGAAGGATGTCGAGAAAGGATGTTGTGAAGGAAACATTGTGACTCTGCGATTCACAAGAGTCATATTTGGTCTCAATTGCTCACCGTTTTTGCTAGCTGCAACAATTTTTCATCATCTACAGTCGGACAAGGAATCTGCAGATTTGGCAACTGATATTTGGATGAACTGTTACGTGGACAATGTCATTCTCACTGTGGAAGAGCCAGTGGAAGAGATTTATATAAACACCAAGAGATTGTTCAAGGAGCAGAATATGAACATCAGAGAGTTCATGTCGAATTCAGAAGAATTGATGGAGATGGTGGAACCTGAAGACAGATCTACCGAAGATCATCCCAAAATACTTGGAATTCCATGGGATACAAAGAAGGACATCCTGAAAGTTGTTTGTGAAGTCAAGCCGAAGGAAAACAAATCGACAAAACGTGAAGTTTCGAGGATCATTGGTTCGATCTATGACCCGCTTGGATTGTTGTTACCGTTGACATTGCCGATGAAGTTATTCCTGAGGAAAATCTGGGAATCTGGAAAAAGTTGGGATGAAGCGCTGGATGAAGCTGAAACAAAGGAGTGGGATTCGATTGTGGAGAAAACGTCAGGATTCTCAAAAGAAGTTCCACGTCAAGTTATGTCAAAAATTGGACCGAAGAGATTGGTTGTGTTTGCTGATGCAAATGTCAATGCTACCGCAGCATGTGCATATGCCGTTGATGATGACGAAGCACATATCGTGAGAGCGAAGCAGAAATTGATTCCGAAAGGTGAAGTATGGACTGTTCCGAAGTCTGAGATGGCTGCGATTAAAATGGCGATGGAATTGGCGAAAGAAGTTTGTTTGGAGATCGTCAATGGAAAAGGATCATGCCCGGAGGTTTTGATTCTATCCGACAGTACAGCAGCTCTTGGGTGGATCAAGAATTCATCTGGACGCAAAGAATTGGGAACTTTCGTCTGCAATCGACTACGTGATGTCAAAAAGATGACTCAAGAACTCAAGGATTCTGGAGCAAATGTGAAATTCGGACATGTTCAAACACATGAAAACATGGCAGATGTCGCAACTAGAGGAGTGGACAAAACAACATTGATGACTCATGAGTGGTGGACTGGACCGAAATTTTTGACAAATGATGATATTTTCGAACGAGCTGAATGGTTTACAATTGAGGACCGAGATGAAGATGCTGTTCGGAAAGTGTTTGCAGTTCAAAAACATTCTATTTACTCTCAAATTTGTAGAAGGTTCTTAAGCGGCAACTTCGAATAACTCCCTTGTGAGAGGAAGAAGGAGATGAGAGCACATGCAACTTCCCATCACAGTGTATTTGTATATTTGCTTAATTCTCAACTCCTCTCTCTCTCTCTCTTATCTTTTTTTCCATTAGTTATCTATTTGTTTCACAATCTTCCTCATATTCCTCAGCTTGCCCAGGGGGCAGGGTTGTCAACTAATTCCATAAATTCAACTGTCTCTGCCATCCCCAGCGCGGTTTCATTACTCTATCGAATCATTCCTTTCCTTCTTACATTTTGTCTTATTCCAGGGAACATGTCGGTCGCCGAAGTGATTTCCATCGTTGATGATTGTCTGAATTTTGGACAATTTGGCTCGAAGAAAGTAGTCCATCGATGTAAAGTCCTGGTGACGTGTGGAGTACTTCTCAAGGATTTGATCGGATTAGACAAGAAACCGAACCCAGTCTTGCAGAAATTGGCCGAGTTGGATAGTAAACTTGATCAATTGTCAAGGAAGATGGATTCTCTTCTGAATGATTTGAAGGCGCACATGTCCGCGTTTCATTTCTATGCGGTAAGTCAAAGCGAACTGTCATGAAAAAGAGATTCCAATTATCAATGAATAATTAAGGACGTGGCACTAACCGCCTCTACACTGACCAGATTTCTGAAAGACGTCTTCTCCACCCAATCCGATATCAGCTACAACATCTTCCGTGAAAAGTGTAAAAAATACGCGCCACTGGACAAATGTTACGAGTTCATCGAACTTCTGAAGCAAGAGGTTACGAATCCGCTGAAAACAGCGATGACAAGTGATAAGTTGAAGAAGACGGCAACCTTTGATAAGTGGAGAAATATCATCGACGGTGTTCTTTCTCAACTAGTGAGTCACTTCTATTTAGGAACCTGAACATGTCTTTCCTCAGCTTTTCCTCGAATGTTTCATCAATGGGTTGTATTGGAACAGTGATATGTACGGACCGAATCGAATGAGAGATATTATTGTAGAGGTCAACGAGGATATGGACAGATGGCGAAGTGAATACATGGTAAGCAACTATGAGAAGAATCATGCTTATTATTATTTTCTCTGTAGGACAGTTATTGGCCTAAAACAGTTCAACAGCTGATGGAAGACACACAGGACAATCATTCGGATGTTGGCAACGATCCGAAGGCCGTAATCATTAAAGAAGCTCTAATGTCAATTCTTACCAAGTGAGAGATAGCAGATTCTATAGAGTTGTAGAACCTTGATTCTAGTGACGTGTTCTACGTTCTTGTCTACGATCATTGCGGCGGTTGGGATAAACATTCGTTCACCGGCGACGGGAATCAGTACCTCACTTCATTCCGTCGCAAAGGATGCAATGTTGTTGTGTACCGTAGTCGACGTTGGAGATATGATCATAACGAGGCGTACGATCAGATTGTTCGAGAGGTGGAGTCGTGTCGGAACGGTGTTATTCCTCGGTATGTTTACTTGCTTTACTTTACAACTAACTTCATTCTAATACAGAGATTTCCTCTTACAGCATCGGAGACTACCAAGGTTTTCCTGGTACACTGATGAACGGACAAATCAATAATGTCCGATTCGTCGGGATGATACGAGCCGACTTGACAGTTGCAGTCCGATCCGCCAACAGCTTTGGTAGAGAATCAGGCCCAGGATGGTGGATCACTGCCAACGTTCCGGATTTTTATAGATGCGGAAGAATTTCCAATTTCCACCATCACGTTTGCCATCCGGGTTTCGTTGTGATTGCTGGATATAAATAATTGAAATAACCGTGATGATGGATATCATATCATTCTGTTGATATACTTGATCAACGTGTTGGGTGATTGTATTCTTTTGAGCTCTTTAAAGTATAATAAATGTGTTATTTTATCTACATTAAGGTTTTTTGAATTTATTTTCAATATTGCATTCGTTTTATTAAATTGAAATTCTCTACTTGTTCAATTCTCATACACACACCGTTCGAAAATTTGGACTTTCTAACTTTCAGATCATTTTTCTCTTTTGAGGCGTCACTTCATTAATGCACATGTGAGGTCACATGCAACTCGAGAAATACAAACACCAAAAAGAACACGGAAAAACAATTTCGACGTGACAGTTCTAGCAATTCGCGTGACTTTGTCATTGACCACGTGACTTTGGCATTGCTGTTTCCTTTGCAATATTTTTAGGGCTAATGGGGGTTCGTTGTGTAGGTATTTGAGGTGCGGAACAGAGCTGTGCGAGAAAAAGTTTTCGAGAAAATTTCGAGAAACGAGAAACCCGAGAAAAAAAATTCGAGAAAATTTCGAGAAACGAGAAACCGAGAAAAAAAAAATTCGAGAAAATTTCGAGAAACGAAAAACCCGAGAAAAAGTTTTCGAGAAAATTTCGAGAAACGAGAAAAAATTTTCGAGAAATTTTCGAGAAATCCAAAAAAAATTTCTTAACGAAACGAAACATTTCGCAAACTTAGAAACATATTTTATAATTTTTCATATGTTCCAAAGCACAACAAATGTTTAATACATCGTCACGCTCCTTTAAACTGTTGCAGAAAAGCTTTGAATTCAAACATTATCTTCAACTATTATTTTAATTTTTTTTTGATTTCTCGGAAATTTTTCGAGAAATTTCTAGTCGAGAAATTTTCTCGGATTTATTTTTCGAGAAATTTCTCGTCGAGAATTTTTCTCGGAAATATTTTTCGAGAAATTCGAGAAACGAGAAACGAGAAATGCACAGCTCTGGTGCGGAACCAGCGAAAATCTGACAATATGTATATCTGCCACGGTTTTCTTGAAAAATGAGAGGCGACAGATACTGTTACATATTTTTCCTGTATCCGCATCCTAAATACCTACAAAACCAAATCCCATTAGCCCTAAAAATATTGATTTTGAAAAAAGTTATGATTTAAAAACCTTCGGCCCGCCGCGAGAGAGAGAGAGAGAGAGAGAGAGAGAGAGAGAGAGAGAGAGAGAGAGAGAGAGAGAGAGAGAGAGAGAGAGAGAGAGAGAGAGAGAGAGAGAGAGAGAGAGAGAGAGAGAGAGAGAGAGAGAGAGAGAGAGAGAGAGAGAGAGAGAGAGAGAGAGAGAGAGAGAGAGAGAGAGAGAGAGAGAGAGAGAGAAATAATCAGTGTAACGGGGGTACCCGCTTTTAGAACTGAGCAGAATAGAACAGACACGAAATGGAACTTGCCCGGAATGGAACTGCACGGTATGGAACTGACACGAAATGGAACTCTGTTCAGTGTGGTCCGTTTGCATCGCTCGCTCAGAATTTTCAGTTTTCTTTTCTCCAAATGTTTTCTTTATTAGTCCCTTTTCTTTATGAGAAGGCGCTTCAACCGATAAATGACTAAATTTTCGAAAAAATACACATTTTTAAATTTTTTTAACACTATAAATAAAATAAAATTGCACTTATTATCAAATCAATAAAAATAAATGCAAACGGGCCACTCTGAACAGAGTTCCATTTCGTGTCAGTTCTATTCTGCGCAGTTCCATTCCGGGTGAGTTCCATTTCGTGTCTGTTCCATTCTGCTCAGTTCTAAAAGCGGGTACCCCCAGTGTAACACAATCACGCGCGCGAATCACTCGCTTTCAAAAATGAGAAAAATAAATGTAAGCGCGCTCCAATCTCTCTACTTTTTCACTCTTTTCATTGAAAACAACTTCGCAATTTTTTGTAATTCTTGTTTTCTGCTTCAATCTTTCCCGTCTTTTCCTCACTTTCCAATTTCATTTTCAGATGGATCTTTTATCAGAAAACTATTCCATCTTGTCGTCGAAATCATTGATGCAAGCAGCTTATGATTATATTCCACATGAGGTATGCTCCAAATATTTTAACATTTCAACAATTTGTGGGGAAAGTCAATAGAAATTCGTTCAATAAAAATTTAATTTTACAGCTCGTCCGAAATATCGAAATTGAAGAGCTGGAATTAACGGACAACATTCCGATCGGTAAAGATTCCGAAAAAAGCATTCAACTTCTAATCAATAAATCGAATCATGCGCTCAGCGAGTTTCCATCTGAAATCTAGAACTCGATGTGCTTTTTCCAGGAATGTATGGCACTGCCAAAGAGCTGCTGGACGATCTGAAAACTTTCACGAATTTCCCAGGGAGCATGGAGCACTTCAACGCAGACTTTTGTCAGCCACACCCGGTAGGGTTTTTAGATATTCAAAAATTAATGCAAGATAATTTTTCAGATGCGTAAATACGTAGTTCAAAGTTTAACCGGAAAATCGTATTGCTACAAACAGGACATGTTCATGGTTCTTCATAATTTGATTACTCAGAAGTTGATTCTGACGGAAACTCAACCTTTGGTATGTTGAAACGCGTCCACAACAGATTCATTGCTAGGAGATGTGCTGTTTTCGCCGTCACGTTACTTAATTGATTAATTGAAACACTATCAATTTCCAGAGCCATTTGCTGCCTCGTTCTATCATCATCGTTTTTCTGAAACTACAAGAAGAGCGTCTGAAATCTATGGAACTGATAAGACACCCCGACGGAACCATCGAAGAGATCACTTCAGTTTTTGTTAATGCCGTCAAATTGTTCACTGAAAATCCGGACAAACTTCCCGCAAATCGACGTGCTCTCAAATTTGGAAATTACGATTTTGACGAGATTTTCAGTCAATGGAAAAGGATGATTCCTGGCACATGGGATGAGGAGAAGTATAAAATGGTGGAGACCAATTTCCAAACCGAAAACCAATTTGGTTCATGTTTCTGATTGCATTTACCATCATTCGACGTGCTGAAAATTAAAATCCAATCTTTCTCTTTTTTTTACAATGATAAATGTACCTTAAATGAAAATATTCTTCATTCTCATTCGAAATCTGTTTTAAAAATGTTCTAAAAATGTTCTAAATTTGGAATGAGAATGAAGTCTATTTTCATCCCAGTTGCATTCATTATCACCGTAAAACCCTCATTTAACTCACATTGTGGTTGTTCAGTCTGTGGGCTTTCATTCACGATTGCTAGCAAATTCTGCGTCAAATTTAACAACTCATTAAACGAATAGAAACTAAATTGAGTCAAAGCTTTGGCAAGATTCACAATTTCATAGGTGAGCTTGCTTGAATTCACACTATGCTTCTCATCCTGCGATAATTTTCTCAAGCCCATTAGATAACTATCAACAGTTGCCAGAACTTTATGAGCGATTGAGTCACCAATTCTCATGCGACTTCCATCGGAATAAGCTTCAACCGATACCGACTCGTAGCTGAAAAGAAATGTAGACTTCGTTAAAAATATTGAAGTAAAACTTACGTAGAAACATTGACATTTTCTGGGATACCCCACCAAAGTCTGGCATGCCTGATTGCTGACATTGGGCTTCCTCGGACGACATGGAGATGAAGCATCAATCTAGTGAACGATCCCCGAAGATCATAAGGAAGTCTTGAATCAGACATGCATTGAAGTACAAGTTCAGCAGGCAATTGATGTGAAATATTCATCAAGCGTCTCTCCGGTGGGGGATCAATCGCCAAATATTGCTGTTCTTGACACATTTGTGACAAAAGATCCAACTGATGACGATAATAGTCCAACGTTTCGAGATCCTCGTGAGAAGATTTCGCTCCTTCAGCAATGTCGACAAGTTTTTTGAATCCTGTTGGACTTGACGGATCATTTGACTTAGGTTTCCATCCAATCTCCACCTCGCCATTAACCATTTTGGTAAGGACGAAAATGTCGGAATGTTTGTCACTGAGCACTGAATTACAGATGAGTTCTTGGATTTTCTTGTTGGCTTCTCCACGGCACACGCAAAAAGTTCGGCCAGGTGGCCCCTTTTTCTAGGCCATTGTTTTGAGGCGCGTTTTCTCGACTTCTAGTTGGTTTTAGAAAATTTTAAAAACAGATTTGGAATGAGAAGGAAGACTATTTTCATTTAAGCTACATTTATTATCTCCGTAAAGCCCCTCTTTAGTTCAACGTGGTCAGAAAGCCAAGAGAATACATTTTTTCGGCCCAAAACTTCTATTTTTCTGGGTTGTTGGTTTTCTTGGTCATTTTTTGTCAAAACATGTTTTTTCCTAATAGGAAATTGGTCTATAATAACATTCTAAAGTTTTTAGAAGATTTTGGATATAAAAAAAGGAAAAAATAATAATAAAATTACTTTATGCAAAAATAATCACTTTTTGAGAATTGAATACAGAAATATTTTCAAATTCAAAAACAATCAAAAACTAAAAGAAAACAGAAAAACAAAACCCAACAAAAAATTAATTCTCTCATCATCTAGAAAACGTCACAGTATTTATTATCAACTGACTTTCACCATTTGCCCTCCTTCATCTGTTCACAGATCTTGATTTCTGTCAGAAAAACAGATCATTATCATTTGGAAATTAACTTCGAATTCGTTTTCCATTTCATACCCCCTCTCCCTTCATCATATGTGTCTTGTGCGTCTGAAACAAATAATACAAAGGTGTGGTAATTTGAGAAGAATCTATATTAAAAAACAAATAGAAACGATTTTTTTTGGAGATGCATAGTGCAAAACGTATCGGTTTCAAGTGCTTGGGGAAGCTGGAAGGTTTTTTCAAAATTTACTTCTTTTTTTTTGGAGAAGAAGACACAAATTTATTTATTTGGCAAACTTGTGAACAACATTGGCGTGATTCGATTAATGAAAGGTCGAAGAATGTTTTTTTTCTCAGAATACAAAAATTATTGAACACTTACACACAATCTTTTCTTTATTATATCCATATTAAAGACATGGTGTTAGTTAAAAATTCAATCTCTTTTTTTGATGCTCTTAAAGCCTCTAGAAGCCTTTTTTAACGCTCTTAAAGCCTATATTTTGGATTTCGCGATAATTTATGAAATCGACAACATGAAGTGGTCTATTGCATGATTTTTGCACAAATTAGACTTATTTTTTATTAAAATAAATTATTTATTTCACTTGAATTCGGGAATTTTTCAAACAATGAAAATTAGTAGTACACTGCCTTTAAACCAAAAAATTTTGGAATTTTGTCAAAAATTCGCCTATTTTGCCATGAAACCCCAAAAAGGTTACAGAGATTCCGCTAAATCAACATGAAATTTGATGAGCAACATTATAAGGATTACAAATTTCCATATTTCCATTCGGGCCCAAGTACTTCATCATATTGAAAAATAGGAAAAACTGAAAAATTTGTACAACTTTTTCAGAAAAATCAAATTTTCGGCTTGATGTCGACGAGCTAGAAATTAGGTGTCAACATGTAAAATACTCAAAAATGTGTGCGTAATCCATTCCCGAAGAGATTTTGACTTTATCTTTAAAACAAAAAGTTTCGATTTTGGGACCACCCGGATTTTTTCACTAGGTCAAAGGGGGCGTGGCCAAATAAATTATGTATTTTTTTTCTAAGAGGGACCTAGGTAACCTCCATGTAAAATATCAAGATCCTAGCTTCACGTTTGTGCAACTGTGCCTCAGTATATTCGACTTTCTGAGACATCGATTCTTAATATTTTGATTAAACTTTTTATTTTTTATTTTTGACAATTATTTCATTTGTGATATTTTTTGATTTATTTCTTTTTATGTATATAATTTTAATTAAATTGTTTTCTTTAAATTCTTTAACTTTTATCCACCGTAGGAATTTGACACCCCCCCCCCCCACGAAGATCTAATTGAACGGGAACTTTGGATCTTCATAACTTTGTGTAAGCAATTCAGAAATTCTTGAATTTTGACAAAAAAAAATTGAAAATAGACAAAATATCAAATTCGAAAAATTTTATGTCCATCTGAAGAGTTTCAACATAGTTATGATTATCCAAATCTGATAATTGTTATCAAAATCAAAAACTTATTGCATAAGTGGCACACTGTCTTTAAAGAAAAACTTTATTCTGAAATCACTTTTATTTCAAATTCTCACGCATTTGGCTATTTTCCCATTTATTCATTTTTTCTTATTCTAAACGAAAACACTAAAAACGTCACCGAAAAAAAAATCTATGCGCAATTTCCAGAAAACTAAATTTCGTCCCCGTTTGCAACCCATTTGATTCTCAAGACCACCCACAACGAAAAAACTAAAAACTAAAAACTTATGATGTTTTTTTTCCTCTTTTCACAATAGAAGATACCAATAAAAAAACGAGCCCCTCCCTTTTTCCTTTTTTTTCGTTCCATTTTTAAGGCAATCAATTTCCCGTGTGCTCTCCATGAACAGAAAAAAAATATATACTCAACTAAGCGAAAAAAAAGGAGTCATCAAATTCTATTTCTACACCCAATTTTTTTTCCGAAGAATGAAGAAGACCCCCCAAATTGAAAATAATAAAAAAAAAGTTGCGCACACCAGAAATGAGAATAAATAATATGCTTTTTCGTTTTCGGCCAGTTAGTTATTTCACCTATATTCAATGCACTTTTTTTTCCAAACCCGTTTTTTTATAAATATAAAAAAAGGGTGGGGAAAAAACTGACGACGTTTATTTATTTTTTTATATATTTTTTTCGCTTCAACTATTTTTTTTTCTTTTCAAGCTTTATGTGTGGGTTGTTATTATTTTTTTCTACATACAATTGTTGTTTTTTCTTCATTTTTTGTTCTTCCCTGGAGAGAATAGGTTGGAATTTTACTTTTTGAAGTTAAAATTTTGGTTCTATTCAAAACATGTTTTTTTGTGGATTTTAGAAGCTTGAAGACAGCATACCATTAATTTTTATGAAGGAATTGTTTTCTATTATCTAAATTTGAGATACAAGCTGAAACAGTTTAATTTTAAAGACAGTGTCCCACCTGAGCAAAAAAATTGCCTTTAGCTTTTTCTTTATAATTTATTATACTTTTCACATATGAACATTTCAACCAGAAATCAATTTTTTCATCAAAAAACTTTTTTCTTCTGAGTTTTGATTGATATTTTGATGTGATGTGTTGTTTGATGTTATGCGGAAGTGACTAAAAATCAGTTCTTTTTTCTATAGACAATGTTTTTTATATGATTTGGAGGAAATTTAAAAAAAGATAAGATGAATTAAGTAATTTTAAAGCATGAGTTTATCTTTATTTGAAAATATTTTAAAAGTGGCACTCGTCCTTAAAATATTCAAAAAATTGTATTTTTATAATATTTTCATTTATTTTGAAGATCAAAAAACTGGAAAAAACTGCGAAGTCAATTTTTAAAATTTTTTCTTCAACATAAATTTGGTATTTCTCTCCGCTTTGGTGCAATTTTCGTGAGTCCGATTTTTAAGATGAAAATTCGGCATACGGTTTGCATAATTTTACCTCGTTTCTAACATAACCTTCAGATCATTTTAAAGATTTAAACTCCGGAAAAGAAATCTCCAGTTTGTTGCTTTCGGGTTACAGTAGAGCTGGATTCCAACTCAATAAATTTTTTTTTCAACTTCAAAATTAAAAAAAACAAATTTCAGTACACTCCAACTCTCACAAAGTCATTACAGTAGGTCTTCAAAAAAGTTTTTTTATCTTCAAAAAAGTTCAAAAAATTTTTGAAAATAAAAAATGTTTCTCTATCTTTCTCTCCCCTTTTTGACGATTTCTGCTCTGAAAAAATCATACATAGCTCACCATCTAAAAAAGATTTTAACATCTTTGAAGATATTCCGGAAAATCCATTTGTCATTTTCACACACATAGCCTAGAAAACCAAATGGCCTAGAAAACCAAAGCGTCGTCTAGGATTTTTCACACCTTCTAGAAGAAAAGTTGAAGAAATTTCTTTTGATGATTTTTTCCATTGTTTTTTGGTTATTCAAATTTTTTTCCCATGAATAGTTAAAGTGGAATTTTTTTTATGATTTATCTCTCTGTTTAAGCTCATTTTTGAAGTCTGATATTCAACTTCAAAATATGCAAAATATGCTAATTTATTACAAGCTTCTGAAGTTGGAGTATTCAAATTTTAGAAGGAATGGTTCGTCGAAGTCATTCGTAGATGTTTCTAATTTCAAAAAACAATTTTAAAATTGGATCATATCAACGGTTTTTTTTTTGTCTTTAAGCTTAACCATGTCAGCTCCGGCCTGGGTTCTTCAAGACATATCCACTTTGGCATCTAAGCATCCAAAGCTACGATATAGATTACAGCTACTTTATAACATCGAACTTTATCGAAATTCGACTCTAATCCATGTTGGAATCCGACCCTGGCAAACCGTAATTTTTCTAAACGCTATTTTTTTCACCTCCTTACTCCGAACCCTTTGATTATCCTAGTTCTGTCTGAACCAGGATCCTTTGATCCTTTCCATCTAGCCCAAACATCAGACCTATTAATCCTTCCAAAAAACCTGTGAAAAATTACTATAATCCATCGTCAACCAATTCTCTCCCAATACATCCCTCTAGGCTCCTAATCATCCTTCATCTCCCAAACCCTATCCTCTCTAGAGAAATGCAGTAGCAGCTTCTTCTTCATCTTCTTCTTCATCCCATTCTCCCCTCTTTTTTCCGTCGTTTCCTCAAGCGTCCCGCCCATTTTTCGCTGGTTTTTTTTTCGTTTCTTTCATTTTTCGTCGTTGCAAAGCGTGTCGTGTTTTGAAAAGAGCCCTTGTGAAGGACCTTTTTTTAAAAGTTTTTAATAATATGTAGTTTCAATTTTTTTTTCTAGATTTGTAGTACAAGAAGATTCATATGAGCTAGTCTCAAATGCGACTGATTGATAAACGACTTCTACCACTATTATGCGATTATTGGTATTTTTATGGTATTGCTTATTTTTCGCGATTTTCGCCGTTTGTGTAGCAGGTGGGGCTTTTTTTGAGATTTTTAAAAACTTTCGCTCAAAATTTATTCAAAAAAAGACTACCGTAATCTTCTCAATATAATAAAGCTAACAAGAAAAATGCACCAAATTAGCTCAATTGTGCAGAATCTTCTATATATTTTTTTCATGTGATTCTTTTATTCATGTTTATTCATTAGTAAATTCTAAAAGAAGAAGAAGATGAAGATGAAATATAAAAAAACCGAAATAAAAGTGACAAAATCATCAAATTTCGGGATAAATGAATAATTCATAAATTTGTGCTCTAAAAATATGAGACGAGAAGATAATCCGTCAGCATTTTTTATCGTTTTTAAGTCGAATCCTTAATTCAGATTAGTGTTGAGATAATTTTGCGTTTTGAATGAAAAATGTGAAATTCTTTGAGATTAAGAAAAGAAAAAGAACACGAAGCCAAGAGAAAGCGAGGAGGAATTTGATTTCTGGAATAGAATGAGTTGTCTGAATATCAGCGCCAAAACAGCGCGCACGCTTGAATTTTTTAAATTAAGACCGGGATTTCCCCTTTATTCAACACGAAACAAATATATTTAAAAAGATGAATATAAAACACGAGTTTCGGACCAATCCCGGATGCATCCTGTGTAATGCATCGAATTCGCTGATAATCTAAGAAATACTTTGAAATTAGCTAACTTTTGTTAAAGACACAATGTCACTTATTTTAACTAATTCAAAATTAACCACTTAATGGATGTGCTTCAATTCGATGTTTTAAAAAATTTCAAAAGTTCTGTACTTTCAAATTCAAGCTCTAAAAACTCTTTATTACTACGTCGACTAATTATAATAAATTATTAGAAAGAAAGAGCCAATAAGGTATCTTTCAAAACAGTTAGTGTTATTTTAAGTGGCACGCAACCTTTAAGGGAAACACTTTAAAGTATATTTACTGCTCCACTATCTTTAAAGACAATGACTCACTGCCTTTAAGGGCAATTTCAGGATTTATTTTAAAATTCGCAATATATCTAAAAATTAAGCTGACCTTCGAAAATGTTAGATGATTTTATCTTGAAAAAATCGTAAGGTTTTTTTTTAAATCGAACCTTATGTGCAACTTTGCGCATCTGTTTCATTGCTTCAGCAAGAAAAAAAAATAACCGGCACTCTGTCTTTAAAAGCAGCATTCATTGCTTTCGAAGATCAAGTTTCAAGTGAACATGAAAGCAAGACCAATCCCGTGTCCATGGTTTTTTGCACTCATCTGAACTTTCACTAATTCCCAATGACGCATCTCCTCAACATTTCAACATCACACAGCTGTTTTCTTATCCGGAAAAAAGAACTTTCGTCTTTGATAACACCGAAAGTTAATGTGTTTCTCATTCTTTCTCCCCTTTCTTCCTCTCTAACAACATGTGGAACTACTTCCCCATTTATTTCTCATCACAAAATAATAAACAAAATTCAAATAAATCAGTCTGTTTCGAAACGAGCCGAAGGACAGTTGTCTTTTCTGTTGTTTCCATTAACTTTTTTTGTGCTTCTTACAAATGAAGGGCCCAAAACTAATGACGCGGGAGCTCCCCCCCATTCCCATCTTTTCTGTCTTTTTCATCCAGTTTTTCATCATTCCGTGGGAAAAATTCATCGTTTCTTTTATACAAAGAAGACACTTGCTTTTGATAAATAGACTCTGAAGATTTATTTGCATATACCAAAAACAAGCAGACGAATTTTTCTCAATGAATTAAATAATTGTTTTGTGGAAGAAGGGGGTAGGGAGTAGTTGTTTAGGAATTCGGAAAGAAATGTCGGAGGAGAGCCATAATTATGGAGAGCAAGATGCTAATGTTGGAAGAGGGGGGGAAATTTCGAAATTTTTCGGCCTATGGAAATGGGTTGTGAACATGAGATTTTTGTTGTTGAGGAGATTAATGGGCTAGAAAGTGCGTCTTGCAGCAAAAAAGAAAGAAAAAAATTATATTGTTAAAGACAATGTGCTTCATATTTTATCCCGACCTATGATCAGTTAAAAATTTTTAATTTTTTGCATGATTTCATTAATTTTGAAAAAAAATCTTAAAGGAAAGTATTTTTGAAACACATTCCTTTAGTATTTTGATAATTCATAAGATATTACTCACATTAAAGACATTGTGTCAGTTAATTTGATCCTACCCTGTTTTTAATTTCAAAAATTAGAGATTACTCTATCAAAATGCGATTTATACGAAATAATGACTAAAATTCGGTGCAAAGTTGAAAAAATCAAAAAATTTCGCATGAAATATATTAAAGACAGAGTGCCAGTTAAAAAATGAAACGGTACACTCTACCTTCTACCCTGAATACGGGTCCTAGAAACTTTTTGCTGAAAATTCAGTCTTTGCAAAAAACCTTCTCCATATTTTTCCTCATATTCATCTTAAATATTCATAGATTAACATTTTGTGTAAGAAGCAAAAATAATCTTCCATTTTGTAGCTTCTTCCCCTTGTCTTTTCCCGAATCGTTATGCCTTTTCCAGTGAAATTAATCAACTATGCATAATACATATAAATTATAAATTATAGTGCTTTCAGTGTCCGGACCCAACGATTCTTGACATTCATTATTAAAGTGCATTTTCGCATTTTTCGGCACATCTAAAATTTATAAATTGAACAAATACACACACAAAATTGTCCTGTTGCACTTTTTTTTTTGCACCACCACCGGAAACTAATCACTTTCCACCTTTTATTTCTTTTCAGCCAAATGTTTTTTTTTTGGTGAAAGAATTGTAGTATGTTCAGGGGGGATTTTAGCGATAAAAAATCAAATTTAAAGGTTTCGGTTCTTTTTTTTTTGTTTCAAGTTAACTTCGACAAATTGGAAAAGGAAATGAGATGAGGGTTAAGAAGAGGAACAGAAAATAAAGGGGAGGAGGGGGGATCATAAAAACTCAAGTTTTTACTTGGTTTTATAGGTTTTTTGTTGTTGTTGTTAATCTTTGAAATGAATAGGGAAATGGAAAACAATAAGGGGTTTTGGAAAAAGGTGAAATTTCTGAAAAATGTTGAAATTTGTGGGTTTTTGACATCGGATAACAACATCGTAAATCTATAAAACATCTCAAAATTTTAAAGTTTGAAGTAGTAATTTCAAAAAAAAATTAATTCGATCAACTTTTGAATAATAATGGCATACTTGGGTTCATAAGCTGTATTTTCTGAAAACTAAGCAATCTACAAAAATTCCGTGAAAAGCCCTTTTTTCGCCATATTTCAAAAATAAATTGGAATTAACATTATTGTTTAATAAAATCTGATAAAACCCCGAAAAGAAAACTTAGGAACACAATTTTTATTTTTATTTAATCATACCAAATTTGAGGTTAAAGGATGGCTTTAAGGAGCTAATAAATGTACCTTAAATGAAAATAGACCTCATCCTCATTACAAATCTGTTTTTAAAATTTTCTAAAACCACCTAGAAGCCGAGAAAATGAGCTTCAAAACAATGGCCTAGAAAAAGGGGCCATCGGCGAAAACTAGTCCGCAGACATGAAAAATCCAAAAAACATAAATGTTAATTTTAAAATACATCAAAAAAAGACTAATATAAGCATTCTGCATAATTATTTATTAACGAAACACGAAAAAAAAGCTCATAAGAAAAAGTTCGGCCAGGTGGCCCTTTTTCTAGACCATTGTTTTGAAGCTCATTTTCTCGGCTTCTAGGTGGTTTTAGAAAATTTTCAAAACATATTTGGAATGAGAATGAAGTCTATTTTCATTTAAGCTACATTTGTTATCACCGTTAAAGAGAGTGTGCCACTTATTTTTGCAAATAATAGTGTAAAGAATGACTTTCTTTTTTTTCAAATAATTTCTGAAAAATTGTCCGCACTAAAAATTATACAAAAAATGCTGAATTCCAGCATACTCTGAAAAACTTCACAGCCATGTCTCCATCATTATTATAGAATATTTTTTCGAGTGGCCATAAACCTTTTGTCTTACTACAAACATTGGTTCCCCTCCCATCAAGCACCCCCCTAATGACTTTTTCTAAAATGTTTGTTTATTCCAACTGCTTCTCTTCCGGTCATCAAAATTTCCAATGTATGTATGTATGTGTTCAAAAGCAGGGGGTTTTTCCCCATCTCGGACCATAAATACTAAACAGCAAGATGAAGAAGAAAAAAAAAGCCCACGATATATCTATCCTTGACTTCCTTTCGGAGCAACAAAACTCGTCTTCTCCTTCATTCGGACAAATTTGATAAACGAATATACACACACATCTTTTACACATTTTTTTTTCGTCGAAGCTCTCACAGCTACACCACAAACCAACAACAATACTTACGAAACATTTGGAGATGGAAAAAAAAATGTTGGGGCTTCATCCCTTGGGTACATTATATCTTGTGTGGAAAAAATATCCATACGTGGTTTCGTTGGACTTTTCTTAAAACTCAACTTTGAATAAGGTTTTGAGGTGTTTTTGGAGAAAAGTTTGGAATTCAGAAACTCGAAAGAATTGAAAATAACCTGGCAACTTTCAAGACAAAATGCTTAAAGACAGTGTGCCAGCTAAATATAAAAAGTCCCAATTTTTCTTATTAACTGGGATACTATCTTTAAGAAAAGTCTCAAAAATAAGATTTTGATTATTTATAATTTAACAAAATCTTTAAAAATGCGAAAAAATAATAAAACCTGAGGAAAACATGTATTGGCCTAGTTTTCGCAAATTTTTGATTTCTAGGCCATTGAAATGGAATCTTGCTATAAATTTATTTTAACTGGTAAAAAATTTGTTATGTCAATGGAAAACCATTATTTAGGCCCAATAAAAAATTACATTAGTCCCAAAACATCCTCAATTTTTATTTCAAAATCGGTGGAGAAAAATTTTAAAAATTTAGAGCTGAAAGTCAATTTTGGTTTCAAATTCCAAATTTTTGGTTTATAAATCCAAATTTTGACCAAAACAATAAAAATAATTGTGGTTTCTAAGAACGCGTCTGATTTTTAAATATTGGTCAGTCAGTGAAAAAAAGTCTCGGGTTCTCCCGCAACCCAGTATTATCACCAATAAAATACTTTTCTTTGCAGGACCTAATCAAGTAAAATGCTTTTGCGATCGCGACTCTTGCGACGACAATCTACTATGTCAAGGCGATTTTTGTTTCATCGGATTGTACCGTAGTGATGAAAGTGAGTCTTTTGTATCAGATTACCTTTGTAACCAACGACAACCTTCCAAGAAAAAAAGGCATAATACATTCGCATAATTGTAGTGAATAATACTAATATATGTGCATTTTTAAGCGAATTTTTGAGTAAGAGTTTAGTTTATTTTGGTTTAAAGGGGGGGGGGGGTGAATAATCCGCACAAACAATTTTTTAAAGTTTTTTTTGAAAGTGTTCCTTTTTTCAAAAAGTCCAAAAAATCGCCTGAATAATTAATCACATCCCATCCATCTTCCTTGTCTCAACCATAATGTATCAAACCAAAAAAACAAGTATGCTATCGAATCTTTGCGCAGCAAAAACATACGTTGACCAATTCCCGCGGGACCATCCGCCAACAAACGAAATTTTCGCCATTTAAATAGAGGGGGAAAAATTTTAAAAAGCTTCTCTCTATCTTTTGTGGCAAAATTTCTATATGTGCAATTGGCCGCGAATAATGTGTACAAATGGGTTTTGATGGGGGGGATGTGCTGAAAGGAATGTGAACTTTTCTGGATAAAAGTGCAATAAAAGGGCAGAGATCATCTTTGATGGTTTAATATAATAGGGGTTTATAAAGAAAATAAATGAAGATAATTGAAATTTTGCTTTTGATTAGAAACTTAAAGAGAGAGCGCCAGTGAATTTAAATTTTTAAAACTTTGAAAACTTGTAGATAATCCGATTTTTTTCGAAATTTGAAATTTCGCATACTTTCTAAAAAATATATAACATCTTATATTTTTGTATAAAACCGATTGAAATAATGAAGAAAATACCACTTTTTCAAAAAAAAATCATATATTGATAATATAGTGGCACACAGTCTTTAATATTTCTATTTTGCTTATAACGGACTATTTAAAGACAGTGTGCAACTTATTTTTACCACTCTATTTCAAAAATTAAATCGTTGAATCGAAATTGCATCTAGTTCATCAAATTCAAGGAAAACATTTAAAAAATATGCGTTTTTCCTAATTTTCAGCTCCAATCTCGCAGAAATTATAAATGTTTGTCTCGATTTCACCGTTGACTTAAAAATTAGAACAATTCGAAAATTCTACAGTCATTTTTCGAAAAATTGAAGTTTACAAAATATTTGAAATTAAATGCTTCCAAATGAATTGGTACACTCTCTTTAACACGATAATTTCACTTCCTTTCTGCAACTCCCATTTCAAATAAAACCCATCTATCCCACTTCATTCCAGGAGACGTCCCACGCCTTCGTCAACACTGTGGGACCATCAACGAGCTCGCATTCTTAGGGCCACATGCAAATTGTGAAGAACGGGTTGATGGCTGGCAAGAGGTTTGCAAATGTGCAGAGGATTTTTGCAACACTTTCGCCTATTTGCGATCGTCGATTGACATGCGACAGGATACTAAGGATTTGGTGCATTTCACCAAACAGGACTCTTCGTCATATTCTATGAATAATGAGCGACCGGGGGTATGTTTTTAAAGACAAGGGGGGGGGGGGGGGAGACTCTCTTTAAAGTTTGACTTTTCTTCAATGTCTCGTTTCAGCCCGATGTTGGCGTCCGTCATCAGAACAACTCTCTAATCGTCCTTCTTGTCATCATTCCCCTATCAGTCGGCGGTTTTGCAGTTTGTCTTATTTTCCTCAATTACCATTGCAAGATGTGCTAAAAAAAACTACACCCAAAAACCTCTTTCTGTGATATTTTTATTATTGTTTTCTTTTTTCAATTTTTTGACCAAAAATTTATAAATAATTTTTATTCAACAAAAAATCTATGGCAAGTTGTGTAAAGAAAGAATGTAACACGTATTAAAGATGTTTTATGTTTTCTATGATTCCTAATCAATCGACATCCAGCTCTGTGCTCTTTGTCTCGTCTTCGGTCTCGAATCACTCGATGCCGCCCGTTTTCCCAACATCGGTGGTCTATTGAAATCAGAACAGATTGAGATATCATCCCTGGAGAAGACTCGTTGAAGATGGGTTGGGGTGGCGGTATTCGCTGGGGTTGTCGATCGACTTTTTGGTTTTTGGTTACGGTAGTAGCAGAACTGTAAGGAAATGGTAGGATTTTGGAAGTTAAAGATACTTCGAAGGACTTACACATGATAAGAGAAATACGCTGATCACGATGATGAAAAAGATAACGGCGACTAGAAGAAGAGCTGCAGTTTAAGATTATATTGATTTAAATGACTCGTTAAAGTTTAAAATGTTTCTATTAGAACCACCCAGCTCACCTAAAAACACAACCTTTGCGGTCTGCTTCCTAGCCTGTTCGCTAGACACATGATGAGCAACCAAGGTATGAGGTTCAGCTTTCAAAGTATTTCCAGCAAGTTTCACAGTCAACTGTCCATTTGAAGCCTGTTCCGAAACTTCTCTCGCAAACTTTCTCGCTTCAACATCTCGGATTGTGAATTTGACATGATTGTCATCCCTGATAATAACATCTTCTATCGAGTCTCTTGGTATGTTGAATTTCTCAACTAGAACATTAATAAGTTGCCTGAAAAATTGTTTTTCAATGAGTACCTCTGAGAAAAAAATAATAATGATCTACCGTTCCGCATCCAACGTTCGACTCTGATCTATCCGCATTCCTGTCAAATCGAAAGCAATTTGGTATGATTCAACAGGTAGATGAGCTGAATCATGATCGTCTGAAAAATCCAAACCGATTCCAGCGCAAAAATTGTCGCAATCTTCGCGAGTAGCAAAGTTGTTAAGATTTCCGGAACATCCTCCGTAATTGAACGCGTCACAAGAATGGGTAATCGATGAATAGAAGAAGCGAGCTACTTTAGCACGACATGGGCCAGGATCTCGTTGAAGGTTGCAAACATGTCCTAAATTTAAAAGATTCTAATGGAGACCTCATGGAAATGAGTTACGTTTTGAGACACAGCAGAAACCGGATGTTTGACCAGCTATCGTGGAACAGTAATGAGTAGAGGGGCATCTTTTAAAAATGTAGTTCTAGAATTTTTTAATAAATGTAAAAACTTACCCGTTGGTTAAAACGGTACATGAAAGAGGTGTTCCGTCAGAAAGCGATGAAAAAGGATCCCCATGGGGGCATGAAACTCCAACAGCTTTATCATCACCAATACTTTTGATGGTATCATTGCCAGGGCAGCAAACTCCGTACATATAATTATCAAACGCGGTGCAATAATACCCGGCAGGACAAATAGCATTCTGGCTACATGAATACTGTTGACGTGTTCTTGTTTCAACAAGCGGTCGAAGTCCACTGTTACATGGTGACTTTTCACACGTCGGTATTGGAAGACACCATCGATCGCCGCAATTCGATTTTCGTAGAATACATACTTGTCCATTTGGACATTCCACATGCTCACATGCTGATTTACAAATACATTCTGATCGTGGACATCCGGCAGAATCCAAAACCAGCCCGTATGGACACATGGATTGGGAGCATTTCGAAAGGCATATTGATTGCGATTTGCACGCATTTCTTGTTAGTTTCTTTCGAGTTCCATGAACTTCTTCTCCGCTGATTTGGTCAACACACCAGCAACGTTTTCCATCACATTGGGTTGTTTCAAAATTTCCGGACTTGCTACATAAGGGAACTGGGGTTTCAAGAATTGCACCAAAGTTGATCAATGTTTGGAGCGCACTTCTTATGGTTGTACAGTCTAAAAAAATGTGAAAATATTAATAAAATCTTTATGGTCTTAAATTTTAAGGAGCACTCACTTGTTTCCACTAAAACATCTTGTTTTTCCAGAACCGGGACTGACACAGATTTTACAATCGTAGGTGTTTCGGGAACCGCTTGAACAATAGTGGGCATTTCCCTTACTTCAGCAATTGACATTTCCGTGGTTGCCACAATCACTGGAGCCATCAAATTCAGTACCGATGACTGAGTCACTTTCTGTAGGCAGCATAATCCGAACTGTGAACCTTGTGACAAAACACATCTCGAATTTTTTCCACATCCTCCATCATTTTCACAAATAATCACATTTTGGTAGACATCTCTTTGTGGGACTGGGCAGATGACGTCGATGCAGATTGGAACGTCTGGACATGGATGGGTAGTACATTCGACGCGTCGAAGGGCACATTCCATTGATTGGGGGCATTGAAAGCTCTGAAAAAGTGTTTTACATTTGCTTCAACGACGAAAAATTAGTAAACTACCTCACAAATATTTTTACATTCACATGCGCCATTCATCGGACATCCTTTGGAATCAAGACGTATACCATAGGCACAATTCATCAAATTACAACGGACTGTACAGAGCTTTGGAGCACTACAATCCAAAGGTTGTGCTCCGAAGCTAAACGTCCTCGTGCCCGTTTCCTCAATCCCTGTTGATACATCCACACACCAACACTGATTACTACTTGAATCACACTGAACTTTGCGGAACAACCCATCATTGGAGCATTGAATCGGCGGGCTCAGAACGGATATGATTCCTTTTGTCGGTTTTGATTCAAACGCAATCAAACGATGAATGCAGGCGGTGGAGATCTATAAAAATAAAACATTAAACGTTATTTTGAATAAGTGAATAATACCCTTGGTGCACTACACAAAGATCCACATGAAGCTCGACAGCATTTGAAAAATCCGTGACAATCTTCATCTACTTTGCATTGTTCAGTACATCCAGGATTGATCAGCATATTTGGGCATGTTCCGAGTTTGGTGAACTTTGGGATTGGGACAGTTTCAACAACGTTACTTACAACGTTTGTTATTCTTGAAGCGGTTTTTTCAACCTTCAAGGAGCTCAAAATAGGCTTCTTTGTTGGTTTTTTAATCATCACAGGTTTTATCGGAACCCTTCGTGTTTCGAATTGACAGCTAGTTCCACATCCATTGAAGCAACACGAGCTTTGTTTACAATCCGTATGATGTCTACAACCAACCACGCATGAGGAACCATCAACTGATGCTAACATCGTTGGTATTTGTGGACATTTCAGAGATTGTTGAGGTGGTTCGGGAGCTGGGCAACATATCGAAATGTCGGTGAATCCACTGGATTTACAGTAGTATCCTGCTGGGCAGGGTGTTGAGTTGATTGAGCACACCGCGAGAAGATAATCAGCGTCGAGAGCGAGAGGTTCCCCAGTGGCGCACATATTTGGTATACATTTTGCAACAGGTAAACAATTGTTGGAATCGGAGCAACTGACAGGGACGAGACGACACACGTTTCCTGCAGGACACTGAACGAAAGCACAAGGTGAAGCACAGTCACAAACTGGGCATCCATTATTATCGGTTTTGAATCTGCAAGATGTTTGGTTTTCTAAAAAAAATATCGATTGCTAAATTAATCTTACCCATGTGCACATTTTTTGTCACATTCTATTAATGAGCAAACTCTTGGCTTCTGACAATCTGGCACATTTGTCGACTTTGTTCCCGGAATCTCCAATCCTTGTTCATTAACACACCACATCAATCCAAAATGTGATTGAATTTCATCAAAGTTTCCGTTTGCGTCACATTCCGGAACGAATTCCTGCACTTTTTCGGATGATTCGGAGCTGAAATTTCAAGAATATTGTGACCATTTTTTAAGATTTTTCATTAACCTTTCATCGTTTTGCATAATACTCAAAGCAGCTAATCTTTGTTGAACACACAACGGTGCATTTATCGGATGGGTACATCTATTAACACAACCATCAGAACAACATTTATAAAGTGAAGGACATTCTGAATCGGTTTTACAGTCTGCAATTGTTGGTCTCTGGAGGCAAAATGCTCCAATCGGTGCGACTATGAGGCATTCACCAAAATGCTCATCAGCTGCAGTATGATGTTGCGGTAGGATGTTAGAATTCTGGCCTGCAACGGTTACACACGAAAGTCCACAACCATTCCAACAACATTTTGAACTTCCACAATCCGCATCCTTTTTACATTCTTGGATGCAATTATCAACGCGCGCAGCTGTGAGATCACTAATCTTTGGGCAATTTCCATGATTTGTTACTTGTGCTTCACCGGTACAACAGAATCCATCATCTTGTGTGAGCATAGAGCAATGTGTTGTCATACTTCTATCATAGCAATCATTAGATGATTTGCACTTTTTCGTTCGGAATGTTGTTTCATTCCTAACCACTTCTGAATTTGGACACGGATTTATAACACATCTTGGAATCGTTGGACAAGGTTTCGTGATGCATGGAACCGACGTTGGAATACAAATAGAGTCGTCAGGACAATCGACACCTTTGCAAGGATCGACACATTCGCAAGTTTGGCATCCTTTAGAATCCTTCTCTCTTCCGTATTCACAATGAGCGACACCACAGTTTGGAACTGGGCATGGTTCTGGACAGTTAGGGGTTATGTCCTCAGCGGTTCGGGTGTCATCAACATAATTTCCTTCTTCGTCGACACACCAGCAGAATTCCACGTCACATTGTATTTGTTCAAATGAGCCATCTGTAAAAAATTAGTTTTTATCTGTTTGGGAGCTCCCGCATGGCCCCAAAAATTTCAAAAAAGAATACCTGGTCGACACTTGATCAAGTCCATTTGTCCCATCTTCTGTAGATTCGTTTTCCGAACTAAGCATTTGCTTGTCTGCAACGGATATGCACAAGATTTGACGCATCCATCATCACAACATTTTGCAACTCCTGCACAATCCGAATCATATTCGCATGTGTGTTTTCTAAAAAATCTCATTTTTTCAGATATAATTTAATTTCTTACTCCAATCGATTGCAAAGCACCCTTTGCTCTGAAATGCAAACTCCAGCTTTTTCAAAATGTTCCTTTGAGATTTCAATCAATGGGGTTGAAATGTCTATAACAAATAATGTTTAACTTATTTTCTCTTTTCTATGGATTATAAACCTTTACACATAGTCCCACAGCCATCAAAACAGCATTTCTGATGTGCTAAACAATCATCATCAACTTTACATGAAACTTGGCAGAGCTTAGCATCTAAGCTTATTGGAACTACTGGACAAATCCCAGCATTTATCGATCTTTTAGGAATCGGACAACAAATCCCTCCAGACGATATGCCAAAATTATGACACCAATGGGTATCCTGCGGGCATTCCTGGTCAGTAGTACAACTTTCAATATTGCCAATCGCTGAAACATGAGCGGTTCCAGTTGGACAGAAATTGATTACACATCTCGGTTGGAATGGGCAATTCCCACTTTGATAACATTGCACAGTGCTCAATACACAAACACTTCCTTGTGGACATTTCACATCTTCACAAGGATTCTTGCATTTACATGTTGGGCAAAAATTCGCTCCTTTTTCGAAGCCATAGGGACACGCGGACTTACAAACCAAAGGTTCACACGGATTTCGAACTTCACAGTTCGGTTTTCGACCCATTGCAAGGGTGCCAGGAAGATGCTCCCCGGTGACGATGTCGACACAGAAGCATCCTTCGTCGTCGCATTGATACTGCTCGAAATTTCCAGCTCGGTCGCATTTCATCGCATTGCGGAGGGAGTAGAGTTCGGCGGTTAGTGCTCGATGGAAGCAAGCTGGAAATTCAGATATCTTAAAGGTAGGGTGCAACCCAAGAAAAACATACGTGTACTTCTCACTGGATACATACACATAGTTGAGCATCCTTGCCTACAACATCTTTTCATTCCATGGCATTGTGAATCAGAATTACATTCCGTTGAACACGAACCATTTGTGTTGATAACATCCGCACAATCGGCTACCAAACTGCTTAAGTGTCCTGAAAATTTATCAAAAATTTTTCTCGAATATTATATTTCTTCTCAACCTTTGTTATATTTTTCAACATCTCCTGGCTGATAATGATGAACCTTTTGAGAAACGTTATTCGTTGAGCTGATTCGTTTGAAGGAAAGGGCTTCTGGTTCAGTGCACGATAGGACACAACCATTGAAGCAACACTTCGATTCATCAGCACAATCATTATCAGAATAGCATGATGATTCTTTAGAACTTGAGCATTTCGAGCCAAGTGCTGATTGAGATGGACATCGGCCATCTTTGATAGATGTTTCTGGACCAGGGCAGCAAAATCCGAGGCCGTTATAGCCAATCTAAAAAAATTTGAATAAAACTGTAATAAAATTTAAAAAATATACCTTAAAACAGTTCGAATGCATACAATCCTTATCAGCTGAACATAAAGCAGTCAGTCCATTAACCAGTTTTGTTGGATGACCATATCTACAAGGGTTTAACAGACATCTAGGCACTGGCAAACACGGTGGATTGGCACAATCAGGCTCGACAAGTTGACAACTTTCCCAAATGTTTCGACAATCAACATTTTGGCAAATATCTAGGCATTTACAAGACTGTAACGGGCAACCAAAAGGGTCTAGAACATGACCGTGGGTGCAATGGTTGTGGCATTTTTGAGAGCATAACTTTTTCTCGGTGCACATTTCAGTTCTCCTCTGGTTTTTACTGACCCTTGTACCAATGATTTCAGTACCGTAGTGAACATCAACGCACCAGCAAGATGTTAAATCACATTGAATTGCACTAAATCTCCCGTTTCTTTCACAAAACGGCACATACTCATTTGGAAGCCGTCGTTCAGGCAACTTTGAAATTGCGATTACCATATGAATGCATCCTGTTGCTTTTAAAGGTTCCATACATGTTGCACCACATGAATTTGGGCAACATTTCTCAACACTATTGCATTCCATATCGTTTTTACAAGACTTTTGGGATAGGCAATCCGAATTATTCAGAGACGATGGAGAAGGACATTGTCCTACTTTTGTAGCTTGAATAACTTGCGGGCGGATGGGCTGTGATGATGGTGCTGAAAATTAAATTAATTTCATTTTTTAAGATCTGCTGAAATTCTGATATTCACCAAAGATGTTCGCAATATTCCTTATAGTTGGCGGAAGTGGTGTTGAATTCAAAGTATTACTTGCAATATTCGTAACAACATTCAATAATCGTTCAAAAGATCCAGGAAGACTTGCAGAAATTGGCTGGATCGGTTGAGATTCAGATCTTATCGGAAAAGAGCCTGAGATTGGAGCTACACATTCTCGACCGCATCCATTTCCACAACATATCAGACGTCCGGTGCAATCGGAATCTTTTTCACATCGCAGCGCGCAAATTCCGCCAGTTAGACGAGGACATTCTTCGCGATTTGAACCTGGAAATGGTATTTTTTGAGGGGAGAGGGGAATTGCGAAAATCTGGCATTAGTCGGAGGCAAATATTTTGGAAATTCAGAATCCTAAAATCGGATATTGTCAAAAACACCCGATTAAAAGGCCTAGAAATTAGAAAGATCGTGCAAAACAAATCCGCGGGCGTCTTGGACAAGTCATGCAAAAACAGATTTTTATGAAAACTGATTTTTATCATTATTCATTAATTTTGACTGAAAACCAAATGATCCCGGTGAAAAACGTTCGCCAAAACGTATGTATTTCTAGGCCAGTGTTTTTAAATCGAATTTTCACAGATCTTACAAATTTTTTTAAAAGTTAAAAAGCAAAAAGCAAAAAACTTGTTTAATTTGAATCATCATTTTTTTTCAGTCCTTCTTTAGTATAGTGGAATAGAATTTTGTGGAACACAACCTTTAAAATAGTAGTGCACTGTCTTTAACAACAGAAAAATCCAGGTCTCCAAACTAAATTGTAACATCAATCATCCTATCCAAACTCGTGTCCTACTATGGATCCCAGTACAATTTTTGAAATTTGACACCAGAGTAAATATTAACATGTTTTTTAGAATATTAAACTGTCTGTCACTGTTCGAAAATCTTGGACTCTTACATCAATACCAACAAAAGTGCAACTATTTTTTCTCTGTTCCAAAAAACATTCACAATTATTCGTGAACAACTAACCCGCGGTTGTATGTAGATTCTACAACAGAAAATTATTATTATTTCCTAGGCCAATTATAACCAACTAGCCCCTCTTTCAACAGGAACTGGCTACCAGGTGACAATTAGGCAATATACATACAAAAAAAAAGAAGAAAAAAAGGAAATAAGAAGTATATTACCAAATTTCGGGATACATCTTGCCTTGATTCCAATGGCTATACAACTTTCAGATGGGTTGCAAATCGTTGTCTGAAAATTATATTTATTGGGAAAAAATCTAAAAAGGTGAAATGCTAACCTGACAGGGATCTATAGCACATGTACATTGACATTGTTTCGAATTATCTTTTAAATAACCATATGGACATAAAATATGACAATCAGTAGGTCTCAAAGCGCATACATTTCCAGAATCTGGTAAAATATCATCAGCAGAACAAAACAATAAATATTCGAGACAAATCAGTAGTAATAGTAATTTCATAACTGTTCATTTAACAAAATAGAGCAAATCAAGAAGGAAGCAAATGTTAGAAGTTCGGGGAGTGACGATTTTTGACAGTTTCCACCGTCGTTTTCGACAGGTTATGTTATATCCCCTGGCTAACTTTTTCGTTCGGCTTGGGTTGACCGGTACCGATATGTGGACAGCAGTGAGAGAGAGAGAGAGGAGGTAGGAAATGGCCACGCCTTTTTTGGGGTTTGAGGAGGTGCGGGAAAGAAGGAGATTTGAGGAAGTAAGATGGTAAATAATGAGATAATTTGTGTTAAAAATTTGGATTTTAAAGGGGGTTTTTTTGTTGAAAATTATCAGAAAGACTCCTTCGCTATAGTTTATATAATATATCCGGGATTCTTTAAAGTTCCTTAAAGATAGTGTACCACATATTTTTATATCGTATACTGTCGGATTCATAAAAGCAAAATTTCGAATAAATTTTTTTTAATTATCAGGAAAATATAAGTTTCGATTGCTATGACACCTATGAGTCCCGAAAAACTCGAAAGAATGTAGTTTTTGAAAAAAATGGAGCGCAGTTTCTTTTTTCAATAGAGCGCGGATTCTTTTCAAAGTTGCACAATCCAATCCAATGCAATTTTCCTACCTTTTATTAATTTTTTGTGAAATTACTGGATATTTTTTATATTTTTCGGTAAATAAGAAAAACAAGATTTAGGCTGAATCCTACCTCCCTTTTTTCAACCAACACTGTTTCAAAAAAAAACATTATTTTGACGGGGGCTCCCGACAAAATCAGCAAGAAACTTTCATAGTTTATTTGAGAATGGCCGCATAATATACACTTATTTTTAGGTTGAAAATTTTTTTAAAAATCTAATCTCTATCCTTTTTCTCCTCGAGAGTACAGGCTCTCAAACATAACACTCTAACTATAGTCACTTGCGGGATCTCCCGAATTCCGATTCTTTATAAAATTCCAAAATTTATGTATACTTTATAACACCCATACAACCACCAGTCACGCAATAGTTCCCAAAATCTCATATTCCAAATCTCGATCGAGACAATTTCAAATACTAATAAGTAAACAGTCGGCAAAACAAATGTAAGTTGATGGGAATAGATGAGCGAGAGGGGGGCTAGTACTTTTAAGTGTCACTTGGAACTCCCATTTTGCTGCTGCTTGTTTGTTTTATAAGCATAAATGTTAAAGTATTTGTTTTTTTTAAATCGTAATTTATTATTGAGATCATCTGAAAAAACTTGTGAAATTGTACATTTTTGGCTTAATGTTTGTTGTCCCGAGGTGTTGATTTGGTTGATTGTTGTCCGAGAGATGTGGATGAGGTGGCTCTAGACATCTGAAAGAAGCATTTTTTTAAATGTATCTTTAAATTCTTCAGACCTCTCTACTTCTATCTCTGACACTTGGACGATGGAATGAGGCTACTGAACACTTGGAAGATGGTGCAGCCCACCACTAGGAGAACATATGTAGCTCATTATTTACAAACAATATATAAAATACCTCTCTTTCAGCAGAACCCCACAAGCTAAAAACAACCACAGGCAACGCGGCAACCAGTGCAGATACCCGGAAAACCATTCCCCATTCAGTAACCGAACCGGATTGCACAATTTGTTTCGTCAATATTTTATTACCAATCGAGAACCAAGCCACTGCGAAGAAAGACCACCCGGTGATGATTCCAGAAAACGCAGGGGCTAATTGTACCATTGCTGTGATCACTCCTGGTGTATGAAGACCTGCAAACACCATTGCACCACAAAGACAAAAAACGGCAAGGAAAGCGCTGTCTTTGTCGAAGAGAGGGACCATGAAGATGCATATTGCTAAACCTCCAGATGCAACGCCGTTGAAGATCTGAAAATTTTTTCTAAATTTGAAGAAAAACTATGATTTCATGTTAAAGACAATGTCCCAGTAGTTTATAACCATTGTAAGGATTTTAATGAACTAATAAATATCATTGAGCAAAATAGACCTTGTGCTCAATACAAATCTAATAATCGTTTTTTTTTTGAAAATACCGAAGAACTGAGAAAATGGGTATCAGAAAATGACCTAGAAAAGTGTGGCCGAAACATTGTTATTTCAGCCTTAAGCTTATTTAAAGAGAGTTTACCACCAAATTCCGAAAGGTAATAGTTAAAGATAATGTGATATTAATTTATTCAGAATCTGGATTTAATTTTAAAAATTCCATTTTTCTGATTTAAAAAGAAAATCTCAAAAAACTCACCTTGCACACAAAAGTTTTATCAAAACGCAACTTGGTTGTAAGATATGAAGAAAGTGATGAAGAGAAGGTTTTTGACAAAAAGAGGCACAAAATCGGCAATGCTGCAATGATTCCATTTTTCGTTGGCGCGAACTCTAGAACATCTCGCATATAATTTGGGAGAAATTGGAGCATAATAACAAGTGGGTATTCATGACAGATGAGAGCAAATATGCATGCCCATAATGGTTTTGATCTCATCATTGCGCCATACCTGAAAATGTGAATTTCTTTTCAAAACAGAATGATTATGTTAACTTACGGCACTCTTCTTGTGCGATCCGTCCGCTTTCCAATCGATTCGCAAGCTATCCGGCTTTCGATAAAATTCCGTTCCCGACTCGAAATACAAATCTGTTTCGCTGGTTTATCTGCTCCAAATGGTATCCAAAATACTGTAACCATTATAGATATTGTAGCGGATAGGTAGAAAATCGCGGGCCAGCCGTCGAGAATATCCTTTCTTGTGCAAAGATATCCAGCAGTTGGCAAAATGAACAACGTTCCTTAAACGAGACAATTAAATTTCAACTTCACCCAAATTCTCACCAATCTGTCGTCCTCCCGAAATAAGACCGATTGCTGCGGGACGTTCCGCTTGTGGGAACCATCTGGTAATCAGCGAATTGACGGCAGGCATTAGGCACGCGTCACTGGCACCAATTGAGATTCTCGCCATCACGGCGAACCAGAACGATTTTCCGGCGAGCAGTGGTAGCATCAGGTTTCCGATACAACAGAGGAATAGACCGACGAATACCATCCATTTTCCGTTTAGACGATCGGCCCACATTCCGGTGACAATTGTCAGAAGGGAACCGGCATTTTGGGCGGCTAGGACTAGGCCCTCCTACAAAAATGATAGATATGATTATTTTCTAAAGCTTAGTTTTTCATAAAATACTACTCTTAAAATGAATTGGTACTCTGTCTTTAAGAAAAAAAATAATGGTCCCAGAAAAAATAATTAGTATCACAATAATTTTTAAAGTTAAGTGGCCTAGAAAAAACAAACGGTGACCGGAAATCCAAGTTCGGACAAGTGCAGTAGTTTCCAAAAAATCTTATTTTTTAAAGTTTTTTTAAATTTCATCAAGTTTTTTTAAATTTCATCAATATTAAAGATAGTATGCCACCTAATTTTAACCATATTTGCAAAATTAGAGCCTTTTCAGAACACTTAAATGCAAAAACTTGAAACGACGAATTCAATAAAAATTTCAAGCCATTTCTCAATACGATCTGTCTTCATCTTTCAAGGAACTAATCACCCAATTTGGGAATTTTCTTCATTGTTTTAACTACCCAATAATCATTCATGTACTTTTCGAATTACCATCCCACACACACATGCATTCCCAAAAAAAATCCCCAAACCTGCTGCGACTGCCATTCCAGCGTCCCACCATACCCATGAACTGGACAAGATGTCATGCAAATCAAAGCCACCGCCAAATTCGATGATGAAATCGATAAGGTGATAAAACAACAACATAACATTGCTGCCAGCATTAATCTCATCGATGGGAACAGAACCGACGGGAGTGCATATTCGGATTCAGCTTGACTTTGAGCATCTGGTGCAATTTGTGAAGAATGAGGTGGAAGATCAAGGTCAACAGTGTCTGAAAACTAGTGGTATCTTATGTCATTTTTATTAGTTGAAAATTTATGGACTTTTGATAAGAAGGGCGTAGTGGTAATTAATTATATTAATTGGATAGAAATAACTACTTCTAATTGACCTGAATTGAACAACTTACCGATTCGAAAAATGGTTTTCTCTGGTGGAGAGTCTAGACTGGTGGCTCGACTTAATTTTTTCCTTGAAAGTGGTGAGCCAGATGTCATTGCTGGAAAAAGGGGCAAAAAATTCAAAATTTGAGATGACAGGAATGGAAATTAATTATAAAAATGGTTAGCATTTGAAGTCAAGTAACAATTTTTTTTGAGAAAAGAAGAAAGTATATAATTTTATTTTCACAATAGATATTATTTAAGAAATTATCTTAAAAACGAAATAAATAATCTTTAAGTTACTAATTGTAAGATTAAAAAAAAATTCTGAAATATAAAAAGATGATTGAATTTGAGATTCGTTATATTTTTCCTTAAAGATAGGGTGATACTTACAGAATAGGGTTTGACGTGAAACAGAATGTCTCGAATTTTAGGATTTTTAAAAGAAATTATGTTCAATATCATTCACCAAACCATTAAATTAGTACTTATTTCAAGGAATAAATATTTTTAGAGAAAATCCTCGAATTCTGAGAGAAATTTAACATGAACAGAGTTAAAATCAAACTTTAAAACCAAAAGATAACTTGTCAGCAAAGTTATAAAACAAATTGTCCACTGCAAATTTTGGACACTGATTCTTCCTTCTCTTTGACATCTTCCAACATCTCCTCCCAATCACTATAACTATCTGCGTCTGAGAAGAAATTTTCTCTTCACATCGGCTGATGAAAACCGTTTTTTTTTGCTTCGCGTCCACTTTGAATCGACATTCCCTGACGTCTCCACGAATTCTGTAGTATTTGTAAGAGGATTTGATAAAATAGTGAAGATGAAAATAAATGTGATAATGTAACACATTGCAAAGAAAACATAATTAAATTCAATTGGTTTGATGTCGTTGAACTGGACAATTATTATTAGAATAATAACATTTTTTTAATATAGAGAAAGTAGTGTTCGTAAAAGAAGGAACCTAGTTGAAATTATTATAGAACTCAATTATTATAAGAAGAAATTAATTTACCGTAAATGATAATAGACTTCATACACATTCCAAATCTGTTTTTAAAATGTTCTAAACCCATCTCGAAGCCGAGGAAATAAGCTTCAAAACAATGGCCTAGAAAAAGGGGCCACCGGCGAAAACTAGTCCGCAGGCATGAAAAATCCAAAAAAATGAAAAAACATAAATTTAAATTTATTTAAATCGTTTACGACGTACTCAACTGATATTTTGAATTGCTCTTAAAATTTTTTTAAAGGAAATTTTAAAATTTTAAATGCTAAAAATATCTACATTTTTATGTGAATCGAATGAAATCAAAAGCATCAAAATCCGGCACCAGAATCTTGAGATATGATAGTTTGAAAAATTCCGATATGATTTATCAAACTTTAATGCTCAGCACTTTATAATGTAAACTGCAAAATGTTTAACTGTGCATAAAAATTGTTTAACTCGATGAAATTTCAAAATTTCAAATGTTTTTCATATCTACAAAAAATTTCCTATCCAGTGATACCAACATTGATGAATTTCGTCCAAAATTGAGTATTTTTTTATTTTGAAAACCCTTTTTGACAACACCAATTTTCGAAACTTTAACTGAGCATAACTACACGAAAAATTCATGAAATTTCAAAATTTCAAGTGTATTAGAATCTACTGGGCAAGCTCTATCGAATGATACCAAAATCATTAAAATCCTGTGTGTCATTCTTGAGATATGATTTATCAAACTTTAATGCTCAACACTTTATAATGTAAGCTTTTAAATTTTTAAATGTGCATAAAAATTGTTTAACTCGATGAAATTTCAAAATTTCAAATGTTTTTCATATCTACAAAAAATTTCCTATCCAGTGATACCAACATTGATGAATTTCGTCCAAAATTGAGTATTTTTTTATTTTGAAAACCCTTTTTGACAACACCAATTTTCGAAACTTTAACTGAGCATAACTACACGAAAAATTCATGAAATTTCAAAATTTCAAGTGTTTTAGAATCTACGAAAAAAACTCTATCGAATGGTATCAAAATCATTGAAATCCTGTTAGTCAATCTTGAGATACGATTCATCAAACTTTAATGCTCAGCACTTTATAATGTAAACTGCAACATTTTTAAATGTGCATAAAAATGGTTTAACTCGATGAAATTTCAAAATTTCAAATGTTTTTGATATCTAAAAAATGTTTCCTATCTAGTCATACCAATATTTATGAATTTCGTTCAAAATTGAGTATTTTTTTATTTTGAACTCTTTTTGACAACACCATATTTCGAAACTTTAACTGAGCATAACTTCACGAAAAATTCATGAAATTTCAAAATTTCAAGTGTTTTAGAATCTACAACGAAAGCTCTATCGAATGATATCAAAATCATTAAAATCCTGTGTGTCATTCTTGAGATATGATTTATCAAACTTTAATGCTCAGCACTTTATAATGTAAGCTTTTAAATTTTTAAATGTGCATAAAAATTGTTTAACTCGATGAAATTTCAAAATTTCAAATGTTTTTGATATCTAAAAAATGTTTCCTATCTAGTCATACCAATATTTATGAATTTCGTTCAAAATTGAGTATTTTTTTATTTTGAACTCTTTTTGACAACACCATATTTCGAAACTTTAACTGAGCATAACTTCACGAAAAATTCATGAAATTTCAAAATTTCAAGTGTTTTAGAATCTACAACGAAAGCTCTATCGAATGATATCAAAATCATTAAAATCCTGTGTGTCAATCTTGAGATATGATTTATCAAACTTTAATGCTCAGCATTTTTAAATGTAATTATGGAAATTCTGGTCTCTGGAAAAAAAACTCAATTTTGATCGAAATTCAACAATTTTAGTACCATTCGAAAGGAAATCTTGAGTAGATGTCAAAAAAAATATTATATTTGAATTTTCGTTTATTTTTCATCAACGTAGATTCTAAAACGACTTGCAATTTTGAATTTATATTGATTTTTAAAAAAGTTTAGACATTTTAAGTTTTTGAATTTTTCAGTGTCGTGTCCAATGTCGCATAGGGTCCAAATATCATATCTCGAGATTGTAACGCAGGATTTTTTTGTAAATTTAGTTTCAATTGTTACGTGTATGCAGCAGGATTTTCAAATCATGGTTTGTTTGAAAATTCGAACAAAAAAATAGTTTTTTTTTAAATATCAGCTGTTTCATTTATGAAGGATTGAAATTTATTTAATTCTAGACGAATTTGATGAAAACTGCCGTCGATTTTGGATGGAAGCTTCCGGAAGATGATAAAATAATAGTTGTGACATAAGCAATTGTAAATTGATGCGAAAAAGTGAATAGAAGTTGAAAGAGAGCCAGAACACACTTGGGATTTCGATTATTATTATCAAGATGAATTAAAAATGGGAAAATGGGGAACAAATAATTTTTGAAGATAAATGTTATACAAATTATGGAAATAGTCGTGAATTTTTGAAATTTTGAAAAAAAAAATGAAATTTTACAAATTTCAGATCCAGTATTCGTTAATTGATTATGATTTTTTCAAAACGAAGATTGGAATAAAATCCGAAAAAAAACGAAAATCGAATACATGAAATGAAGCAGTTTTATTCAAATCCTTCAATAGAATCCAGCTTCTTGGCCCGAAATATATTCAATAGCACTGTTCTGGAACACTAACCGACTTTTGCAGGTTTGGGTTTGATCTGCAAAAATAGACTTCAGAACACTTTTTTCAAAAATATATTTACTTCTTAATCTTTCAGATAACAAAACCTGAAACTTTTCCAAAATTTCATAAACCACAAATTTAAACGAAATAAAATTAGAACTTACAAAATATCGGCTTCAAAAAACAATAACAAACCGGAAACCCAGCCGATTTGTCTTCCACGCCAACAAATGTTTAACTTTAAAAATGAAAACATTGGTTTAGCGTGAAAATCGAATCGACAGTTTTCCTTTTCACACAACTTTGATGTCGAACGACGATTGGAATCAAATCTGAAAACAAAAACGAAAATCGAATATCTGGAATGATTTAGATTATGGTTCCATCCGAAAAATCTGTATTTAAAACATTGAACGTTTTGTGATCAATTAAAAAAAAGACAACTATTTGGTTTTGGAAAATACTTCTCATTGGATTTGTAAATATATATTTCAAAAAAGTTCCGGTTCATTGACAACACAAAAATGAATGAATTTTCATTATTTCAACTGAAACTGAATTTTTAATCACCAATTATAGAAAACTTATAATATTCCCAACTGGCTATAAATTCTCATTAATATATTTTAAACACAAAAACTTCGAATTTCATCGTTAATTTTTTTTAAAAAATTCAAAATCTAGGGAAATTTTCCACAATTTTCAGAATAGAACAAAATAAAAGGTCTTAATAATAATCATATGTTAATTAACAATAGAAGAAGAAGAAAATTATTGTTCCTATCTCATAAAATCTTTGAAATTAAAAAAAACCATGAAAAAGTGCTAGTCATAAAAAAAAAGGGAACACATCCACAAAAAAGGTGAGTGATATCTGTTTTTCTCTTATCACCTCTAACGAACACACACTCTCTCGGTTAGAGAGTGAGCGTTTTTGTAAGACGCTAAAATCGTTTATCCCTCCCCTTTTTCTTAATTTTAAAAGTTTTTCCTTGCTAAAAAAGGTATTTTCCTTTTTTTTTTCCATATTCCCAAGGTTTGCTATATCATTTTACTATCTTAATATTGTTAATTGTATCGTTTACCGGCTAAAAATTTTAATTTTTAATAACTGAACTTTTTTTCAAATCGTTTTTCCAATTTCTGTTCTTAAACTTACTTGAAATCTTCCACATGTCATCAGAAAAATGTATAATTACCCATTACATTTTTTATAAGCCAACTTGCTTAATTTAATGGAAAGTTTTCAGTTGAAATAATGAAAATTCAAAACCGTTTTTTTTAACAATAAGGAGGAACTTCTTTAAATTTCGAAAACCGGCAAATGATACATGTTCTAATATAATTTCCTCTAATTTTCCTCCTTTTTTCAATGTTTCCCCCGTTTATGGAGAACTGATGAGAATAAGGCATTTTATCGCCTTTCAGGCTGTCAATATTCAAACTTCCTGGCGGTTAGAATTTCGGGGAATCCATATTGATCCTAATCTGAACTAGTGTACAATTTTCAGCTCTGTGGGAGCTTCTGAATTATATCTAAGACGTCAACAAGCTGATTTTCTAATTCGGTTGTAATCACGTCTTATCAGTTTTTAACCATGTTAATTAGCCACAGTAGGATATAAGAAAATGAAATTAAAACATTCCATCTAAATACTCCGTAACCCATATATGAATTTTTTTAAAACCTTTTTCGTTCTTTTCTTCTGTACTTTGGCTGAAATTTTGAATTTTCATGACGTGCTTTAAAAAAATTCTCATAAAACTAGAAAGAACGTCAGAAAGCCACTTTCAAACCAACCGGATACTTTCATGAAAGTGTTTTTAAAAAATTTTGATGAATAATCATATCTCATCAAATGATATTGTTGGAACCTCCGAAATTGTACGTATATCATATCAGTTGATGTTCCTTGCCCGTTCCTTGACACGATCCATCCTGAAAAAGTTGAATTCAATCTATTTTACTCAGTTTTATTTATTTTTTCTTTTTTGAATTTCTATCACAACATTTTTCAGTAAGTTTTGCTGGAAAAGAACTGCATTATGTTTCAAAGTGCACATTTTTTGTTTCTATACATATCCTATATAAATTTTCATCTTATTAATCAGCTCCCGCATTTCATTTGATCATTTCCATTGCAATTTTATATATTTTTGCTTCAAAATTATTGAATTCGTGTTTCAAATTGGAAATTTCGTTATTCTAAACTTATTTTATATAAATTTTCATCTTATTAATCTTGCGGGAGCTCCCGACTCTCATCTGACCGTTTCCCATCACAATTTTATATATTTTTGCTTGAAAATTATTGAATTTTTGTTTCAAATTGAAAATTTCGTTATTCTTAACATATTTTCCCTCAACTTTCATCTTATTAATCTTGCGGGAGCTCCCGACCCTTATCTAACCCTTTCCCATTACAATTTTATATATTTTTGCTTAAAAATTAAAATTTCGTCATTCTAAACTTATTTTAAATCAATTTTCATCTAATTAACCTTGCGGGAGCTCCCGACTCTTATCTAACCCTTTCCCATTACAATTTTATATATTTTTGCTTAAAAATAATTGAATTTTTGTTTCAAAATTAAAATTTCTTAATTCTAAACATATTTTCAACGAATCTTCATCTTATAATTCGTACGAGAGCTCCCGACATTTATTTGCTCATTTCTAATTTCAATTTCATACATTTTTCCTTTACAATTATTGAATTTTTGTTTCAAATTGGAAATGTTGCGATCCAAAACATATTTTATATGATTTTTCGTTTTATAATTCTTTCGGGAGCTCCCGACATTTATTTGCTCATTTCTAATAACCGGGCTTATCTCGAAATCATTGTTTTGAACGAAATTATTCTTATACTTATTTTTATCGTTTCTAATTTTTCTTAACTTTAAGCTAAAACTTTTTTATCTCTATCTTAAAAGTTTAAGTTATTAAATTTTATTTTACAGGTAATATCGCACACACTATTGTGATTATGTCTAGCACCACAGCTAACAACGTTGAACAACTCCGAGGAGTGACCGCTGAAGAAGGAGGAGCTGGAGGACCGGTTGAAATGAGGGGCGTTGGTGCCGCAGCTGGCGAGTGGCCGGCCCAACAAGCCGAAATGATACCGGTGGAGGAGGTACGTATTTTGAAATAAATGTTCCAAAACAAAACATGTTCCAAAATTCTAATGAGTGAAGCCTTATCTTTTAAAAAAACATATTATTAAAACATAAGGAAAATAAGATTTGGTTTCTATTTTAAGTTAAATTAGAAATAGATACTGTTAGTGATGAAAAAACCGACATTAATTTATCTGAATCTGATATAATTAATGTTTTTTTACAGAATAGCCTAGTAATGGCGCTAGGACGAGTTCCGCGAACCGACATGGGACGAATTGTTCAAGGAATCCGAACAATGGAGATCGACGAGGAAGCATATGATGCTCGCATGAATGCTGAAGCCGTCGCATTTGTTGAACGCATCCTGCGCTCCAGAAGAGAAGGAAATGAACCGCCGGTTGTTGTAGCCGAACAACCCCGGTTCATAAACAACTTGCCAATGGCAATACATCGAATCGATGACGACGATCAGGAATTAGCCGACCTGGTCGACTCGTCGGTTTCGTTTGACTCATCACTTTCGTCAGATGATGATGATATTGAGAGAAGGGAGAGGATGATGGACATCCGACCACATGATGCTACAATGGGTTTGGGCGAATCGCCGGAGAGATGGATGCCGGAGGAATTCGGAATTGTAGTAGAAGCGGAGGCGAGAAGAATATCGGTATGTTTCATAATATTTAGAGCTTCTTAATATTTATATATCTTTATCTTTATTCATGACACAAATTGAAATATACAGAAAAGAAACAAAAAAAAAATGATGAATAAGATTGATGAAGTTACCCGCAAGAGTAACAGGGACTAATAGTTATAAAGTTATACAGCATGACGGTTAATCTTAGAAATGACTAATAGGTGGACAAAATCTTGATATGATAAAAATGAATTGATATTGTTAGTAAGTGAGTTCCACAGTGGAACATAGCAATCAAAAAATGTATTGCAGTGAGTGCCAATAAGCTTTAACATCATTGGTTTACGCTTGTTAGTGGAAAAAACGACAAATTTATTAAGATCCGGAAATGAAACCATTCCGGTAAGACATTGGTATAGAAATTTTAAACCCGTACGGGATCTTCGAAGTAAGAGAGAGTTTAGTGATAAAGTACAAAGTCTATCGGCATAAGATGAATATGAGATGTTACAACGTTGACAAATTTTCCTTGAAAAATGCCTGAGCGGGGTTTCAAGAGCTGTTGAGAGGGAAGAACTAAGGAAAGGGTCAAAAATTTCAGAGCAATATTCTAGTAAAGGCAACACGTATGATTTGAAAAGAAATACATAAAAACTGAAGTTAGTTGATTTGAAACAAAAAAGCAATTGTTTAGTTTTTAATGCAGCTAGAGAAGATATTTTACGGATATGTGGATCAAATGAGAGATTAGAGTCAACTAAAACTCCAAGGTCTCGTACAACAAAGGATTGAGTAATGGGAACATTGTTGATAACATAAGTAAAAATATTGGAAGAAGATTTTCCTATTCGGATAAAGTTCGTTTTAAGTGGGGCAATAGGAAGACGATTGGCAACGGACCATAAATACAATAAATTTAGAGAAGTTTGTAGAGCTTCACAATCCGAGCTGAAAACTTTAATGTCGTCAGCAAAGCCTGAGATACCGACTTTGCCATTAATACAATCAAATAGGTCATTAATATAAATAAGAAAAAGTAGTGGACCACTGACAGTACCTTGAGGCACTCCAGAAAGGATTGGGAAAGATGTATTGGATACAAAGTCATTGATTTTGATAGAAAAAGAACGGTTACTGAGAAAGTCGGTGTACCAGCGCACAAGTTTATAATCGAGACCAAATTTAAGGAGTTTGGATACAAGTAAATCATGGGGTACTGAGTCAAAAGCTTTAGAAAAATCAATATAAATAACATCAACAAATGAATCGGTTTTAATAATACGTTTCCAGGTAGATAGAGAGGATAGCAATGCAGTTTTGCAGCTTCTCCTATTGAGAAAACCATGTTGGTTGACATTGAATTTATGAGAAAAACGAAAACGAACAGAGTGAGCAAGTATTCTCTCCATAACTCTACAAATAGGATCAGTAAGAGAGATATCTACTAACTTATATATCTACTAACTTTTAATGTTTTTTTTTTAATTTTAGAAAATTTCACTTGAAAATACTAATACGACTTTCGTTTTCTTTTTTAGTTTCTAAAAGATTTTGTAATACTATTTTTTCTTAATTCTTTCGATTTTTAAGTTTCAAAGTAACTCACAATTTCAGGTGAGCAGCACCGACATGGACGGTTTTGACACTGCGCCCGATACACCTAACAGCTACGAGACAGCCGACGACACGATGAGAGATGAGGCATTTATTGTGAGCTTTCTAAAATCAAAACAATTTTTGAATTAAAATTAATTAATTTTTAGGAAACCGACTCGGATGTCTCCGCTGTCAATTTCCATCTTGCTGCTCCAGAAACCTTGATGTTGCATGGAGGACTTCAATTGAATGCCGACTCATCGAACGACGGAGACATTTCTTGCCAGAGTTCGTATCGATCCGGATCATCGCAAGACCTTTCAACACTGAACAACGCATTTGTGGTATGTTTTCTGGAAATTATATTTATTTTCAAATTCTGACTTCTTAAGAAGTAGTACACTATCTTTAAGAAAGAGAACATTAGCTGAAATGAACCCGACCGTTTTTATGGATGTTTGAGCTTACAATTTTAAATTGTAAATTAATTTTAAGAATTAAAATGTTGGGTTTAGGAGTTTTAATTGAAAAAACCCAACATTTATTTTTTTTCATAAGTTTTGAATGTTTAAACAATAGGAAATCAAGTGTTTTCCAACTTTAAGGCTTTTTTCGCAAAAATGTTGATCAAAATTTAAAAATAACTTACCATTATTAAAATTTCAGCAGCCAGAAAGCATGGTTCATGAGGATGACGAATCGCAAGGTACAAGTGCTCCAATTCATAGAAATCTTGAAGCGCAAGAAGTGGTCCGAAGACGAGGAGTGAAGCGCCAATATGTGGGTTTGAAACAACTTGAAATAATTGAAAATTATAACTTCGATATTTCTAAAATAAATAAAAAATACCGTTTTTTTTGTTCCAGGTTGAATCTGAAGATGACGTCAAGGCTCCAGAAGCAAAGAGAAGAAGACAGGATCCGATGGATGTTGCAGATGTTCCAGAAGTCGCCATATCGTCAAACGCGGATGACAATATGCCGAATGGCAATGTTCCTCAGAACCTTGTCAATTCTGAGAATCCACAGATGAATGAGGTAAGAATTCGTTTCTGTAAAAAGGTTTATTGATTATATATTCGTCAATGTTCGGAAAAATTCTAACATGGTTAAGATATATGATACGAATTAGCCATAATCTTTAGAAATAACGTTCTCATTCACATTTAAGCTTACAAGTTACTAAATATTTATCGAAATGGATACTTTTTTGCATTTTTTCCAACTGTCATCTTTATTTAGCGTGAGAAATTGAGTCAATCACTATGTTTACTCCCAAAATGGATGTTTTATTTTAAATTAAAGTTCCCCTTGTCAATTTTCGGGAAAATTGCTATTTTCGCATTGATTTAGATTTTTGAAAGCTCAATTTTAAAATTGAATATGTCATTGTCTTCAAGTTGTTGAAATTGCTTGAAACTAATCAATTTGATTCGACACTTTTATACTAAAACATTTTGAGGCACTCTCTTTAAGGAATTACAATTTTTATTTGGGACCTGATGTTTAAATTTAATAAGTTTTTAACGTACACATTTTTATAATAATGTGGATCACTATCTTTAAGAAATAAAAATAATAATTCAATTTCTATAAATTTCTTTTTGAAATTTTGATTTTTTAAAATTTCTGCCAAGCCGAGTTATTTTCAAAATAGTTTGTCAAAATAAAGTTTTTAGATTTGTGTTGTGTATGAGCATGCATAAATGTCCTTTTAATAAATAGATCAGAAAAGGATTGAGTATTTGTATTTGTACACAGTTCTACGACGAAAACATGCTACAATTTGAAATGAATACTTGTACGTTATCTGTTGTCCTTCACTATTCACATACACACTGTTCATAATTGCTGGCTCAATTTTCAGTGGATCACTGTCTTTAAGCCGTCAGAATACAATTTATTCAAGAGTGCGCACTATTTTCAAACCATGCTCCGCCCCAAGAATATGTCATGAGATTTAAAAATCGATTTAGTCCGTGAAAGTATATGTATGATTTTATATTTGTTGTCATTCTCTGTTCACATACACCCTACTTTTCCGCCGTTTGCAGTCTCATACACTTTCTTTAAATGCAAGTCCTGGAAAAACAATGAAAACTTAGATGCTCAATCAATTATTTTTACAATTCTTCAAACGTCTCATTTCACCGATTTTTAAGAATTCAACAAAACATTTTTAATGTGATGTAAACCTCTTCATTAAGAAAATTTGTTCGTTGTTTTTTGAATCTTCTTACTAATGTACTCAATCAACGCAGCTTTGGAAATATAGTGGAATACTGTCTTTAAACGAATGAAACCACCCTAATTTTAATCTAAATCAAGCAACATTTTGAATTCTTCTGAGTTAGCATTCTTTCGGGACCATTACATATTTGACGGATACATATTTTTCAGAGAATTCAATTTCAGAAGAGTAACCTTCTGTCTTTAAGATTTTTTTTAATTTTTGTACAAAAAATTAAGTACTCACCTCAATTTAAAAAAAAATGTTGAAAGACTAGAAGCGTAATCCAATCCTTGTTCTGTAAATATATAAAGATGAATTTGAAATTTTTTAAATAGCAAAATCGAGGCAGGAACTCGTATAAGTAACAAATAGCAATTGAAGAAAATAGATCATGAATAAGTATTTATTAACTTTGTAAGAAAAATAATAATAAATAAAAAGAAGGATATAACTTATACCTTTATTTTCAGTTTATGGACGTAATGGATGTCGAACCAATGGATATCGAACCTGGAACTGATGACGTTTTGGAAAACGTACCTACCGAAGAAGGAATGGATGGAGAGCCAAATGATGAGGAGGCGGAAGTTATGGATGTAGCCGATCCACAACAACCAATTCCGGATATTGATGATGAAGAAGTAGGTTCCACGTCTGATCTGAATATGATACAATTTTTCAAAGAATAAATTTCACTCATTTCAGACTAGCATGCAAAATGCTTTGACTAGCATGCAAAATGCATAAATGCTTTATAAGCCGGGGAAAATTGATCATAGGTTCAAATTTATAATAGAAATTGGGCATTTTTTCAATTTATACGAAAATTTTTTATTACACGGTTTTTTAAAAAACAATTTTTGGACATGAAACCAAAAAATTAGGTGGAACACTGTCTTTAAGAAAACATTAATTGAAAAACCTAATTTTTGAAACTTTTAAATGGTTTTTGGTACGACTAGGGGCTCGTGAGCACGAATTTCTTGAAAAAATATACCTTTTTCAGTTCCCCGCAATTGCTGGACTCGATTTCCAAGTGCCAGAAGTCGATGATGTAGCCGATCATCGGGATGAAGCGGAGATGGATGATGAGGAATCGGAAGACGTGAGATTTTTTCTTCCTGAAAATTGAATATACAGTGCGTAACATAAGTATAGAGCCACCCCTAAAAGTGACTCTCCTGGCGCGCGCGTGCAAATTCCGGACATGAGACCAAAAAAATCGGATTCAGCACCCAAAATTAGCCTTAGAAAACGTATTTTACGTTAATACCTCTGGAAACCTGTATGTTGTAGCTCAAAGTATGAAAAAATGGCTTGTGCAACCGTAACATAAGTATAGAGCCACCCCCGGAAATTCGAAGATAATCAAATTTTTTTATGAAGTCGATATTTGGTAGCACATCCTTCAAGTGTGATAACATCATAAATACAATTTTGCATAGAATTGATAAGGTTTGGGATGTATTGGGAGGTCTTGTTATTGAATTCCAGCTCGATCTTCTTCCTTTCGTCCAAAATGACTGCTTTGAGAGCATTGGCAGAACCGTACTGCTTTCCCTGGGAATCTATTCTTTGCACAAGCTCTCCCCAGACGTTCTCCATGGGATTCAAGTCAGGAGAACACGCGGGCCATGGGAGAACATCGAGTTTTTTGGATTTGAACCAATCCATAGTCGAGTTACTCACATGCTCTCGCGCAGTACCCTGCTGAAAAACGAAACGACGACGATTGAATCGACGTCGAAATAAAAGGAGATGACCCTGGAGAACATCCTGATACTGGGAAGAGTCCGTGCGAGACGATACAAATGCCAGATCCAAGCTGAAAATGCTCCCCACGCCATAACGCTACCACCTCCAAAATTGCGTTTTGAGAAGAGAAGCTTGTCCTTGCGGAGATCGTGCCAGTATGTGTTGAAACCGTCTGGTTCATACAAATTGAATTTCTTTTCGTCAGAAAAGATTATCTGAAAGGGGTATTTGAGTTTTTGGAACAATCAGATATCCAAAACTACTTCGTTCCAATTGGTTCCCATGTTTCTTCGCGCGAAGTCCAGACGACAAGTCTTCCGAAGATCGGTGAGATGTGGAGACTTCATGACTTCTCTGACGAGGTTAGGATCCTTGCCAAGAACTCTCCAAACAGTCTGCTTACTCACATTGAGATTCGGTCCTCGCTTGATGTCATTGCAAGACTTCATTGAGTTCGAATCCTGTCTAACAATATTTCTCTTGTCTCGGAGACTGAGCTTCATCGGTGCTCCTGACTTCGGCGACTGTTTATAGTGATCCGGATTGTTGACATAATAGTCTATACTCTTCCTTGAGCGATTCAGATACTCAACAATGGCTCGATTCGACCATCCAGCTGTTTTAAAAGCTTGGATTTGGACCTGCTCCGCATCTGACAAATGTTTTCCGCGAGGCATCGTTGAATTACGGATGATTTGGATTTAAATCGATAGAACCCGATTCCATATGACATTTAAAGACGCAAAGAACTTTTTGAAAAAAGGCTCCAACAAAGATTTCATAAAGAAATGTGATTTTCTTCGAATGTCGGGGGGTGGCTCTATACTTATGTTACGGTTGCACGAGCGATTTTTTCATACTTTGAGCTACAACATACATGTTTCTAGAGGTATTAACGTAAAAGATGTTTTCCAGGGTTAATTTTGGATGCTGAATCCGATTTTTTTGGTCTCATGTCCGGAATTTGCACGCGCGCGCCAGGAGAGTCAATTTTAGGGGTGGCTCTATACTTATGTTACGCACTGTATTATTTTGATAATAATTGGAACAAAGGAAAAAATTATTAGAACGAATTTTCTGAATTTCAGAAAAAAACTATGAAAGTTATGTTTTTGTGGATTTTTCAGAACTGCTTTAAAATTGCAAAAATATTTAAAAATGTGATGAAATCAATTTAATTCAAAGAAACATTGTTTTTCAGGAAGATGATGGAAGTGATGAGGAGGAAGATGAGGATTTGCCGCACAACGTGAACCTGGAAGAGCGAAATATGGCAGATGTCTTGCGGCAACAGCTCCCGACGCTCGTAACTCAACAGGACATCAACTGCTGCACCGATCAAAGATTGACTCAGAACGCGATGCATGCGGCACTGATGGAAGAAGTGTCAAAGGCGAATGTAGTTGAAGATGGAGTGATTCTAATGCATCCGTCGGTTTATGTGGATGCCAACGCCGGACATCAAATGACTCAGCACAGCGTCCATGAGCACATATTCTTCCGAAACGCTCGCTGGGTCGTCGTGCCAATGCTGAACAATTCCGGAACACCGTCGGAACATTGGTCGATCGGATGTTTGAACATCGAACAAAGGGACCTCATCGTCTACGACAGCCAAGTACCAGTGAAGAGTGTGAAAGACGAGAGGATAGGAGTGATGAGAAGGATAATGTCGGCGTGCATTGGAGCGAACGAAGCACAATTGTTGAGAATCCGGTATTCATACCGGAATCGATGCAATCAACAAGCCGTATGTTTTATTTATTTATTTCTTATCTATATTTCCTTTTTAATTAATTGTTTCCTTACTACTTTTTCATTAATTAAAACTTTAATTTCATAATTCCAGCTTTATTGGCTCTTTCGAGATTATTAAACAGTATTTCAGAAATTTTCTGGAATATTCCCTTATTTTTCATTACTTTGAATTCCGTCTCAAAATTTTGAATTCTATACCTTCATTTAGAAATTTTTAACTCAAAAGACGTTTAATTTTCCTATTGCTTGGAAAATCAGACTCCCCCCCATAAAAATACATTATTGATTGATTTTCTTTTGAACTAAATAACAATTTCCAGGTTGGAGAGGAGCGTGAAGACGGAATCTTCTGCATTTATCACGCCAGAAGATGGCTGAAGGGTGACATCGTGGTCACAAACAATGGAACAGACGATTGCGACCTTGGAGCGGAACGACAGCGTCTTCGTGTGGTCTTAGAATCACTTCGAAACGAGCTCCGTATGTTTTCAGTTAAATATTTTTCTCAAGAAAACTTAAGAATACCCTTTTTAAAGACAAGGGCTTAGATGTTTTAAAGAAATGAAGAACCAGAAATCCAAGGAATTTTGAGAAAACTGTTCTTTTTTAAATTTTTAGTTGGAAACATTCTTTATATAAAAAAATTGATTTCATCATACAATTTTCAATGACTTTTAGCTCGTTTTCTTAGAATTGAGAAGTTGTGAACCTCTGTCTTTAATTAAATTTAATCCTTTTTTAAAGACAATTTTTTAGCATTTTTTTTTTAATTTTTAGACAAAAATTCATTAAAAACTCACAATTTTAAGCTGCCAAATTGTTGTTTGTTGTGGCCAATTGTCAATTGATTGATCATATCTGAAAAAAAAGAATTTTTATGGATTTTCAGCAAATAAAAAATATCTTAACGTTTAATTTTGAATATAATTTTTTCAGAAGGATACTTATTCCGACCAATGGCCACACCACCACCAGTCTTCCATTTGCCGCCACCACCACAAGCCCAACAGCCGTATCACGTCGTGCGACGTGACCATCGAGTGACCCAGGGACGGATCAGAGACTGCTATATGCGTCTCAACGTATGTTTTTAACCCAGAATTGAGAACGGGCATTTTATGTGATTTAACAGTCTGAAAAGTCAGAATTCAACTTAAAAATAATTTTCTTAAATATCTATATTTGTTTTCCAAAATTTTTCAATACTCCTTGGTTCTATTAACACTTTTCCTACTGTTGAAACACACAAAAAGCAGCCTTGTTTGGAAAATCCGAGAATACAATTACCAATTTTTCAGGCAAGAGCGTAAGCTCGTTCTCCAGCACTCTCTCCCCTCGTCTCGCGGTATGGTACATGGCTCGTCTTTTTAACGTCTTTTGAATAATGGCATTGGTTTTTTTGAACAGTTTTTTGTGTAAGTTTTGGAACAAACGACTTCGAAAAATCCTAATTTTCAGATTTTTTGGTCTTTGGTCTTCTTCATCTTCTTCAATCAATCCGGTGTTCGATGAACTCAACACGCATTGTCATCATTTCACTCCTTCATTCGAAGTGCAAAGGTCTTCTCGAAGAAAAGAGGTGAGCAATTTATTTTTTCAAATTTTGAACTCCTTAGATTGAAAATTTTCGAAATTCAATTCAAAGACTCACCAATCAAATGTATCATTGTCGCTCGTTTTCAATTTCTGAAGTGACGTGTTTCCATTCCTTTTTTCTTGAATTATTGAGCAATTGAGCCTGAAAAATTGAAAATTAACTGTTTTTTTTTTAAATTTCATTTTTGAATTAAAAAACTGGAAATTTTTCGAAATTCTGTCATTGAGAAGAAAATATTGTATGAAAAAATTTAAGCCTTGAAATCTAGGCAATAAGTTGTTTTTTCAGAGTCACAAGAAGTCTTCGAAGTCTTCGCTAGGCGTCAATCAACCAGATGAATGGGATCTGGAAGAGTTGACTGCTCGTGCAGTGATTTGAACAGGATTTAAATGTGTTCGAGAAGTCGACACAATTAATCAATTTCACCGAACGAATGGGGTTAGGTTTATTGAAATGGGATTGATGCAAAATGATAATTGGAGTTGGTGAATGATTTACTTATCGTTCAAAGAGCATCGGAATCTGACACATTTGGACAAGAAGTTAAACGAACCGGATAATCGCCATTTTTGCACTTGGGCGCCCCCCCCCCCAAAACAAGCCAACGAAAAGAGTGCAAAATGGTGAAGAATCAATGAATCGACATCCAAACAGTCAATGGATTGTCGACTGGTTCTTCTGATCATCCCATATGCCGTTGCAATGGGATGATATCGATTTGATGGTTCAACAATTATTTCGATATGGATTGATGCTTCAATCACCGTTTGAAGTGAAGAAATGAGGAAGAAATGAGATGTCTTTTGGGCACATAAGCGTGAATTTTTGGAGTTGACTAGAGGTAAGATTTGATTTAAAGTTTCCAAAATTTTTTGAAATTTCGATTTTTTTCAAAAAAAATATTTTTTGAGATTTTGATATTTTTTGAACGATTTCGCTTCTAAGATTCTTTTTTTTTATTTTGTCTAATTTATAAAAACTCACCTCAACAATTTTCTTCGCCATTTTCCTTACTTTTCCCTGCAGTCGGCCGTTTTTCCATTATTTTCGAATTTTTCTGAAAAAATTTCATCCTTTTTCGCTAAAAACTCTTTGGTTTACCTTCAAATATTTTTTGAGAGGGTAGGCCTTGTGTTTGGAGGCACAAGTGTTTGGAAGCACGTGTGTTTGGAGGCACAAGTGTTTGGAGGCACAAGTGTTTGGAGGCACAAGTGTTCGTTACGGTAGAGCGCACTTACTACAAACACAGCATTTTTGGGAAATAAAGTATTTTTATTAGAAAAAAACAATTTTAACGATTTTTTAAAGAGTTTGATGGGATTAATAATGTTTCTTATTGCTTAATGTTCAGTTTGAATGCTTTTGATGTAAAATCATCTGGGGAAACTAGTAAAAATGACGAAAATGAGGATGTAAAGAATTTTTCGCGTAAATGTATCAAAAATTCGTTTGTTGTTTTTTCGTTGTCTTTGAGAATATAGTGTTGCCGTCAGATGGATTTGCGATTAAACTGAAAGTAGTAAAAATTTAATATGGGAATTATCAAGAAATTTCGGTATTTCGTTTGAAAACACATTTTCATCGTTCTTCGTGTATTACAAGACTTTAGCAACGACACGTTCCGCCCAATTTCACGGTTTTCATCATGTACAATTTCATTTTAAAGTTTGTCACGTAAAAACGATCCATATTTAAAAGTTTGAATCTGGAATTTTAACATGGTTTTCACGATTTAATTGTTTACAACTTTAATTTTAAACTTAAGTCTGCTTTCTGTAAACCATTTTAACGTATATCGACGAATTCCGTTGTATATTGAAAACTTGGCATTTATTCAACCATTGATCATGACAAAAAAACTGTTGAACATTTTGAATAGTAAACGGAGAAATAAAATAAAAATAGTTTCCTGAAACATGATAACATTTTAACAACTAAAAGTATTCAACAATGGTGTAAAGTCTGTAAAAAATCCGAATCTTTGGCTTATTTGAAAAAAAAATAGAAATTTTCCGGCACGTTACAAAATAATTTATCAAAATTTCAAAATCTATATGTATTTTAATAATTTATATTGGTTAAGGCCTTTTTAGTGGTTCAATTTTAGCATGTTGAAGTAAATGAGAACATCATCAAAAAATTCCTCAGAATTCTTATGATTATTCGATAAGGCCTCACGAAGCATTTTATTTCTGTATAGACAATGCTTTGCAAGCCCAGGAAATGATGTTGTTTCCTTCATTGTATGATCATCAACAAGCTTGCAAGAATCGTCAATCCATTCCAGTGTTTTGCAGATAACTCTGCTCAGGTAAAAATGCTCCGAGTGATAAAAAATTGCCTAAATAGTCTTAATTAACGCTTTTTCCAATATTCAAAGTCACTTTAAATTTTGCAAAAGTTTGCTCAGCAATGTTGTTGCATAGTGGTGAGCTTGTATAGATCCGATCTCGTGTGTTCCAAGTGGAAATCGGATAACGTGCAGATTTCTTTTGGCTTCCGATATAGTTCTTCGTTAGATAGTTAAGGAATTCTGAACTAATGATGATTTAAAACAATTTGAGAATAACTACTTTACTTTCTCTTTTATTCAACTGTTCTCTGTTCTTTGCGGTTGCAATAACAGCGCGCGCAATGTCAACGAAATATGCTGGAACATCAGTAGGAGGAGCAGCAGATAGAGATAATACTTTTCTAATGATGACTCGATATTTATCCAGTTGATAATTCAATCTTCCGACATCTGAAAATTTTAATTTGTCATGAGATTTTCGAACCCTTTGTACATTTTCTCCATTTTCGCTGAACATTTCTAGCGTAGTGTGCATAGCAATATCGAATCTCGCAATCCGGCCAAACCAATTGCGCAGCGTTTTTTGCGGCAGCTTCGAAGTCTGAATAGTAGATTGATTGCAAGAAGTGTTCTGACCCGGTTCTCACGGTTCCGCGCCTGAGAACCCGGAACCGATAAGTGGAACCGAACCAAAACCGTGGAACTTCTAGAATTCTCTGTCGTTCAAAAAATGTTCTGAATGAAAACTGTCTTCTTCTTTTTCATTCTTATGATTTTAAGCAGTTAGTTTGATGCTAATTATTTCAAGATTACTATTTTTAAAATACAGAAAACTTGGCTGATAATGTTTCTATTTTTGAAATATTTTTCTCTGTTTCATCTCAATTCGGAATAGTGATAAAAAAAAAGCTCCAGTGTTCGATTTCAGCGTCCCATTTTTTGCGCCAACGGTTTGCTGTCAATTTTAAAATGAGCATTAAGTATTTCTTTATGTTAATAACCGCGGAGTTTCTTCCTGTTTGATTTCATCAATTTTGAACAATGAAAAAACAGTTGGAAAAAAAAAACTTCTCAACTATGCGCTCATTCCTCCACCGATCCCGGTGGCGCGGTTTTTTGCTAATTGCTTTATTCAGTGCTCAAAATTGATGAAATCGGCTGATTTTCTGAAATAATGCTTTTCAAAAGCCATAACATTTTCATATGGGTTTTCCGTATTTTACAGGGTGTTCAATAAATACTGCAGGACGCTTCAGACACAGATATTTTTAACACTACTTGACGAAACTCTTTGAAACTCCGAATAAATTTAATACAAATATATTTGTATAAAATTAATTTAGAATTTTCCTACTCGTTGCCTTTGTGTTTCAATCGGAGTCACGTATTGTAACCGAGTTCAAGCCCTCTTTGCTCGGTTTGAGCTTACATTTTTCAACGTTACTGAGCGCCCAATTTTCATAAGAATCTGAAAATTGGTCGAATGAAAGTTCGATTCTCACTACAAACATATATTAAACTTAAAAGTTTGAAAAACGAGAAACATTTTTTCCCAGGCACAGTTTTAGGGACCTACTTTTTCTTTTGTCAATTTTGGATCCATCAAAAAGTGAACTTTTCTGCATAAAAGGAGCTAATCGTAATCTAGAATTCTAATTTTTCAGTATGAAATGTAGCTAAGGGAGAACGATAAAATAAATAAAACTATTCTTGATTATTTCCTATTTTGACTGTTTTTCCAACAAAAAAGTGTGAATTTTATAGTTTTTCATACGATGTCCAAAAAATCAGGTAGTGAAGGATGATTCAAGTTCCCTAAAAATTATCACTGCACGTTAATAAGCTCCAAAAGGTTTTTAAAATATAAATAAAAAGTTTCTGATTAGTTTTTGGATCAGGACTAAAAAAATATGAAGCTGCCAATAAGAACGAACACGAACTCGCGAGCTGCGAGCATGCGAACATGAAATTGGGTCTGGTTTTTCCTTCACCATTTCTCTAAAAAACGCCCTAATCACGTGAAATTTTGACATTAATGAGAAATAATATCAGGTAATTGAAGTCAATGAAATTCTCGTAAGAAAATTAATTTTTCGTTGTACCACAGTAGGCTATTCTTCCTGCAGTATTTGTTGAACACCCTGTATAATATTTAACTTGAAATAATTAGCAGAAAATTGACTGGAAAATCATAAGAAAACTGATCGAAAAAAGATAAAGAGTTTTCATTCAGAAGTCTTGAAATTTTTGGTCCGGCTACCCGATACGGAACACTGGTTGCAAGTAGATTGATAAATAACTTACCAATATAAATGATATGAGGTTTAAATCCGGCAGCTCTTAATGACATGAATGAAAGTTGATAACTTAGGGTTTCGCGCGAATTCATCATCAAAAAGGCAAAAGGAACCGACGTTGAGTTTCTCGGGTCTTGCTGTAATTTCGAAGTGTAATAGATAGTGATGTGAAAACCAGACATGCCGCGAGAACAATAAAGCCGGCCTACGGCCCAAAGCATCACCTTCCGCCTTCTTGATTTTTCCAACTTTTTTTAGGGGATTATTTATCTCGTTCTCCGAATGCTAAATTGTGCGTTTTTCACACACTTTGTCCAAATTGTTTTCCCTATTTCCGTTCTGATAGAAATTTTGAATACAAATTATTTTTTACCGTCGATACGCTATTTTAAAAAAGCTTTTGCTCTGGGCCTAGCTGTCTCAACGGGACCGGCTGCGGGTCGGCTCCGGGGCCAAAATTACAAGTCTGGGGATAACCAATGCACAAAAAACTTACCATAGTTGAAAACGCATACAGTTGTTCAAAATTTTTTGGCTTTCCGCTTAGTTTTCCATCCATGAAAATAACAGTAGCCTTCTTCAACACTTTCAACCCTCTACTCGACGTCCAACCGATGCATTGATCTTTTACATCGACACCTTGTCCAACATTGTTGAGAAGAACGACACAATCTATAATTAAAACATGGTTTTTTTAACGATAGTTACAATGAAAATTAGATTTAAAAATTTTGATTTCGTGATTCTGATTTACCAAAATAAGCAGTGAAGACTTTAGCTTTTTCGATATGATTTTAAAGGAGGGCTTTACGGAGATTATGAATGCGACTGGGAAGAAAATAGGCTTCATTCTCATTCCAAATATGTTTTTAAACTTTTCTAAAACCACCTAGAAGCCGAGAAAACGCGCTTCAAAACAATGGACTAGAAAAAAGGGCCACCTGGCCGAACTTTTTCCTATGAGCTTTTTTCGTGGTTCGTTAATAAATAGTTATGCAGAATGCTTATAGTAGTCCTTTTTAATGTTTTTTCATCTTAATTTTAATTTAATTTTATGTTTTTTTTGGATTTTTCATGCCTGCGGACTAGTTTTCGCCGGTGGCCCTTTTTTCTAGGCCATTGTTTTGAAGTTCATTTTCTCGGCTTCTAGGTGGTTTTAGAAAATTTTAAATAAAGATTTGGAATGAGTCTGAAGCCTATTTTCATCCCAGGCGCATTCATAATCTCCGTAAAACCCTCCTTTAATTTTGTTTTTAAAATTTGATTTCACCAGTGAATGATTCCCACGGAATGCAGGGATTCTTTTTGTTGATTGAAGCTGAATGTTCAGTAGCTTTCCTAATCTTCCTCAGTAAAGATCTCTGTAACGAATTTGATTTTATACCAATGAAAACGGATGAACTGACGTGTAAAGGCATTTGGCATTTGATGTCGAGCTCATCCGCAATGCTTATGGATGGTTTGGCGGAGGCAGATGCCGATACTCCAGCCAGTTGATGCATTTCCATTGCCCGATTTGAAAGTCTCTTAGCCTGAAATTTGAACCAAGGTTGTCTTTTCACCCAGACTCAGAAAATGAATTGAAATTACGGGGAATTTACGTTATAAGAATAGGCGAAACTGATGAAAATAAATTACTGCTACTTCAGATGTTTGTAGTCGGCTTCAAACGTTTTCTTATTTCGAAATTAACAGTCCATTCACGGAATTCCGAGCTCTTTTTGTATTTCTTTGTTTTTTTATTACAGTTAAGGGGATTATTAAGCCAATTTTGATTTTCTGTTATTTTCACAATTTTCGAAATTTCCTGTTGCAATAAACGGCGAAGAAAATCGAACGGCGAAGAAAACCTATCGTGTCTCAAAATTTGGTTAAAATTCCCTTTAAAGGTTTCCTTGTGTACACCGGAAATTTGAATCTGAATATTTCGAAAATGTATCCCTTAAATGTTCATTAACGTGGGTGCGTGCGGTGTTTCAGTTGAAAATATCAATTGTATTAATTAAAAATAATTATATTTTCAATTTTCGGGGAGCAATACCTTTTGATTTTAATGCCATATACTGCTTTTATAGCACGCTTTTAAATTTAATGGCCGAACCGCGCCTTTAATGGCCGAACCGCACGATCCGGTGCACATTCAAATTTTTATTTTTGCATCTTTGGACCGCTGCTATGAGGCGTGTATTTATCGATATTTTTCGAATAAATTTCATTGTACTAATGAGAGAAAGCTCTAATTTTTGAATTTGGAATCTGGTAGGGTTAAATTAAGTGACGTCTTTAAAAACCACGACAAAAAGTCATCGAAAACATAAATAAAAAATATGTGTATGATTTGGTGTGGCTTTTCAACAACATCATCGTTTTCATTTAAAGTCTCAGGCAACCACATCGTTGACAAATTTTAAGCTTCAACTATTCCTCTAATTGTACAACTTTGTTATTTTCTTTTCAAAATGCTTTTAACTATTCTTGAAGATCTTACTTGAACTTTTGCAATTCTGGAATGATCGCATATAACATGCATAGACGGTGTGCTCGTCAAATGAGCGATTCGAATTGATCCTTTGCAATTTCTCACAGTGCATCTAAATTGAAATTCATTGCGAAAGTATAGCTTTACGAGACTATGTCTCACGTTGCAATGCAGTCTTCGTTGACCAATCTTCTTCTTAGCACATATTCATTCCCATTAAACATAATTGTTGGTGAACCGTGAATTGTGAAAGTTCTAAACGTATTTTCAGAAAAAATATTCGCATCATGACCAATCAAAACGTACCGTGACCATTCAAGGTTGTCATTATACCCACGCTTCTGAATACATTTCATGTTTCCAATCTCAACGGTATAGCGATTTATGATATCTTTGATAGAGTTTACACTGAAATATCGCGGATTGAAAGAATGAAAAAAAATAAGCATACTGAGTGTCGTTTGCGTCTAAAACAATCCTTCTCACTTCGTCCTCTTCATGAAATGCTACAATTTCGTTTTCATCTACAAATCTGTGATAATCTGAAAACGTATTAGCTAACAGTATTTGTTTCCTATCATGATTTATTACCATGATCACGAATCGCAAGTTCTTCACCATAATTATCCTCTTCGTCTTCACTTTTTCCAGTATCGCTATCAGTTGCAGTATCACTACATCTTGACGAATCTTTGGATGATTCACTATATTCGCACTTTTCGGTATCTGAAATATCAGTTACGGCATGTTTTTCGGATATAAAACTATCATAACATATTTTTCGTATATATACAGAATCGGTCGAATTTCACTTTTTCTCACAAATTGAACGACCTCGATTTACAAAACCTGGCTTTTTCTCAATTTTTTTCAAATTTGAGCCAAAAAAGGCAAAAATAAGTGTTTTTTAAAAAATTTGGGTTTTCGGGAGTGCCAATTTTTTCATCGCAAATTTTTAATATTCACTGAATTTTACTGTTTTTCTGATATCGTTCTTATTTTTTTCACAGGTTTTTTTGGATGTTATTACAAATTATTATCCTTTTATATAAGTGGGTAAGGAGGCGGGGCGTCTGTCCCAATTTTTGTGCGTCTGAAGCCTTAGCCAAAAGTTTCTGAGTGGAATTGAACTAGCATAAACTAGGTTAAAGACAGCTGTTCCATTAATTTAATCCTACCTGTTCCTAGTTTCAAAAATTTGAGTTTTCTCTCATTAGTACAATGCAATTTGTGCGAAATCACAAATACATGCGTCATAGCAGCGGTCCAAAGTTAAAAAAAACAAAATTTGAATGGGTGCCAGATCGTGCGGCGCGGTTGTGGATCGTGCAACGCGGTCGGAAATGGCGAGAAACACAATTATTTGAATGTGTCCACACAGTGGCATTGTTTTCTCGACCTCGTGGGCCCCCATTCCACTTTTTATTTTTCGCCTTGCATTTGGATCGTATTAAGTGACACGCTGCCTTTAAGATACTAGGTCAAAAATTATTTTCTGTTTGAGAAATTGTTTTCTGTCATTTCTGTGTTGAGGTTCATTCTTTACGAAATTATTCAAAGAAAATTATTGTTCTATTGTGATGGCTATTTTAATGAAAGGTGAGTAGAGCTAGAGTAAAGAAGACTACATCAACCTCTTTTCAGATTCATTTCTTTATTTATAGGATTCTTTACTGTTTTTGGGTTTCTATTCCATTTTCATCTTCTCCTTGATATTTGAAAACCTATACAAGAACAATATCCTTGGGAAATTTCCTTTTCTATTACTCAAAAAGACTCATTTCCAAAATAAGGCGGCGAATGGCCTAACAATTGAAAACATTCTCACAGTTATGACCGTTTCGCGCCTTACTTTGTATATGTGTTTTTCGTATACTTGAAAAGGAAATTTCGAAAACCTGTTTTGCTTTTATAGGTTTTCAAATATTGTGAAGAAGATGAAAATAGAATTGAAACCCAAATTCAGTAAAGAGTCCCTTTAAGCCGCTAATTATAACTATTTTAGAAATTTTTTCACGTTCCTAATAAATTAAATCTGCTTTTGGTAAAATTTCAAGTCTTGTTGCGTTTTTTGGGGTTTTTCAAATTTTCAAATGCATTTTATGGCAACAAAACCAGATTTTATAAATCAAAGTCGTCTTTGCAACAAGTGAAAAAAAAAGTTAAGAGACGATGTCCGAGTCGCGTTGAATCATAGTGCCCTAGGCCGAATAATTGTGCTATCAACTTGAAACTTCGTATGTGAGTGTGGTAGGGGTCAAAGATTGTTGTCGTACCACAAAACCTGTGAAGTGTCCCGGCGTTCGGGGGGAGCTCCCCGTTTTGTCTTACAACTTTAACCGTCTATAACTTTGCTTATTTTCCGAATAACGAGCAGATATGAATATTATTAGAAAGCTCTCATTATGTTCTATAACTTTATTGTTAACAATAAAGCGTAAAAATAAATTTTTGAGTATGAAAATGTTGAAGATAGAAAATTGTGTTTAGTTTTTCATAATTTTCAAATGAAAAACCCCCTTGGCGGTATGAAAATTTTACGAATTCCTATAGAAAATGATTTTTCCTATCGAATTATATATATAAGATCAAAAACTCAGGGTCCCATAGTTTCAAAAAAGAGCCAAATATGCGAAAAGATGACACTTTTTGACCAAAAATGCACATTCAAATGAGCTGTAAATACCTTAAAATTGAGCTTCTTGTTTCAAATTTTAACTTAAATAATAGTTTTTATCATTTTCTTCCATTTCGAACCATTTTTGTCAGAAAAATCGAAAAAAAATATTTTTGCAAATTTTCGATGACTTTTTTGGTCAATTTTTCGAAAAATTTTGTAAAATTTTTTTGCGTTTTTTTGCCAATTTTATATCGTAAACATCATAATTGGTCCTTTTTTGAAACAACAGAAACATTTTTGAGCAAAAAACGCAAAAAAAAAATTTACAAAATTTTTCGAAAATGACCAAAAAAAATCATCGAACATTTTCAAAAAAAAAAATGTTTTTCGTTTTTTCTGACAAAAATGGCGCGAAACTGAAGAAAATGATAAAAACTATTATTTAAGTTAAAATTTGAAACGAAAAGCTCAATTTTAAGGTATTTACAGCTCATTTGAATGTGCATTTTTGGTCAAAAAGTGTCATCTTTTCGCATATTTGGCTATTTTTTGAAACTATGGGACCCTGAGTTTTTGATCTTATATATATAATTCGATAGGAAAAATCATTTTCTATAGGAATTCGTAAAATTTTCATACCGAAAAGGGGGGGGGGTTTCATTTGAAAATTATGAAAAACTAAACCCATTTTTCTATCTTCAACATTTTCATACTCAAAAATTTATTTTTACGCTTTACTGTTAACAATAAAGTTGTAGAACATAATGAGAGCTTTCTAATAATATACATATCTCCTCGTTATTCGGAAAATAAGCAAAGTTATAGATGGTTAAAGTTGTAAGACAAAACGGGGAGCTCCCCCCGAACGCCGGGACACTTCACAGGTTTTCTGGTACGAAAATAATCTTTGACCCCTACCACACTCACATACGAAGTTTCAAGTTGATAGCACAATTATTCGGCCTAGGGCACCTACTAACGTGTTCAATTTAACGCGACTCAGACATTGTCTTTTAAATTCGTCCGCTTCTATATATTTAAAGTCCAAAAAAATTTTCATCATTTTTTGTGAAAAATCGGTTTTTGCCGTTCCACAAAAGTATTGCTCCACTTTGGAAATCTTGTTGTTTATTGACCGATGATGGCTCAGTTTGTTTTAAATTCATTAATTATGTCAATAAGAAGACCGTTGTTTGACTTCAAAAAAACCGTTGTTTGACTTCAAAAAGTTGCAAGATTATGGTCAATGGGGCCAAAAACTGTCTAACTTTCGAAAATTGTTGAATTTCTGCTTAAAAGGAAGAACAAAGTAATCGATTCGGTTTTTTCTTTGCCGAAAATGGCCAAAATATGTTTTGAACGCATTTTTTATTAACACTGGCTAAGAAAAGAGACTGTTTCAACATCATTTACTGAAAAAATAGCGATTTTACAGATTTTTAAATATCGTGAGGAAAATGAAAATGGAATTGAAAACCAAATTCAGTAAATGATCCGTTTAAGGAAATGTTATTGCTTTTTTTTATATTGCTATTGTCAAGATAAACATTTCTGGCCGCTCGTTTTGCGGAGCGTCGGTGGAAATTACCTCGCGACGCGACCGCAACGCGCTCAAATTCAAATTTTCAGCTGGTCTTGCGCGTTGCAAGGAAATTCCCAACGACGCTCCGCAAAACTAGCGGCCAAGAATTTTCATCTTGACAATACAAAAAATAATGTTTAGAACTCAGAATAAAAACCTACCTTCCTTAAAAACTGTAACTATAATAATCTTTTAATAGGGGATGTCTGAGATTCTCGACATCAGGCCTATTGGCTATGGCACACTTGTCCATGAAATAGCATAAAAAATCGAAATGTAGCTAGAAATCAAAAGCAAAACTCAGTCCAAAAAAGAGAAAGAATCAAATCGTCATTTCTCTATGTTCTTTTATTATTGTTTATCTTTAATTTATTCGAAATTAAGAGTCGATGTCTCAGAAAGAACATACTGTGGCACAATTGCAACAACGTGAAGCTAGGATCTTGATATTTTGCATGGAAGGTACCTAGGTCCCTTTTAGAAAAAAATTACATAATTTATTTAGCCACACCTGGTGAAAAAAAAACCTGGTGAAAACAATCCGGTGGTCCCAAAATCGAAATTTTTAGTTTTAAAGGCAGCTTGTCAGTTAACACGATCCAAAATCTAGGCAAAAATTCAAAATTCGAATGGGAGCCCAGCAGGCTTGGTCGGATTCGGAAAACGGAAATTCCGATTTTCCGATTTTTCCGACTTTTTTCGGAAAATTTTTCCGTCGGAAAATTTTCAGCTTTTCTATTTCGGAAAAATTTTTCGTCGGAAAATTTTCCGAAAAAATTCGGAAAAATCGGAAAACCTCATTAAAAACATTTATTTCAAGAATTACCCTAAGGTAACCCAGAAAACTGGAAATATCAGAGAAAATGCAATTTCTTTGCATTTTTGAACTAGTTTTCTTCAAGACCCAAACGATTTAATCTGTGTCCCTTTAAACAATTGAGTGGAAAATGTTTGTTTTTGTGCCTATCATTGTCGAAATTCTGCCAAAAAATCAGTAGTGAGTCCCAATGGACCTTAGATGCCCTGAGTCGAAAAAAAAGACATGCAGAGAAATTTCAATTTCCCTGCATTTCTCGGAATTTCTCTGCAATTTCTGCATTGAATTTCTAGATTGTAATTGTTTTTCAAACTGAATAGGTCCATAAAACTTTCTCCACAAGTGCGTCAGTCAAAAGTTGTGCTGGCGTGATTGAGCGCAGAAAAATAACTCGTATACACCGCGCGTTGTGAAAAACATGTCGTTTTCCGATTACCACAAAAAAAATGGGAAAATACTCAAAATTTTTAAATGATGCTGGTGAAGGAAAGAAGTCTTGCACAAAATGTGACCATTTGTTTAACCGCCAAAAGGATTCAAATACAAATGCATATAAATATAACTTTGATCTAAACGTAGAACGGAAAGTTCTTGCAGTAGAATATCCGAATGATGTGCTTCGAGCCTCAAGAAGTTGACTTGTAATTTTTGTATTTTGTCGGTCTTTCTCTTCTTTGTTTCGTCATCAATTTTAAATTTTCTGTTTTCAAGAGACAGTTGAACTGTACTACTAATTCATCTTATACTTAAAAACGCGATCAATAAATATGCACTACAAACAAAAATTTTCTTGATATTCACAAATTTTCCGAAATTTTCCGATTTTTTCCGAATTTTCCGAGAAAAATATTCGGAAAAAAAATCGGAAAACCGATTTTCCGAAAAAATAAATCGGAAAAAAAATCGGAAAACCGTTTTTCCGAAAAAAAATTTCGGAAAAAAATTTTCGTTTCCGATTTTCCGAAAAGTTTTTTCCGACCAAGCCTGGAGCCCAGGTGGTCCAAAGAACGATGCCTATATGTAGCCAAATTCAAATAATTGTGTTTCGCGCCAATGCCGACCGCGTTGCACGGACACCGACCGCGTCGCACGGACACGCGGCAATTCAAATTGTATTTTTTCAACTTTGAACCGCTACTGTGACGCGTGTATTTATCGGTGTGATTTCGCATAAATTGCATTGTACTAATTAGAGTACGCTCTAATTTTTGAAACTAAAAAGGTAGGGTCAAATTAACTGAACAGCTGTCTTTAAAGATAAAGTCAAAATCTCTTCGGGAATGGATTACCGGCATATTTTCGAGTATTTTTCATGTTGACACCTAATTTCCAGCTGGTCGACACCATGCGGAAAATTTGATTTTTCTGAAAAAGTGGTCCACATTTTCCAGTTTTTCCCATTTTTCGTTATGACGAAGTACTGTAACGTTTTTGGGGTTTCAGGGCAAAATAGACGAGATTTTAGCAAAATTCCAAATAGCCCCCCATGGAAAATTTTTTTTTTTAATTTTAAAATTTTAAAATCTCCCCATATTATAAGAGAGACTCTTACTAATAAATATTTAGTGTTTCCCAAAATATGAGCCATCTTGTGGTCCTATGGGCCGCGTGGCGACAGCTCAAAGAACCTTCAGTCCCATACAAACCCCAAAAAGGTTACGGAGATTCCGCTAAATCACGCGTTGCCGCGGGGGCACATATTGTGGTTGTTTTATGCAGTAGAAAGTAATAGTGTCTGAAAGTCTGAGATATGTCAAATTTGAACGATTTGTTGGCACAACCTCAATATTTCTGGATGAAAATTCCAGAAATACGTCCTGGTACCATTCTTAAGTGTTACTGTTTCCTCATTTCTATGCCAAACGTGATCCATAAACTGGAACTTTGCAAATACACCTTCTAAAAAACAAAACGCCCCACGTTATTCACGTGAAAATCTTTTGCTTTTTTTTTGAAGGTGTGTTGGATAAATTCGGGAAGAGTACGCAAAATCTGAGAATATTTCATTAAGATATTTCAAAAATAATTTTTTGGCTGTTGCTTGACTGTTTCACAAAAATGCGTTCTTGAAAAATCTCGCGGAAACTATTTAAAGTTTGGCAAATTGGTTAAGAATGGGACTATGTCTTTCTGAAATTTTCATCAAGAAATTGAGTTTGAACCAAGTTACAGATCATTAGAGTTCAAACTTCGACAAACTTACAGACTTTGAGACGCTATAACTTGCTCCCTGGTGCATAATAGCACCGAAAAGAAATTTAGTTTTCTTGCCAACAGCCTGAACTTTTTCTATTAAAATTGGTCTCACGTAATACTCTGAGGCACAGTTCGTACCAGCGATGGGCAGGAAAGAATTTTCGGGAAATTCTGGTTTTATCCTGAATTTATAATGTTAAAAACTGTTAGTAGCTTCTAATCGGCGATAAGAATGTATGAAGATCTTCCAGACCCCAAATTTTTTGGACAAAATGTGAAAAAAAAGGTGGTCCAGATCTGGTCGTCTTTCTTGACATTTATCATAGTTGAAGCTTGATAATATGCAAATGTGCTTTCATTTATCATTTGTCACGAAACCAGAAACATGTATACATAGTTAGTGAGTCAGTCCAGAAGCGTCAATCATCTCATATATTAAAAATGTCTCATTAATGTTTTCTGTACAATTTTTTTGGTCAGTGTTGATTACATATTCTGAAACGTTCTTTCTCTATCACTTCTCAATGTGTCTTGCACTATTTATGTAAAATCCCATTTGTGATAATCGTTATGGTCACGGCTTATTTTGAAGCAAAAACCATACCATAGTCGATGAACTAATCGGACTGACCGAAAAACTAGTCGGAAAACTGCCGAACGGATAGTTTCCCCATTGTCTGAGGGCCTGCTTGCTGACAAAACGCTTAACCAATTGACCATACATGAACATGAATCAAGAGGGGGAATGTGCACTTATATCTGCGCCAGCGCCAGATATATGTATTTAGGAGTATACTATCTATAGATAGAGGAAAATTTAGATAACCATAACAATTGTTCTAGACAATTCGGCTGAAAATTAATAAGAATATAGATTTAAGTATACTTTTTCATTTCAGCAGCGTTTTTCTTTGAATAACCGATTATTTTTTGCATTGGTGTTCCAGATGTCATTCTTCATTGCGACAGAGACAATGTGTTTTTGAGCTCAAATAAAAGTTTTCAAAATTACAAAATTATGAATTTGCGAATGCCTTTCAAGTTACACAATTTTACAGTAATTATACCGAAAAGCTTCCAAATAACCTCACAAGATTTTACTTTCTACGAAAGTGAGATTAAGTTTTATAATGGGTAGACCGTTGTTTTCGGTGTATCGTAGCTGGAATATGTTATCCAAAGCTCGATTACATTGTCAACGATTACGTTGTCAATTCATGGCACTTATTTCCTAAGCATTATATCAAAAAAGCCTTGAAGGTCGATTTCAATACTGGAATTGTTTTGGTTTGGAGCTCCTACTAGATGGAAGAAATAATTTTAGAATTACACTTTGTTCACTTCAGCAAAAACGAAAGATTTTGAATAAACCAAATCGCGTAAATAAGATTTTTAAAAAAAATAAAAAGTTTACGTTTTCTTATTTGAGACTTCTGACGACGTATTAATGAATTTTAGTAAAATTTCGTTGATTTTTGTAGCCTTACATTTTAGAATTTTTGATTTTCTTGATATTCTTCTATTAAAAAATTTCCGGGATTTTACGAAATTTTCAGGAAGTGAAATTTCCCGCCCAACCCTGTTTCGCGCGAGTATGTTAATTTACTATTTCTTTGGATTTCTCTCTTTTTAACCTAAACTCATCCTAATTTCCTAAAAATAACGTTTTCTAAGATCGCCTGCGGCTCCCTTCTTCCGTGCCTTCGGCACGCATTCCAATACTTTTGATCGGTGTTCCAGCTGCGCGGTGAAATGATCATAATTTCAAGTTTAACAATTTCACTGAAACATTCTCAAAAAACCAACCATAATTGTCACATTTAATTATTTATCGAATTATTTAATCTTCTAAAATGGTTATAATTAGCGGCATAATTAAAGAAACGAATCTGAAAAGAGGTTGATGTGAAAGGAAGTTCTTCTGAAAATAGGTTCTTCTTTTACTCTAGCTTACCTCACCTAGTCATCACTATATAACGATAATTTTCTTCGAATAAATTTTAAAAGAATGAATCTCATCTCAGAAATGACAACAAATAATTTTTCAAATTTGACCTAGTTTCTTGACCTATTTTTTTAAAACTGTTTCTTTTGTGAAATTTTGACAAAAATTCAAAAAAAAATGAAGAAATGAATATCCGCAATCGTTAGGTTTCAAAAAGTTAATTCTCTTCCGGTGACCCCTATGGTCTACCGGTTAAGTAATAATTCCTTCACGTGAACCGATGCGAGTTCAGTTCTGTTCAATGTCTTTTGAAAAAACCACCTAATTTTACCCATTCACAGAAAATTGTTCACAGAAATTTGTTCACAGAAATTTGTTCACAGAATTTGTTCACAGAATTTGTTCACAGAATTTGTTCACAGAAATTTGTTCACAGAAAAATTAGCCCCGCCTCCTTATCCATTTATATATAAGGATGTTATGGATATGATCATGCTTGTGGTGTTCAACCGATTGGTATTCTATAAACTCTCTGTTGAAATTACAATACAGCTTGCTGGCATCCTTATTATATAACTGGATAAGGAGGCGGGGCTAATTTTTTCTGCTCAGACAACTGGGGAACTAGACGTGCGGCAGTTTTCCGACTAGTTTTCCGGTCAGACTAGTTGAAACTGCCGAGGAACTAGTCAAAACTCTCGAGAGGCTAGTCGAAACTGTTGAGTGGCTAGTCGAAAATTTGGTGATCGACCAACAAATTTCTCGCAGCCACCACGGGAAAGCATAGCAATTTCACGTGGAGACGGCGTAGTGTGGATGGTGTTAAGCGATAGCAGCGAGAAACCCTTCCTGGAACCGAACCTGCGACGACTTGCCCTCCTGCTTGCTTGACGTGACGTTGAACCATTTGACTACCTGAACATGTGGGGGAAAAGGGGGGAAAGTGCGCTTATACGAAAGTGCGCTTATACCTAGCGCCAGAGTTCCTTAAGAGTATATGTGGAACTTGGATAATCATAGCTATTGTTCTAGGAAACCGATAGGACTCAAATTTTGAGAAATTATAGATTGAAACATGATTGTTAATAATAGATTATGAAAGTTGGAAACGTTTGAGAGAAGCTGAACTTTGAAGAACTGTAATTTTGCTCAAACTCAATATCGCAGGTTTAAACTTTTAGATAATCATAAATAACCATTCTTTCTTGATGTACTAAAATATCAGCGAATTTTAATCTGGATTAAGATACCTAATTAGAAAAAGAAATATCCAAAATAAAATTCTTACACTTCCCTTTTGAATTCAAAATTCGTTGACTCGATTTTTAGCCTCACCAGGGTAGGGTGCGAACTCGGTCTCAGAATTTTATCTGAGACCAATCTCATTAGAAAGAGCTCATCATGTTGGCAAAAAACCTAATCAATCTCAAGAAGAATATCCTAATGTATTACAACGAAAAATTAATTTTCATACGAGAGTTTCATTGATTTCAATTCCCTGGTGTTATTTCTCATTAATTTTAAAGTTTCGTGTGATTAGGACGTTTTTTAGAGAAATGGAGAAGGAAAAACCTGACCCAACTTCAGTTTCGCATGCTCGCAACTCGCGAGTTTATGTTCGTTCACACTTAACTACATTTCATACTGAACAACTAGAGTTCTAGATTAATATTAGCTCATTTTACGGAAAAATTTCAAATTTTTTTGGATCCTGAAAAAATAAAAAGTATGTCCCCAAAACTCTGCCTGTAAAAAAATTACTTTACGTTTTACAAACTTTTATGTTAAATATATGTTTGAGGTAAGATTTGAACTTTCGTTCAACCAATTTTCAGTTTCTTATGAAAACTGGGTGCTCAGTAATGTTTAAAAATGTAAACTGAAACCCGCGAGCACAGACGGCGTAATTTTGTAAAACTGTTGAGAAGTAATGAAACAATATCAAAACATGATTAGAAATTGAAGGAAAACTTATCCGCCATAATAAAGTAAAACATTCAAATGAAACAATAAGTCGGAATCGACAAGAAAAGAGAAGGCCTGCCTTTAATTGAATATTTAGGCAGGTCCGATTCGTTCTATATCAATATTACGACGTTTGAAGAAAAAATGGTTAAAACTCACCTCAATTATCACGAATAGCATAGAATTTGCTGAATAATAGATGAAATAGGCAAGTAACGAATAATTTTCACAAAAAATGTGAAAACATGCAGTGAATAATGACACCAAACCAATTCAGGTCAAGAAATGTTTTTTTTCCTTGGAAGACATGCAACAAACCATTGCACACAAAAAAGAGAAATAATCAAAATATTTCGTAATTTCTCAAATATTTTGTTTTATTATTTAAATATCTTTAATTTGTTAAAAACTCAATGTTTATTATAATAAAAGTTGTTAAGGAAGGTAGGTTTTGATTCTCAGTTCTAAACATGTTTTGTACCAATATAAAAAAAAACCAATAACATTTCAATTGGCAATCAGAAAACAGCCAAAAAATCGTATGACGTATTAAGTTTTTTGTTATTGTTAAAATTATGCTTTTCAAATTTTCAATGATAAAATGGATGAAACCCAATTTCCTTTCCAATTATATTTTTTAAAACATAGCCTTAAAGACAAAAACAGCCTGAAAGACAAAAAATAGCTTTTTACTGAATTTGGGTTTCTATTCCATGAAGACGGTGAATTGATTTCACAAACTTTGAGTAGTGCAAAAATAAATTAGAAACCACACGGTGCGCGCTGGAATGGGCGGAGAAACAGCGGTACGATGTGGAAAACTTAATTTGTTTTGCAAAGGTTTGATTCGAACACCTTTTTTCGTCGTAGTGGACAAAAAAAATCTATGTGGAGAAATGTGTGAACACATTTTTTGTTACATAAAGGTTTTTAGACCCTAGAAGCAGGTAACGCCGCAACCGGTTTTGAACACTGCTTTTAACATTCCTATTATTCTCGAAAAAACATTATTTTTTTAAATCTAAGAATGTTTGATTTTGTCACCTTCGTTTCGCTTTTGTAGCCATTAAACCCAGCGTTGAAAATCAGTAAAATTTAATTAGCCTCCTAGAAATATTATTTAAGTAATCGGAAAACTTACATTCAGGTGTACATTTATATTCTGCGCCGTCCAAGTTCTCGCTCCCACCATCTTCCAACGAATCATCAATCTGAAAAGTTGCGTTATTAGGAAATTCTACGCAATTTATTTAAAAGACGATGTCCAGCGCATTAAATACCTCAAATCTTACATTTATGCTCGTTTTAATCTTTTTCTTCTACTTTCGGATTCTTTTGACAGAAAGAAACCCTAATTTTATTGTCAATTTTTTGGAAAATTTTAAAAATGTTTTTGCAAATTCCTTATCGTAAACACCAAAATTATCGTTTTTCAAAAACTGAAGTTCGGGTTGAAAAGTCAAGTCCTTAAATACACACAATGAATAAAGTAAATTACACGTCTGATAAGCGTAACTCCTGCGTGTGATCTGAAGTCATTGACACCATATTATTTTTGTTTTTTTTTATTGTCAACTCAAATATTCTTGATCATGCAATTTGGTTTTGATCTACCGAAAAAATCTAAGTCTCTCTCCAATCATGCTATTTTTACCTGCGAGCGGTTGCGCTGCGGCCTTTTAGTAGAAAATGGATGATCCAAAATTTTTAAGTTGGCAATAATCATCCTTATCCTTATTATATCCTTATTATATAACTGGATAAGGAGGCGGGACTGTTTGTTTAGTGTGAACAAATTTCTGTGACCAAATTTCTGTGAACGAGAAAAATGATGTGGTTTTTTTTTCAAAAGACATTGAACGGAATTGAACTCGTATCGGTTAACGTAAAGAAATAATTTACTTAATCGAAAACTAATATCAAAAGGTGTGAAATCGCCGAATAACTGAAAGTGCAGTAGCACGCCGAAGGCGTGTAGTAAGTGACGAAGCCGGAGGCGAGCCGTAGAAAATGCAACTATTAGGATATTAAGATGAGTTTAGGTTAGAGAAATGCGATTTTCCTATCTGTTATGTACCGGTAGATAATTCTTATTTTTTCTGAAATGCCGAATTTTAAAGGAACTTTTAAAATTTTAATTTTATATTTTATCACAATCGCGTTTGTTATTGTCAACTTCAAAATTTTGGATCATCCATTTTCTTCCGAAAGCACGCAGCGCAACCGCGTAAAAATATCATGACTTTGTGAGAGATTTTTTCGGTAGATCAAAACCAACTAGCATGATCAAGAATAATTGAGTTGACAATAGATTAGTTAAGCAAAATCTAATCTAACAAAAGCTGCACGCCGGAGGCGTGTTGAAAAGCGAAGCCGAAGGCGAGCCGTAGTACAGGAGTTTTGCCGCGTAGCGGCAAGGGACTACTGGTTATTACTAATTGGAAATGAAGGTGTCTGTTATGATATATGAATTTAACTGAAAATTTGGGAACAGAGCAACAATGGTCAAAATTGTTTTAAAGGTTTTTGCTATTAAACAGTTTCTCACTTCGTGTTCACAATTTTCCTGCTCTTCCATTTCGTAGTTTTCATCGACTCCTAGGTCTTCAATAATCTCTTGCACCTCATCCTGACCATCTGACGAACCACCTGATTCAGTCTGTAATTGTGGAGGTCCGTTATAAAGGGAATGTTTTAAGATCAATATATGAAAATAAATGTTACTTTCCTTATCTATAAAGTACAACATATACCGTGATTTGCCTCTGGTTGTCTAAAATTTAAAATTCCCAAGGATTCAAAAATTTCCTATAAAATTCCAGAAGATTCACTCGATTTCCTTTATGGACCTATGCAGAAACTAAAAATGCTGCAAAAAATTGCAAACAAATGCAAAAAATTCAATGCAGAAACTTGCAAAAAATTGCAAGAAATGTCAAGAAATTGCAATTTTTTGCAGCCGATTTACGGGAAAAATACGGTAATCGTTCCGAGACCATCAATGAAAACGGCTCTTGACCGTATTTTTGGACGCACACCTGGGAAATTTGTGAGGGTCTCGCACCGAAGAGTAAGAACCTTTGATGGTTTCGCAACGATTACCGTATTTTCCCAGTAAATCGGCTGCAAAAAATTGCAATTTCTTGACATTTCTTGCAATTTTTTGCAAGTTTCTGCATTGAATTTTTTGCATTTGTTTGCAATTTTTTGCAGCATTTTTAGTTTCTGCATAGGTCCATTAGAAATTTGCTGGGATAGTTGTTTACCTCATCTTCATCATAGTCAATCTCGGTATCTATTGGAAACGCAGAAGCTGGTCTGACTAGCACTTCCTTTGGATACATGTCTCGTAGCTCGTTGGGAAATCCTTAAAATTGTATAGTGTTTTGTATGCCATTTTGTATGATTAAGAGTCAATGTCTGAGATTCTCGACATCAGGCCTATTGGCTATGACACACTGGCACAGACGTGAAGCTAGGATCTTGATTCTTTGCATGGAGGGTACCTAGCTCCCTCTTAGATAAAAAAATACACTTTTTATTTGACCACGCCCCCTTCGATCTAGAGAAAAAATTCCAGGTGATTAAAGAATGGTAATTTTTAGTTTTATAGGTACAGTAAAAAATCTTGTCGGGAGTGGATTACCGGCACATTTTTGAGTATTTTTTTATGTTGCCACCTAATTTCCAGCTCGTCGGCATCGTGCCGAAAATTTGATTTTTCTAAAAAAAAAAGTGGTCCAAAATTTCCAGTTTTTCCCATTTTTCGATATGATGAAGTACTTGGAGATTTTAGAAAAATTACAAACCCTTTTTTGCCCTGAAACCCCAAAAAGCTTACGGAGATCCAGCTAAATCAACATGGGATTTGATGACAAACATCATAAGGATTAAAAATTCCCATATCTCAGTCGGGACCAAATACATCATCATATGGAAAAACGAGAAAAACTGGAAAATTTGGACCACTTTTTTAGAAAAATCAAATTTTCGGCATGATGCCGATCCGCTGGAAATTAGGTGTTAAAGGGACTCTTTACTGAATTTGGGTTTCAATTCCATTTTCGTCTTCTTCAAAGTATTTGAAAACCTATAGAAGGAAATCAATTTATCGAAGCTTCCTTTTCTAGTATACGAAAAAAGCACATTTACAGGGTAAGGCAGCGAATGGCCTAACCGCTCGGCCGCGCGCGAGAGAGCATTCGAATGTGAGAGTGTTTGCAATTATTCGGCCATTTCGCTGCCTTATTCTTGAAATGGGTGTGTTTGAGTACTAGAAAAGGAAATTTCGCAAAAATATTTTTCTTTTATAGGTTTTCAAATATTGTGAAGAAGATGAAAATGGAATAGAAATCCAAAAACAGTAAAGAATCCCTTTAACATGAAAAATACTCAAAAATATGCCGGTAATCCATTCCCGAAGAGATTTTGAATGTATCTTTAAAACTAAAAATTTCCATTCTTTAATCACCTGGGATTTTTTCTCTAGGTCAAAGGGGGCGTGGTCAAATAAAACATGTATTTTTTTCTAATAGGGACCAAGATACCCTCCATGCAAAATATCAAGATCCTAGCTCGACTTTCTGAGACATCGAATCTTAAGTTTTAATAGAATACAAATATTTAGAAGTTTGATAATTTTCTTACGTTTTTTCAAAATAAAATAAGGCGAAGGATCAAAAAGTTCTTCCAATGTCAAATGTCGCGCAAGTGTGGTGTGAGGAATTATCAAACTTTCGATGCTTCGGATATCCGACAAGTCATCAAGAGTGCTTTCGTCAACTTCCTCCTGTAATGTATAACATTTCGAGTTGAGCAAATATCCTATTACATATTTGAAAATGACTGTGAAGAATGAGAGAATGCCGGAAAATTCCTACAAAATTTATACTGAGAATGCCGAAAACTTCCTAAAAAATTTGAGAAGTGGAGTGAAGCTTTTTCCAATCAGTTTTTTTTTTGAAAAATACTATTGGTCGACAGCTGTTCAGTTAATTTGACCCTACCTGTTCTTAGTTTCAAAAATTAGAGCGTTCTCTCATTAGTACAATGCAATTTATGCGAAATCACACCGATAAATACACGCGTCATAGCAGCGGTCCAAAGTTTAAAAAAATCAAAATTTGAATGTCGGATCGTGCGACGCGGTCGGAATTGGCGCGAAACACAATTATTTGAATTTGGCTACATATTGGTAATGTTCTTTGGACCACCTCGGCTCCTATTCAAATTTGGACTTTTTGTCTAGAATTTATTATCCCTCAGCATCAGGCTTCGTCGGAAAAACTTCGGAAAATCGGATATCCGATTTTCCCCGATTTTTTTCTCGGAAAATTTTCCGACGGAAAAATCGGAATTTCCGTTTTCCGATTCAGACGAAGCCTGCGCATCATACACTATTTCGCAAAATAGGGAAGTTTACGTTTATAAAGTCGATTTTGTGAGACAATAATAGAGAAAGTTCGGTTTTTGTGAAAAAATGAATTTGTGAGTATAGAAATTTAAAAATAAACAGGATATTACTTCTCAAACTGTGGATTCAAATGTTGTTCGTTTGGGTATAGATCTTTCGAATTGTTAAATCACATATCTTCTTCGTAATTTTTTAAATGTTCACCACGCTTATTATCAATTGTTTTTTTGTTTTTGGCAAATAATTACTTACCTCGTCGTCGTAAATTTTCCTCCTCATTGGACGTTTTACTTTCTCTTGTCTCTCCTGTATTGAATTCTGATTAATTGGCAAAACTTGCGATGAATCGTGAAATGGTTGCGAAGAATTTTCACGGTTCCCAAATCGATCAAAACTACAAACTCCATAACCATTCGTAACATCCAACAATTTGAAGTTTATTAACTGAAAAACAATTTTCCAAATGTGTAACTTCAGTTTTCACACTTAAAAACTGATGAAATCAGCTTATTTTTTGAGAAAATGCGACTGAACTGAGACTGAGAAAAACGGCCACCGAAATGTGGGCGCTTGCAGCATCCCCAAAGATCTGTTATTTCTTTTTTCATTATTTTTTAGTACTTTTCGATTAAAATGTGCTTTTTTTAAAATATGATCTAAATTGATCACATTTTCCTGCGAAAATGAAAATGTTTTCGTTTTCGTTTTGAAAATTGGTTTTCTTTTTTCAAAAATACGTAAATAAATAGACTTTATTTTTTGGTTTTTTTTTCATTATTGTTTGTAAATCTCGATGACTGGAAAACTCGACGAAAAAAAAGCTGTAGAGAAATAAAAAATAAACTCATCCATTTGTTTCAGATCCTGATCCTTGTTTTAATAAGAAGAGGTCGAATTTCATTTTTTGTCACAAATTGCAAAAACTACCTCGATTTGCAAAATATGGTTTTGTTGCCATAAAATGCATTTCAAAACTTGAAAAACCCAAAAAACGCAACGAGCCTCGAAATTTTACCAAAAGCAGATAAAGCAGATTTAATTTATTAGGAATGTGTATTGAAAGTTCATTTTTTCTTCAGATGTGGTGTTTTCCATATTTTCGAACAGGTTTTTTTGGAAATTATTATAAATTTATTTTCTTAAAGAAAAAGTCCTCGAATAAAAAATGACAGAAATTTTGTACAAAAAGAGAAAATAAGAAAAAAAATAGAAAAAACTAGTTAATAAAATACTTTAAAAGTCCACTCAGAAGTGTATCAATACAACACATACAAAAAAAAACGAAACATAAATTGACGAAAAAAACATTTACGTGTGTTGTTGAGCTCGTTCAGTTACTTGAACGACGACGGTTGGTAAGGTCCGCTGGTTCATTGGATGACTGTTCATTGGCGAATTGTGTCTGTAAAAACGGTTTTCTTAAATATTATATAATTGGTGCATTAAACTGTTTTTTAATGTTTAGGCATTTTTCTAGGTAAACGAACATTTTTAGAAGTTTTCACTAAAGAAATTCTTTCATTCAAACTCAAAAACTAAAATTTTCCATTATAAGTTTTACAAAAAATGATATTTTCTGAGTTTTCAAAATTTGCAAAATTTCATTATTTCTCCACATAATAAAGTAATCTTATCGTTTACATACTATTTACAATGAAAAACTGATTCATTTAAGCCTAAAATAATGAATTTTGAATTTTGAAGAACTTTAAAAATTTGCCATTTTTGCAATTTGCAAAAAATGAAAATTTTCTGATTTCTCAAAATTTTTGAAATTTCATGATTTCTCCTCATAATAAGTTTCTCTTATCGTTTTCATCCTATTCATAATGAAAAACTCATTGGCTTAAGCATAAAATCAAGAATTTTGAAGAACTTTCAAAATTTGTCATTTTTTGCAATTTGCAAAATTTGGCATTTTTTTCGATTTTTCAAAATTTCGGAAATTTCGCGATTTCTCCACATAATAAAGTTATGTGATCATTTTTATGCTAATCCCAATCAAAAACTATTTCATTCAAGCCTAAATTCAAGAATTTTGAAGAATTTTTAAATTTTGCCAATTTTTGCAATTTGCAAAATTTGGCATTTTTTTCGATTTTTCAAAATTTCGGAAATTTCGCGATTTTTCCTCATAATAATGATCTCTTATCGTTTTTATCACAATCCCAATCAAAAACCCTTTCATTTAAGCCTAAAATCAAGAAGTTTGAAGAATTTTTAAATTTTGCCAATTTTTGCAATTTGCAAAATTTGGCATTTTTTCGATTTTTCAAAATTTCGGAAATTTCGCGATTTTTCCTCATAATAATGATCTCTTATCGTTTTTATCACAATCCCAATCAAAAACCCTTTCATTTAAGCCTAAAATCAAGAAGTTTGAAGAATTTTTAATTTTTGCCAATTTTTGCAATTTGCAAAATTTGGCATTTTTTTCGATTTTTCAAAATTTCGGAAATTTCGCGATTTCTCCTCATAATAAAGTTCTGTGATCATTTTTATGCTAATCCCAATCAAAAACTGATTCATTTAAGCCTAGAATCAAGAATTTTGAAGAATTTTTAATTTTTGCCAATTTTTGCAATTTGCAAAATTTGGCATTTTTTTCGATTTTTCAAAATTTCGGAAATTTCGCGATTTCTCCTCATAATAAAGTTATGTGATCATTTTTATGCTAATCCCAATCAAAAACTGATTCATTTAAGCCTAGAATCAAGAATTTTGAAGAATTTTTAAATTTTGCCAATTTTTGCAATTTGCAAAATTTGGCATTTTTTCGATTTTTCAAAATTTCGGAAATTTCGCGATTTTTCCTCATAATAATGATCTCTTATCGTTTTTATCACAATCCCAATCAAAAACCCTTTCATTTAAGCCTAAAATCAAGAAGTTTGAAGAATTTTTAAATTTTGCCAATTTTTGCAATTTGCAAAATTTGGCATTTTTTTCGATTTTTCAAAATTTCGGAAATTTCGCGATTTCTCCTCATAATAAAGTTCTGTGATCATTTTTATGCTAATCCCAATCAAAAACTGATTCATTTAAGCCTAGAATCAAGAATTTTGAAGAATTTTTAATTTTTGCCAATTTTTGCAATTTGCAAAATTTGGCATTTTTTTCGATTTTTCAAAATTTCGGAAATTTCGCGATTTTTCCTCATAATAATGATCTCTTATCGTTTTTATCACAATCCCAATCAAAACCCCTTTCACTTAAGCCTAAAATCAAGAATTTTCAAAATTTGCCAATTTTTGCAATTTGCAAAATTTGGCATTTTTTTGGATTTTTCAAAATTTTTGAAAATTCCAGATTTCTTCTCATAATAAGTTTCTCTTATCGTTTTTTTTCTATTCACAATCTAAAACGTTTCAAGCCTTAAGTCATGATTTTCATGAATTTTCAAAACATGCTAAAATTTACAACTTTTTCATGGGATTACGAAGAAACAAACAGCTTTTCAAAAAGATTTTGTCTTAAGTGTCTTTTTGAACAATTTTCAAAATAAAATAAAAGAAATGAACTTACTGAGAATCTTCTCCTAGTGAACTGCTCTCCAATGCGTCGTTTTTGAACAATTTCGTCTTCAGCTCCAGTGAAACTGTTCACTTTTATTCGGCAAGCTGGAAAACAGAATCAATAAGACTTAGTATATTTTCATAAATCTTCACCTTCTTTCCTTGTATTCTGTTACTTGATTGGAGCACAGAATCTGGATCTTCTTCTGCGCCGTGATGAGTTTTGATGGTTAACTTCAGACATCTGGAAGGTAGTAATTTTACAAATAACTACTTTCAAGATAATAAAACAAATGAGGAAGAAGGAATATTTCGAATTGCCACGAGAAAACAAAAATAACGTTTTTTTTTATTGAAGGAAAGCACATTTACTTTCTAAAAAAAAAAGACTGAAAAAGTTCCGAGAGAAAAATGCAAGAAATAGTAACATTTTAATTTTCTTTTAACAATTTTGATGTTTGAAAACAAAAAACCGAAAAAATCTAATAAAAACATTAATTAATTCATAAAAATTTTAATAACGAGTTCGCCGAGCGAGGAAAAACAACTGACATGAAAGGGAGAACGCACTCGAGAGATGCAGGATGCGAGAGAGATGCAAGAGAGAGTGCAGAATGGCGAGAGGGGGCAGACACGTATCAATCCCTCCTGCGTTCTCTCGCCCATATCTTTCACATCCTGCATCTCTCGAGTGTATTCCCTCGCAATTGTTTACCTTTTTCACAACAACACGAGTTTTTTTTTAAATCTTATGAATATTTAGCTAATTTTAATTAAAATGGACCTTAAACTTTATAATTAAAATTTTAATTAAAACGGACCTATCCAGAAACTAAAAATGCTGCAAGAAAATTGCAAAAAATTCAATGCAGAAACTTGCAAAAAATTGCAAGAAATGACAAGAAATTGCAATTTTTTGCAGCACATTTAGTTTCTGGATAGGTCCATAATGTATTTTATAGATTTTTTTTCGGTTTTTTTGTTTTCAAACATCAAAATTGTGAAAAGAAAATAAAACGTTACTATTTCTTGCATTCTTTCTCTAGGAACTTTTTCAGTTTTTTTTGGAAAATAAATCTGCTTTACTTCAATTTAAAAAAGTCCTTTATTTTTGTTTTCTCGTGGCCATTCGAAATATTCCTTCTTCCTCATTTGTTTTATTATCTTGAAAGTAGTTATTTGTAAAATTACTACCTTCCAGATGTCTGAAGTTAACCATCAAAACTCATCACGGTGCAGAAGAAGATCCAGATTCTGTGCTCCAATCAACTGACAGAATACAAGGAAAGAAGGTGAAGATTTATGATAATATACTAAGTCTTATTGTTTCTGTTTTCCAGCTTGCCAAATAAAAGTGAACAGTTTCAATTGGAGCTGAAGACGAAATTGTTCAAAAACGACGCATTGGAGAACAGTTCACAAGGAGAAGATTCTCAGTAAGTTAATTTCTTTCCTTTTCTTTCGAAAATGAAAGAAAATACACTAAGACGAAATTTTTTTGAGATACCGTTTGGTTCTTCGTAATCCCATGAAAAAGTTGTAAATTTGCATTTTTTGAAAATTCATGAAAATCTTGATTTTAGGCTTAAATGAATCAGTTTTTGATTGGGATTAGGATAAAAACGATAAGAGAAACTGATTATGAGAAGAAATTATGAATTTTCAAAAATTTTGAAAAATCCAAAAAAGTGTCATTTTTAAAATTCTTCAAAAATCTTGATTTTAGGCTTACATGAATCAGTTTTTGATTGGGATTAGGATAAAAACGATAAGAGAAACTGATTATGAGAAGAAATTATGAATTTTCAAAAATTTTGAAAAATCCAAAAAAGTGTCATTTTTAAAATTCTTCAAAAATCTTGATTTTAGGCTTACATGAATCAGTTTTTGATTGGGATTAGGATAAAAACGATAAGAGAAACTGATTATGAGAAGAAATTATGAATTTTCAAAAATTTTGAAAAATCCAAAAAAGTGTCATTTTTAAAATTCTTCAAAAATCTTGATTTTAGGCTTACATGAATCAGTTTTTGATTGGGATTAGGATAAAAACGATAAGAGAAACTGATTATGAGAAGAAATTATGAATTTTCAAAAATTTTGAAAAATCCAAAAAAGTGTCATTTTTAAAATTCTTCAAAAATCTTGATTTTAGGCTTACATGAATCAGTTTTTGATTGGGATTAGGATAAAAACGATAAGAGAAACTGATTATGAGAAGAAATTATGAATTTTCAAAAATTTTGAAAAATCCAAAAAAGTGTCATTTTTAAATTTCTTCAAAAATCTTGATTTCAGGCTTACATGAATCAGTTTTTGATTGGGATTAGGATAAAAACGATAAGAGAAACTAATTATGAGAAGAAATCTGAAATTTGCAAAAATTTCGAAAAATTCAAAAAAGTGTCATTTTTTTCAAATTGCAAAAAATGGCAAATTTTGAAAGTTCTTCAAAATTTTAGTTTTTGAGTTTGAATGAAAGAGTTTCTTTAGTGAAAAGTTCTAAAATGCCTAAACAGCAAAAAACAATTTAATCACCAATTATATAATATTTAAGAAAACAAACCGTTTTTGCAGACACAAGTCGCCAATGAACAGTCATCCAAGAACCAGCGCTCACCAACCGTCGTCGTTCAAGTAACAAACGAGCACAACAACACGGATCAATGTTTTTTTTCAATTTATGTTTCGTTTTTTTTTGTATTCTTTATATTGATCTCTTCGGAATGGATTTTTAAAGTCTTATTTACTAGTTTTTTCTGTTTTTTTTTCTTATTTTCTCTTTTTGTACAAAATATCTGTCATTTTTAATCGAGGATCTTTTTTCTTTAAGAAAATAAATTTTTAATAAATAATTAAAAAAAAACAAAAAAAAACCTGTTGGATAAAATAGAAAGCACCACATCTGAAGAAAAAAGTACTTTCAATTGGCGAAATTTCGAGGCTTGTTGCGTTTTTTGGTTTTTTCAAAGTTTCAAATGCATTTTATGGCAACAAAACCATATTTTGCAAATCAAGGTCGTTTTTGCAATTTATGACAAACAAATAATGAAATTCGACCGCTTCAATATGCGTTATAAAAACGTTGTATTTTCGAAAAAAAAACTATTTCGATTACTAAATGTTATTTATGTTCTAAAAAAAAAACTATAATTTACTATTTTCTTGCTTAACTTACCTCCTTATTCAAAAAATAACATTGTTTTCATCGAGATTTACTGAAAAAAAAACAAAACAAAATGGCAAGTTATTTCGAAAAAAGTTAATTTTCCATACGAAAAAATTTTAATTTAAAAACATGTGATTGTCATAACTGATTCGTTGTTTAATTTAGAACATACTTCAACGAAAAAGTTCACATTTTTATCTCGAATTACTGAACATAATGCAAAAAAAATCGAATTGAGCTGAAAGTCTGAGAATTCTTAAAAATTCGAACTTTGAAGTGCATTAACTTGACCCAATATTGATAACAATGAGTTAAAATTTGAATCCTATTAGAACACTCAGGCGAGGTGTGAGAAAAAGATGATTGCACAATTTCAAAAATTGTTTTGCAAATCTATTACGAATGTTAGGTTTTTGTTTTAAATTCGGCCGAATTTACAATTAAACAAATAAATAAAGATTGCAGACTATTTTTTCAATAAGGAATTTTCGTTCTTGTTTTTATTATTGAACATTATTCAAATCTTGTTATTTTGAACTCCTTGCATTCGGACAGGGCTTATTAACCTAGGAATATAAGATATTTTGTAAATTGAAAAAGTAATAGAGGCCAAAACTAAAAATATCATTAGTAAAAAAGCTGATACGACATTGTTGCGAAATTACTCGAATTGTTAGCTACACGCTGTGAGCCTAAGAAACTCACATTCAGAGCCTTCTCCGATCGATTTTCATTGATATATGTTGTCAATGGTTCGACAACTGTCGTCATAATCATCTTATTAAAACTTTTCGGGTGGTTTGATTTTCGACGCGACGATTTTCCTTGCGATAAACATCTAGCATTAATATCTGAATCTTCGATCAAAATGCTACTCTTCAAGCGACACTGTTCTTTCTGAATTTGAAATTTTTTAAAACCTACTACGGAAGCTAGAGTAGACGAACCTGAAAACGAGAAGATGTTATTGCTTTTGACAATAGCCATTTCGCACGATCAGATGCAGCGACAGCAGTCTTGATAGACTTTGTGACATCTGAAAATATCAATAAATCAATCGAGAATAGGGGATTCACTTGTTACATTCTGAATTATGTGTGATACTATTAGAAATGCTAATCGGAAAATGGACTTCGTAGTTATTCACTACCTAAAATTCGAAATCGAAGAATAGTTAAAAGTATGTTAATTACCGTATTCTTTTCAATAAAATCTGTAATATGAATTTTGACGATTGTTGCATGAGAACCTGGATTGCGATTTGTTGGCATACAATTGAATTGAAATTTTACAAGTGACTCTTCAAGAAGCAGTGCTGCAATATCATTTCCCTTAATCATTTTGCAATTCCACATAATTTTACCTTCATTTTCATGACAAGTATACATCGCACTTTCGCATTCAATATTTACTGATACGAATCTCTTAGATTTATTTGACACTTGTAGCGTCGCTGATTGGAAGAAAGGGCAATTTGCTGAAAACAAAGATTCTCAGTGGTCGTCAAGAACGGTGTTTTTTTTAATTTAATTTTTTTAATTTCACACAAGTCTGATTTGTTTGAAAAATAAAGAACAAGTACCTTTAAACAGAAGAAATTTCGGTCTAATCTCGAAAATTGCATCATCGGAGATTGTGCTTGTCGGTACACTAGTGACATTTGAAAGCGGCAACGGATTTTGTTCATATCGTTCAGAATACGTTTCAACATGCGCCAAAGAATTTGTATTATGATGTTTCACATCGAAATTTGCCAATCGAGAGGAAGTTTGTTGCTCTTTCTGTAAAAGATTATTATTCCGTTTTCTAAAAATTTATTTTGAAACTAATTTTTCTAAGACTTACCCATTTGCCAAAATGGTGATGGCCGGAAGCCTGCGAATGCTTGATCGCATTGTGCGCACTAAACATCAAATTGCAACTGTAACAAAAACAATTTTAAATTTGAATCATATTGAGATTTACTTTCTACATATGAATACAGATTCCATTTTATCGATGGTCACGTTGATAGCTCATTAAGTTCTGCACTACTCTTCAATCTGTGAAAATTTTACATATCAAAGCATATTTTTTTAAATAAAAAGGTTCAAGTTGGAGAGATACATAAATCTATAAGTTAACTTGATTATGAATTTTAACCATAGGTCTAGGGCTGCTGGTATGGGGTTTTAATTTTTATGAACGTTAAAGTTTCACGCTAAATTTTAGAACTTTGAGGGATGCCATGAACCGTGATGGAGATACTAATTTTAACATAAACTCGAAATTGAATGAACCCGATTGTAAATGAAGAATGAAAGATTGATGTATTGATGAACCAAAATTTAACGACAAATTTTTTTCAAAAAAGATTAACTTTTAAACGCATTAACCAAAATTCATTAAAGCTCATTTCATAGAGACAATTAAGGCTATTTATAAAATTGTAATTAACATAAGCATACATTTAATAACAGCGGAGCGTCATGAGTATGATATGGAGGAATCATTAATTAAAAAAAAAGAAGGTATACAATAATTAAAAAAACACTAATAAACTAAAATCTGAGTTTTGAAACGATCATGTGATTCAGGAACAATCAAGAGCGCTCCATTGCTAATATAAATTGGCGCAAATTTAAAATTCAAGTGCCGAACAAGAGAATTCTAGAAATTTTTTTAACAGTTTCAAAAAAAAATTGATTTTATACTTACAACAATGAAATGGGAAAGAAAATCGAGAAATATAAGCCAATGCTAAGTGTTTCAAATACAAAGAGCGATCTTTTTTAAAAAATAGATGCTAGGATTAAACGTCGATCCACGGCTTATATAAAAAACTAATGAATTAGGAAATATAATTGTCGATTTATGCACAGAACAATTTATGCACTGGCAAGGAAGACGCAGCGTTGTACGTGCGTTATAATAGTAAATAGCGTGCCGTGAGAAGATACTTTTCTCTGTTCTGTGCTTGCTGGCAATGCGCAACCAGCGTGTTCACGCGCGAATGACGCACTCAGACAATGGGGGAACTAGTTTTTGGGCCCAATTGGGTGAGTTCGTTCGAGTTTGTCAAATTGTGATAAGTGAGGAAAGTTCAAAAAAGGTCTGAACCCATGATAAACAAGACCGATGAACCCTTCTGAACCACATTGCAATTTTATTCGTAGAATTTTTACAAATCGATGTAACTTCGTATTTTTTTAAAACTTCAGTTGTCGCACCTTTTTGCGACGTCATCGAAATAATTTCTAGGCTGATTTTTTGTGGCACTGTTTCTCTTATACATTATCACAGAATTTTAAGAGAAGATGTTTAAAACGACAATGGGTGCCGTAGGTCGAATATAATATTTATATCGGAAATGTTCTGCAACTATAGATGTAACACAGAGCAGTGAACACAAAAAACTAGCCAACCTCAAAATATGTGTCCCTGCGCTGTGCAGGTGCACCCGCTTTTTGGAGAAAACTTTGATACACACTACTAAGCTCAAAATGAGGAATTTTGAGTAAATTTGGTTGACTAGGGATGCTATTTTAACATAAATTCGAAATTTAAATAAGACCTATTGTAAATGAAAGGTCTCTTGATGTAGTAAGTGACTGGAATTTTATGATCCCAGTTTACCGTATTCCTGAGATTTTGCCTCCGATGTAACATGTGGTCTTAAACGAGTTTTTTCAGTTTTTTTTCAATATTTATGCATTCAAAACTTATTTTTACAAAACCTTGCCAATTACAATTTTAACAATTTTAAAGCCAATCATTTTCTCTATCAATTCAGCTATTATTGTCTCCCACAATCGGCTTCATAAACGTGAAATTCCTTATTTTGCGAAATAGTGTATGGTGAGGGATAATAAGACACCGCAACGCAACCCTTCCCATTGCCCTCACGCGTGGCGTGTCGATTTTTTTGACAGAGATTTTTCACGTTTATATAACAGATTTTATAAACAACTAATATAACCTATAAATTTTGGTTCACCCATTCAAAGTTACCCTGTTTTGAAAAAATGCCTTATTTTTGCGTTCTTCTTTAAAGCCACACTTACATCGGAGGCAAAAATATGGTAAATGTGAATCATGAGATTTTAGTCACTAACTACAAGGTGTTCAATAAATACCGCAGGACGCTTCAGACACATTTATTTTTAAAACTACGAGACGAAACTCTTTGAAGCTCCGAATAATTTTAATACAAATATATTTGTATACAATTTATTGAGAATTTTGCTACTCCTTGCATTTGTGTTTGAATCGGAGTCACGTATTGTAACCGAGTTCAAACCCTCTTTGCTCGCGGGTTTGAGCTTACATTTTTCAACGTTACTGACCGCCCAATTTTCATAAGAATCTGAAAAAAATTTCTAATGAAAGTTCGATTCTCACTTCAAACATATATTAAACTTAAAAGTTTGTAAAATGAGAAACAATTTTTTCACAGACACAGTTTTGGGAGCCTGCTTTTTCTTTTGTCAATTTTGGATCCATCAAAAAGTGAACTTTTCTGTATAAAATGAGCTAATCTTAATCTAGAACCCTAATTTTTCAGTATGGAATGTAGCTAAGGGAGAACGATAAAATAAATAAAACGATTTTAGATAATTTTCTATTTTGACTGTTTTTCCAACAAAAAAGTGCAAATTTTATAGTTTTTAATACGATATCCAAAATCTTCTGGTGAAGGATGATCCAAGTTCCCTAAAAATTATTACTGCACGTTAATAAGCTCCAAAGGGTTTCTAAAATATAAATAAAAAGTTTCTGATTAGTTTTTAGATAAGAACTAAGAAATATGAAGCTGCCAATATGTACAAACAAAAACTCGCGAGCTGCGAGCATTCGAACATGAAATTGGGTCTGGTTTTTCCTTCACCATTTCTCTAAAAAACGTCCTAATCACATGAAACTTTAAAATTAATGAGAAATAATATCAGGGAATTGAAATCAATGAAATTCTTGTAAGAAAATTTATTTTTCGTTGTACCACAGTAGGATATTCTTCCTGCAGTATTTATTGAACACCCTGTATATCAATCGAGACCTGTCATTTACAATAGGCCTTATTTAAATTCCGAATTTATATTACTATAGCATCCATAGTGAGGTTTTATTTTTAAATATATTTGTTGACCAAATGGGGTTGTATCTCCCGAACCCCATTTGAATATTTCAAAGCATTTTTCAAAGATTTCAGTGTGCCAATCGGCGAATTAAAAGGACCTCCTTATCTAAATTCTAAATTACATTTTTTGACCGTTTCTTTAAAAAAATGTATTATATCTCAGCCAAATTAGCTGCAAGTTGGTAAATTTGTGAAAAATGAAACCACAATGTACATCTGAAAATTTCATTCATAAAGCCTGAGCAAAAATATATTCTATTATGGAAAACAGTGTAAATATATTTTTAAAACTAGTTTTTCACGAAAATGTCTAAAAGTCAGTTTAAATCAAAGAAAGACATAGTTTAGGACATTTTTTACAAATGAATGTCTACAACTCTGAAAAAATTACTTCCTCTAAGAAACATTTTCTGAAAACGGTGATTATAATTTATGATTAAGGAATTTCTCAAGAGAGTGCAATGTCTTATTTTGAAGCAAAAATAATTAATTTTTTCTCAAAATTTCAATATTGATTTTCTCATAAATCAGAAACTGCAGCACAGAAAGACACATCCAATTGAGATGATCGAAATTGACTTCCGAAAACTATTTAATCACCGTGTGAAAATTAATGTAACCAAGTCCAGTATATTTTCATTCCCATCAATTTAGTAAAAATTAAAAATATCGTATTTGAAAATAACGAATTTCAGCTATTGAAACAGGTGACAATAATTATTTTTCACCTGTATAAAATGGAAATCAGTGTTTTTCTAATAAAAAAAAGGCTGCTATTATTAACAATCAAGTTTCAAACTATAATTTCTCAAAATTTGAGCCCTTCCGAGTACCTAGAACAATAGTTATGATCAAATTCTCCTTTATAAACTCTCAAGGAACTCTGGCGCTAGCGCTCCTTCCCCCGTTCCCCACATGTTCAGGTATAATTATACATAGTCAAGTGGTTGAAAGATCTCGTCAAGCAAGCAGGAGGTCAAGTCGTCGCAAGTTCGGTTCCAGGATGGGTTTATCGCTGACATTGCTTAACACCACCCACACTACGCGGCCGCCACGTGAAATTGCTATGCTATCCCGTGGCGGCTGCGAGAAAAATTTAGTTGCCACCGACCGATGTTCGACTAGCCATACCAGACTCAAACGACCAGTCGAGACCAGACTTGTCGCAAAGAAAGTTTGGCCCTGGGCCGACCCGGAGGTCTAAACGACAAGTCTGGTCGATACTGACCGAAAAAGTAGTTGAGAACTGATCCTAGAACTAGTTCCCCCCATTGTCTGAGTAGGTTCATTTTTACAAGCATTTTTTTATTTGCGGTACGGCTAATTTTGAAAATAAAATGTTTTAATCCGCTTTGTCTAACTTTTTTCTCAGATTTTAACATTTTTACTATCAGGGAAGTATTACATTAAATAACGCCGGAATAAAAACATGTCACAATTCTATCAATTTCCGTTCAGCACCTCGTAAAGAAATAGAGCACATCCTGCAAAAAAATAATTTGAAAACAAAACTCCATATCCCACAAGTTGTTTTTCTTTATAAGATTTCGTGATAATTTTACATGACAAACTTTAAAATGAAATTGTACATGATGAAAACCGTGAAATTGGGCGGAACGTGTCGTTGCTAAAGTCTTGTAATACACGAAGAACGATGAAAATGTGTTTTCAAACGAAATACCGAAATTTCTTGATAATTCCCATATTAAATTTTTACTACTTTCAGTTTAATCGCAAATCCATCTGACGGCAACACTATATTCTCAAAGACAACGAAAAAACAACAAACGAATTTTTGATACATTTACGCGAAAAATTCTTTACATCCTCATTTTCGTCATTTTTACTAGTTTCCCCAGATGATTTTACATCAAAAGCATTCAAACTGAACATTAAGCAATAAGAAACATTATTAATCCCATCAAACTCTTTAAAAAATCCTTAAAATTGTTTTTTTCTAATAAAAATACTTTATTTCCCAAAAATGCTGTGTTTGTAGTAAGTGCGCTCTACCGTAACGAACACTTGTGCCTCCAAACACTTGTGCCTCCAAACACTTGTGCCTCCAAACACACGTGCTTCCAAACACTTGTGCCTCCAAACACAAGGCCTACCCTCAATTTATTTTATTCGAGGGGGACTAGTTTTTCAACACATGAGAAACTAGTCCCCGGGTTGCGAAAGTTAGTCCCCGTTGGTAAAATGATGATTATTCATTGATTTTGCTTGAAAAAATCAATAAAGGCTGAAAATTTTTGGTTTTCTTTTTCGTTTAATTAAAAAAAATGTTTTTCTCACAATAATAGAGCATTTTTGTCAATTTTCATCATTGTTGAAGCGCATTATTTGGTCCTCTTTCAAAATAATCGTAATTTTGTTTAGAAATGAATGTGATTTTTTTTGCAGAAACGTGAACGTCAGAGAATGTTATTGTCGGTCGAATGGGGACCACAAGAATCATTCGGCATGATGAAATGAAGACAATTGATCCTTGTCCGATGGGTGGTGGTTGGGGACAGGGAAGGCCGTCGATAAAGAAAAATAACAATATTCGAGGAACCATCCATGTGTTGGCTTCAAAAATAGGTAATTTTGGTATATTTTTCAAATATTTCAATTTTTTTTTAATTTTCAGATAGAACACAAGCTGAAATCAACAAATTTTTATCAAACGGAATAATTGGAACATTTTTTAAAATCTACAATCGATTATTATTCGATGGAAACGTCTTCGTCTCGAAAAATGGTAATTTTTATAATTTCTTTCAAAGATTTAAATTTTATTTTAGAAATCGAGAATTTATCAGTATTTTGGAACAAATTGGATTACATATACTACAATTTTATATTGCTGAAGAAGCAAAAAAGTCTGAAAACAGTCTTATTTTGAGGTGTGTTGCTTTTTTTTGTTTAATTATATCATTTTTACTTCAGATTGACCAAAAATTATTTCGTTTTTATCAAACGATCGTTATTCTTGGAAATCTATTCACTCATCTGCAATCGCTACGTTTAAATTAAACCACCAATGTCTTGGTTTCGAAAAATGGTAATTTTGATAAATTTATTCAAATATTTCAATTTTATTTTAGAAATCGGGAATTTATCAGTATTTTGGAACAAATAGATAGTATTGGATTTGTTATACTACAGTTTTATATTGCTGAAAAAGCAAAAAGGCCTGAAAAATCGATCTATTTTGAGGTTAGTTGTTTTTTTTTGTTGAAAATTTGTTATTATTTTATTATTTCAGATAGACCACAAATTGAAATAATGTATTTATCAAAAAAAAGTCGTTATACTTGGGAATATATTTATTCATTTGCAATCGATTAAAGTCGATAAATAATCCATGCCTTGGCTTCGAAATAAGGTAATTTTGATATATTTTTTCAAAAAACAAAATTTTTCAATTTTTTTCTCAGAACAATTCGATCATCTTCATTTAAATTATTATATCAATTCTACGTTTGCTAATTACGCAAAAAGGCCCGAAAAATGGACATATTTTGAAGTGAGTTTGTTTTTATTTTGAAGATTTTAAATTATATTATCTAAATTTCAGATAGGCCACAAGTTGAAGCCATGGATCCAACAGATTCATTTCAAAAATGAAAACTTCTGAAAAGTCGAGAAATTATATAATCTCGCCGGATGGAAATTTTTATTTTTCTTGTAAGTTTGAATTATTTTTGAAAATTTTCTTTTTTAATTTAATAATTTCAGATTCTTCAAATCTACAATCACTTCTGTCAATACAACTTCAGTCATGTCAAATTCCGCAGAATATGCGATGATTTCCACGGAATATGAAACCGTGATGTCCTTTTCTTATTTGAAAATTCTGTCTGCAAAGTTTTAAAGGCTTGATGCACGAAAATTAATGGCAATGGCATAATTAATGGTTTTTGAAACGCTGAGATTTAGAAAGCGCGCTTTTCATTGATAATTTTGAGAACGAGAGGGTGGGAGGGAGGGAGAGAACGATAAAGAATAATATAATATTTTTTGGGGCAAATTTTAAATTTTAAATTGATAATTTTGGGAGGGAGGGAGGAAGGGTAGGAGAGAAAAAGGGAGAGAGGGCGGGAGAGAGAGAGAGATAACAATTTGCGAAAACTCCCCAAGTAGACCACCCACAGAAGAAAATCAAAAAAACCTTCATAACGCTGGTTGACACGAACACTGAAAAAGTCTAGATTTCAAATAGCATGAGTGGAATTAGATCAAAATGAAATGAAAGTCGCCAAAGAAAAAATGCGCTTCGAACCCCGAAATAGACAGGTTAGATGGGGATGTACAGTTTTTGGAGCTGTTGTTCTCCGGCCGGGAGAAAACTCAAAAAAAAATTCTGGAAATCAAAAAATAATCCAAAAACAAATTCTGGAAATTAAAAAAAAACCAACAAAAGAAAACGATTCTCCCGGCCTCAGAAACAACAGCTCTGGTCGAAAATTGACCAAAATTCTTTATATTAATTCTTGAAAAAAACAACTTTTTTAAAATTACTTTTTGAACAAAAAAAAGGGGGGGGGGAATTAAATTTAAATAAAAAACTTTTAAATTAATTTTTGAAAAAATAAAATTTCAAAAAAGGGGAATTATTAATTTAAAAAAAAACTATTTTTTAATTAAAAAAAAACAATCAAAAACAATTCGAGAGCTACTCGGAGGCCTATGTCCGATTGGTTGGAGGTTGGGGACTGCGGCTGGCAGCATGTTGTGCATGCGATTTGTGCACTAGGTTTTTTCAATTTTCTTGTTTTTCATTCCCTACTTTTTGTATTGTTCTTCTCTGAAACAATTGAACGGTTCCCACATTCAATACCTCCATCGACACCTCAATTTTCACCCAAACGCTCTCCAACAACATTCCAGTATTCCTGACTCTGACAATGATATCCAAAACCTTCTGAACGAACAAACACCCCCTGTTTTCATCGCCAAACCCGGAGTTCTATCTCCGTCGTTTCCCATGAGACAATGTGACTACTTCTGCAATCCAGTTGCGGGTATTAGCGGTTTTCCGAAAGATCCCCGATAAGTTTCTTCGACTTTCCTCCTAGCGGGTTTCGTCCCGCAGTTTTTTTTAAAACTCAGTCTGGACTTCTGCGGCCAGATTTCTGTTGTTTTCCTTCTGCCTGGCGCCCCAGACTGTTTTAGGGAGTTGGTATGTTATGTTTCAATATTTTTTTATAGAAAGATCAGGTCAACGGTCAGTTCAGTGGCGATTCAAGGAATGATAATTGTTTAATTTTCTTTTTTGTCATTTTGATAATATGTTCTATTAAAGTTCATTTGGTACTTTTCCCTTCCTTTTCAGCCTTTTCAGCTCTCCAGATCAGGGATTCGACATCATCGGTGAGTATTTTTGCTTTTTCTCTCCCCTAGTGACATCCGGTCCCATAGGCTCAGTTGTTTACACATGCTCTACAGTTTTAAGTCCTTCCTCATTTTCTTCGTCATCATCTGGATTTTTGTCGGCTTTTTCTCGTGGAGACCTCATGACCGAACAAGTTTTTCGAAGCGTCGCGTCACTATGGGATCGGATGTCCGGGACGAACGGCTTGGAGGAAAAGAAGAAACATGATCGATTGGCTAACGGCGAAATATCAACAATTTGGATGGTAGCGGTATTCACATTGTCTCGGGAAACGAAGGAGATAGAACTCCGGGTTTGGCGATGAAAACAGGGGGTTTTTGTTCGTTCAGAAGGTTTTGGATATCATTGTCAGAGAGTCAGGAATACTGGAATGGTGTTGGAGAGCGTTTGGTTGGAAATTGATGGGTCGATGGAGGTATTGAATGTGGGAAACGGGCAATTGTTTCAGAGAAGAACAATATGAAAAGTAGGGAATGAAAAATGAGAAAATTGAGAAAATCTAAGGTACAAATTTCATGTACAACATGCGGCTGTACATCACATCTAATCTGTATATTTCGTGGGTACGAATCGCGTTTTTTCCTTGGCGAATTTCATTACATTTTGATCCAAATTCCACAAAATTGTTGTTTGAAAGACTAGTTCTTTTTCAGTTTCGTGTCGGGAACCAGGTTTTTGAAGGTTTTTTTCATTTTCTTCTGTAGGTACTGTTTGGGGAGCGTTCGTAAATTGTTTTTTTAATGGATATTTATTAAAAAAGCAATATTTAGGTGACAATTTTTAAAAATTCGCGAATTTCATACGCGCGGGGGGGGGGGGGGGGGGGGTTCAATTATTGATTTCAAGGCTTTTATAGCCAAAAAGGGAACGCAAATTATGCCAAATTTCAAGCATCTGGTCTTTCTAACTTGGAAAAATCTGAATTCGAATTCGAATCAGATTGAGAAATTCATTTCTCACAAAAAACTCTTATGATACCAATTTCTTGATAATTCCTGACGTGAACGTCACTTTAAAACATCAAATTCTATTCAATTCTGAATGTATTACCAACTTTATGACAATAATGTCATTTTATACAAATCTCTTGTTAATTTATGTCATTTATTACAAAATCCATGACAATTATGTCATTTGTTATTATTTACATGACAATTCTGTCATTTGTTACCAAATTCTTGTTAAATTCTGAATTTGTTATTGTTCCATGACAACTCTGTCATTTGTTATTATTTTCATGACAACTCTGTCATTTATTATTGTTTCATGACAACTCTGTCATTTGTTATCATTTTCATGACAATTCTGTCATTTGTTATTATTTCATGACAATTCTGTCATTTGTTATTATTTCATGACAACTCTGTCATTTGTTATTGTTTCATGACAACTCTGTCATTTGTTATTATTTCATGACAATTCTGTCATTTGTTATTACTTCATGACAATTCTGTCATTTGTTATTATTTCATGACAACTCTGTCATTTGTTATCAATTTCTTTGTTAATTCTGTATGTGTTATTGTTTCATGACAACTCTGTCATTTTTTATTATTTTCATAACAACTCTGTCATTTGTTATATTTTTCGTGACAATTCTGTCATTTTTTACCACTTTCTTTGTTAATTCTGCTGTTTGTTTTCAATTTAGAACCATTGTTTGGTTCCCCACACATTCCTGGTTCAAGTCTAGGAACACATTCTTGGTTCAAGTCCAAGAACTTCCAAATTTTTAGAACCATTTTTTGGTTCCCCACATATTACTGGTTCAACTCCAGGAAAGCGCGCGCGCATTTCAAATTTCTGCGACAATTTATGAGAGAACAATTTAAGCTTCTTATTGAAGCCATTTTCGAGAACATTTCGATTATTGAGAATATATTAATTCTCATTTAGTAAAAGAAGAAGAAGTCTGTAGTTTTGTTAAAGTTGTTATTTAATATTTGTTATGCTATTTCTTGTATTTGTTATCTCCCCCAACCCCACTTGTTTTTATCTTTTGCCCCTATCGATGATGCGCCGAGGAAGGAGATTCCATTCGAGCCCTTTATGACGAATCAACAAGACGAGAAATTTAAATGTTGGAAAGGGTAACAATTGAAATTTCGGATATTTAAATAATATTTTTAAATTTTCAGACCGTTATTTTCCTTTTCCAATGGGCTCGAAGTTCAAATGGAATCAAAAATATATAAATTTGGATCCGTCAATATGTCGCTGAAAAATTTGGATGTAGTGGATATCGATTGGATTGGAAATGTACGAAAAACAGCGAAGATTGGAATATATCGATGAAGAAATTTGATAGAGAAAGATGAACACGAATATTTGATCAATATTTGGAAAAAATGGCTGAACTATGGAAATTTGCCAATTTTGGTGATTTGAAGCTGGAAAGGGTACTATTTAAATTTTTAAAAACTGAAAATTTAATTTAAAAAGTATTTTTCAGACCGTTATTTCCCTTTCCAATGGATGTGTTTGTCGAAGATGTTGTCAACAATTTGGAATACAAGAAGCAGTGGAAATGTGACGTTTGGAGTCACCATTTGCCGAAATTTGGAAAAAAGTCGATGAGGAATTCGATTGAGACTAAGAAGAGTACGAAAGTTTGCTGGAAATGCGAAAAAATAGCTGAAATATGGAAAATTTGGCGGAAATCGTTGAAGAGTTCGATTGAGATGAAGTAGAACACGAAAATTTGCTCCAAATGTGGAAAAAATACAAAAAAATGGCTGAAATTTGGAAATTTGCCTATTTTGGTCCTTTGAAGCTGGAAAGGGTACTATTTAAAATTTTTTAAACTGAAAATTTAATTTAAAAAGTATTTTTCAGACCGTTATTTCCCTTTCCAATGGAAATTCTTATCGAAAACGTTGCTTGGAAGACAAGAAGAAGATGAAATGTGAAGTTTTTGGTGAAAACTTGGACTACAATGATAATTCAAGATGTTAAATGCAATTTGGATGATATCTATTGAAACGATCAAGAGATTTGATTGAAATTGGATGTTTTTTGGGTGAACGCTCGAAAAAACGAAGGAGAAAATCACTGGAAGGGTAATTATTGAGTTATTTAAATGTTTTTTCTAAACATTTCATTCTTCAGACCGTTATTTCCCGAACCAGTGGGAAGAAGAACGAACTGTGCCGGATTCGGCTGACTTATTTGGAAATGACACGAGTTAAGAGGTTATTTGCAGAAGATCGGAAATAAAACACTGCAGGGTAATTTTTGAAGACATTTTTTGTCAAAAAATTGCATTTTTCAGACCGTTATTACCCTGGCAGTGGTCCGTTGCTTCACCGCGGATGCTTCGAAATATGGAATACAACCAGGAGTTGGAAATTTCAAAACGTATGTGAAGAATACGGGATTTTGTCTATTTTGAAGAAAACGACGATTGACAGGACATCAAAATTCGGATTTTATTCCAATTTATGCAGCTAGTGATAATGGATCAATTTGGAAAGGATCTTGGCTGGATTCAAACCGGAGAAGGTAATATTTACAATTTAAATTTCAAAAATATAAGATAAAAAATGGATTTTTGACGGGTTTTGATTTTTTTTTTCAAAATTATAAGTATTTTTTCAACGAAAATGCTTAATTAACTTAATTAATAAAATTTTGAACAAAATAAATTATGAAATTGAAAAATAGAAATATTTTTATTTCCAGAACCATCGAATGAGAACGGATTGGATAGATATAATCAATGGAAAATGGTCGGCATGTTGGCTGGGCGTTTTAAATTAGCCTACGGAAAGGCCAACATGGTGAAGTTGGATTGATAGAGATCAATTGGATCGGAAAGAATGCCAACAGCTTCGGAATCAACACAAAGGATCAGAATGTGAAGATTTATCGATCGATTATATTGATTATGATGCACCAATGAGGACTTGTGAAGTTTTCGCTACATGTGGGATGATTCGAGTATTTTGATTGTACGTCAATTGGATAATATTGGAAATGAGGATTTTGGATCTCAATATGATTTGAAACGTCTTTCGTGCCGTAATTATTCGAGGTAATTGTTTAATAATCTGAAAATATTTTTTTAAAAAACATGCTTGAATTCCAGAACCCCATTTTCTCGGGATGATGGGCCGATTGACACCTCGAAGTTTGATGATCAGAATTGGTTGAATAGATGAGCAATTGTGCTTCAGTTTTTTTTTATTTGGAAATGAGACGAGTGAAGAGGCGATTTGCAGAACATCGGAAACAAAAACACTGCAGGGTAATTTTTGAATAAATTTTTATTTAAAAAATTGCATTTTTCAGACCGTTATTCCCCTGGCAGTGGTCCGTTGCTTCACCGCGGATGCCTCGACATATGGAATACAACCAGGAGTTGGAAATTCCAAGAATTGTGTGAAGAATGCAGTATTTTTCAAGAAATTTGGAGGATTTTGTCGATTGGAAGAAAACGACGATTGGATTAGCATCAGAATTCGGATTTTAGTACGATTTATGCAGTTTTTGATAATGGATCTATTTGAAGAGGATCTTGGCTGGATTCAATTCGAAAAAGGTACTTTCTTTAAAATTCAAAAATATTAGATAAAAAATGAATGTTCGACGTTTTTTGCATTTTTTTTTCAAATTCCTCCACAATTTTCAATGAAAATGCTTCATTAATTGTTGCAAAAATTTTAATTACTGAAATTTTGAAAATAAATTATAAAAATGGAAAAATATAAATCGTTTTATTTCCAGAACCATTGAATGCTGAACATGGAGGAAATTTGGAAGGAATTCGAAGTTTTGGATAGGAATTCAATGATGTTGGGATACAATTCGAAGGAATGTGAAGAAGAACAATAGTTGGAATCAGAAACTGGGCGCACCCATCAAATAAGCCAATGGAAAGGTTTCTGATTGTGGATGAGTTGCGGCTTGGATCAAGGCTAGGATCAACTACAAATGCCGTCACTTATCCGGATCTTCCACACGCGGATTTTGCTGGAATATCGCCGATTATTGTTTGGAGACTTGGAAAAGGTTTGAAACGTTAAAAAAAATTGAGGTTTAATAAATTTTGTGTTTTTCAGACAGTTATTTCCTTTTCCAAGTCGCTCGCACCTCGAATTGATGAACACAACGGAAATCGACAGAATAATTGGATGAAGAAGTTTAGATGATGACAATGTTGAAGGTAATTTCATAGCAATTTCGAAAAACTGCTAATTTTTGAAATTTCAGACTTCCCCATTCGTGTCAACAGCTATGGATTCATTTAATATCGGATTTCAACGAAACTTCAACAAACATGGAAAGAAAATCCAGAATGCTGGAGAAAAAGACGGTAAATCTTTGAAATATTGAAAATTATTTGAAAAAAAGAGAATTCTGAAAATTTTCGAAGGAAAATTTGGCAAAAATCATTTTTTTCCAACAATTTTTGAAAATTAGAAAAAAAAGTGCTTTGCTCCTTCCTTTTGGCCAATTTTAAATTGAAATTTGGAGCATTCTTTTAAAAATATTATTTAATTCTTAAATTTCTAAATTTCAGATGAGCCATGACACAAAGGAAAGCAGAAGCTGAATTTGGCGGTGATTGGATTCGTGATGATGAAGGAATCATCAATAGTTTTTGGTTGTCTCATATTGAGACCTTATTTTTTTCTCATAATGAGAATTTCATTGGAAATGTCTCCAATGGAGGTAATGATTTTAATTTTATTGATTTTTGATTAATTTTTCAATTTTCAGACACATCATCTTGTGAATGAAACGCTTTTCGGCTCCTTGCTCCTTCGATACACTCGCACCGTTGGAACACAATAAGGACAAGGACGCCAACTCTTCTCCAGCTTCTTCAAATTAAAAAATAAAAAATAATTTTAAAAAAACAAAAAAATTAAAAAAAACAAAAAAATAAATTTTTTCTTTTCTTATTTATTATTTTCTTTCTTTTTTTATTTTTTGCGTAACTTTGTCTTATGTTAAGACTTCTTCTTCTTCTTTTTTAGGGTTTTCTTTTATTTTTCTTCTTAATTTTTATATGCTTCTTTTCCTGGTTTGCATTTTTTCTCATATTGAGAATTTTATATAAATTTTAAAAAATTTTATTTTATACAATTGTTGGGTTGTTTTTTTCTGAATTATTGGTTTTGAAATACCATTAATTTTATTTTTAGTTTCCTTTTTTCTTTGGAATTTTCGGATAAAATTTTAGGAGCAGGTTCTACGGGCATTGTTCTGTGCTCAGCAATTGGTCAAACAAGTCTAGGATCAAGTTATGTCAAGATTTGGAAAAAAAATATGGTTTAGTGTTAAAAAGAATGGAAAAATGGGTAAATTGTTCTGGAATTGAGATTTTAAAGAATAATAGAACGTTTGTTACTTTAAAAAATAACTAAACCAATTCAAAAACGTATTTTTTTAAATTTTCCTTTAAAAAAATGGTTTATTTTTCGTTATTTATTGAAAAAACCACTTTAAAAGTTGAATTTTATGGTTTATCTGAAAGAAATGGATTATTTTTTATTATTTGTTGAAAAAACTATTTAAAAAATTTGAATTTTATTTTTTATTTAAAAGAAATGGATTATTTTTCGTTATTTATCGAAAAACCATTTTAAAAAATGTGTTTTCTAAAAAGAAATGGTATATTTTCGCTTTTCATTCAAAAATGATTTTGAAATTTTTATATTTAATTAGTTATTCTTTTTAAATTGTTAATTTTCTTCATTTGTTTAAAATAACACTTAATTTTATCTATTTTTCTTCATTTTTATTATTGATTTCTTTCCCAGGTTTTTTGTTATTAATAAATACATATTTTTTATAATTTTTGGACTTTTTTCTTCTTTTTTATATGACTGGTTATGAAAAACCATTAATTTTCTTCTTTATTTGTCGTTTTTCGTTGGAAACTTTCAGAAAATATTTTTTAGGAGTTCTCCACCAGTGCTCGGATCCTCTACCAGTGCTCAACAGTGCCTGACAATTGGTCAAACAGTTCTTGGAAATTTGTCAGGTTGTCGCGTTTCGATTTTTATCAAAATTTGAAGAAAAAGCTATTTTTTGTCAGAAAATTGAAAAATATTCGAAAAAAAGTGTTCTGGAATTTAGAATAAATTATTTCTTTAGAAAATTTTGGAATTTTTCATAATTTTACATCAAATTTCAATGATTTTCTATTCCCAATTCATATTTTTCAAAAAAAAAACAAGTGCAACGAATCATAAGCAAAAACTTGTCTTTAAATTGTTCGGGTTATGTGGGCTTTCAGATTCATAAAAATAGTAGAAGAATCTATAGAAATTTGTTTTTTATCCAATTGGTGGCTCCTTTATGAAATTTGCGACAATGGGTTTTTATTTTGTTTTTTTTTTCATTTTTTTTTTATATTTCTCATGTGAATTTATTTAAATAAAGGATTTCTTGAAGTGTTGTTTGTGTTTTGAAAAAAAAGTTGCAAAAAATGAAGGAGCACCAAAAATACCCAAATTTTTAAATTGACTCTAAGTTTTAAAAACATCTGAAAGCCCCACATAAAGTATTTTTTATTTTGTTTTTCATTTTTTTTAAATTAGTCAGTTTGTATGAGTAAATTTCAGATTTTCTAGGGTCTTCTTATTCGTTTGAGATTGTATTTTTGGTTGTGTTGGTTTCATCGTCATTGGTCATCAGTTTTCCTTCTTTAAGTTTCGGTCGTTGAGGTCTATCTGTGTCTAAGAGTCTATCGCCGTTTACTAGGGTTTTTAGCCAGATACCAGTCAATCAATACAGTTCAAATGGTGCAGTACTTCCAAAAATTTTATAACTTTTATTTTATGTTATTTTTCTTTTAAATATTCAATAAAGAATTTATTTTAAACAGTGTTTTTTTTTTAATTTAAAGACAAGAAAAAGCTTATGGTTTGTCAGCACTCAAAATTTCAAAAATATTCTTGAGTTAATTCTTTGTTATACAAAAATCTAAACTTTCTTAAAGTTGTTCCAAACGAGCTGAAACAACGACAAGTGTGGCGCCAAATGGATCGGATCGTTCAGATCAACAACAAGGACATCAACAAGGATCATCAGCTGGATTCGGACTTGGAACGATGAAGAAAAAGGCAGGACCACTCGATGGGTAGCATTTTGGAAAATGGTAAGTGTTTAGAACTGAAAATTAGAAGACTTAAAAAGGAATATATTCTTGAAGGCTTCGAGATCAATGCGGAATTCTGTTCAAAACCTCTGTTTTTGTTTTTCAAAATTCCAATTTGAACTTCAAAATTTTAAAAATTGTTTGCTTTTAATCATTTTTTATACTCTCTGGCCAACGCATCCAACAAATTCAACAACGTCGAAAAAAAAACGAAATGAAGATGATTCAAGTACTGCATTAAAATTGAAACAAATAGATTTTTTCGAGAAAAAGCGATTTTTGGAACAGTTTTGTAATTTACGGCCAAAGGAATTTGGTTCAAAAACGTGATTTTTACAACATTTTGAAAAATTGTCAATTTCAATCATTTTTTATAGTTGCAGGCCAAAATTGAACCAAGTTAACAACAATGATGAAGCATCACCATGGAACATCTTGAAATTTTGGATTTTGTACTGGTAAGTCTTTTGAACTGAAAATTATAAGGTTAAAATTGGAGAACTGCAGAATTTTGTTTTAAACATGTTTAGAAATTTGCGCCAGATCAAATTTGGATGCTCTCTATAAGATTTTAAAGTTTTTGAACAAAATTTTCGTGAAAAATATTGAAATCATTCATTTTGGAAACTTAAAGTGTTTAATCTCAACTTAGAAAATGAAAAACAAAGTTCGTTGTGTAAAAAGTTGGATATTTTCAGTAAAAATGATTGAAGAACCAAACGGACTCGTATTCGGAGACATGGGACCATCACTGGAACGGCCATGGAGAATAAAGCGATCAATAGATGGTCTTCAACATTCTACTTCTAAGAATTGAAAACGATAAACAGCGGCCACATCGAAAGGTACATAAGAAACACCTAAAACTCTTGAGTTTTCAGAAAAAACTGAAATTTTCCAAAAATATCTGATTTTTTTTTTTTGGAAAATTCATTTTGAAACCAATTTTTTGTAATAGGCGGGCGAAGGCTTTCGCCAATTTTTTATTTTGTTTAAAAGATGGAAATTTCTGAAAATTCCAATTTTTATTTAAAAATTTAAAAACGGTTCCGTTTTACTGATTTTGGACATTTTCAGACCACCACCAATCAAACAACACGGATGAAATTGCAATCGATTTACATCCAGGTAAGCATTTATTATGAAAACATTTTAAAATCTTTGGAAAAAATTCGAATTTTTGAAATTAAATGCAATTTTCAAAGGTTTTGGAAATGTTTCCAAATGAAATCGCATTTTTACAACTAAATGTTCGTCATAGGCGGCCGAAGGCTATCGCCAATTTTTTTTTAGATTAAAAACTTGTGATTATTTCCAAATTTTTTAAAACGCTTCAATTTTACTAATTTTTGGCATTTTCAGGCCATCAACACCAACAACTGGATGATGCGGATGGACCCGCAATTGAAAAACATCCAGGTAAATCATTATTTTGAGAAAAAATTAGAATTTTGGAAATAATGAAAAATTTTTTGGGCTTTTTCCCAATTTTTTCAATGGAAATCGCATTTTCACAACTATCGTTTTGTCATAGTCGGCCGAAGGCTATCGCCAATTTTTTTTTAGATTAAAAACTTGTGATTTTATCCAAAATTTTTAAAAAGCTTTAATTTTACTAATTTTTGGCATTTTCAGGCCGTCAACACCAACAACTGGACGATCGGATGGACCCGCAATCGACATAGATCAAGGTAAATCTTTATTTTGAGAAAAAATTAGAATTTTGAAAAATTTTGGAAATATTGAAAAATTTTTGGGCTTTTTCCCAATTTTTTTCAATGGAAATCGCATTTTCACAACTTTCGTTTTGTCATAGGCGGCCGAAGGCTATCGCCAATTTTTTTTAGATTAAAAACTTGTGATTTTATCCAAAATTTTTAAAAAAGCTTTAATTTTACTGATTTTTATCATTTCCAGGTCGTCAACACCAACAACTGGACGATCGGATGGACCCGCAATCGACAGAGATCAAGGTAAATCTTTATTTTGAGAAAAAATTAGAATTTTGAAAAATTTTTGGGCTTTTTCCCAATTTTTTTCAATGGAAATCGCATTTTCACAACTTTCGTTTTGTCATAGGCGGCCGATGGCTATCGCCAATTTTTTTTAGATTAAAAACTTGTGATTTTATCCAAAATTTTTAAAAAGCTTTAATTTTACTAATTTTTGGCATTTTCAGGCCGTCAACACCAACAACTGGACGATCGGATGGACCCGCAATCGAAATAGACCAAGGTAAATCTTTATTTTGAGAAAAAATTAGAATTTTGGAAATATTGAAAAATTTTTGGGCTTTTTCCCAATTTTTTTCAATGGAAATCGCATTTTCACAACTTTCGTTTTGTCATAGGCGGCCGATGGCTATCGCCAATTTTTTTTAGATTAAAAACTTGTGATTTTATCCAAAATTTTTAAAAAGCTTTAATTTTACTAATTTTTGGCATTTTCAGGCCGTCAACACCAACAACTGGACGATCGGATGGACCCGCAATCGACATAGATCAAGGTAAATCTTTATTTTGAGAAAAAATTAGAATTTTGGAAATAATGAAAAATTTTTTGGGCTTTTTCCCAATTTTTTCAATGGAAATCGCATTTTCACAACTATCGTTTTGTCATAGTCGGCCGAAGGCTATCGCCAATTTTTTTTTAGATTAAAAACTTGTGATTTTATCCAAAATTTTTAAAAAGCTTTAATTTTACTAATTTTTGGCATTTTCAGGCCGTCAACACCAACAACTGGACGATCGGATGGACCCGCAATCGAAATAGACCAAGGTAAATCTTTATTTTGAGAAAAAATTAGAATTTTGGAAATATTGAAAAATTTTTGGGCTTTTTCCCAATTTTTTTCAATGGAAATCGCATTTTCACAACTTTCGTTTTGTCATAGGCGGCCGAAGGCTATCGCCAATTTTTTTTAGATTAAAAACTTGTGATTTTATCCAAAATTTTTAAAAAAGCTTTAATTTTACTGATTTTTATCATTTCCAGGTCGTCAACACCAACAACTGGACGATCGGATGGACCCGCAATCGACAGAGATCAAGGTAAATCTTTATTTTGAGAAAAAATTAGAATTTTGAAAAATTTTGGAAATATTGAAAAATTTTTGGGCTTTTTCCCAATTTTTTTCAATGGAAATCGCATTTTCACAACTTTCGTTTTGTCATAGGCGGCCGAAGGCTATCGCCAATTTTTTTTAGATTAAAAACTTGTGATTTTATCCAAAATTTTTAAAAAGCTTTAATTTTACTAATTTTTGGCATTTTCAGGCCGTCAACACCAACAACTGGACGATCGGATGGACCCGCAATCGACATAGATCAAGGTAAATCTTTATTTTGAGAAAAAATTAGAATTTTGGAAATAATGAAAAATTTTTTGGGCTTTTTCCCAATTTTTTCAATGGAAATCGCATTTTCACAACTATCGTTTTGTCATAGTCGGCCGAAGGCTATCGCCAATTTTTTTTTAGATTAAAAACTTGTGATTTTATCCAAAATTTTTAAAAAGCTTTAATTTTACTAATTTTTGGCATTTTCAGGCCGTCAACACCAACAACTGGACGATCGGATGGACCCGCAATCGACATAGATCAAGGTAAATCTTTATTTTGAGAAAAAATTAGAATTTTGGAAATAATGAAAAATTTTTTGGGCTTTTTCCCAATTTTTTCAATGGAAATCGCATTTTCACAACTATCGTTTTGTCATAGTCGGCCGAAGGCTATCGCCAATTTTTTTTTAGATTAAAAACTTGTGATTTTATCCAAAATTTTTAAAAAAGCTTTAATTTTACTGATTTTTATCATTTCCAGGTCGTCAACACCAACAACTGGACGATCGGATGGACCCGCAATCGACAGAGATCAAGGTAAATCTTTATTTTGAGAAAAAATTAGAATTTTGGAAATATTGAAAAATTTTTGGGCTTTTTCCCAATTTTTTTCAATGGAAATCGCATTTTCACAACTTTCGTTTTGTCATAGGCGGCCGAAGGCTATCGCCAATTTTTTTTAGATTAAAAACTTGTGATTTTATCCAAAATTTTTAAAAAAGCTTTAATTTTACTGATTTTTATCATTTCCAGGTCGTCAACACCAACAACTGGACGATCGGATGGACCCGCAATCGAAATAGACCAAGGTAAATCTTTATTTTGAGAAAAAATTAGAATTTTGGAAATATTGAAAAATTTTTGGGCTTTTTCCCAATTTTTTTCAATGGAAATCGCATTTTCACAACTTTCGTTTTGTCATAGGCGGCCGAAGGCTATCGCCAATTTTTTTTAGATTAAAAACTTGTGATTTTATCCAAAATTTTTAAAAAAGCTTTAATTTTACTGATTTTTATCATTTCCAGGTCGTCAACACCAACAACTGGACGATCGGATGGACCCGCAATCGACAGAGATCAAGGTAAATCTTTATTTTGAGAAAAAATTAGAATTTTGAAAAATTTTGGAAATATTGAAAAATTTTTGGGCTTTTTCCCAATTTTTTTCAATGGAAATCGCATTTTCACAACTTTCGTTTTGTCATAGGCGGCCGAAGGCTATCGCCAATTTTTTTTAGATTAAAAACTTGTCTAAGGTCCCGGGGCCAACCCGAGACCTTGGCGCCTCCCCCCTATGCAATGCCGCTGCCCTTGCTGGCAAACCCTCACTTAGAGGCGCCGGGAGAGTGGAAGTAGGTCTCCACTCTCCCTATTCTATATTTAACCCTATATATCTTTATAACAATAAACCTTATATATTCAACACTTGTTATTCGACTCTAGTTTGGTATGGGAGTCAGGTGAGACGTCCCGGAGGAACCAGGACGTAACATGGAGGTTCCACCTGTGCTCAAAATGGGTGGAGGATTCAATAAAACACCGCTACATCAAACATTCAACAATCCGCCTGAATTCCTATACCTATATCTATTATTCATATTGCTAGATTAGAACGGAAAAATATTGCTAGATTAGAGTATTCGTATTTTCTGCCGAAATTACATCAAAATATTGGTTTACAAACAACTGGAACATCAAAAATTGGACTTTATTTAACGAGATGAAAATAAAATTATGGACTCTTCTTTCCTTCGAATCGCGTATTGGCACGTGAAAGGCTGTAAATATCGACAATTATTATGGAATCGGAAAAATAAAAGAGGCAAGATTAAAGAAGAGATGGATGGATGATCATATCAAGTTATCGTCCTAAATAAATTCCTGAAACTATTATTCCCTATCACCTTGCAAAACTACAAATTATCAATGGTCAAAAACAGTCAACTATTGGAGAATGAACTGGTACAAATTTTATATCAAGATCTATCGCTGTGGAGCTATTTGAAATCGCTACTAAAATACCAGCAAATTACTCATTCTCTGGACTCGAATCGCTATTATTCCATTATCATTATGCCGGCTAATTATTACAAATTATCATTGATCAATTAAAACGACCTGCCTCCACAGGAAAATTCAAATGCAGGATCGTAAATGAAAAATTGGCTAAGTCGTCGACGAACGGTCTGAAATTCACTCATATAGTTAAAAAGGTATGACTGGAAATTACACCGTCCGCTGGAACTAGGAGCTGACGCCGAAAAATCGCCGTTTCACCGCTTACTTCTGGCACATTTGGAAACTATTGAATAACGAAAAGTATTGGAAAAGCGCGCTAGATGAATCCAGCGCATCGATTGGGAACAAATTCGATCCTTGGGACGCCTAGGACAACAACGTTCACAAAATTCAATCGAGGATATCATCTTCAAAATTATACATTATGCTGATACTATTATTATTATGATCATTATTATCAATTACAATGGAATATTGCGAATCAATCAAGGACTTTTGAGCAAGGAAATAATCAAGAAATCTGGAATAAGGGAAGCCATGTACCGTACACCATCTAAAACTTGTCATCAAGGAAACTGAAACAACATCATAGTTCACTCAACTACCAAACGGGGAAAAAAAATTTGCACAATTGTCACGAGAAAAAGAAGGGATAGAAAAATAATCTTCAATTCAAGGCCACTGAAAAAAAAGAGTCTGAAAAAAAACCAATCATCGAAGAGAGCGAGGGAAAGGAAGAGACACCGCGACATAATCAACGAGGAAAATGGACGCCTACGTGCCGGAAATGCAGGAAGTTGATGCTGCATGTACACTTTACAGCTACAAGGGGAAAGGGAAACTAGAAAAAAAACCGGAAAAAAAAAATTCTGCCGACCATGAAACAAAATGGAGAATCGAGAAGACATCAATGTTCACGGTGGGAATACGGGCTCCACCCAGTTGAAGCGATTCGGAATCGGAGGCCCCGCCCAAAGGAAGTGGAAGTATATAAAGAACGATCGTCAGTGAGGAAGCTCATTCAACGAAAATTTTTGGACTACATCTACAAGTTTCAATTTTTCTCTTTAAAAATTTCTTCATGCTGAATTTACTTTCATTTCGGATCTCGTGCAACCACTGAAACTACTTTTTACTTCACCGCAAATCAAATCAAAACCTTTATAATTATCAGAGCAACTGCATCACACTTGGAAAAATTTCGAAACAACATCGAAAAGCTGCGGAAGCAGCGAAGTCTAAGATAAAGGACATTGCGGACTACGAAGAATCGCCACCAACTACACCGACAAGGACTCCGGAAGCTCGCCAATCGGCATCCTGGTTTCACGCATTTCGATCACCACCCCTACAGGAAAAATCTGGAGTTCGGGCAAGTCTGAACATATCACCGAAGACAACAATCAACTCACCGCTATTGGGAAATCCGAAAATACTCTCGACAGAGACGACACCAACGAAACCAGCTACATCTCCAACGAATCCAGCCACATCATCAACGCGTCCAGACAAGTCATCCCTCAAAAAGTTTCTGGAACAGGCCAAGGAAGTGGAAGCGAAAACAAAACTTTCTCCAGCGACGCAAACGATATTCAAATTCAACAGGACTCCACCACCACCCCAACCTCCAACACCGGTATTCCAAGGATCTAACAGAACGTCTAGTCAAGCTAGTCAATCGTCGGAAGTGGGCCAAAAAGGAGGAATGAAAGCAACGCAACTCGATCATCCATCAGCATTAAAATCGCTGGCACCACTGGTCAAGAAGTTCTCGGGCACAACGACGGGAGCCTTCCAGGCGTGGATCCGAGACTTCAGCCGCATATTGTACCAGCTCGGAATCAAGCAGGAGGTCGGGATCGCTCTCGTGCCACTATTTTTGGAAGGCGAACCCAAAAGAAGATATTACAACATCAAGGATCGGGACAACAAAGACTGGAAGGCGATAACCACCGAATTACTCGAAAAACTGCACAACCAGATGACCACCGATGTTCTAAAAGAAGAGGTTGTTAACTTTAAACAAGATAGGAGAAAGGTACGAGAATTTGCTGGAACGCTGATGGACAAGGTGGAAGCTGCATTTGGAGACCTCAAAGAGGAAGAAAAAGAAAAAAAAGCGGCTGAACTCTTCTACCGGAATGTCAGGCCAAAGATCAAACAGCAACTGAGACGACTTCGAGAAAGGCCAGAAGGATTTGAAGAACTGGTGGCGGAAGCAGAAAAGGAAGAGTGTTGTCTGGAAATGGAGAAGAAGGAAGAGGACGAAGATGGGATCGTTGCTCAATTGACCAACGTCATCGAAAGGAAGCTGACACTACCAAACAATCAAAGACAGCAGAATGGAGAAGGGAATTGGCAATCCAATCGATTCGATCAACAACGAAACAACCGATTCCAACAATTTCCACAACGATCATTCCAACCTCGTCCGAATCAATTCCAACAACCGAGATACAACAACCAATTCCAACAACCCCGTTTCAATCGATTCCAACAACGACCATTCCGACAACCGCCGCGTCAACAATATCAACCTCGCTATCCAGAACAACCCCGCTATCAAGACCAACCTCGCTATCAAGAACAACCTCGCTATCCAGAACAACGTCCACTACGAGCACCACAACCACAACAACATCAAGATGTCAATCCGAGAGGATTCCAGAATCGGAACTTGATCGCCAACATTCTTCCATTGATGGTAGCACTATCTATCTTCACTGGAGCACTCGCTGAAACATCGGAGACATCATTCCAACCACGTCAAATCTGCGGATACAACTCAGGAGGTACCTACTTTGCCGCACCGGAAGTTATTGATTGCCAAGGATCGGATGAAAGGAAGATACTGGAAACAACCGTCAACATCTATCAGAAGAGACAAATAATGATTACTACACCGGCTGCCGCTTGCTCAAAGAGATCTACAACCTTCGAAATCACATCATTCCTTCGAATTTTAACTGCTACAAAGAAGATCAAAGAATCAATCGAAAGTATCGGAGAAGAAGAATGTCGAAAATTGGCTAAAGAAAGGAAAATAGAAGATAAGGAAATGATAAAAGTGGCGAACAACATATTCAAAAGTAATGAAACAAAAATCACTGAAATCACCCCATGGCTCGGATCATTACAAACAACCATTGCTGAATACACACTGGAACTTGGACAACTGGCAACACCGAATGGACAATCAACCATCACAGTCCTCGCGGACACAAGCGACTGCAGTTTCAGCTCGGGATTTTGCAATAACGGAAACAAGACGATCGTTTGGGAAAAAATCCAACAGCAGCAAGAATATTGCAAGTATTCATTCAAAGGGACTTATGGATCAATCATTTCGAAGAGCAACATCGCCATCCCAGAAATTGGATTATTCGACAGGTTCGTGTCAGATTTTGAAAAGATCAATGCTGAAACTAAACACTGCAATTTGGTCAATGAATATATTACAAGAAATGGATACGTTGTCACATTCCCGGACATTGCACACGACATCTGGATCCCTGATCTTTTGCTGGAACAAGAAGATTCGAGAAAACGATCATTTCCGCGACCAAGAAGAATTCGACCACGACCACGCCGAGCAATTTATTCGATATTGACACCAAACAACCATCTACTGAAAGCAGAAATTGGAGAAGAATTCGAAACGAACATTTCAATGGAACTCTTCAACGTCAACAATCTCAAGGACATTCCGAAGTTTCCGACCAGGCCAATAAAAGACAAGCAACTACTTGCCAACATCAAAACGTGGAACGTCACCAACTTGCAATTGCGGGAGAGAGCATTATACTATCCAAAGGACCGAGAAGCTGGAAATGAGATAATCATCTTGAAAACGATTAGAGGTAACCAGTATGGATATCGCGAACTTGGAAAGCTGAACAGGACCAAAGAAAGACGTCAATGGTCAGAAGCTGAAAAATCACTACAATTTGCAATCATATCGGGAGAAGTAAGCAGTTTCGACATCTTATTGGATAGAGAATTCGGAAAAAGTGAACCGGATGTTCAACCAACAGAAGAAGCTTTCGCATATACAGCACCATACTTCGAAGAGGCCGACTTGGATCAAGCGGAAACGTCACCAAGGATTCTGCCGCTATCTAAGGAATCACCTACACCTCATCCAATATCCACTACATCTCGTCCAACATCACCTACACCCCGTCCAATACCAACCACACCCCGTCCAATACCAACTACACCTCGTCCAATACCAACTACATCTCGTCCAACATCACCTACACCTCATCCAACATCACCTACACCTCGTCCAACATCACCTACACCTCATCCAACATCACCTACACCTCGTCCAACACCACCTACACCTCGTCCAACACCACCTACACCTCATCCAACATCCACTACATCTCGTCCAACAACGACTACAACTCGTCCAACAACAGCTGCACCAAGGCCAACATCAGGAAGATTCCGTCCAACATCAACAACATCGGCGCCACCAGAACATCAAGGATCAGAAGTTCAACAAGGACATGCCGACATGGCATTGACGGAAGAATGGTTCGAAAACAACGTCGTGGAACAAAACAGAATAATTGTGCAAGAGGAAAATCATCAATCGGACTGGGAAGCAGCACCAAAACGTTCATCGGAAGATCTACGACAGGAATTTACAAAAACGTGCCGGAAGCAGGAAGAATCGACTCGACTGAATCGCGCATTGCTGACCATAGATCCAACATCTGCACTGCGATACCTTTGGCGACGAGACGACATCACCGCTAGATTCGAGGGAGAAGCGCTATTCGTTTCTAAATGCCGACGAGCGGAGCCGTCAAAAATCTACTGGAACCATAGAATCGGTCCAACAACCTACAAACTGTTACCGATGGAAATAGAGGGATCAGTATGGTTCCAATTGCCTGGATCAAAGGATCTTACCGAATCCTCGGACGCAATTGTACCGGGCACACAAATTCTGGATCGCTATGAAACGGAAAAAGGATGGTGGACCAGCAACAACAAACCAACATGGGTTGGAAGCATCGAAACTCTGAGCCAAACCAACTCGCAAGATATCCTACCAGACGCACCGGCACTCTTTTACGAAAACGCCGCAAGAACACACGACGCGTTTTCTCCGATCAAACGGGAAGCCGCACGGAATATGGAGAACCGATCGGCATGGCTGGAAAAGAAGTTAAAATCAGAAGGAATCGTCAAGACTTCGTTCGATTGGATGACGAGTACGGCTGCGAATATGAAACGTTCAGTAAAAGACCTGGGAGAACGAACAACGCAGTACATATTCGGAGGCTGGGAGTTCATTAAATGGATGGTAATCAAGCTGTTGATATTTGTAGTAATGCCAATCGCAATAGTGGCGAGCGTCATCTTCGGCATCTACATCTACATCAAATGCTTCTGCATCAAGGCCACAACAGCAAGGACGACGGAGGCACTAATCGAATTGGCCACAAAACGAGGATTAGGAATCAATGCCATTGAGGCGGACGAATTCCTGGCGCCAATTGAGGAGGAGTACCCGATTCCCGGAATCAACAACGTGTCGAACGGCCTCGGATACGCCAAGCTGCCATTCATCGAAGTGCAAATTAACAACATCAGCAAAAAGGCTTTGATTGATACCGGAGCGGCAATATCATATTTGCCACTCTCAACGATGCTGGAGGCGAACGCCATATTGGACACCAAAAATGCGAGCCGGGCCAGGGCAGCAAATGGAAGCGAAATTCGCCTCCTAGGATCAACCAAGGCGAAATTACACATCGGGGACATCCAGCTGAGCCAGCTCTTCAGAGTATCCAAGGACAGCGATTGTCCAGCCCCAATTCTAATCGGCGTAGATTGTCTCCGGACACTCAGCCGGGCTGGACACAAACTGGAATTGGACTTCAGCAAGAGAAAGTTGACTATCGGAAAAAGGGAGATCTCGATCAACAACATCAATCTGGATCCAAACCAAATTGGGATGCGACCACATCTCGATGTCACCATTACGGAAACCACTACGATCGGACCAAGATCACAAGCAGTCTTGCCAGCCAGGATCGTAGATTTCAGTGAAGAAGGGGCCAAGGAATACATCATCGAAGACAATCACCGGGATGCTGCTGAAATCTACGCCGTGGCTCGATCCTTGGCGAAACCATCCGTCGACGGAGACATACCCATCCAAATTTGGAATCCCACAAACACGGAAGTCAAGTTATACAAGGGAACAAGAATTGCCAATGCCAATCCATATGAAGAAGAAGATGCCAACAACACGATCGAAAAATGGCAACCGGACATCCCACCAGAAGCTCATTGGGAAGCAGATCTACCAAACATGCCGATTGAGACACCAGCTGATTTCGACATGGCAAATGAAGTGGATTTGGATGAAGCAATTTTGAATGGAAAGCAGAAGGAAAAGTTGAGAAACATCATCAGGAAACATGCAGGAGCATTCGTCGGACCGGATGGGAAACTCGGAAAATTCAATGGCCCCATCAAACATCGGATCGAGATCGACGAATCGGCAAAGATTCCCACTACAAAATTATTTCGTGTTCCGCTGGAAAAGAGAAAGGAAATCGAAGCTCAAATAAATGAAATGCTAAAACAAGACATCATCGAACCATCTGATTCACCATTCGCAGCACCAATCGTCCTGGTTCGGAAAGCTGACAAGAAATCGTGGCGGTTCACAGTTGACTACAGAGGCTTGAACAAAATCACCAAACCAATTCAATCGGTACTTCCAAACCCAGTTGACATCCTGGATCTTTGCTCAGAGAAACCAATCTACTCGTCTCTGGATTTTCAAGCAGGATTTCATCAAATTCCAATGGATCCAGAACACTCAGAAAGAACAGCGTTTTGCTGTTTCATGGGAGCATTCCAATACATCCGGCTGCCCATGGGATTGAAAGGAAGCCCAGCAACATTCCAACGATGCATGGAACACATGAGGAAATTCATCAAAGCCAGGATTTGGGCATATCTCGACGACCTCATAGTGACATCAGCAGATGGAGACGAACATCTTGAAGATCTAGAGGAAGTATTTGGAGTCATCGAATCGTTCGGACTTAAATTGAGAGCAAACAAAACCAAGCTGGCTCGTGATCGCATCAAATTCCTGGGTTTCATCCTTTCGAAAGATGGACTCAGCGCCGATCCGGAAAAGGTCAGGGCAATAGCGGAATACCCTAAACCGAAGACTGTCAGGGACGTCAGAGCATTCATCGGATTAACGTCATTCTACCGCCGACTCATCAAAAACTTCTCAATTACTGCCGCACCACTATTCGAATTGACAAAGAAGAATGTGAACTTTGACTGGACCGATGAACATCAAAAGAGCTTCGATCAACTTCGCACGGCACTCATCACTGAACCTGTACTCATCGCACCTCAGCTCGGAAAAGATTTTCAAATATTGGTGGACTCATCGGGAAAAGGAGTCGGCGCAGTACTTCAACAACAACATGGAGAAGATGACAAGGATTTGCGAGTTATAAGTTATGCAAGCCGCACTTATAACAAACATGAAAGACGTTACCCCGCAATTGAACTTGAGGCACTTGGATTGACTTTCGCAGTCAAAGCCTTCAGACCATACATCGACGGTGCCCGAACAACAATCTACACGGATCATTCACCGCTCAAGGCTTTGCTCCATCGAAAGGACCTCGAAGGCCGGCTGGCAAAATACCAAATCGCATTGCAATCATTCGATATTGACATTGTCTACAGGCCAGGAAAAACACATGTCGTACCGGATGCCTTATCTCGTCACCACCCGGTCCCGAATGCACCGGAAAACCAATTGGACACGTCGCAACACCACTTGGACGCGTCGAAAAATCACTCGGATGCGTTGGAAAATCAATTGGATGCATTGGAAAACCATTTGGATATGTCGGTTAATCATTTGGATGCGTCGAAACACCAGTTGGATGCGTCGGGAAATTACTTGAATGCGTTGAAAAAGCATGTGGATGCATCGAATCATCATTTGGATACATCAGAAACTATTGGAAATCATCATCATAATGAACTGGACACATCGGACAACAGTCGACATCATCGTCAAGACATATCGGACATCACTGGAAGACATCGCCTAAACCATCCGGATGAATCGGAAATCAATGAGACTCGTCGGAGATACCAATTGGACACTTCCAGAAATCCGTGTCAATCACCAATCGGATGGATCGGAAGTCATTCGGACGAATCGGAAACCATCGAGAATCATCGGAAGGATCATGAGGATGCATCGGAAATCAATGGAGAAAAGCAACAGAAGCATCAGGACGCATCGGAAGACAACATCAACAAAAATCCGAACACCATCGCAGCAGTGAGAAACATCCAGACTCAGAAGGATTGGCCAACGAGAGATGAGATCCAAAAAAGAACAAATGGGTGAAGTGAGTAGAATTTTTGAAAAGAATGGAGAGAAAATGATGAAGATCGAGGGTCTGATCTACAATTCACCGAAATCAAGCACTGGACAGCCTCGACTACTGCTGCCAACGAATTCGAAGTTGGGAATCGTCATGGCACGGAAGATACACGAATCAGAACAAGAGATGGCCCACCAAGGAATCAAGAAGACATTGGCAGCTACAATCCGCATCGCAGTTTGGCCAGGTCAAGGGAAAGACATCGGAGATCTTGTCCACAACTGCAAGAAATGCCAACTGAACAAGGATCCAAACCAATTCAGGATCGTGGCTGATTTGCGTGAATTTGAAACCCCGGACCACCCATTCCAACGGGTACATTCGGACTACATCGGGCCATTGGAAACATCAACCAGAGGGAACAAGTTCATTGCAGTCTACGTTGATGCCTTCACGAAGTTTGCCATCGCCGAACCCGCGGAAACCCAAACAGCAGAGGAAACAGCCAGAATTTTCCGTGATCGCGTCGTAGCTCGATTTGGAGCTCCAGAGATTCTAGTAACCGATCAAGGTACAAACTTCATGAGCCACACCTTCCAAGAATTGCTGGAACTATTGGGTTGCAAACACCACAAATCCACAGCTTATCACCATGAGTCGAACGGTCAAGTTGAAAGATGGAATGGAACAATCGAAACACTTCTACGTCAATCAACTGAATCGAACACTGGAAATTGGGACGAAATCCTGCAGACACTTGTGCACGCATACAATCGATCGCGACACGATGGAACTTTATATTCGCCTTTTCTTTTGATGCATGGAAGAGAAGCAATTACGACGATCGATACAAAAATTCAGCTGCCAATAAGAAAGTATGCGGACGAACTCGATTTCGTCGAATCAACAAAAAGAGTTCTTAACATCGTCAACAGACTCTGCAAACATCGGATAACCACCAATTCTAGAAGACAAAAAGAACAGCATAGAAAGATGGTAAAGATCAATGACATGAACATCAGGATTGGAGAGAAGGTTATGATAAGGAAGGCCAAGAAATCAAAAATAGGACCTCAATTTTCGGAACCTTTGGAAGTTATCGATGTGAAGGACCCTAACATAACAGTGAAATTGGAAGGCCCAACAACAAGAAGCGGTGGCTCCAGAAGTTATACAGTACATAAAAATAGATGTAAGATCTACAAGGAAGGGAAAAAGAATCAAGAAGAGACCCAGGACCCATCCCAAGGACCCAACATCAATCATCCATCTCAATCTTCAATCTGAAAAAAAGAAATGCAGAAAATACTCACCAGTCTACATCAGCTCCGCAAATCAATAACTAAAATAATCAGCTTGCATCACTAAAAAATTTTGGTAGTTATCATTTGGATCAAGATATTAATTCGACTCAACGAAATAACAATGGAAACGGAAATTTCAACAACATGCACCGGGAAATCAATTTTATTATACAACAACTCAAGAAGGAAACAAAACGAAGCAACAAAACATCAAAAAAATAATCAACAGCGACGGCAAAGTCAACAAATCACCGGTCGTGGGGGATGGCAAGAAGAAAAACAAGGAGATCATATGGAAAAAAAGAAACAAGGAGACCTTATTAAACAAAAAGAATCGGCGAATCGAGAATGGAAGCCGTATTCAACATTCAACATTATGCATCTTCTTCATTGACCCAATCACCAGTCTTGCTAACAACATCCTTCGAACCCGTGAAAAACAACCAACGCCACACGCCAACTCCAACACCGAACAAGCAGAGCAAAAGAAGACAAAACCAAAAAACCGGCCAAACTGGAAATTATCAATTGAAAAATGGGTAATTATAAATAAAAACTCACAAATGGATTCTTCAGAAGCCACGGAGACGGTTGAGCCACTAGATACGGGATCAACAACCAATAGTTCGGAACAATCCGAACCGGAGAAGCCACTATAACATCGGCAGGCAGCCCGGCCATCAATCAGCAAACAACTTCCTCGGAAGTTACAATATCCCGGACAGTATTGTAGACCCGTACGCTGCATGACCTGGACAGAAGAAAAACCCTGGAAAAAATGCACAAATGGCGAAGGAAAATCGAAAAAAAATAAGAAATTGGAAGGAAAACCAGAAAATATGGAAAAAAATCGATGAAGGAATGAGGCATCACGTGCGAAAATAAACAACGCGCAAGCGTTGCGGAGTAACATTGGAAAATACTTTCACCGTCTGCAGCCTCCGCGGTGTTTCGTCTGTCACCGTCTGCACCCCCGCTATGAGGAGTCGCTATGGGAAAAAATTGGCGTGGAAAGAAGAATTAAAAATTGTTTTGTTGTCTTGTTTAGAATTTTCTTGTAAGTAACCTTTAAAAAGTAACTTTTTGTATGGAATTTTTTTTGAATTGAAGTTCTTGTTGTATTTTGTAGAAAAAAAAAAACCGTTTCCATGTAAATTAGATTTTGTAACCAATTGAAAATTAGGAAGGTTTGTCACCCAAGGGACGGGTGACCTTGCGGGGAAGGGGGATCTAAGGTCCCGGGGCCAACCCGAGACCTTGGCGCCTCCCCCCTATGCAATGCCGCTGCCCTTGCTGGCAAACCCTCACTTAGAGGCGCCGGGAGAGTGGAAGTAGGTCTCCACTCTCCCTATTCTATATTTAACCCTATATATCTTTATAACAATAAACCTTATATATTCAACACTTGTTATTCGACTCTAGTTTGGTATGGGAGTCAGGTGAGACGTCCCGGAGGAACCAGGACGTAACACTTGTGATTTTATCCAAAATTTTTAAAAAGCTTTAATTTTACTAATTTTTGGCATTTTCAGGCCGTCAACACCAACAACTGGACGATCGGATGGACCCGCAATCGACATAGATCAAGGTAAATCTTTATTTTGAGAAAAAATTAGAATTTTGGAAATAATGAAAAATTTTTTGGGCTTTTTCCCAATTTTTTCAATGGAAATCGCATTTTCACAACTTTCGTTTTGTCATAGGCGGCCGAAGGCTATCGCCAATTTTTTTTAGATTAAAAACTTGTGATTTTATCCAAAATTTTTAAAAAAGCTTTAATTTTACTGATTTTTATCATTTCCAGGTCGTCAACACCAACAACTGGACGATCGGATGGACCCGCAATCGACAGAGATCAAGGTAAATCTTTATTTTGAGAAAAAATTAGAATTTTGAAAAATTTTGGAAATATTGAAAAATTTTTGGGCTTTTTCCCAATTTTTTTCAATGGAAATCGCATTTTCACAACTTTCGTTTTGTCATAGGCGGCCGAAGGCTATCGCCAATTTTTTTTAGATTAAAAACTTGTGATTTTATCCAAAATTTTTAAAAAAGCTTTAATTTTACTGATTTTTATCATTTCCAGGTCGTCAACACCAACAACTGGACGATCGGATGGACCCGCAATCGACAGAGATCAAGGTAAATCTTTATTTTGAGAAAAAATTAGAATTTTGAAAAATTTTGGAAATATTGAAAAATTTTTGGGCTTTTTCCCAATTTTTTTCAATGGAAATCGCATTTTCACAACTTTCGTTTTGTCATAGGCGGCCGAAGGCTATCGCCAATTTTTTTTAGATTAAAAACTTGTGATTTTATCCAAAATTTTTAAAAAAGCTTTAATTTTACTGATTTTTATCATTTCCAGGTCGTCAACACCAACAACTCGACGATCGGATGGACCCGCAATCGAAATAGACCAAGGTAAATCTTTATTTTGAGAAAAAATTAGAATTTTGGAAATATTGTAAAATTTTTGGGCTTTTTCCCAATTTTTTTCAATGGAAATCGCATTTTCACAACTTTCGTTTTGTCATAGGCGGCCGAAGGCTATCGCCAATTTTTTTTTAGATTAAAAACTTGTGATTTTATCCAAAATTTTTAAAAAGCTTTAATTTTACTAATTTTTGGCATTTTCAGGCCGTCAACACCAACAACTGGACGATCGGATGGACCCGCAATCGAAATAGACCAAGGTAAATCTTTATTTTGAGAAAAAATTAGAATTTTGGAAATATTGAAAAATTTTTGGGCTTTTTCCCAATTTTTTTCAATGGAAATCACATTTTCACAACTTTCGTTTTGTGATAGGCGGCCGAAGGCTATCGCCAATTTTTTTTAGATTAAAAACTTGTGACTTTTTCCAATATTCCATTTTTTAATACAAAATTTCAAAAATTACTTCATTTTTATAGTGTTCGTACTTTCAGGCCATCAATCGCATAAATTCGATAACTCAACTTCAATCATCGCAAGCAATCCGGAATATTTTAATTTTGTTTATATTTTTTGCTTCATTTTTGCGAGAGGAAAAACCTCACACAATGATTAGGGAGCCATGCAGTTTCTGGGAAAATATCACTGGCTAAACTGCGTGGTGCCCATTTTCACAATCAATAGGGATTTCGAACTATTGACAAATGGGGGCAACAAGTCATGTCTCCATGAACGTCAAAATCAAAATAGAGAGCGTTTTGACAGTTTTCAAATGTTAAGAAAATAATCAAAGTATATTAACAAAAGAATGGGCATTCAAAAGTTTCTTCGATTTTTAAAAACTTTCATTTATTTTCAAAAATTTGGTGGGGAAAAATATGAAATTCACTGCATTCTGAGTCAAGTTATGAGCTATTTTAAAAATATTGAAATTTTCGTTAATTTGAGAAATTTCGCAAAAATTCAAGAAAATTTTTCAAGAATGTTAACAGAGTTCAATATAGATATCTATGATTAAAGAACATTCGATTTTCTATCAAAATTCTGCAACGAAAAACTTTAAAAAATTGAGGTTTTGCACAAAATGACATTAGTTTTCAACTGGGTGCTTAATTTCGCAAAAAAATTAGCAAATTCGTGCTTAGTAAATTCAATATTTTCTTGTTTTTTTTTTTGGAAAGTTGACGAGTTTCACCCTTTTTTTAGCACCTGAAATCTCAAAACAACAAATAACAGTTATGAGTTTAAAAAAATACATTTATACAAAAAAGATCTTCACAATTATCTTCCCCCAGCTGCTGCTCCTCCTCCAGCAGCACCTTCAATTCCTCCAACCATTCCTCCGATACCGGTTAGAAGCCCGCTAATTCCACTGAATATTGATCCAAAATCTGGTGCCGCTGCTGCATCGGCTGGTGCTCCATTAATTGCTGCGACGGCAATGATAAGGAGAGCAAAAAGGATTGAGATGGTATTCATTTTTTTTCTTCTTCTTTCACAATCAAATGACATGAATTTCTGACCAACTGTGGGGGGCTTATATTCTGTTTCCATGAGGTGGGTTGAGCAATTGGTGAACTAATAAGGAACTGGAAAATAATAATCGTTTAAGAATTCTCGCACATAATTGTTTTAACAAGGAAGTTCTTTTGGAACCATTAAATCAGAATTTTTTTGAAATAAACTAATTGCTCGAATTTTAATTTCTATTTTCATATGAAAACAAGTTTCAGATAAATTTTTTCAGATGGATCTCGATTAGACTCTATCCATTAAAGAGGCTAATAACAATTTGTATAGAAAGTTTTTCATAAATTTTAAGTCAAACGTGTTTTAAATGGGTGTACAAATCTTTTGAGTGCATCAAAATTCAAAATTTAAAGTGGAATTAGAATACGTCGCGTTCTCTTTCGATTGGTACTAAAATTACTGAAATCCTTTGTGTCTAATAAAGTTACGCTCAATTGAAATTTGAGAAGTGCAATTGTTTGGCACAATGCCAAAAATACTCAATTTTCATCCAATCTCCAAAATTTTAGTACCATTCGAAAGAGAACCGCGAGAAAATGTCAAAAAAATTTTAATTTTTGAAATTTCCTTAATTTTTCATAAAGTTATGCTCAATTGGAATTTTGAGAAGTGCAATTGTTTGGCACAATGCCAAAAATACTCAATTTTTATCCAAACTCCAACATTTTAGTACCATTCGAAAGAGAACCGCGAGAAAATGTCAAAAAAATTTTAATTTTTGAAATTTCCTTAATTTTTCATAAAGTTATGCTCAATTGAAATTTTGAGAAGTGCAATTGTTTGGCACAATGCCAAAAATACTCAATTTTTATCCAATCTTCAAAATTTTAGTACCATTCGAAAGAGAACCGCGAGAAAATGTCAAAAAAATTTTAATTTTTGAAATTTCCTTAATTTTTCATAAAGTTATGCTCAATTGAAATTTTGAGAAGTGCAAGTGTTTGGCACAATGCCAAAAATACTCAATTTTTATCCAAACTCCAACAGTTTAGTACCATTCGAAAGAGAACCGCGAGAAAATGTCAAAAAAATTTTAATTTTTGAAATTTCCTTGATTTTTCATAAAGTTATGCTCAATTGAAATTTTGAAAAATTAAGGATACCAGGATAAATAAAAAATACTCAATTTCGACCCAATCTCCAAAATTTTAGTACAATTCGAAAGAGAACCGCGAGAAAATATCAAAAACATTTTAATTTTTGAAATTTCCTTAATTTTTCATAAAGTTATGCTCAATTGAAATTTTGAAAAATTAAGGGTACCAGGATAAATAAAAAATACTCAATTTCGAGCCAATCTCCAAAATTTTAGTACCATTCGAAAGAGAACCGCGAGAAAATATCAAAAAAATTTTAATTTTTGAAATTTCATTAATTTTTCATAAAGTTATGCTCAATTGAAATTTTGAAAAATTAAGGGTACCAGGATAAATAAAAAATACTCAATTTCGAGCCAATCTCCAAAATTTTAGTACCATTCGAAAGAGAACCGCGAGAAAATGTCAAAAAAATTTTAATTTTTGAAATTTCCTTAATTTTTCATAAAGTTATGCTCAATTGAAATTTTGAGAAGTGCAAGTGTTTGGCACAATGCCAAAAATACTCAATTTTTATCCAATCTCCAAAATGTTAGTACCATTCGAAAGAGAACCGCGAGAAAATGTCAAAAAAATTTTAATTTTTGAAATTTCCTTAATTTTTCATAAAGTTATGCTCAATTGAAATTTTGAAAAATTAAGGGTACCAGGATAAATAAAAAATACTCAATTTCGACCCAATCTCCAAAATTTTAGTACCATTCGAAAGAGAACCGCGAGAAAATGTCAAAAAATTGTAATTTTTGAAATTTCATTAATTTTTCATAAAGTTATGCTCAATTGAAATTTTGAAAAATTAAGGGTACCAGGATAAATAAAAAATACTCAATTTCGACCCAATCTCCAAAATTTTAGTACCATTCGAAAGAGAACCGCGAGAAAATGTCAAAAAAATTGTAATTTTTGAAATTTCATTAATTTTTCATAAAGTTATGCTCAATTGAAATTTTGAAAAATTAAGGGTACCAGGATAAATAAAAAATACTCAATTTCGACCCAATCTCTAAAATTTTAGTACCATTCGAAAGAGAACCGCGAGAAAATGTCAAAAAAATTTAAATTTTTGAAATTTCATTAATTTTTCATAAAGTTATGCTCAATTGAAATTTTGAGAAGTGCAATTGTTTGGCACAATGCCAAAAATACTCAATTTTTATCCAATCTCCAAAATTTTAGTACCATTCGAAAGAGAACCGCGAGAAAATGTCAAAAAAATTTTAATTTTTGAAATTTCCTTAATTTTTCATAAAGTTATGCTCAATTGAAATTTTGAGAAGTGCAAGTGTTTGGCACAATGCCAAAAATACTCAATTTTTATCCAATCTCCAAAATGTTAGCACCATTCGAAAGAGAACCGCGAGAAAATGTCAAAAAAATTTTAATTTTTGAAATTTCCTTAATTTTTCATAAAGTTATGCTCAATTGAAATTTTGAGAAGTGCAAGTGTTTGGCACAATGCCAAAAATACTCAATTTTTATCCAATCTCCAAAATGTTAGCACCATTCGAAAGAGAACCGCGAGAAAATGTCAAAAAAATTTTAATTTTTGAAATTTCCTTAATTTTTCATAAAGTTATGCTCAATTGAAATTTTGAGAAGTGCAATTGTTTGGCACAATGCCAAAAATACTCAATATTCATCCAATCCCCAACATTTTAGTACCATTCGAAAGAGAACCGCGAGAAAATGTCAAAAAAATTTTAATTTTTGAAATTTCCTTAATTTTTCATAAAGTTATGCTCAATTGGAATTTTGAGAAGTGCAATTGTTTGGCACAATGCCAAAAATACTCAATATTCATCCAATCCCCAACATTTTAGTACCATTCGAAAGAGAACCGCGAGAAAATGTCAAAAAAATTTTAATTTTTGAAATTTCCTTAATTTTTCATAAAGTTATGCTCAATTGGAATTTTGAGAAGTGCAATTGTTTGGCACAATGCCAAAACTACTCAATTTTTATCCAAACTCCAACATTTTAGTACCATTCGAAAGAGAACCGCGAGAAAATGTCAAAAAAATTTTAATTTTTGAAATTTCCTTAATTTTTCATAAAGTTATGCTCAATTGAAATTTTGAGAAGTGCAAGTGTTTGGCACAATGCCAAAAATACTCAATTTTTATCCAATCTGCAAAATGTTAGTGCCATTCGAAAGAGAACCGCGAGAAAATGTCAAAAAATTTTAATTTTTGAAATTTCCTTAATTTTCATAAAGTTATGCTCAATTGAAATTTTGAAAAATTAAGGGTACCAGGATAAATAAAAAATACTCAATTTTTATCCAATCTCCAAAATGTTAGTGCCATTCGAAAGAGAACCGCGAGAAAATGTCAAAAAATTTTAATTTTTGAAATTTCCTTAATTTTTCATAAAGTTATGCTCAATTGAAATTTTGAAAAATTAAGGGTACCAGGATAAATAAAAAATACTCAATTTCGACCCAATCTCCAAAATTTTAGTACCATTCGAAAGAGAACCGCGAGAAAATGTCAAAAAAATTGTAATTTTTGAAATTTCCTTAATTTTTCATAAAGTTATGCTCAATTGGAATTTTGAGAAGTGCAATTGTTTGGCACAATGCCAAAAATACTCAATTTTTATCCAATCTCCAAAATGTTAGCACCATTCGAAAGAGAACCGCGAGAAAATGTCAAAAAAATTTTAATTTTTGAAATTTCCTTAATTTTTCATAAAGTTATGCTCAATTGAAATTTTGAGAAGTGCAAGTGTTTGGCACAATGCCAAAAATACTCAATTTTTATCCAATCTCCAAAATGTTAGCACCATTCGAAAGAGAACCGCGAGAAAATGTCAAAAAAATTTTAATTTTTGAAATTTCCTTAATTTTTCATAAAGTTATTCTCAATTTAAATTTTGAAAAATTAAGGGTACCAGGATAAATAAAAAATACTCAATGTTCATCCAATCTCCAACATTTTAGTACCATTCGAAAGAGAACCGCGAGAAAATGTCAAAAAAATTTTAATTTTTGAAATTTCATTAATTTTTCATAAAGTTATGCTCAATTTAAATTTTGAAAAATTAAGGGTACCAGGATAAATAAAAAATACTCAATGTTCATCCAATCTCCAACATTTTAGTACCATTCGAAAGAGAACCGCGAGAAAATGTCAAAAAAATTTTAATTTTTGAAATTTCATTAATTTTTCATAAAGTTATGCTCAATTTAAATTTTGAAAAATTAAGGGTACCAGGATAAATAAAAAATACTCAATATTCATCCAATCTCCAACATTTTAGTACCATTCGAAAGAGAACCGCGAGAAAATGTCAAAAAAATTTTAATTTTTGTAATTTCCTTAATTTTTCATAAAGTTATGCTCAATTGAAATTTTGAGAAGTGCAAGTGTTTGGCACAATGCCAAAAATACTCAATTTTTATCCAATCTCCAAAATGTTAGCACCATTCGAAAGAGAACCGCGAGAAAATGTCAAAAAAATTTTAATTTTTGAAATTTCCTTAATTTTTCATAAAGTTATTCTCAATTTAAATTTTGAAAAATTAAGGGTACCAGGATAAATAAAAAATACTCAATGTTCATCCAATCTCCAACATTTTAGTACCATTCGAAAGAGAACCGCGAGAAAATGTCAAAAAAATTTTAATTTTTGAAATTTCCTTAATTTTTCATAAAGTTATGCTCAATTGAAATTTTGAGAAGTGCAAGTGTTTGGCACAATGCCAAAAATACTCAATTTTTATCCAATCTCCAAAATGTTAGCACCATTCGAAAGAGAACCGCGAGAAAATGTCAAAAAAATTTTAATTTTTGAAATTTCCTTAATTTTTCATAAAGTTATTCTCAATTTAAATTTTGAAAAATTAAGGGTACCAGGATAAATAAAAAATACTCAATGTTCATCCAATCTCCAACATTTTAGTACCATTCGAAAGAGAACCGCGAGAAAATGTCAAAAAAATTTTAATTTTTGAAATTTCATTAATTTTTCATAAAGTTATGCTCAATTTAAATTTTGAAAAATTAAGGGTACCAGGATAAATAAAAAATACTCAATGTTCATCCAATCTCCAACATTTTAGTACCATTCGAAAGAGAACCGCGAGAAAATGTCAAAAAAATTTTAATTTTTGAAATTTCATTAATTTTTCATAAAGTTATGCTCAATTTAAATTTTGAAAAATTAAGGGTACCAGGATAAATAAAAAATACTCAATATTCATCCAATCTCCAACATTTTAGTACCATTCGAAAGAGAACCGCGAGAAAATGTCAAAAAAATTTTAATTTTTGAAATTTCCTTAATTTTTCATAAAGTTATGCTCAATTGAAATTTTGAGAAGTGCAAGTGTTTGGCACAATGCCAAAAATACTCAATTTTTATCCAATCTCCAAAATGTTAGCACCATTCGAAAGAGAACCGCGAGAAAATGTCAAAAAAATTTTAATTTTTGAAATTTCCTTAATTTTTCATAAAGTTATTCTCAATTTAAATTTTGAAAAATTAAGGGTACCAGGATAAATAAAAAATACTCAATGTTCATCCAATCTCCAACATTTTAGTACCATTCGAAAGAGAACCGCGAGAAAATGTCAAAAAAATTTTAATTTTTGAAATTTCATTAATTTTTCATAAAGTTATGCTCAATTTAAATTTTGAAAAATTAAGGGTACCAGGATAAATAAAAAATACTCAATGTTCATCCAATCTCCAACATTTTAGTACCATTCGAAAGAGAACCGCGAGAAAATGTCAAAAAAATTTTAATTTTTGAAATTTCATTAATTTTTCATAAAGTTATACTCAATTGAAATTTTGAGAAGTGCAAGTGTTTGGCACAATGCCAAAAATACTCAATTTCGACCCAATCTCCAAAATTTTAGTACCAATCGAAAGAGAACCGCGAGAAAATGTCAAAAACATTTTAATTTTTGAAATTTCATTAATTTTTCATGAAGTTATGCTCAATTGAAATTTTGAAAAATTAAGGGTGCCAGGATAAATAAAAAATACTCAATTTCGACCCAATCTCCCAAATTTTAGTACCATTCGAAAGAGAACCGCGAGAAAATGTCAAAAAAATTTTAATTTTTGAAATTTCATTAATTTTTCATAAAGTTATGCTCAATTGAAATTTTGAGAAGTGCAATTGTTTGGCACAATGCCAAAAATACTCAATATTCATCCAATCTCCAAAATTTTAGTACCAATCGAAAGAGAACCGCGAGAAAATGTCAAAAACATTTTAATTTTTGAAATTTCCTTAATTTTTCATAAAGTTATTCTCAATTTAAATTTTGAAAAATTAAGGGTACCAGGATAAATAAAAAATACTCAATTTCGACCCAATCTCCAAAATTTTAGTACCATTCGAAAGAGAACCGCGAGAAAATGTCAAAAAAATTTTAATTTTTGAAATTTCATTAATTTTTCATAAAGTTATGCTCAATTGAAATTTTGAAAAATTAAGGGTACCAGGATAAATAAAAAATACTCAATTTCGACCCAATCTCCAACATTTTAGTACCATTCGAAAGAGAACCGCGAGAAAATGTCAAAAAAATTTTAATTTTTGAAATTTCCTTAATTTTTCATAAAGTTATGCTCAATTGAAATTTTGAGAAGTGCAAGTGTTTGGCACAATGCCAAAAATACTCAATTTTTATCCAATCTCCAAAATGTTAGCACCATTCGAAAGAGAACCGCGAGAAAATGTCAAAAAAATTTTAATTTTTGAAATCTCATTAATTTTTCATAAAGTTATGCTCAATTGAAATTTTGAAAAATTAAGGGTACCAGGATAAATAAAAAATACTCAATATTCATCCAATCTCCAACATTTTAGTACCATTCGAAAGAGAACCGCGAGAAAATGTCAAAAAAATTTTAATTTTTGAAATTTCATTAATTTTTCATAAAGTTATGCTCAATTTAAATTTTGAAAAATTAAGGGTACCAGGATAAATAAAAAATACTCAATATTCATCCAATCTCCAACATTTTAGTACCATTCGAAAGAGAACCGCGAGAAAATGTCAAAAAAATTTTAATTTTTGAAATTTCATTAATTTTTCATAAAGTTATGCTCAATTGAAATTTTGAAAAATTAAGGGTATCAGGATAAATAAAAAATACTCAATATTCATCCAATCTCCAACATTTTAGTACCATTCGAAAGAGAACCGCGAGAAAATGTCAAAAAAATTTTAATTTTTGAAATTTCATTAATTTTTCATAAAGTTATGCTCAATTGAAATTTTGAAAAATTAAGGGTACCAGGATAAATAAAAAATACTCAATTTCGACCCAATCTCCAACATTTTAGTACCATTCGAAAGAGAACCGCGAGAAAATGTCAAAAAAATTTTAATTTTTGAAATTTCCTTAATTTTTCATAAAGTTATGCTCAATTGAAATTTTGAGAAGTGCAAGTGTTTGGCACAATGCCAAAAATACTCAATTTTTATCCAATCTCCAAAATGTTAGCACCATTCGAAAGAGAACCGCGAGAAAATGTCAAAAAAATTTTAATTTTTGAAATTTCCTTAATTTTTCATAAAGTTATGCTCAATTGAAATTGTGAGAAGTGCAATTGTTTGGCACAATGCCAAAAATACTCAATATTCATCCAAACTCCAACATTTTAGTACCATTCGAAAGAGAACCGCGAGAAAATGTCAAAAAAATTTTAATTTTTGAAATTTCATTAATTTTTCATAAAGTTATGCTCAATTTAAATTTTGAAAAATTAAGGGTACCAGGATAAATAAAAAATACTCAATATTCATCCAATCTCCAACATTTTAGTACCATTCGAAAGAGAACCGCGAGAAAATGTCAAAAAAATTTTAATTTTTGAAATTTCATTAATCTTTCATAAAGTTATGCTCAATTGAAATTTTGAAAAATTAAGGGTATCAGGATAAATAAAAAATACTCAATATTCATCCAATCTCCAACATTTTAGTACCATTCGAAAGAGAACCGCGAGAAAATGTCAAAAAAATTTTAATTTTTGAAATTTCATTAATTTTTCATAAAGTTATGCTCAATTGAAATTTTGAAAAATTAAGGGTACCAGGATAAATAAAAAATACTCAATTTCGACCCAATCTCCAACATTTTAGTACCATTCGAAAGAGAACCGCGAGAAAATGTCAAAAAATTTTTAATTTTTGAAATTTCCTTAATTTTTCATAAAGTTATGCTCAATTGAAATTTTGAGAAGTGCAAGTGTTTGGCACAATGCCAAAAATACTCAATTTTTATCCAATCTCCAAAATGTTAGCACCATTCGAAAGAGAACCGCGAGAAAATGTCAAAAAAATTTTAATTTTTGAAATTTCCTTAATTTTTCATAAAGTTATGCTCAATTGAAATTTTGAGAAGTGCAATTGTTTGGCACAATGCCAAAAATACTCAATATTCATCCAAACTCCAACATTTTAGTACCATTCGAAAGAGAACCGCGAGAAAATGTCAAAAAAATTTTAATTTTTGAAATTTCATTAATTTTTCATAAAGTTATGCTCAATTGAAATTTTGAAAAATTAAGGGTACCAGGATAAATAAAAAATACTCAATTTCGACCCAATCTCCAACATTTTAGTACCATTCGAAAGAGAACCGCGAGAAAATGTCAAAAAAATTTTAATTTTTGAAATTTCCTTAATTTTTCATAAAGTTATGCTCAATTGAAATTTTGAGAAGTGCAAGTGTTTGGCACAATGCCAAAAATACTCAATTTTTATCCAATCTCCAAAATGTTAGTACCATTCGAAAGAGAACCGAGAGAAAATGTCAAAAAAATTTTAATTTTTGAAATTTCGTTAATTTTTCATAAAGTTATGCTCAATTGAAATTTTGAGAAGTGCAATTGTTTGGCACAATGCCAAAAATACTCAATATTCATCCAATCTCCAACATTTTAGTACCATTCGAAAGAGAACCGCGAGAAAATGTCAAAAAAATTTTAATTTTTGAAATTTCCTTAATTTTTCATAAAGTTATGCTCAATTGAAATTTTGAGAAGTGCAAGTGTTTGGCACAATGCCAAAAATACTCAATTTTTATCCAATCTCCAAAATGTTAGTACCATTCGAAAGAGGACCGCGAGAAAATGTCAAAAAAATTTTAATTTTTGAAATTTCATTAATTTTTCATAAAGTTATGCTCAATTGAAATTTTGAAAAATTAAGGGTATCAGGATAAATAAAAAATACTCAATATTCATCCAATCTCCAACATTTTAGTACCATTCGAAAGAGAACCGCGAGAAAATGTCAAAAAAATTTTAATTTTTGAAATTTCCTTAATTTTTCATAAAGTTATGCTCAATTGAAATTTTGAGAAGTGCAAGTGTTTGGCACAATGCCAAAAATACTCAATTTTTATCCAATCTCCAAAATGTTAGCACCATTCGAAAGAGAACCGCGAGAAAATGTCAAAAAAATTTTAATTTTTGAAATTTCCTTAATTTTTCATAAAGTTATGCTCAATTTAAATTTTGAGAAGTGCAATTGTTTGGCACAATGCCAAAAATACTCAATATTCATCCAAACTCCAACATTTTAGTACCATTCGAAAGAGAACCGCGAGAAAATGTCAAAAAAATTTTAATTTTTGAAATTTCATTAATTTTTCATAAAGTTATGCTCAATTGAAATTTTGAAAAATTAAGGGTACCAGGATAAATAAAAAATACTCAATTTCGACCCAATCTCCAACATTTTAGTACCATTCGAAAGAGAACCGCGAGAAAATGTCAAAAAAATTTTAATTTTTGAAATTTCCTTAATTTTTCATAAAGTTATGCTCAATTGAAATTTTGAGAAGTGCAAGTGTTTGGCACAATGCCAAAAATACTCAATTTTTATCCAATCTCCAAAATGTTAGTACCATTCGAAAGAGAACCGAGAGAAAATGTCAAAAAAATTTTAATTTTTGAAATTTCGTTAATTTTTCATAAAGTTATGCTCAATTGAAATTTTGAGAAGTGCAATTGTTTGGCACAATGCCAAAAATACTCAATATTCATCCAATCTCCAACATTTTAGTACCATTCGAAAGAGAACCGCGAGAAAATGTCAAAAAAATTTTAATTTTTGAAATTTCCTTAATTTTTCATAAAGTTATGCTCAATTGAAATTTTGAGAAGTGCAAGTGTTTGGCACAATGCCAAAAATACTCAATTTTTATCCAATCTCCAAAATGTTAGTACCATTCGAAAGAGAACCGCGAGAAAATGTCAAAAAAAAATTTAATTTTTGAAATTTCATTAATTTTTCATAAAGTTATGCTCAATTGAAATTTTGAAAAATTAAGGGTACCAGGATAAATAAAAAATACTCAATGTTTATCCAATCTGCAAAATGTTAGTGCCATTCGAAAGAGAACCGCGAGAAAATGTCAAAAAATTTTAATTTTTGAAATTTCCTTAATTTTTCATAAAGTTATGCTCAATTGAAATTTTGAGAAGTGCAAGTGTTTGGCACAATGCCAAAAATACTCAATTTTTATCCAATCTCCAAAATGTTAGTACCATTCGAAAGAGAACCGCGAGAAAATGTCAAAAAAAAATTTAATTTTTGAAATTTCATTAATTTTTCATAAAGTTATGCTCAATTGAAATTTTGAAAAATTAAGGGTACCAGGATAAATAAAAAATACTCAATATTCATCCAATCTCCAACATTTTAGTACCATTCGAAAGAGAACCGCGAGAAAATGTCAAAAAAATTTTAATTTTTGAAATTTCCTTAATTTTTCATAAAGTTATGCTCAATTGAAATTTTGAGAAGTGCAATTGTTTGGCACAATGCCAAAAATACTCAATATTCATCCAAACTCCAACATTTTAGTACCATTCGAAAGAGAACCGCGAGAAAATGTCAAAAAAATTTTAATTTTTGAAATTTCATTAATTTTTCATAAAGTTATGCTCAATTTAAATTTTGAAAAATTAAGGGTACCAGGATAAATAAAAAATACTCAATATTCATCCAATCTCCAACATTTTAGTACCATTCGAAAGAGAACCGCGAGAAAATGTCAAAAAAATTTTAATTTTTGAAATTTCATTAATTTTTCATAAAGTTATGCTCAATTGAAATTTTGAAAAATTAAGGGTATCAGGATAAATAAAAAATACTCAATATTCATCCAATCTCCAACATTTTAGTACCATTCGAAAGAGAACCGCGAGAAAATGTCAAAAAAATTTTAATTTTTGAAATTTCATTAATTTTTCATAAAGTTATGCTCAATTGAAATTTTGAAAAATTAAGGGTACCAGGATAAATAAAAAATACTCAATTTCGACCCAATCTCCAACATTTTAGTACCATTCGAAAGAGAACCGCGAGAAAATGTCAAAAAAATTTTAATTTTTGAAATTTCCTTAATTTTTCATAAAGTTATGCTCAATTGAAATTTTGAGAAGTGCAAGTGTTTGGCACAATGCCAAAAATACTCAATTTTTATCCAATCTCCAAAATGTTAGCACCATTCGAAAGAGAACCGCGAGAAAATGTCAAAAAAATTTTAATTTTTGAAATTTCCTTAATTTTTCATAAAGTTATGCTCAATTGAAATTTTGAGAAGTGCAATTGTTTGGCACAATGCCAAAAATACTCAATATTCATCCAAACTCCAACATTTTAGTACCATTCGAAAGAGAACCGCGAGAAAATGTCAAAAAAATTTTAATTTTTGAAATTTCATTAATTTTTCATAAAGTTATGCTCAATTGAAATTTTGAAAAATTAAGGGTACCAGGATAAATAAAAAATACTCAATTTCGACCCAATCTCCAACATTTTAGTACCATTCGAAAGAGAACCGCGAGAAAATGTCAAAAAAATTTTAATTTTTGAAATTTCCTTAATTTTTCATAAAGTTATGCTCAATTGAAATTTTGAGAAGTGCAAGTGTTTGGCACAATGCCAAAAATACTCAATTTTTATCCAATCTCCAAAATGTTAGTACCATTCGAAAGAGAACCGAGAGAAAATGTCAAAAAAATTTTAATTTTTGAAATTTCGTTAATTTTTCATAAAGTTATGCTCAATTGAAATTTTGAGAAGTGCAATTGTTTGGCACAATGCCAAAAATACTCAATATTCATCCAATCTCCAACATTTTAGTACCATTCGAAAGAGAACCGCGAGAAAATGTCAAAAAAATTTTAATTTTTGAAATTTCCTTAATTTTTCATAAAGTTAGGCTCAATTGAAATTTTGAGAAGTGCAAGTGTTTGGCACAATGCCAAAAATACTCAATTTTTATCCAATCTCCAAAATGTTAGTACCATTCGAAAGAGAACCGCGAGAAAATGTCAAAAAAATTTTAATTTTTGAAATTTCATTAATTTTTCATAAAGTTATGCTCAATTGAAATTTTGAAAAATTAAGGGTACCAGGATAAATAAAAAATACTCAATTTCGACCCAATCTCCAACATTTTAGTACCATTCGAAAGAGAACCGCGAGAAAATGTCAAAAAAATTTTAATTTTTGAAATTTCATTAATTTTTCATAAAGTTATGCTCAATTGAAATTTTGAAAAATTAAGGGTACCAGGATAAATAAAAAATACTCAATATTCATCCAATCTCCAACATTTTAGTACCATTCGAAAGAGAACCGCGAGAAAATGTCAAAAAAATTTTAATTTTTGAAATTTCCTTAATTTTTCATAAAGTTATGCTCAATTGAAATTTTGAGAAGTGCAATTGTTTGGCACAATGCCAAAAATACTCAATATTCATCCAAACTCCAACATTTTAGTACCATTCGAAAGAGAACCGCGAGAAAATGTCAAAAAAATTTTAATTTTTGAAATTTCATTAATTTTTCATAAAGTTATGCTCAATTTAAATTTTGAAAAATTAAGGGTACCAGGATAAATAAAAAATACTCAATATTCATCCAATCTCCAACATTTTAGTACCATTCGAAAGAGAACCGCGAGAAAATGTCAAAAAAATTTTAATTTTTGAAATTTCATTAATTTTTCATAAAGTTATGCTCAATTGAAATTTTGAAAAATTAAGGGTATCAGGATAAATAAAAAATACTCAATATTCATCCAATCTCCAACATTTTAGTACCATTCGAAAGAGAACCGCGAGAAAATGTCAAAAAAATTTTAATTTTTGAAATTTCATTAATTTTTCATAAAGTTATGCTCAATTGAAATTTTGAAAAATTAAGGGTACCAGGATAAATAAAAAATACTCAATTTCGACCCAATCTCCAACATTTTAGTACCATTCGAAAGAGAACCGCGAGAAAATGTCAAAAAAATTTTAATTTTTGAAATTTCCTTAATTTTTCATAAAGTTATGCTCAATTGAAATTTTGAGAAGTGCAAGTGTTTGGCACAATGCCAAAAATACTCAATTTTTATCCAATCTCCAAAATGTTAGCACCATTCGAAAGAGAACCGCGAGAAAATGTCAAAAAAATTTTAATTTTTGAAATTTCCTTAATTTTTCATAAAGTTATGCTCAATTGAAATTTTGAGAAGTGCAATTGTTTGGCACAATGCCAAAAATACTCAATTTTTATCCAATCTCCAAAATGTTAGTACCATTCGAAAGAGAACCGAGAGAAAATGTCAAAAAAATTTTAATTTTTGAAATTTCGTTAATTTTTCATAAAGTTATGCTCAATTGAAATTTTGAGAAGTGCAATTGTTTGGCACAATGCCAAAAATACTCAATATTCATCCAATCTCCAAAATGTTAGTACCATTCGAAAGAGAACCGAGAGAAAATGTCAAAAAAATTTTAATTTTTGAAATTTCGTTAATTTTTCATAAAGTTATGCTCAATTGAAATTTTGAGAAGTGCAATTGTTTGGCACAATGCCAAAAATACTCAATATTCATCCAAACTCCAACATTTTAGTACCATTCGAAAGAGAACCGCGAGAAAATGTCAAAAAAATTTTAATTTTTGAAATTTCCTTAATTTTTCATAAAGTTATGCTCAATTGAAATTTTGAGAAGTGCAAGTGTTTGGCACAATGCCAAAAATACTCAATTTTTATCCAATCTCCAAAATGTTAGTACCATTCGAAAGAGAACCGAGAGAAAATGTCAAAAAAATTTTAATTTTTGAAATTTCGTTAATTTTTCATAAAGTTATGCTCAATTGAAATTTTGAGAAGTGCAATTGTTTGGCACAATGCCAAAAATACTCAATATTCATCCAATCTCCAAAATGTTAGTACCATTCGAAAGAGAACCGAGAGAAAATGTCAAAAAAATTTTAATTTTTGAAATTTCGTTAATTTTTCATAAAGTTATGCTCAATTGAAATTTTGAGAAGTGCAATTGTTTGGCACAATGCCAAAAATACTCAATATTCATCCAAACTCCAACATTTTAGTACCATTCGAAAGAGAACCGCGAGAAAATGTCAAAAAAATTTTAATTTTTGAAATTTCATTAATTTTTCATAAAGTTATGCTCAATTGAAATTTTGAAAAATTAAGGGTACCAGGATAAATAAAAAATACTCAATTTCGACCCAATCTCCAACATTTTAGTACCATTCGAAAGAGAACCGCGAGAAAATGTCAAAAAAATTTTAATTTTTGAAATTTCCTTAATTTTTCATAAAGTTATGCTCAATTGAAATTTTGAGAAGTGCAAGTGTTTGGCACAATGCCAAAAATACTCAATTTTTATCCAATCTCCAAAATGTTAGTACCATTCGAAAGAGAACCGAGAGAAAATGTCAAAAAAATTTTAATTTTTGAAATTTCGTTAATTTTTCATAAAGTTATGCTCAATTGAAATTTTGAGAAGTGCAATTGTTTGGCACAATGCCAAAAATACTCAATATTCATCCAATCTCCAACATTTTAGTACCATTCGAAAGAGAACCGCGAGAAAATGTCAAAAAAATTTTAATTTTTGAAATTTCCTTAATTTTTCATAAAGTTAGGCTCAATTGAAATTTTGAGAAGTGCAAGTGTTTGGCACAATGCCAAAAATACTCAATTTTTATCCAATCTCCAAAATGTTAGTACCATTCGAAAGAGAACCGCGAGAAAATGTCAAAAAAATTTTAATTTTTGAAATTTCATTAATTTTTCATAAAGTTATGCTCAATTGAAATTTTGAAAAATTAAGGGTACCAGGATAAATAAAAAATACTCAATTTCGACCCAATCTCCAACATTTTAGTACCATTCGAAAGAGAACCGCGAGAAAATGTCAAAAAAATTTTAATTTTTGAAATTTCCTTAATTTTTCATAAAGTTATGCTCAATTGAAATTTTGAGAAGTGCAAGTGTTTGGCACAATGCCAAAAATACTCAATTTTTATCCAATCTCCAAAATGTTAGTACCATTCGAAAGAGGACCGCGAGAAAATGTCAAAAAAATTTTAATTTTTGAAATTTCATTAATTTTTCATAAAGTTATGCTCAATTGAAATTTTGAAAAATTAAGGGTATCAGGATAAATAAAAAATACTCAATATTCATCCAATCTCCAACATTTTAGTACCATTCGAAAGAGAACCGCGAGAAAATGTCAAAAAAATTTTAATTTTTGAAATTTCCTTAATTTTTCATAAAGTTATGCTCAATTGAAATTTTGAGAAGTGCAAGTGTTTGGCACAATGCCAAAAATACTCAATTTTTATCCAATCTCCAAAATGTTAGCACCATTCGAAAGAGAACCGCGAGAAAATGTCAAAAAAATTTTAATTTTTGAAATTTCCTTAATTTTTCATAAAGTTATGCTCAATTTAAATTTTGAGAAGTGCAATTGTTTGGCACAATGCCAAAAATACTCAATATTCATCCAAACTCCAACATTTTAGTACCATTCGAAAGAGAACCGCGAGAAAATGTCAAAAAAATTTTAATTTTTGAAATTTCATTAATTTTTCATAAAGTTATGCTCAATTGAAATTTTGAAAAATTAAGGGTACCAGGATAAATAAAAAATACTCAATTTCGACCCAATCTCCAACATTTTAGTACCATTCGAAAGAGAACCGCGAGAAAATGTCAAAAAAATTTTAATTTTTGAAATTTCCTTAATTTTTCATAAAGTTATGCTCAATTGAAATTTTGAGAAGTGCAAGTGTTTGGCACAATGCCAAAAATACTCAATTTTTATCCAATCTCCAAAATGTTAGTACCATTCGAAAGAGAACCGAGAGAAAATGTCAAAAAAATTTTAATTTTTGAAATTTCGTTAATTTTTCATAAAGTTATGCTCAATTGAAATTTTGAGAAGTGCAATTGTTTGGCACAATGCCAAAAATACTCAATATTCATCCAATCTCCAAAATGTTAGTACCATTCGAAAGAGAACCGAGAGAAAATGTCAAAAAAATTTTAATTTTTGAAATTTCGTTAATTTTTCATAAAGTTATGCTCAATTGAAATTTTGAGAAGTGCAATTGTTTGGCACAATGCCAAAAATACTCAATTTTTATCCAATCTCCAAAATGTTAGTACCATTCGAAAGAGAACCGCGAGAAAATGTCAAAAAAATTTTAATTTTTGAAATTTCCTTAATTTTTCATAAAGTTATGCTCAATTGAAATTTTGAGAAGTGCAAGTGTTTGGCACAATGCCAAAAATACTCAATTTTTATCCAATCTCCAAAATGTTAGTACCATTCGAAAGAGAACCGCGAGAAAATGTCAAAAAAAAATTTAATTTTTGAAATTTCATTAATTTTTCATAAAGTTATGCTCAATTGAAATTTTGAAAAATTAAGGGTACCAGGATAAATAAAAAATACTCAATGTTTATCCAATCTGCAAAATGTTAGTGCCATTCGAAAGAGAACCGCGAGAAAATGTCAAAAAATTTTAATTTTTGAAATTTCCTTAATTTTTCATAAAGTTATGCTCAATTGAAATTTTGAGAAGTGCAAGTGTTTGGCACAATGCCAAAAATACTCAATTTTTATCCAATCTCCAAAATGTTAGTACCATTCGAAAGAGAACCGCGAGAAAATGTCAAAAAAAAATTTAATTTTTGAAATTTCATTAATTTTTCATAAAGTTATGCTCAATTGAAATTTTGAAAAATTAAGGGTACCAGGATAAATAAAAAATACTCAATGTTTATCCAATCTGCAAAATGTTAGTGCCATTCGAAAGAGAACCGCGAGAAAATGTCAAAAAATTTTAATTTTTGAAATTTCCTTAATTTTCATAAAGTTATGCTCAATTGAAATTTTGAAAAATTAAGGGTACCAGGATAAATAAAAAATACTCAATTTCGACCCAATCTCCAACATTTTAGTACCATTCGAAAGAGAACCGCGAGAAAATGTCAAAAAAATTTTAATTTTTGAAATTTCCTTAATTTTTCATAAAGTTAGGCTCAATTGAAATTTTGAGAAGTGCAAGTGTTTGGCACAATGCCAAAAATACTCAATTTTTATCCAATCTCCAAAATGTTAGTACCATTCGAAAGAGAACCGCGAGAAAATGTCAAAAAAATTTTAATTTTTGAAATTTCATTAATTTTTCATAAAGTTATGCTCAATTGAAATTTTGAAAAATTAAGGGTACCAGGATAAATAAAAAATACTCAATTTCGACCCAATCTCCAACATTTTAGTACCATTCGAAAGAGAACCGCGAGAAAATGTCAAAAAAATTTTAATTTTTGAAATTTCCTTAATTTTTCATAAAGTTATGCTCAATTGAAATTTTGAGAAGTGCAAGTGTTTGGCACAATGCCAAAAATACTCAATTTTTATCCAATCTCCAAAATGTTAGTACCATTCGAAAGAGAACCGAGAGAAAATGTCAAAAAAATTTTAATTTTTGAAATTTCGTTAATTTTTCATAAAGTTATGCTCAATTGAAATTTTGAGAAGTGCAATTGTTTGGCACAATGCCAAAAATACTCAATATTCATCCAATCTCCAAAATGTTAGTACCATTCGAAAGAGAACCGAGAGAAAATGTCAAAAAAATTTTAATTTTTGAAATTTCGTTAATTTTTCATAAAGTTATGCTCAATTGAAATTTTGAGAAGTGCAATTGTTTGGCACAATGCCAAAAATACTCAATTTTTATCCAATCTCCAAAATGTTAGTACCATTCGAAAGAGAACCGCGAGAAAATGTCAAAAAAATTTTAATTTTTGAAATTTCCTTAATTTTTCATAAAGTTATGCTCAATTGAAATTTTGAGAAGTGCAAGTGTTTGGCACAATGCCAAAAATACTCAATTTTTATCCAATCTCCAAAATGTTAGTACCATTCGAAAGAGAACCGCGAGAAAATGTCAAAAAAAAATTTAATTTTTGAAATTTCATTAATTTTTCATAAAGTTATGCTCAATTGAAATTTTGAAAAATTAAGGGTACCAGGATAAATAAAAAATACTCAATGTTTATCCAATCTGCAAAATGTTAGTGCCATTCGAAAGAGAACCGCGAGAAAATGTCAAAAAATTTTAATTTTTGAAATTTCCTTAATTTTTCATAAAGTTATGCTCAATTGAAATTTTGAGAAGTGCAAGTGTTTGGCACAATGCCAAAAATACTCAATTTTTATCCAATCTCCAAAATGTTAGTACCATTCGAAAGAGAACCGCGAGAAAATGTCAAAAAAAAATTTAATTTTTGAAATTTCATTAATTTTTCATAAAGTTATGCTCAATTGAAATTTTGAAAAATTAAGGGTACCAGGATAAATAAAAAATACTCAATGTTTATCCAATCTGCAAAATGTTAGTGCCATTCGAAAGAGAACCGCGAGAAAATGTCAAAAAATTTTAATTTTTGAAATTTCCTTAATTTTCATAAAGTTATGCTCAATTGAAATTTTGAAAAATTAAGGGTACCAGGATAAATAAAAAATACTCAATTTCGACCCAATCTCCAACATTTTAGTACCATTCGAAAGAGAACCGCGAGAAAATGTCAAAAAAATTTTAATTTTTGAAATTTCCTTAATTTTTCATAAAGTTATGCTCAATTGAAATTTTGAGAAGTGCAAGTGTTTGGCACAATGCCAAAAATACTCTATTTTTATCCAATCTCCAAAATGTTAGTACCATTCGAAAGAGAACCGCGAGAAAATGTCAAAAAAAAATTTAATTTTTGAAATTTCATTAATTTTTCATAAAGTTATGCTCAATTGAAATTTTGAAAAATTAAGGGTACCAGGATAAATAAAAAATACTCAATGTTTATCCAATCTGCAAAATGTTAGTGCCATTCGAAAGAGAACCGCGAGAAAATGTCAAAAAATTTTAATTTTTGAAATTTCCTTAATTTTCATAAAGTTATGCTCAATTGAAATTTTGAAAAATTAAGGGTACCAGGATAAATAAAAAATACTCAATTTTTATCCAATCTCCAAAATGTTAGTGCCATTCGAAAGAGAACCGCGAGAAAATGTCAAAAAATTTTAATTTTTGAAATTTCATTAATTTTTCATAAAGTTATGCTCAATTGAAATTTTGAAAAATTAAGGGTATCAGGATAAATAAAAAATACTCAATATTCATCCAATCTCCAACATTTTAGTACCATTCGAAAGAGAACCGCGAGAAAATGTCAAAAAAATTTTAATTTTTGAAATTTCATTAATTTTTCATAAAGTTATGCTCAATTGAAATTTTGAAAAATTAAGGGTACCAGGATAAATAAAAAATACTCAATTTCGACCCAATCTCCAACATTTTAGTACCATTCGAAAGAGAACCGCGAGAAAATGTCAAAAAAATTTTAATTTTTGAAATTTCCTTAATTTTTCATAAAGTTATGCTCAATTGAAATTTTGAGAAGTGCAAGTGTTTGGCACAATGCCAAAAATACTCAATTTTTATCCAATCTCCAAAATGTTAGCACCATTCGAAAGAGAACCGCGAGAAAATGTCAAAAAAATTTTAATTTTTGAAATTTCCTTAATTTTTCATAAAGTTATGCTCAATTGAAATTTTGAGAAGTGCAATTGTTTGGCACAATGCCAAAAATACTCAATATTCATCCAAACTCCAACATTTTAGTACCATTCGAAAGAGAACCGCGAGAAAATGTCAAAAAAATTTTAATTTTTGAAATTTCATTAATTTTTCATAAAGTTATGCTCAATTGAAATTTTGAAAAATTAAGGGTACCAGGATAAATAAAAAATACTCAATTTCGACCCAATCTCCAACATTTTAGTACCATTCGAAAGAGAACCGCGAGAAAATGTCAAAAAAATTTTAATTTTTGAAATTTCCTTAATTTTTCATAAAGTTATGCTCAATTGAAATTTTGAGAAGTGCAAGTGTTTGGCACAATGCCAAAAATACTCAATTTTTATCCAATCTCCAAAATGTTAGTACCATTCGAAAGAGAACCGAGAGAAAATGTCAAAAAAATTTTAATTTTTGAAATTTCGTTAATTTTTCATAAAGTTATGCTCAATTGAAATTTTGAGAAGTGCAATTGTTTGGCACAATGCCAAAAATACTCAATATTCATCCAATCTCCAACATTTTAGTACCATTCGAAAGAGAACCGCGAGAAAATGTCAAAAAAATTTTAATTTTTGAAATTTCCTTAATTTTTCATAAAGTTAGGCTCAATTGAAATTTTGAGAAGTGCAAGTGTTTGGCACAATGCCAAAAATACTCAATTTTTATCCAATCTCCAAAATGTTAGTACCATTCGAAAGAGAACCGCGAGAAAATGTCAAAAAAATTTTAATTTTTGAAATTTCATTAATTTTTCATAAAGTTATGCTCAATTGAAATTTTGAAAAATTAAGGGTACCAGGATAAATAAAAAATACTCAATTTCGACCCAATCTCCAACATTTTAGTACCATTCGAAAGAGAACCGCGAGAAAATGTCAAAAAAATTTTAATTTTTGAAATTTCCTTAATTTTTCATAAAGTTATGCTCAATTGAAATTTTGAGAAGTGCAAGTGTTTGGCACAATGCCAAAAATACTCAATTTTTATCCAATCTCCAAAATGTTAGTACCATTCGAAAGAGGACCGCGAGAAAATGTCAAAAAAATTTTAATTTTTGAAATTTCATTAATTTTTCATAAAGTTATGCTCAATTGAAATTTTGAAAAATTAAGGGTATCAGGATAAATAAAAAATACTCAATATTCATCCAATCTCCAACATTTTAGTACCATTCGAAAGAGAACCGCGAGAAAATGTCAAAAAAATTTTAATTTTTGAAATTTCCTTAATTTTTCATAAAGTTATGCTCAATTGAAATTTTGAGAAGTGCAAGTGTTTGGCACAATGCCAAAAATACTCAATTTTTATCCAATCTCCAAAATGTTAGCACCATTCGAAAGAGAACCGCGAGAAAATGTCAAAAAAATTTTAATTTTTGAAATTTCCTTAATTTTTCATAAAGTTATGCTCAATTTAAATTTTGAGAAGTGCAATTGTTTGGCACAATGCCAAAAATACTCAATATTCATCCAAACTCCAACATTTTAGTACCATTCGAAAGAGAACCGCGAGAAAATGTCAAAAAAATTTTAATTTTTGAAATTTCATTAATTTTTCATAAAGTTATGCTCAATTGAAATTTTGAAAAATTAAGGGTACCAGGATAAATAAAAAATACTCAATTTCGACCCAATCTCCAACATTTTAGTACCATTCGAAAGAGAACCGCGAGAAAATGTCAAAAAAATTTTAATTTTTGAAATTTCCTTAATTTTTCATAAAGTTATGCTCAATTGAAATTTTGAGAAGTGCAAGTGTTTGGCACAATGCCAAAAATACTCAATTTTTATCCAATCTCCAAAATGTTAGTACCATTCGAAAGAGAACCGAGAGAAAATGTCAAAAAAATTTTAATTTTTGAAATTTCGTTAATTTTTCATAAAGTTATGCTCAATTGAAATTTTGAGAAGTGCAATTGTTTGGCACAATGCCAAAAATACTCAATATTCATCCAATCTCCAAAATGTTAGTACCATTCGAAAGAGAACCGAGAGAAAATGTCAAAAAAATTTTAATTTTTGAAATTTCGTTAATTTTTCATAAAGTTATGCTCAATTGAAATTTTGAGAAGTGCAATTGTTTGGCACAATGCCAAAAATACTCAATTTTTATCCAATCTCCAAAATGTTAGTACCATTCGAAAGAGAACCGCGAGAAAATGTCAAAAAAATTTTAATTTTTGAAATTTCCTTAATTTTTCATAAAGTTATGCTCAATTGAAATTTTGAGAAGTGCAAGTGTTTGGCACAATGCCAAAAATACTCAATTTTTATCCAATCTCCAAAATGTTAGTACCATTCGAAAGAGAACCGCGAGAAAATGTCAAAAAAAAATTTAATTTTTGAAATTTCATTAATTTTTCATAAAGTTATGCTCAATTGAAATTTTGAAAAATTAAGGGTACCAGGATAAATAAAAAATACTCAATGTTTATCCAATCTGCAAAATGTTAGTGCCATTCGAAAGAGAACCGCGAGAAAATGTCAAAAAATTTTAATTTTTGAAATTTCCTTAATTTTCATAAAGTTATGCTCAATTGAAATTTTGAAAAATTAAGGGTACCAGGATAAATAAAAAATACTCAATTTTTATCCAATCTCCAAAATGTTAGTGCCATTCGAAAGAGAACCGCGAGAAAATGTCAAAAAATTTTAATTTTTGAAATTTCCTTAATTTTCATAAAGTTATGCTCAATTGAAATTTTGAAAAATTAAGGGTACCAGGATAAATAAAAAATACTCAATGTTTATCCAATCTGCAAAATGTTAGTGCCATTCGAAAGAGAACCGCGAGAAAATGTCAAAAAATTTTAATTTTTGAAATTTCCTTAATTTTCATAAAGTTATGCTCAATTGAAATTTTGAAAAATTAAGGGTACCAGGATAAATAAAAAATACTCAATGTTTATCCAATCTGCAAAATGTTAGTGCCATTCGAAAGAGAACCGCGAGAAAATGTCAAAAAATTTTAATTTTTGAAATTTCCTTAATTTTCATAAAGTTATGCTCAATTGAAATTTTGAAAAATTAAGGGTACCAGGATAAATAAAAAATACTCAATGTTTATCCAATCTGCAAAATGTTAGTGCCATTCGAAAGAGAACCGCGAGAAAATGTCAAAAAATTTTAATTTTTGAAATTTCCTTAATTTTCATAAAGTTATGCTCAATTGAAATTTTGAAAAATTAAGGGTACCAGGATAAATAAAAAATACTCAATTTTTATCCAATCTCCAAAATGTTAGTGCCATTCGAAAGAGAACCGCGAGAAAATGTCAAAAAATTTTAATTTTTGAAATTTCCTTAATTTTTCATAAAGTTATGCTCAATTGAAATTTTGAAAAATTAAGGGTACCAGGATAAATAAAAAATACTCAATTTCGACCCAATCTCCAACATTTTAGTACCATTCGAAAGAGAACCGCGAGAAAATGTCAAAAAAATTGTAATTTTTGAAATTTCCTTAATTTTTCATAAAGTTATGCTCAATTGGAATTTTGAGAAGTGCAATTGTTTGGCACAATGCCAAAAATACTCAATATTCATCCAATCTCCAACATTTTAGTACCATTCGAAAGAGAACCGCGAGAAAATGTCAAAAAAATTGTAATTTTTGAAATTTCCTTAATTTTTCATAAAGTTATGCTCAATTGGAATTTTGAGAAGTGCAATTGTTTGGCACAATGCCAAAAATACTCAATATTCATCCAATCTCCAACATTTTAGTACCATTCGAAAGAGAACCGCGAGAAAATGTCAAAAAAATTTTAATTTTTGAAATTTCCTTAATTTTTCATAAAGTTATGCTCAATTGAAATTTTGAGAAGTGCAAGTGTTTGGCACAATGCCAAAAATACTCAATTTTTATCCAATCTCCAAAATGTTAGCACCATTCGAAAGAGAACCGCGAGAAAATGTCAAAAAAATTTTAATTTTTGAAATTTCCTTAATTTTTCATAAAGTTATTCTCAATTTAAATTTTGAAAAATTAAGGGTACCAGGATAAATAAAAAATACTCAATTTCGACCCAATCTCCAACATTTTAGTACCATTCGAAAGAGAACCGCGAGAAAATGTCAAAAAAATTTTAATTTTTGAAATTTCATTAATTTTTCATAAAGTTATGCTCAATTTAAATTTTGAAAAATTAAGGGTACCAGGATAAATAAAAAATACTCAATGTTCATCCAATCTCCAACATTTTAGTACCATTCGAAAGAGAACCGCGAGAAAATGTCAAAAAAATTTTAATTTTTGAAATTTCATTAATTTTTCATAAAGTTATACTCAATTGAAATTTTGAAAAATTAAGGGTGCCAGGATAAATAAAAAATACTCAATTTCGACCCAATCTCCCAAATTTTAGTACCATTCGAAAGAGAACCGCGAGAAAATGTCAAAAACATTTTAATTTTTGAAATTTCATTAATTTTTCATGAAGTTATGCTCAATTGAAATTTTGAAAAATTAAGGGTGCCAGGATAAATAAAAAATACTCAATTTCGACCCAATCTCCCAAATTTTAGTACCATTCGAAAGAGAACCGCGAGAAAATGTCAAAAACATTTTAATTTTTGAAATTTCCTTAATTTTTCATAAAGTTATTCTCAATTTAAATTTTGAAAAATTAAGGGTACCAGGATAAATAAAAAATACTCAATTTCGACCCAATCTCCAAAATTTTAGTACCATTCGAAAGAGAACCGCGAGAAAATGTCAAAAAAATTTTAATTTTTGAAATTTCCTTAATTTTTCATAAAGTTATGCTCAATTGAAATTTTGAGAAGTGCAAGTGTTTGGCACAATGCCAAAAATACTCAATTTTTATCCAATCTCCAAAATGTTAGCACCATTCGAAAGAGAACCGCGAGAAAATGTCAAAAAAATTTTAATTTTTGAAATCTCATTAATTTTTCATAAAGTTATGCTCAATTGAAATTTTGAGAAGTGCAAGTGTTTGGCACAATGCCAAAAATACTCAATTTTTATCCAATCTCCAAAATGTTAGTACCATTCGAAAGAGAACCGAGAGAAAATGTCAAAAAAATTTTAATTTTTGAAATTTCGTTAATTTTTCATAAAGTTATGCTCAATTGAAATTTTGAGAAGTGCAATTGTTTGGCACAATGCCAAAAATACTCAATATTCATCCAATCTCCAACATTTTAGTACCATTCGAAAGAGAACCGCGAGAAAATGTCAAAAAAATTTTAATTTTTGAAATTTCCTTAATTTTTCATAAAGTTATGCTCAATTGAAATTTTGAGAAGTGCAAGTGTTTGGCACAATGCCAAAAATACTCAATTTTTATCCAATCACCAAAATGTTAGTACCATTCGAAAGAGAACCGCGAGAAAATGTCAAAAAAAAATTTAATTTTTGAAATTTCATTAATTTTTCATAAAGTTATGCTCAATTGAAATTTTGAAAAATTAAGGGTACCAGGATAAATAAAAAATACTCAATGTTTATCCAATCTGCAAAATGTTAGTGCCATTCGAAAGAGAACCGCGAGAAAATGTCAAAAAATTTTAATTTTTGAAATTTCCTTAATTTTTCATAAAGTTATGCTCAATTGAAATTTTGAGAAGTGCAAGTGTTTGGCACAATGCCAAAAATACTCAATTTTTATCCAATCTCCAAAATGTTAGTACCATTCGAAAGAGAACCGCGAGAAAATGTCAAAAAAAAATTTAATTTTTGAAATTTCATTAATTTTTCATAAAGTTATGCTCAATTGAAATTTTGAAAAATTAAGGGTACCAGGATAAATAAAAAATACTCAATGTTTATCCAATCTGCAAAATGTTAGTGCCATTCGAAAGAGAACCGCGAGAAAATGTCAAAAAATTTTAATTTTTGAAATTTCCTTAATTTTCATAAAGTTATGCTCAATTGAAATTTTGAAAAATTAAGGGTACCAGGATAAATAAAAAATACTCAATTTTTATCCAATCTCCAAAATGTTAGTGCCATTCGAAAGAGAACCGCGAGAAAATGTCAAAAAATTTTAATTTTTGAAATTTCCTTAATTTTTCATAAAGTTATGCTCAATTGAAATTTTGAAAAATTAAGGGTACCAGGATAAATAAAAAATACTCAATTTCGACCCAATCTCCAAAATTTTAGTACCATTCGAAAGAGAACCGCGAGAAAATGTCAAAAAAATTGTAATTTTTGAAATTTCCTTAATTTTTCATAAAGTTATGCTCAATTGGAATTTTGAGAAGTGCAATTGTTTGGCACAATGCCAAAAATACTCAATATTCATCCAATCTCCAACATTTTAGTACCATTCGAAAGAGAACCGCGAGAAAATGTCAAAAAAATTTTAATTTTTGAAATTTCCTTAATTTTTCATAAAGTTATGCTCAATTGAAATTTTGAGAAGTGCAAGTGTTTGGCACAATGCCAAAAATACTCAATTTTTATCCAATCTCCAAAATGTTAGCACCATTCGAAAGAGAACCGCGAGAAAATGTCAAAAAAATTTTAATTTTTGAAATTTCCTTAATTTTTCATAAAGTTATTCTCAATTTAAATTTTGAAAAATTAAGGGTACCAGGATAAATAAAAAATACTCAATTTCGACCCAATCTCCAACATTTTAGTACCATTCGAAAGAGAACCGCGAGAAAATGTCAAAAAAATTTTAATTTTTGAAATTTCATTAATTTTTCATAAAGTTATGCTCAATTTAAATTTTGAAAAATTAAGGGTACCAGGATAAATAAAAAATACTCAATGTTCATCCAATCTCCAACATTTTAGTACCATTCGAAAGAGAACCGCGAGAAAATGTCAAAAAAATTTTAATTTTTGAAATTTCATTAATTTTTCATAAAGTTATACTCAATTGAAATTTTGAAAAATTAAGGGTGCCAGGATAAATAAAAAATACTCAATTTCGACCCAATCTCCCAAATTTTAGTACCATTCGAAAGAGAACCGCGAGAAAATGTCAAAAACATTTTAATTTTTGAAATTTCATTAATTTTTCATGAAGTTATGCTCAATTGAAATTTTGAAAAATTAAGGGTGCCAGGATAAATAAAAAATACTCAATTTCGACCCAATCTCCCAAATTTTAGTACCATTCGAAAGAGAACCGCGAGAAAATGTCAAAAAAATTTTAATTTTTGAAATTTCATTAATTTTTCATAAAGTTATGCTCAATTGAAATTTTGAGAAGTGCAATTGTTTGGCACAATGCCAAAAATACTCAATATTCATCCAATCTCCAAAATTTTAGTACCAATCGAAAGAGAACCGCGAGAAAATGTCAAAAACATTTTAATTTTTGAAATTTCCTTAATTTTTCATAAAGTTATTCTCAATTTAAATTTTGAAAAATTAAGGGTACCAGGATAAATAAAAAATACTCAATTTCGACCCAATCTCCAAAATTTTAGTACCATTCGAAAGAGAACCGCGAGAAAATGTCAAAAAAATTTTAATTTTTGAAATTTCCTTAATTTTTCATAAAGTTATGCTCAATTGAAATTTTGAGAAGTGCAAGTGTTTGGCACAATGCCAAAAATACTCAATTTTTATCCAATCTCCAAAATGTTAGCACCATTCGAAAGAGAACCGCGAGAAAATGTCAAAAAAATTTTAATTTTTGAAATCTCATTAATTTTTCATAAAGTTATGCTCAATTGAAATTTTGAAAAATTAAGGGTACCAGGATAAATAAAAAATACTCAATATTCATCCAATCTCCAACATTTTAGTACCATTCGAAAGAGAACCGCGAGAAAATGTCAAAAAAATTTTAATTTTTGAAATTTCATTAATTTTTCATAAAGTTATGCTCAATTTAAATTTTGAAAAATTAAGGGTACCAGGATAAATAAAAAATACTCAATATTCATCCAATCTCCAACATTTTAGTACCATTCGAAAGAGAACCGCGAGAAAATGTCAAAAAAATTTTAATTTTTGAAATTTCATTAATTTTTCATAAAGTTATGCTCAATTGAAATTTTGAAAAATTAAGGGTATCAGGATAAATAAAAAATACTCAATATTCATCCAATCTCCAACATTTTAGTACCATTCGAAAGAGAACCGCGAGAAAATGTCAAAAAAATTTTAATTTTTGAAATTTCATTAATTTTTCATAAAGTTATGCTCAATTGAAATTTTGAAAAATTAAGGGTACCAGGATAAATAAAAAATACTCAATTTCGACCCAATCTCCAACATTTTAGTACCATTCGAAAGAGAACCGCGAGAAAATGTCAAAAAAATTTTAATTTTTGAAATTTCCTTAATTTTTCATAAAGTTATGCTCAATTGAAATTTTGAGAAGTGCAAGTGTTTGGCACAATGCCAAAAATACTCAATTTTTATCCAATCTCCAAAATGTTAGCACCATTCGAAAGAGAACCGCGAGAAAATGTCAAAAAAATTTTAATTTTTGAAATTTCCTTAATTTTTCATAAAGTTATGCTCAATTGAAATTTTGAAAAATTAAGGGTGCCAGGATAAATAAAAAATACTCAATTTCGACCCAATCTCCCAACTTTTAGTACCATTCGAAAGAGAACCGCGAGAAAATGTCAAAAAAATTTTAATTTTTGAAATTTCCTTAATTTTTCATAAAGTTATGCTCAATTGAAATTTTGAGAAGTGCAAGTGTTTGGCACAATGCCAAAAATACTCAATTTTTATCCAATCTCCAAAATGTTAGCACCATTCGAAAGAGAACCGCGAGAAAATGTCAAAAAAATTTTAATTTTTGAAATTTCCTTAATTTTTCATAAAGTTATGCTCAATTGAAATTTTGAAAAATTAAGGGTGCCAGGATAAATAAAAAATACTCAATTTCGACCCAATCTCCCAACTTTTAGTACCATTCGAAAGAGAACCGCGAGAAAATGTCAAAAAAATTTTAATTTTTGAAATTTCATTAATTTTTCATAAAGTTATGCTCAATTGAAATTTTGAGAAGTGCAATTGTTTGGCACAATGCCAAAAATACTCAATATTCATCCAATCTCCAAAATTTTAGTACCAATCGAAAGAGAACCGCGAGAAAATGTCAAAAACATTTTAATTTTTGAAATTTCCTTAATTTTTCATAAATTTATTCTCAATTTAAATTTTGAAAAATTAAGGGTACCAGGATAAATAAAAAATACTCAATTTCGACCCAATCTCCAAAATTTTAGTACCATTCGAAAGAGAACCGCGAGAAAATGTCAAAAAAATTTTAATTTTTGAAATTTCCTTAATTTTTCATAAAGTTATGCTCAATTGAAATTTTGAGAAGTGCAAGTGTTTGGCACAATGCCAAAAATACTCAATTTTTATCCAATCTCCAAAATGTTAGCACCATTCGAAAGAGAACCGCGAGAAAATGTCAAAAAAATTTTAATTTTTGAAATCTCATTAATTTTTCATAAAGTTATGCTCAATTGAAATTTTGAAAAATTAAGGGTACCAGGATAAATAAAAAATACTCAATATTCATCCAATCTCCAACATTTTAGTACCATTCGAAAGAGAACCGCGAGAAAATGTCAAAAAAATTTTAATTTTTGAAATTTCATTAATTTTTCATAAAGTTATGCTCAATTTAAATTTTGAAAAATTAAGGGTACCAGGATAAATAAAAAATACTCAATATTCATCCAATCTCCAACATTTTAGTACCATTCGAAAGAGAACCGCGAGAAAATGTCAAAAAAATTTTAATTTTTGAAATTTCCTTAATTTTTCATAAAGTTATGCTCAATTGAAATTTTGAGAAGTGCAAGTGTTTGGCACAATGCCAAAAATACTCAATTTTTATCCAATCTCCAAAATGTTAGCACCATTCGAAAGAGAACCGCGAGAAAATGTCAAAAAAATTTTAATTTTTGAAATCTCATTAATTTTTCATAAAGTTATGCTCAATTGAAATTTTGAAAAATTAAGGGTACCAGGATAAATAAAAAATACTCAATATTCATCCAATCTCCAACATTTTAGTACCATTCGAAAGAGAACCGCGAGAAAATGTCAAAAAAATTTTAATTTTTGAAATTTCATTAATTTTTCATAAAGTTATGCTCAATTTAAATTTTGAAAAATTAAGGGTACCAGGATAAATAAAAAATACTCAATATTCATCCAATCTCCAACATTTTAGTACCATTCGAAAGAGAACCGCGAGAAAATGTCAAAAAAATTTTAATTTTTGAAATTTCATTAATTTTTCATAAAGTTATGCTCAATTGAAATTTTGAAAAATTAAGGGTATCAGGATAAATAAAAAATACTCAATATTCATCCAATCTCCAACATTTTAGTACCATTCGAAAGAGAACCGCGAGAAAATGTCAAAAAAATTTTAATTTTTGAAATTTCCTTAATTTTTCATAAAGTTATGCTCAATTGAAATTTTGAGAAGTGCAAGTGTTTGGCACAATGCCAAAAATACTCAATTTTTATCCAATCTCCAAAATGTTAGCACCATTCGAAAGAGAACCGCGAGAAAATGTCAAAAAAATTTTAATTTTTGAAATCTCATTAATTTTTCATAAAGTTATGCTCAATTGAAATTTTGAAAAATTAAGGGTACCAGGATAAATAAAAAATACTCAATATTCATCCAATCTCCAACATTTTAGTACCATTCGAAAGAGAACCGCGAGAAAATGTCAAAAAAATTTTAATTTTTGAAATTTCATTAATTTTTCATAAAGTTATGCTCAATTTAAATTTTGAAAAATTAAGGGTACCAGGATAAATAAAAAATACTCAATATTCATCCAATCTCCAACATTTTAGTACCATTCGAAAGAGAACCGCGAGAAAATGTCAAAAAAATTTTAATTTTTGAAATTTCCTTAATTTTTCATAAAGTTATGCTCAATTGAAATTTTGAGAAGTGCAAGTGTTTGGCACAATGCCAAAAATACTCAATTTTTATCCAATCTCCAAAATGTTAGCACCATTCGAAAGAGAACCGCGAGAAAATGTCAAAAAAATTTTAATTTTTGAAATTTCATTAATTTTTCATAAAGTTATGCTCAATTGAAATTTTGAAAAATTAAGGGTATCAGGATAAATAAAAAATACTCAATATTCATCCAATCTCCAACATTTTAGTACCATTCGAAAGAGAACCGCGAGAAAATGTCAAAAAAATTTTAATTTTTGAAATTTCATTAATTTTTCATAAAGTTATGCTCAATTGAAATTTTGAAAAATTAAGGGTACCAGGATAAATAAAAAATACTCAATTTCGACCCAATCTCCAACATTTTAGTACCATTCGAAAGAGAACCGCGAGAAAATGTCAAAAAAATTTTAATTTTTGAAATTTCCTTAATTTTTCATAAAGTTATGCTCAATTGAAATTTTGAGAAGTGCAAGTGTTTGGCACAATGCCAAAAATACTCAATTTTTATCCAATCTCCAAAATGTTAGCACCATTCGAAAGAGACCCGCGAGAAAATGTCAAAAAAATTTTAATTTTTGAAATTTCCTTAATTTTTCATAAAGTTATGCTCAATTGAAATTTTGAAAAATTAAGGGTGCCAGGATAAATAAAAAATACTCAATTTCGACCCAATCTCCCAAATTTTAGTACCATTCGAAAGAGAACCGCGAGAAAATGTCAAAAAAATTTTAATTTTTGAAATTTCATTAATTTTTCATAAAGTTATGCTCAATTGAAATTTTGAGAAGTGCAATTGTTTGGCACAATGCCAAAAATACTCAATATTCATCCAATCTCCAAAATTTTAGTACCAATCGAAAGAGAACCGCGAGAAAATGTCAAAAACATTTTAATTTTTGAAATTTCCTTAATTTTTCATAAAGTTATTCTCAATTTAAATTTTGAAAAATTAAGGGTACCAGGATAAATAAAAAATACTCAATTTCGACCCAATCTCCAAAATTTTAGTACCATTCGAAAGAGAAGCGCGAGAAAATGTCAAAAAAATTTTAATTTTTGAAATTTCCTTAATTTTTCATAAAGTTATGCTCAATTGAAATTTTGAGAAGTGCAAGTGTTTGGCACAATGCCAAAAATACTCAATTTTTATCCAATCTCCAAAATGTTAGCACCATTCGAAAGAGAACCGCGAGAAAATGTCAAAAAAATTTTAATTTTTGAAATCTCATTAATTTTTCATAAAGTTATGCTCAATTGAAATTTTGAAAAATTAAGGGTACCAGGATAAATAAAAAATACTCAATATTCATCCAATCTCCAACATTTTAGTACCATTCGAAAGAGAACCGCGAGAAAATGTCAAAAAAATTTTAATTTTTGAAATTTCATTAATTTTTCATAAAGTTATGCTCAATTTAAATTTTGAAAAATTAAGGGTACCAGGATAAATAAAAAATACTCAATATTCATCCAATCTCCAACATTTTAGTACCATTCGAAAGAGAACCGCGAGAAAATGTCAAAAAAATTTTAATTTTTGAAATTTCATTAATTTTTCATAAAGTTATGCTCAATTGAAATTTTGAAAAATTAAGGGTATCAGGATAAATAAAAAATACTCAATATTCATCCAATCTCCAACATTTTAGTACCATTCGAAAGAGAACCGCGAGAAAATGTCAAAAAAATTTTAATTTTTGAAATTTCATTAATTTTTCATAAAGTTATGCTCAATTGAAATTTTGAAAAATTAAGGGTACCAGGATAAATAAAAAATACTCAATTTCGACCCAATCTCCAACATTTTAGTACCATTCGAAAGAGAACCGCGAGAAAATGTCAAAAAAATTTTAATTTTTGAAATTTCCTTAATTTTTCATAAAGTTATGCTCAATTGAAATTTTGAGAAGTGCAAGTGTTTGGCACAATGCCAAAAATACTCAATTTTTATCCAATCTCCAAAATGTTAGCACCATTCGAAAGAGAACCGCGAGAAAATGTCAAAAAAATTTTAATTTTTGAAATTTCCTTAATTTTTCATAAAGTTATGCTCAATTGAAATTTTGAAAAATTAAGGGTGCCAGGATAAATAAAAAATACTCAATTTCGACCCAATCTCCCAAATTTTAGTACCATTCGAAAGAGAACCGCGAGAAAATGTCAAAAAAATTTTAATTTTTGAAATTTCATTAATTTTTCATAAAGTTATGCTCAATTGAAATTTTGAGAAGTGCAATTGTTTGGCACAATGCCAAAAATACTCAATATTCATCCAATCTCCAAAATTTTAGTACCAATCGAAAGAGAACCGCGAGAAAATGTCAAAAACATTTTAATTTTTGAAATTTCCTTAATTTTTCATAAAGTTATTCTCAATTTAAATTTTGAAAAATTAAGGGTACCAGGATAAATAAAAAATACTCAATTTCGACCCAATCTCCAAAATTTTAGTACCATTCGAAAGAGAACCGCGAGAAAATGTCAAAAAAATTTTAATTTTTGAAATTTCCTTAATTTTTCATAAAGTTATGCTCAATTGAAATTTTGAGAAGTGCAAGTGTTTGGCACAATGCCAAAAATACTCAATTTTTATCCAATCTCCAAAATGTTAGCACCATTCGAAAGAGAACCGCGAGAAAATGTCAAAAAAATTTTAATTTTTGAAATCTCATTAATTTTTCATAAAGTTATGCTCAATTGAAATTTTGAAAAATTAAGGGTACCAGGATAAATAAAAAATACTCAATATTCATCCAATCTCCAACATTTTAGTACCATTCGAAAGAGAACCGCGAGAAAATGTCAAAAAAATTTTAATTTTTGAAATTTCATTAATTTTTCATAAAGTTATGCTCAATTTAAATTTTGAAAAATTAAGGGTACCAGGATAAATAAAAAATACTCAATATTCATCCAATCTCCAACATTTTAGTACCATTCGAAAGAGAACCGCGAGAAAATGTCAAAAAAATTTTAATTTTTGAAATTTCATTAATTTTTCATAAAGTTATGCTCAATTGAAATTTTGAAAAATTAAGGGTATCAGGATAAATAAAAAATACTCAATATTCATCCAATCTCCAACATTTTAGTACCATTCGAAAGAGAACCGCGAGAAAATGTCAAAAAAATTTTAATTTTTGAAATTTCATTAATTTTTCATAAAGTTATGCTCAATTGAAATTTTGAAAAATTAAGGGTACCAGGATAAATAAAAAATACTCAATTTCGACCCAATCTCCAACATTTTAGTACCATTCGAAAGAGAACCGCGAGAAAATGTCAAAAAAATTTTAATTTTTGAAATTTCCTTAATTTTTCATAAAGTTATGCTCAATTGAAATTTTGAAAAATTAAGGGTACCAGGATAAATAAAAAATACTCAATTTCGACCCAATCTCCAACATTTTAGTACCATTCGAAAGAGAACCGCGAGAAAATGTCAAAAAAATTTTAATTTTTGAAATTTCCTTAATTTTTCATAAAGTTATGCTCAATTGAAATTTTGAGAAGTGCAAGTGTTTGGCACAATGCCAAAAATACTCAATATTCATCCAATCTCCAACATTTTAGTACCATTCGAAAGAGAACCGCGAGAAAATGTCAAAAAAATTTTAATTTTTGAAATTTCATTAATTTTTCATAAAGTTATGCTCAATTGAAATTTTGAGAAGTGCAATTGTTTGGCACAATGCCAAAAATACTCAATATTCATCCAATCTCCAACATTTTAGTACCATTCGAAAGAGAACCGCGAGAAAATGTCAAAAAAATTTTAATTTTTGAAATTTCCTTAATTTTTCATAAAGTTATGCTCAATTGAAATTTTGAGAAGTGCAAGTGTTTGGCACAATGCCAAAAATACTCAATATTCATCCAATCTCCAAAATGTTAGTACCATTCGAAAGAGAACCGAGAGAAAATGTCAAAAAAATTTTAATTTTTGAAATTTCGTTAATTTTTCATAAAGTTATGCTCAATTGAAATTTTGAGAAGTGCAATTGTTTGGCACAATGCCAAAAATACTCAATATTCATCCAATCTCCAACATTTTAGTACCATTCGAAAGAGAACCGCGAGAAAATGTCAAAAAAATTTTAATTTTTGAAATTTCATTAATTTTTCATAAAGTTATGCTCAATTGAAATTTTGAAAAATTAAGGGTACCAGGATAAATAAAAAATACTCAATTTCGACCCAATCTCCAACATTTTAGTACCATTCGAAAGAGAACCGCGAGAAAATGTCAAAAAAATTTTAATTTTTGAAATTTCCTTAATTTTTCATAAAGTTATGCTCAATTGAAATTTTGAGAAGTGCAAGTGTTTGGCACAATGCCAAAAATACTCAATTTTTATCCAATCTCCAAAATGTTAGTACCATTCGAAAGAGAACCGAGAGAAAATGTCAAAAAAATTTTAATTTTTGAAATTTCGTTAATTTTTCATAAAGTTATGCTCAATTGAAATTTTGAGAAGTGCAATTGTTTGGCACAATGCCAAAAATACTCAATATTCATCCAATCTCCAACATTTTAGTACCATTCGAAAGAGAACCGCGAGAAAATGTCAAAAAAATTTTAATTTTTGAAATTTCCTTAATTTTTCATAAAGTTAGGCTCAATTGAAATTTTGAGAAGTGCAAGTGTTTGGCACAATGCCAAAAATACTCAATTTTTATCCAATCTCCAAAATGTTAGTACCATTCGAAAGAGAACCGCGAGAAAATGTCAAAAAAATTTTAATTTTTGAAATTTCATTAATTTTTCATAAAGTTATGCTCAATTGAAATTTTGAAAAATTAAGGGTACCAGGATAAATAAAAAATACTCAATTTCGACCCAATCTCCAACATTTTAGTACCATTCGAAAGAGAACCGCGAGAAAATGTCAAAAAAATTTTAATTTTTGAAATTTCCTTAATTTTTCATAAAGTTATGCTCAATTGAAATTTTGAGAAGTGCAAGTGTTTGGCACAATGCCAAAAATACTCAATTTTTATCCAATCTCCAAAATGTTAGTACCATTCGAAAGAGAACCGAGAGAAAATGTCAAAAAAATTTTAATTTTTGAAATTTCGTTAATTTTTCATAAAGTTATGCTCAATTGAAATTTTGAGAAGTGCAATTGTTTGGCACAATGCCAAAAATACTCAATATTCATCCAATCTCCAACATTTTAGTACCATTCGAAAGAGAGCCGCGAGAAAATGTCAAAAAAATTTTAATTTTTGAAATTTCCTTAATTTTTCATAAAGTTATTCTCAATTTAAATTTTGAAAAATTAAGGGTACCAGGATAAATAAAAAATACTCAATTTCGACCCAATCTCCAACATTTTAGTACCATTCGAAAGAGAACCGCGAGAAAATGTCAAAAAAATTTTAATTTTTGAAATTTCCTTAATTTTTCATAAAGTTATGCTCAATTGAAATTTTGAGAAGTGCAAGTGTTTGGCACAATGCCAAAAATACTCAATTTTTATCCAATCTCCAAAATGTTAGCACCATTCGAAAGAGAACCGCGAGAAAATGTCAAAAAAATTTTAATTTTTGAAATTTCCTTAATTTTTCATAAAGTTATGCTCAATTGAAATTTTGAGAAGTGCAAGTGTTTGGCACAATGCCAAAAATACTCAATTTTTATCCAATCTCCAAAATGTTAGCACTATTCGAAAGAGAACCGCGAGAAAATGTCAAAAAAATTTTAATTTTTGAAATTTCCTTAATTTTTCATAAAGTTATGCTCAATTGAAATTTTGAAAAATTAAGGGTACCAGGATAAATAAAAAATACTCAATTTCGACCCAATCTCCAAAATTTTAGTACCATTCGAAAGAGAACCGCGAGAAAATGTCAAAAAATTGTAATTTTTGAAATTTAATTAATTTTTCATAAAGTTATGCTCAATTGAAATTTTGAAAAATTAAGGGTACCAGGATAAATAAAAAATACTCAATTTCGACCCAATCTCCAAAATTTTAGTACCATTCGAAAGAGAACCGCGAGAAAATGTCAAAAAATTGTAATTTTTGAAATTTAATTAATTTTTCATAAAGTTATGCTCAATTGAAATTTTGAAAAATTAAGGGTACCAGGATAAATAAAAAATACTCAATTTCGACCCAATCTCCAAAATTTTAGTACCATTCGAAAGAGAACCGCGAGAAAATGTCAAAAAAATTTAAATTTTTGAAATTTCATTAATTTTTCATAAAGTTATGCTCAATTGAAATTTTGAGAAATGCAATTGTTTGGCACAATGCCAAAAATACTCAATTTTTATCCAATCTCCAAAATTTTAGTACCATTCGAAAGAGAACCGCGAGAAAATGTCAAAAAAATTTTAATTTTTGAAATTTCCTTAATTTTTCATAAAGTTATGCTCAATTGAAATTTTGAGAAGTGCAAGTGTTTGGCATAATGCCAAAAATACTCAATTTTTATCCAATCTCCAAAATGTTAGCACCATTCGAAAGAGAACCGCGAGAAAATGTCAAAAAAATTTTAATTTTTGAAATTTCCTTAATTTTTCATAAAGTTATGCTCAATTGAAATTTTGAGAAGTGCAAGTGTTTGGCACAATGCCAAAAATACTCAATTTTTATCCAATCTCCAAAATGTTAGCACCATTCGAAAGAGAACCGCGAGAAAATGTCAAAAAAATTTTAATTTTTGAAATTTCCTTAATTTTTCATAAAGTTATGCTCAATTGAAATTTTGAGAAGTGCAAGTGTTTGGCACAATGCCAAAAATACTCAATTTTTATCCAATCTCCAAAATGTTAGTACCATTCGAAAGAGAACCGCGAGAAAATGTCAAAAAAAATTTAATTTTTGAAATTTCATTAATTTTTCATAAAGTTATGCTCAATTGAAATTTTGAAAAATTAAGGGTACCAGGATAAATAAAAAATACTCAATTTTTATCCAATCTCCAAAATGTTAGTGCCATTCGAAAGAGAACCGCGAGAAAATGTCAAAAAATTTTAATTTTTGAAATTTCCTTAATTTTCATAAAGTTATGCTCAATTGAAATTTTGAAAAATTAAGGGTACCAGGATAAATAAAAAATACTCAATTTTTATCCAATCTCCAAAATGTTAGTGCCATTCGAAAGAGAACCGCGAGAAAATGTCAAAAAATTTTAATTTTTGAAATTTCCTTAATTTTTCATAAAGTTATGCTCAATTGAAATTTTGAAAAATTAAGGGTACCAGGATAAATAAAAAATACTCAATTTTTATCCAATCTCCAAAATGTTAGTGCCATTCGAAAGAGAACCGCGAGAAAATGTCAAAAAATTTTAATTTTTGAAATTTCCTTAATTTTTCATAAAGTTATGCTCAATTGAAATTTTGAAAAATTAAGGGTACCAGGATAAATAAAAAATACTCAATTTTTATCCAATCTCCAAAATGTTAGTGCCATTCGAAAGAGAACCGCGAGAAAATGTCAAAAAATTTTAATTTTTGAAATTTCCTTAATTTTTCATAAAGTTATGCTCAATTGAAATTTTGAAAAATTAAGGGTACCAGGATAAATAAAAAATACTCAATTTTTATCCAATCTCCAAAATGTTAGTGCCATTCGAAAGAGAACCGCGAGAAAATGTCAAAAAATTTTAATTTTTGAAATTTCCTTAATTTTCATAAAGTTATGCTCAATTGAAATTTTGAAAAATTAAGGGTACCAGGATAAATAAAAAATACTCAATTTTTATCCAATCTCCAAAATGTTAGTGCCATTCGAAAGAGAACCGCGAGAAAATGTCAAAAAATTTTAATTTTTGAAATTTCCTTAATTTTCATAAAGTTATGCTCAATTGAAATTTTGAAAAATTAAGGGTACCAGGATAAATAAAAAATACTCAATTTTTATCCAATCTCCAAAATGTTAGTGCCATTCGAAAGAGAACCGCGAGAAAATGTCAAAAAATTTTAATTTTTGAAATTTCCTTAATTTTTCATAAAGTTATGCTCAATTGAAATTTTGAAAAATTAAGGGTACCAGGATAAATAAAAAATACTCAATTTTTATCCAATCTCCAAAATGTTAGTGCCATTCGAAAGAGAACCGCGAGAAAATGTCAAAAAATTTTAATTTTTGAAATTTCCTTAATTTTTCATAAAGTTATGCTCAATTGAAATTTTGAAAAATTAAGGGTACCAGGATAAATAAAAAATACTCAATTTTTATCCAATCTCCAAAATGTTAGTGCCATTCGAAAGAGAACCGCGAGAAAATGTCAAAAAATTTAAATTTTTGAAATTTCATTAATTTTTCATAAAGTTATGCTCAATTGGAATTTTGAGAAGTGCAATTGTTTGGCACAATGCCAAAACTACTCAATTTTTATCCAAACTCCAACATTTTAGTACCATTCGAAAGAGAACCGCGAGAAAATGTCAAAAAAATTTTAATTTTTGAAATTTCCTTAATTTTTCATAAAGTTATGCTCAATTGAAATTTTGAGAAGTGCAAGTGTTTGGCACAATGCCAAAAATACTCAATTTTTATCCAATCTCCAAAATGTTAGTACCATTCGAAAGAGAACCGCGAGAAAATGTCAAAAAAATTTAATTTTTGAAATTTCCTTAATTTTTCATAAAGTTATGCTCAATTGAAATTTTGAGAAGTGCAAGTGTTTGGCACAATGCCAAAAATACTCAATTTTTATCCAATCTCCAAAATGTTAGTACCATTCGAAAGAGAACCGCGAGAAAATGTCAAAAAAATTTAATTTTTGAAATTTCCTTAATTTTTCATAAAGTTATGCTCAATTGAAATTTTGAGAAGTGCAAGTGTTTGGCACAATGCCAAAAATACTCAATTTTTATCCAATCTCCAAAATGTTAGTACCATTCGAAAGAGAACCGCGAGAAAATGTCAAAAAAATTTTAATTTTTGAAATTTCGGTAATTTTTCATAAAGTTATGCTCAATTGAAATTTTGAAAAATTAAGGGTACCAGGATAAATAAAAAATACTCAATTTCGACCCAATCTCCAACATTTTAGTACCATTCGAAAGAGAACCGCGAGAAAATGTCAAAAAATTTTAATTTTTGAAATTTCATTAATTTTTCATAAAGTTATGCTCAATTGAAATTTTGAAAAATTAAGGGTACCAGGATAAATAAAAAATACTCAATTTTTATCCAATCTCCAAAATGTTAGTGCCATTCGAAAGAGAACCGCGAGAAAATGTCAAAAAATTTTAATTTTTGAAATTTCCTTAATTTTTCATAAAGTTATGCTCAATTGAAATTTTGAAAAATTAAGGGTACCAGGATAAATAAAAAATACTCAATTTCGACCCAATCTCCAAAATTTTAGTACCATTCGAAAGAGAACCGCGAGAAAATGTCAAAAAAATTTTAATTTTTGAAATTTCATTAATTTTTATACTCAATTTCGACCCAATCTCCAAAATTTTAGTACCATTCGAAAGAGAACCGCGAGAAAATGTCAAAAAATTTATCCTGGCACCCTTAATTTTTCAAAATTTCAATTGAGCATAACTTCATGAAAAATTAATGAAATTTCTAAAATTAAAATTTTTTTGACATTTTCTCGCGGTTCTCTTTCGAATGGTACTAAAATGTTGGAGTTTGGATAAAAATTGAGTATTTTTGGCATTGTGCCAAACAATTGCACTTCTCAAAATTTCAATTGAGTATAACTTTATGAAAAATTAAGGAAATTTCAAAAATTAAAATTTTTTTGACATTTTCTCGCGGTTCTCTTTCGAATGGTACTAAAATTTTGGAGATTGGATGAATATTGAGTATTTTTGGCATTGTGCCAAACAATTGCACTTCTCAAAATTTCAATTGAGTATAACTTTATGAAAAATTAAGGAAATTTCAAAAATTAAAATTTTTTTGACATTTTCTCGCGGTTCTCTTTCGAATGGTACTAAAATTTTGGAGATTGGATGAATATTGAGTATTTTTGGCATTGTGCCAAACAATTGCACTTCTCAAAATTTCAATTGAGTATAACTTTATGAAAAATTAAGGAAATTTCAAAAATTAAAATTTTTTTGACATTTTCTCGCGGTTCTCTTTCGAATGGTACTAAAATTTTGGAGATTGGGTCGAAATTGAGTATTTTTTATTTATCCTGGTACCCTTAATTTTTCAAAATTTCAATTGAGCATAACTTTATGAAAAATTAAGGAAATTTCAAAAATTAAAATTTTTTTGACATTTTCTCGCGGTTCTCTTTCGAATGGTACTAAAATTTTGGAGATTGGATAAAAATTGAGTATTTTTGGCATTGTGCCAAACAATTGCACTTCTCAAAATTTCAATTGAGCATAACTTTCGTGTTTCGTGACACTACACTGTTAGCGTGGTAAACTTTAAATGAGTCTAAAATCCTTTTAAGTTGACGAAAACTCAAAATTTTAAGTGGAATTAGAATCTACGTCGCGTTCTCTTTCGAATGATACTAAAATGACTGAAATCCTGTGTGTCAGTCTTGAGATATGATTTTCTGAAATATACGTTTCGTGACACTACACTGTAAGCGTGGTAAACTTTAAATGAGTCTAAAATCCTTTTAAGTTGACGAAAACTCAAAATTTAAAGTGGAATTAGAATCTACGTCGCGTTCTCTTTCGAATGGTACTAAAATGACTGAAATCCTGTGTGTCAGTCTTGAGATATGATGTTCTGAAATATACGTTTCGTGACACTACACTGTTAGCGTGGTAAACTTTAAATGAGTCTAAAATCCTTTTAAGTTGACGAAAACTCAAAATTTAAAGTGGAATTAGAATCTACGTCGCGTTCTCTTTCGAATAGTACTAAAATGACTGAAATCCTGTGTGTCAGTCTTGAGATATGATTTTCTGAAATATACGTTTCGTGACACTACACTGTTAGCGTGGTAAACTTTAAATGAGTCTAAAATCCTTTTAAGTTGACGAAAACTCAAAATTTTAAGTGGAATTAGAATCTACGTCGCGTTCTCTTTCGAATGGTACTAAAATGACTGAAATCCTGCGTGTCAGTCTTGAGATATGATTTTCTGAAATATACGTTTCGTGACACTACACTGTTAGCGTGGTAAACTTTAAATGAGTCTAAAATCCTTTTAAGTTGACGAAAACTCAAAATTTAAAGTGGAATTAGAATCTACGTCGCGTTCTCTTTCGAATGGTACTAAAATGACTGAAATCCTGTGTGTCAGTCTTGAGATATGATTTTCTGAAATATACGTTTCGTGACACTACACTGTTAGCGTGGTAAACTTTAAATGAGTCTAAAATCCTTTTAAGTTGAAGAAAACTCAAAATTTAAAGTGGAATTAGAATCTACGTCGCGTTCTCTTTCGAATGGTACTAAAATGACTGAAATCATGTGTGTCAGTCTTGAGATATGATTTTCTGAAATATACGTTTCGTGACACTACACTGTTAGCGTGGTAAACTTTAAATGAGTCTAAAATCCTTTTAAGTTGACGAAAACTCAAAATTTAAAGTGGAATTAGAATCTACGTCGCGTTCTCTTTCGAATGGTACTAAAATGACTGAAATCCTGTGTGTCAGTCTTGAGATATGATTTTCTGAAATATACGTTTCGTGACACTACACTGTTAGCGTGGTAAACTTTAAATGAGTCTAAAATCCTTTTAGTGTGTCAGTCTTGAGATATGATTTTCTGAAATATACGTTTCGTGACACTACACTGTTAGCGTTGTAAACTTTAAATGAGTCTAAAATCCTTTTAAGTTGACGAAAACTCAAAGTTTAAAGTGGAATTAGAATCTACGTCGCGTTCTCTTTCGAATAGTACTAAAATGACTGAAATCCTGTGTGTCAGTCTTGAGATATGATTTTCTGAAATATACGTTTCGTGACACTACACTGTTAGCGTGGTAAACTTTAAATGAGTCTAAAATCCTTTTAAGTTGACGAAAACTCAAAATTTTAAGTGGAATTAGAATCTACGTCGCGTTCTCTTTCGAATGGTACTAAAATGACTGAAATCCTGCGTGTCAGTCTTGAGATATGATTTTCTGAAATATACGTTTCGTGACACTACACTGTTAGCGTGGTAAACTTTAAATGAGTCTAAAATCCTTTTAAGTTGACGAAAACTCAAAATTTAAAGTGGAATTAGAATCTACGTCGCGTTCTCTTTCGAATGGTACTAAAATGACTGAAATCCTGTGTGTCAGTCTTGAGATATGATTTTCTGAAATATACGTTTCGTGACACTACACTGTTAGCGTGGTAAACTTTAAATGAGTCTAAAATCCTTTTAAGTTGAAGAAAACTCAAAATTTAAAGTGGAATTAGAATCTACGTCGCGTTCTCTTTCGAATGGTACTAAAATGACTGAAATCATGTGTGTCAGTCTTGAGATATGATTTTCTGAAATATACGTTTCGTGACACTACACTGTTAGCGTGGTAAACTTTAAATGAGTCTAAAATCCTTTTAAGTTGACGAAAACTCAAAATTTAAAGTGGAATTAGAATCTACGTCGCGTTCTCTTTCGAATGGTACTAAAATGACTGAAATCCTGTGTGTCAGTCTTGAGATATGATTTTCTGAAATATACGTTTCGTGACACTACACTGTTAGCGTGGTAAACTTTAAATGAGTCTAAAATCCTTTTAGTGTGTCAGTCTTGAGATATGATTTTCTGAAATATACGTTTCGTGACACTACACTGTTAGCGTTGTAAACTTTAAATGAGTCTAAAATCCTTTTAAGTTGACGAAAACTCAAAGTTTAAAGTGGAATTAGAATCTACGTCGCGTTCTCTTTCGAATAGTACTAAAATGACTGAAATCCTGCGTGTCAGTCTTGAGATATGATGTTCTGAAATATACGTTTCGTGACACTACACTGTTAGCGTGGTAAAGTTTAAATGAGTCTAAAATCCTTTTAAGTTGACGAAAACTCAAAATTTAAAGTGGAATTAGAATCTACGTCGCGTTCTCTTTCGAATAGTACTAAAATGACTGAAATCCTGTGTGTCAGTCTTGAGATATGATTTTCTGGAATATACGTTTCGTGACACTACACTGTTAGCGTGGTAAACTTTAAATGAGTCTAAAATCCTTTTAAGTTGACGAAAACTCAAAATTTAAAGTGGAATTAGAATCAACGTCGCGTTCTCTTTCGAATGGTACTAAAATGACTGAAATCCTGTGTGTCAGTCTTGAGATATGATTTTCTGAAATATACGTTTCGTGACACTACACTGTTAGCGTGGTAACCTTTAAATGAGTCTAAAATCCTTTTAAGTTGACGAAAACTCAAAATTTAAAGTGGAATTAGAATCTACGTCGCGTTCTCTTTCGAATGGTACTAAAATTACTGAAATCCTGTGTGTCAGTCTTGAGATATGATTTTCTGAAATATACGTTTCGTGACACTACACTGTTAGCGTGGTAAACTTTAAATGAGTCTAAAATCCTTTTAAGTTGACGAAAACTCAAAATTTAAAGTGGAATTAGAATCTACGTCGCGTTCTCTTTCGAATAGTACTAAAATGACTGAAATCCTGTGTGTCAGTCTTGAGATATGATTTTCTGAAATATACGTTTCGTGACACTACACTGTTAGCGTGGTAACCTTTAAATGAGTCTAAAATCCTTTTAAGTTGACGAAAACTCAAAATTTAAAGTGGAATTAGAATCTACGTCGCGTTCTTTTTCGAATGGTACTAAAATGACTGAAATCCTGTGTGTCAGTCTTGAGATATGATTTTCTGAAATTTACTTTTCGTGACACTACACTGTTAGCGTGGTAAACTTTAAATGAGTCTAAAATCCTTTTAAGTTGACGAAAACTCAAAATTTAAAGTGGAATTAGAATCTACGTCGCGTTCTCTTTCGAATGGTACTAAAATGACTGAAATCCTGTGTGTCAGTCTTGAGATATGATTTTCTGAAATATACGTTTCGTGACACTACACTGTTAGCGTGGTAAAGTTTAAATGAGTCTAAAATCCTTTTAAGTTGACGAAAACTCAAAATTTTAAGTGGAGTTAGAATCTACGTCGCGTTCTCTTTCGAATGGTACTAAAATGACTGAAATCCTGTGTGTCAGTCTTGAGATATGATTTTCTGAAATATACGTTTCGTGACACTACACTGTTAGCGTGGTAAACTTTAAATGAGTCTAAAATCCTTTTAAGTTGACGAAAACTCAAAATTTAAAGTGGAATTAGAATCTACGTCGCGTTCTCTTTCGAATGGTACTAAAATGACTGAAATCCTGTGTGTCAGTCTTGAGATATGATTTTCTGAAATATACGTTTCGTGACACTACACTGTTAGCGTGGTAAACTTTAAATGAGTCTAAAATCCTTTTAGTGTGTCAGTCTTGAGATATGATTTTCTGAAATATACGTTTCGTGACACTACACTGTTAGCGTTGTAAACTTTAAATGAGTCTAAAATCCTTTTAAGTTGACGAAAACTCAAAGTTTAAAGTGGAATTAGAATCTACGTCGCGTTCTCTTTCGAATAGTACTAAAATGACTGAAATCCTGCGTGTCAGTCTTGAGATATGATGTTCTGAAATATACGTTTCGTGACACTACACTGTTAGCGTGGTAAAGTTTAAATGAGTCTAAAATCCTTTTAAGTTGACGAAAACTCAAAATTTAAAGTGGAATTAGAATCTACGTCGCGTTCTCTTTCGAATGGTACTAAAATGACTGAAATCCTGTGTGTCAGTCTTGAGATATGATTTTCTGAAATATACGTTTCGTGACACTACACTGTTAGCGTGGTAAAGTTTAAATGAGTCTAAAATCCTTTTAAGTTGACGAAAACTCAAAATTTTAAGTGGAGTTAGAATCTACGTCGCGTTCTCTTTCGAATGGTACTAAAATGACTGAAATCCTGTGTGTCAGTCTTGAGATATGATTTTCTGAAATATACGTTTCGTGACACTACACTGTTAGCGTGGTAAACTTTAAATGAGTCTAAAATCCTTTTAAGTTGACGAAAACTCAAAATTTAAAGCGGAATTAGAATCTACGTCGCGTTCTCTTTCGAATGGTACTAAAATGACTGAAATCCTGTGTGTCAGTCTTGAGATATGATTTTCTGAAATATACGTTTCGTGACACTACACTGTTAGCGTTGTAAACTTTAAATGAGTCTAAAATCCTTTTAAGTTGACGAAAACTCAAAGTTTAAAGTGGAATTAGAATCTACGTCGCGTTCTCTTTCGAATGGTACTAAAATGACTGAAATCCTGTGTGTCAGTCTTGAGATATGATTTTCTGAAATATACGTTTCGTGACACTACACTGTTAGCGTGGTAAAGTTTAAATGAGTCTAAAATCCTTTTAAGTTGACGAAAACTCAAAATTTAAAGTGGAATTAGAATCTACGTCGCGTTCTCTTTCGAATGGTACTAAAATGACTGAAATCCTGTGTGTCAGTCTTGAGATATGATTTTCTGAAATATACGTTTCGTGACACTACACTGTTAGCGTGGTAAAGTTTAAATGAGTCTAAAATCCTTTTAAGTTGACGAAAACTCAAAATTTTAAGTGGAGTTAGAATCTACGTCGCGTTCTCTTTCGAATGGTACTAAAATGACTGAAATCCTGTGTGTCAGTCTTGAGATATGATTTTCTGAAATATACGTTTCGTGACACTACACTGTTAGCGTGGTAAACTTTAAATGAGTCTAAAATCCTTTTAAGTTGACGAAAACTCAAAATTTAAAGCGGAATTAGAATCTACGTCGCGTTCTCTTTCGAATGGTACTAAAATGACTGAAATCCTGTGCGTCAGTCTTGAGATATGATTTTCTGAAATATACGTTTCGTGACACTACACTGTTAGCGTGGTAAACTTTAAATGAGTCTAAAATCCTTTTATGTTGACGAAAACTCAAAATTTAAAGTGGAATTAGAATCTACGTCGCGTTCTCTTTCGAATGGTACTAAAATGACTGAAATCCTGTGTGTCAGTCTTGAGATATGATTTTCTGAAATATACGTTTCGTGACACTACACTGTTAGCGTGGTAAACTTTAAATGAGTCTAAAATCCTTTTAAGTTGACGAAAACTCAAAATTTAAAGTGGAATTAGAATCTACGTCGCGTTCTCTTTCGAATGGTACTAAAATGACTGAAATCCTTTGTGTCAGTCTTGAGATATGATTTTCTGAAATATACGTTTCGTGACACTACACTGTTAGCGTGGTAAATTTTAAATGAGTCTAAAATCCTTTTAAGTTGACGAAAACTCAAAATTTAAAGTGGAATTAGAATCTACGTCGCGTTCTCTTTCGAATAGTACTAAAATGACTGAAATCCTGTGTGTCAGTCTTGAGATATGATTTTCTGAAATATACGTTTCGTGACACTACACTGTTAGCGTGGTAAACTTTAAATGAGTCTAAAATCCTTTTAAGTTGACGAAAACTCAAAATTTAAAGTGGAATTAGAATCTACGTCGCGTTCTCTTTCGAATGGTACTAAAATGACTGAAATCCTGTGTGTCAGTCTTGAGATATGATTTTCTGAAATATACGTTTCGTGACACTACACTGTTAGCGTGGTAAAGTTTAAATGAGTCTAAAATCCTTTTAAGTTGACGAAAACTCAAAATTTTAAGTGGAGTTAGAATCTACGTCGCGTTCTCTTTCGAATAGTACTAAAATGACTGAAATCCTGTGTGTCAGTCTTGAGATATGATTTTCTGAAATATACGTTTCGTGACACTACACTGTTAGCGTGGTAAAGTTTAAATGAGTCTAAAATCCTTTTAAGTTGACGAAAACTCAAAATTTTAAGTGGAGTTAGAATCTACGTCGCGTTCTCTTTCGAATGGTACTAAAATGACTGAAATCCTGTGTGTCAGTCTTGAGATATGATTTTCTGAAATATACGTTTCGTGACACTACACTGTTAGCGTGGTAAACTTTAAATGAGTCTAAAATCCTTTTAAGTTGACGAAAACTCAAAATTTAAAGTGGAATTAGAATCTACGTCGCGTTCTCTTTCGAATAGTACTAAAATGACTGAAATCCTGTGTGTCAGTCTTGAGATATGATTTTCTGAAATATACGTTTCGTGACACTACACTGTTAGCGTGGTAAAGTTTAAATGAGTCTAAAATCCTTTTAAGTTGACGAAAACTCAAAATTTTAAGTGGAGTTAGAATCTACGTCGCGTTCTCTTTCGAATGGTACTAAAATGACTGAAATCCTGTGTGTCAGTCTTGAGATATGATTTTCTGAAATTTACTTTTCGTGACACTACACTGTTAGCGTGGTAAACTTTAAATGAGTCTAAAATCCTTTTAAGTTGACGAAAACTCAAAATTTAAAGTGGAATTAGAATCTACGTCGCGTTCTCTTTCGAATGGTACTAAAATGACTGAAATCCTGCGTGTCAGTCTTGAGATATGATTTTCTGAAATATACGTTTCGTGACACTACACTGTTAGCGTGGTAAATTTTAAATGAGTCTAAAATCCTTTTAAGTTGACGAAAACTCAAAATTTAAAGTGGAATTAGAATCTACGTCGCGTTCTCTTTCGAATAGTACTAAAATGACTGAAATCCTGTGTGTCAGTCTTGAGATATGATTTTCTGAAATATACGTTTCGTGACACTACACTGTTAGCGTGGTAAACTTTAAATGAGTCTAAAATCCTTTTAAGTTGACGAAAACTCAAAATTTAAAGTGGAATTAGAATCTACGTCGCGTTCTCTTTCGAATGGTACTAAAATGACTGAAATCCTGTGTGTCAGTCTTGAGATATGATTTTCTGAAATATACGTTTCGTGACACTACACTGTTAGCGTGGTAAAGTTTAAATGAGTCTAAAATCCTTTTAAGTTGACGAAAACTCAAAATTTTAAGTGGAGTTAGAATCTACGTCGCGTTCTCTTTCGAATAGTACTAAAATGACTGAAATCCTGTGTGTCAGTCTTGAGATATGATTTTCTGAAATATACGTTTCGTGACACTACACTGTTAGCGTGGTAAAGTTTAAATGAGTCTAAAATCCTTTTAAGTTGACGAAAACTCAAAATTTTAAGTGGAGTTAGAATCTACGTCGCGTTCTCTTTCGAATGGTACTAAAATGACTGAAATCCTGTGTGTCAGTCTTGAGATATGATTTTCTGAAATATACGTTTCGTGACACTACACTGTTAGCGTGGTAAACTTTAAATGAGTCTAAAATCCTTTTAAGTTGACGAAAACTCAAAATTTAAAGTGGAATTAGAATCTACGTCGCGTTCTCTTTCGAATAGTACTAAAATGACTGAAATCCTGTGTGTCAGTCTTGAGATATGATTTTCTGAAATATACGTTTCGTGACACTACACTGTTAGCGTGGTAAAGTTTAAATGAGTCTAAAATCCTTTTAAGTTGACGAAAACTCAAAATTTTAAGTGGAGTTAGAATCTACGTCGCGTTCTCTTTCGAATGGTACTAAAATGACTGAAATCCTGTGTGTCAGTCTTGAGATATGATTTTCTGAAATATACGTTTCGTGACACTACACTGTTAGCGTGGTAAACTTTAAATGAGTCTAAAATCCTTTTAAGTTGACGAAAACTCAAAATTTAAAGTGGAATTAGAATCTACGTCGCGTTCTCTTTCGAATGGTACTAAAATGACTGAAATCCTGTGTGTCAGTCTTGAGATATGATTTTCTGAAATATACGTTTCGTGACACTACACTGTTAGCGTGGTAAACTTTAAATGAGTCTAAAATCCTTTTAAGTTGACGAAAACTCAAAATTTAAAGTGGAATTAGAATCTACGTCGCGTTCTCTTTCGAATGGTACTAAAATGACTGAAATCCTTTGTGTCAGTCTTGAGATATGATTTTCTGAAATATACGTTTCGTGACACTACACTGTTAGCGTGGTAAATTTTAAATGAGTCTAAAATCCTTTTAAGTTGACGAAAACTCAAAATTTAAAGTGGAATTAGAATCTACGTCGCGTTCTCTTTCGAATAGTACTAAAATGACTGAAATCCTGTGTGTCAGTCTTGAGATATGATTTTCTGAAATATACGTTTCGTGACACTACACTGTTAGCGTGGTAAACTTTAAATGAGTCTAAAATCCTTTTAAGTTGACGAAAACTCAAAATTTAAAGTGGAATTAGAATCTACGTCGCGTTCTCTTTCGAATGGTACTAAAATGACTGAAATCCTGTGTGTCAGTCTTGAGATATGATTTTCTGAAATATACGTTTCGTGACACTACACTGTTAGCGTGGTAAAGTTTAAATGAGTCTAAAATCCTTTTAAGTTGACGAAAACTCAAAATTTTAAGTGGAGTTAGAATCTACGTCGCGTTCTCTTTCGAATGGTACTAAAATGACTGAAATCCTGTGTGTCAGTCTTGAGATATGATTTTCTGAAATATACGTTTCGTGACACTACACTGTTAGCGTGGTAAACTTTAAATGAGTCTAAAATCCTTTTAAGTTGACGAAAACTCAAAATTTAAAGTGGAATTAGAATCTACGTCGCGTTCTCTTTCGAATGGTACTAAAATGACTGAAATCCTGTGTGTCAGTCTTGAGATATGATTTTCTGAAATATACGTTTCGTGACACTACACTGTTAGCGTGGTAAAGTTTAAATGAGTCTAAAATCCTTTTAAGTTGACGAAAACTCAAAATTTTAAGTGGAGTTAGAATCTACGTCGCGTTCTCTTTCGAATGGTACTAAAATGACTGAAATCCTGTGTGTCAGTCTTGAGATATGATTTTCTGAAATATACGTTTCGTGACACTACACTGTTAGCGTGGTAAACTTTAAATGAGTCTAAAATCCTTTTAAGTTGACGAAAACTCAAAATTTAAAGCGGAATTAGAATCTACGTCGCGTTCTCTTTCGAATGGTACTAAAATGACTGAAATCCTGTGTGTCAGTCTTGAGATATGATTTTCTGAAATATACGTTTCGTGACACTACACTGTTAGCGTGGTAACCTTTAAATGAGTCTAAAATCCTTTTAAGTTGACGAAAACTCAAAATTTAAAGTGGAATTAGAATCTACGTCGCGTTCTCTTTCGAATGGTACTAAAATGACTGAAATCCTGTGTGTCAGTCTTGAGATATGATTTTCTGAAATATACGTTTCGTGACACTACACTGTTAGCGTGGTAAAGTTTAAATGAGTCTAAAATCCTTTTAAGTTGACGAAAACTCAAAATTTAAAGTGGAATTAGAATCTACGTCGCGTTCTCTTTCGAATAGTACTAAAATGACTGAAATCCTGTGTGTCAGTCTTGAGATATGATTTTCTGAAATATACGTTTCGTGACACTACACTGTTAGCGTGGTAACCTTTAAATGAGTCTAAAATCCTTTTAAGTTGACGAAAACTCAAAATTTAAAGTGGAATTAGAATCTACGTCGCGTTCTCTTTCGAATGGTACTAAAATGACTGAAATCCTGTGTGTCAGTCTTGAGATATGATTTTCTGAAATATACGTTTCGTGACACTACACTGTTAGCGTGGTAAAGTTTAAATGAGTCTAAAATCCTTTTAAGTTGACGAAAACTCAAAATTTAAAGTGGAATTAGAATCTACGTCGCGTTCTCTTTCGAATGGTACTAAAATGACTGAAATCCTGTGTGTCAGTCTTGAGATATGATTTTCTGAAATATACGTTTCGTGACACTACACTGTTAGCGTGGTAAAGTTTAAATGAGTCTAAAATCCTTTTAAGTTGACGAAAACTCAAAATTTAAAGTGGAATTAGAATCTACGTCGCGTTCTCTTTCGAATAGTACTAAAATGACTGAAATCCTGTGTGTCAGTCTTGAGATATGATTTTCTGAAATATACGTTTCGTGACACTACACTGTTAGCGTGGTAAACTTTAAATGAGTCTAAAATCCTTTTAAGTTGACGAAAACTCAAAATTTAAAGTGGAATTAGAATCTACGTCGCGTTCTCTTTCGAATGGTACTAAAATGACTGAAATCCTGTGTGTCAGTCTTGAGATATGATTTTCTGAAATATACGTTTCGTGACACTACACTGTTAGCGTGGTAAAGTTTAAATGAGTCTAAAATCCTTTTAAGTTGACGAAAACTCAAAATTTTAAGTGGAGTTAGAATCTACGTCGCGTTCTCTTTCGAATGGTACTAAAATGACTGAAATCCTGTGTGTCAGTCTTGAGATATGATTTTCTGAAATATACGTTTCGTGACACTACACTGTTAGCGTGGTAAACTTTAAATGAGTCTAAAATCCTTTTAAGTTGACGAAAACTCAAAATTTAAAGTGGAATTAGAATCTACGTCGCGTTCTCTTTCGAATGGTACTAAAATGACTGAAATCCTGTGTGTCAGTCTTGAGATATGATTTTCTGAAATATACGTTTCGTGACACTACACTGTTAGCGTGGTAAAGTTTAAATGAGTCTAAAATCCTTTTAAGTTGACGAAAACTCAAAATTTTAAGTGGAGTTAGAATCTACGTCGCGTTCTCTTTCGAATGGTACTAAAATGACTGAAATCCTGTGTGTCAGTCTTGAGATATGATTTTCTGAAATATACGTTTCGTGACACTACACTGTTAGCGTGGTAAACTTTAAATGAGTCTAAAATCCTTTTAAGTTGACGAAAACTCAAAATTTAAAGCGGAATTAGAATCTACGTCGCGTTCTCTTTCGAATGGTACTAAAATGACTGAAATCCTGTGTGTCAGTCTTGAGATATGATTTTCTGAAATATACGTTTCGTGACACTACACTGTTAGCGTGGTAACCTTTAAATGAGTCTAAAATCCTTTTAAGTTGACGAAAACTCAAAATTTAAAGTGGAATTAGAATCTACGTCGCGTTCTCTTTCGAATGGTACTAAAATGACTGAAATCCTGTGTGTCAGTCTTGAGATATGATTTTCTGAAATATACGTTTCGTGACACTACACTGTTAGCGTGGTAAAGTTTAAATGAGTCTAAAATCCTTTTAAGTTGACGAAAACTCAAAATTTAAAGTGGAATTAGAATCTACGTCGCGTTCTCTTTCGAATAGTACTAAAATGACTGAAATCCTGTGTGTCAGTCTTGAGATATGATTTTCTGAAATATACGTTTCGTGACACTACACTGTTAGCGTGGTAACCTTTAAATGAGTCTAAAATCCTTTTAAGTTGACGAAAACTCAAAATTTAAAGTGGAATTAGAATCTACGTCGCGTTCTCTTTCGAATGGTACTAAAATGACTGAAATCCTGTGTGTCAGTCTTGAGATATGATTTTCTGAAATATACGTTTCGTGACACTACACTGTTAGCGTGGTAAAGTTTAAATGAGTCTAAAATCCTTTTAAGTTGACGAAAACTCAAAATTTAAAGTGGAATTAGAATCTACGTCGCGTTCTCTTTCGAATGGTACTAAAATGACTGAAATCCTGTGTGTCAGTCTTGAGATATGATTTTCTGAAATATACGTTTCGTGACACTACACTGTTAGCGTGGTAACCTTTAAATGAGTCTAAAATCCTTTTAAGTTGACGAAAACTCAAAATTTAAAGTGGAATTAGAATCTACGTCGCGTTCTCTTTCGAATGGTTCTAAAATGACTGAAATCCTGTGTGTCAGTCTTGAGATATGATTTTCTGAAATATACGTTTCGTGACACTACACTGTTAGCGTGGTAAAGTTTAAATGAGTCTAAAATCCTTTTAAGTTGACGAAAACTCAAAATTTAAAGTGGAATTAGAATCTACGTCGCGTTCTCTTTCGAATGGTACTAAAATGACTGAAATCCTGTGTGTCAGTCTTGAGATATGATTTTCTGAAATATACGTTTCGTGACACTACACTGTTAGCGTGGTAAAGTTTAAATGAGTCTAAAATCCTTTTAAGTTGACGAAAACTCAAAATTTAAAGTGGAATTAGAATCTACGTCGCGTTCTCTTTCGAATGGTACTAAAATGACTGAAATCCTGTGTGTCAGTCTTGAGATATGATTTTCTGAAATATACGTTTCGTGACACTACACTGTTAGCGTGGTAAACTTTAAATGAGTCTAAAATCCTTTTAAGTTGACGAAAACTCAAAATTTAAAGTGGAATTAGAATCTACGTCGCGTTCTCTTTCGAATGGTACTAAAATGACTGAAATCCTGCGTGTCAGTCTTGAGATATGATTTTCTGAAATTTACTTTTCGTGACACTACACTGTTAGCGTGGTAAACTTTAAATGAGTCTAAAATCCTTTTAAGTTGACGAAAACTCAAAATTTAAAGTGGAATTAGAATCTACGTCGCGTTCTCTTTCGAATGGTACTAAAATGACTGAAATCCTGTGTGTCAGTCTTGAGATATGATTTTCTGAAATTTACTTTTCGTGACACTACACTGTTAGCGTGGTAAACTTTAAATGAGTCTAAAATCCTTTTAAGTTGACGAAAACTCAAAATTTAAAGTGGAATTAGAATCTACGTCGCGTTCTCTTTCGAATGGTACTAAAATGACTGAAATCCTGCGTGTCAGTCTTGAGATATGATTTTCTGAAATATACGTTTCGTGACACTACACTGTTAGCGTGGTAAATTTTAAATGAGTCTAAAATCCTTTTAAGTTGACGAAAACTCAAAATTTAAAGTGGAATTAGAATCTACGTCGCGTTCTCTTTCGAATAGTACTAAAATGACTGAAATCCTGTGTGTCAGTCTTGAGATATGATTTTCTGAAATATACGTTTCGTGACACTACACTGTTAGCGTGGTAAACTTTAAATGAGTCTAAAATCCTTTTAAGTTGACGAAAACTCAAAATTTAAAGTGGAATTAGAACCTACGTCGCGTTCTCTTTCGAATGGTACTAAAATGACTGAAATCCTGTGTGTCAGTCTTGAGATATGATTTTCTGAAATATACGTTTCGTGACACTACACTGTTAGCGTGGTAAAGTTTAAATGAGTCTAAAATCCTTTTAAGTTGACGAAAACTCAAAATTTTAAGTGGAGTTAGAATCTACGTCGCGTTCTCTTTCGAATAGTACTAAAATGACTGAAATCCTGTGTGTCAGTCTTGAGATATGATTTTCTGAAATATACGTTTCGTGACACTACACTGTTAGCGTGGTAAAGTTTAAATGAGTCTAAAATCCTTTTAAGTTGACGAAAACTCAAAATTTTAAGTGGAGTTAGAATCTACGTCGCGTTCTCTTTCGAATGGTACTAAAATGACTGAAATCCTGTGTGTCAGTCTTGAGATATGATTTTCTGAAATATACGTTTCGTGACACTACACTGTTAGCGTGGTAAACTTTAAATGAGTCTAAAATCCTTTTAAGTTGACGAAAACTCAAAATTTAAAGTGGAATTAGAATCTACGTCGCGTTCTCTTTCGAATAGTACTAAAATGACTGAAATCCTGTGTGTCAGTCTTGAGATATGATTTTCTGAAATATACGTTTCGTGACACTACACTGTTAGCGTGGTAAAGTTTAAATGAGTCTAAAATCCTTTTAAGTTGACGAAAACTCAAAATTTTAAGTGGAGTTAGAATCTACGTCGCGTTCTCTTTCGAATGGTACTAAAATGACTGAAATCCTGTGTGTCAGTCTTGAGATATGATTTTCTGAAATATACGTTTCGTGACACTACACTGTTAGCGTGGTAAACTTTAAATGAGTCTAAAATCCTTTTAAGTTGACGAAAACTCAAAATTTAAAGTGGAATTAGAATCTACGTCGCGTTCTCTTTCGAATGGTACTAAAATGACTGAAATCCTGTGTGTCAGTCTTGAGATATGATTTTCTGAAATATACGTTTCGTGACACTACACTGTTAGCGTGGTAAACTTTAAATGAGTCTAAAATCCTTTTAAGTTGACGAAAACTCAAAATTTAAAGTGGAATTAGAATCTACGTCGCGTTCTCTTTCGAATGGTACTAAAATGACTGAAATCCTTTGTGTCAGTCTTGAGATATGATTTTCTGAAATATACGTTTCGTGACACTACACTGTTAGCGTGGTAAATTTTAAATGAGTCTAAAATCCTTTTAAGTTGACGAAAACTCAAAATTTAAAGTGGAATTAGAATCTACGTCGCGTTCTCTTTCGAATAGTACTAAAATGACTGAAATCCTGTGTGTCAGTCTTGAGATATGATTTTCTGAAATATACGTTTCGTGACACTACACTGTTAGCATGGTAAACTTTAAATGAGTCTAAAATCCTTTTAAGTTGACGAAAACTCAAAATTTAAAGTGGAATTAGAATCTACGTCGCGTTCTCTTTCGAATGGTACTAAAATGACTGAAATCCTGTGTGTCAGTCTTGAGATATGATTTTCTGAAATATACGTTTCGTGACACTACACTGTTAGCGTGGTAAAGTTTAAATGAGTCTAAAATCCTTTTAAGTTGACGAAAACTCAAAATTTTAAGTGGAGTTAGAATCTACGTCGCGTTCTCTTTCGAATGGTACTAAAATGACTGAAATCCTGTGTGTCAGTCTTGAGATATGATTTTCTGAAATATACGTTTCGTGACACTACACTGTTAGCGTGGTAAACTTTAAATGAGTCTAAAATCCTTTTAAGTTGACGAAAACTCAAAATTTAAAGTGGAATTAGAATCTACGTCGCGTTCTCTTTCGAATGGTACTAAAATGACTGAAATCCTGTGTGTCAGTCTTGAGATATGATTTTCTGAAATATACGTTTCGTGACACTACACTGTTAGCGTGGTAAAGTTTAAATGAGTCTAAAATCCTTTTAAGTTGACGAAAACTCAAAATTTTAAGTGGAGTTAGAATCTACGTCGCGTTCTCTTTCGAATGGTACTAAAATGACTGAAATCCTGTGTGTCAGTCTTGAGATATGATTTTCTGAAATATACGTTTCGTGACACTACACTGTTAGCGTGGTAAACTTTAAATGAGTCTAAAATCCTTTTAAGTTGACGAAAACTCAAAATTTAAAGCGGAATTAGAATCTACGTCGCGTTCTCTTTCGAATGGTACTAAAATGACTGAAATCCTGTGTGTCAGTCTTGAGATATGATTTTCTGAAATATACGTTTCGTGACACTACACTGTTAGCGTGGTAACCTTTAAATGAGTCTAAAATCCTTTTAAGTTGACGAAAACTCAAAATTTAAAGTGGAATTAGAATCTACGTCGCGTTCTCTTTCGAATGGTACTAAAATGACTGAAATCCTGTGTGTCAGTCTTGAGATATGATTTTCTGAAATATACGTTTCGTGACACTACACTGTTAGCGTGGTAAAGTTTAAATGAGTCTAAAATCCTTTTAAGTTGACGAAAACTCAAAATTTAAAGTGGAATTAGAATCTACGTCGCGTTCTCTTTCGAATGGTACTAAAATGACTGAAATCCTGTGTGTCAGTCTTGAGATATGATTTTCTGAAATATACGTTTCGTGACACTACACTGTTAGCGTGGTAAAGTTTAAATGAGTCTAAAATCCTTTTAAGTTGACGAAAACTCAAAATTTAAAGTGGAATTAGAATCTACGTCGCGTTCTCTTTCGAATAGTACTAAAATGACTGAAATCCTGTGTGTCAGTCTTGAGATATGATTTTCTGAAATATACGTTTCGTGACACTACACTGTTAGCGTGGTAACCTTTAAATGAGTCTAAAATCCTTTTAAGTTGACGAAAACTCAAAATTTAAAGTGGAATTAGAATCTACGTCGCGTTCTCTTTCGAATGGTACTAAAATGACTGAAATCCTGTGTGTCAGTCTTGAGATATGATTTTCTGAAATATACGTTTCGTGACACTACACTGTTAGCGTGGTAAACTTTAAATGAGTCTAAAATCCTTTTAAGTTGACGAAAACTCAAAATTTAAAGTGGAATTAGAATCTACGTCGCGTTCTCTTTCGAATAGTACTAAAATGACTGAAATCCTGTGTGTCAGTCTTGAGATATGATTTTCTGAAATATACGTTTCGTGACACTACACTGTTAGCATGGTAAACTTTAAATGAGTCTAAAATCCTTTTAAGTTGACGAAAACTCAAAATTTAAAGTGGAATTAGAATCTACGTCGCGTTCTCTTTCGAATGGTACTAAAATGACTGAAATCCTGTGTGTCAGTCTTGAGATATGATTTTCTGAAATATACGTTTCGTGACACTACACTGTTAGCGTGGTAAAGTTTAAATGAGTCTAAAATCCTTTTAAGTTGACGAAAACTCAAAATTTTAAGTGGAGTTAGAATCTACGTCGCGTTCTCTTTCGAATGGTACTAAAATGACTGAAATCCTGTGTGTCAGTCTTGAGATATGATTTTCTGAAATATACGTTTCGTGACACTACACTGTTAGCGTGGTAAACTTTAAATGAGTCTAAAATCCTTTTAAGTTGACGAAAACTCAAAATTTAAAGTGGAATTAGAATCTACGTCGCGTTCTCTTTCGAATGGTACTAAAATGACTGAAATCCTGTGTGTCAGTCTTGAGATATGATTTTCTGAAATATACGTTTCGTGACACTACACTGTTAGCGTGGTAAAGTTTAAATGAGTCTAAAATCCTTTTAAGTTGACGAAAACTCAAAATTTTAAGTGGAGTTAGAATCTACGTCGCGTTCTCTTTCGAATGGTACTAAAATGACTGAAATCCTGTGTGTCAGTCTTGAGATATGATTTTCTGAAATATACGTTTCGTGACACTACACTGTTAGCGTGGTAAACTTTAAATGAGTCTAAAATCCTTTTAAGTTGACGAAAACTCAAAATTTAAAGCGGAATTAGAATCTACGTCGCGTTCTCTTTCGAATGGTACTAAAATGACTGAAATCCTGTGTGTCAGTCTTGAGATATGATTTTCTGAAATATACGTTTCGTGACACTACACTGTTAGCGTGGTAACCTTTAAATGAGTCTAAAATCCTTTTAAGTTGACGAAAACTCAAAATTTAAAGTGGAATTAGAATCTACGTCGCGTTCTCTTTCGAATGGTACTAAAATGACTGAAATCCTGTGTGTCAGTCTTGAGATATGATTTTCTGAAATATACGTTTCGTGACACTACACTGTTAGCGTGGTAAAGTTTAAATGAGTCTAAAATCCTTTTAAGTTGACGAAAACTCAAAATTTAAAGTGGAATTAGAATCTACGTCGCGTTCTCTTTCGAATGGTACTAAAATGACTGAAATCCTGTGTGTCAGTCTTGAGATATGATTTTCTGAAATATACGTTTCGTGACACTACACTGTTAGCGTGGTAACCTTTAAATGAGTCTAAAATCCTTTTAAGTTGACGAAAACTCAAAATTTAAAGTGGAATTAGAATCTACGTCGCGTTCTCTTTCGAATGGTACTAAAATGACTGAAATCCTGTGTGTCAGTCTTGAGATATGATTTTCTGAAATATACGTTTCGTGACACTACACTGTTAGCGTGGTAAAGTTTAAATGAGTCTAAAATCCTTTTAAGTTGACGAAAACTCAAAATTTAAAGTGGAATTAGAATCTACGTCGCGTTCTCTTTCGAATGGTACTAAAATGACTGAAATCCTGTGTGTCAGTCTTGAGATATGATTTTCTGAAATATACGTTTCGTGACACTACACTGTTAGCGTGGTAAAGTTTAAATGAGTCTAAAATCCTTTTAAGTTGACGAAAACTCAAAATTTAAAGTGGAATTAGAATCTACGTCGCGTTCTCTTTCGAATAGTACTAAAATGACTGAAATCCTGTGTGTCAGTCTTGAGATATGATTTTCTGAAATATACGTTTCGTGACACTACACTGTTAGCGTGGTAAAGTTTAAATGAGTCTAAAATCCTTTTAAGTTGACGAAAACTCAAAATTTAAAGTGGAATTAGAATCTACGTCGCGTTCTCTTTCGAATGGTACTAAAATGACTGAAATCCTGTGTGTCAGTCTTGAGATATGATTTTCTGAAATATACGTTTCGTGACACTACACTGTTAGCGTGGTAAAGTTTAAATGAGTCTAAAATCCTTTTAAGTTGACGAAAACTCAAAATTTAAAGTGGAATTAGAATCTACGTCGCGTTCTCTTTCGAATAGTACTAAAATGACTGAAATCCTGTGTGTCAGTCTTGAGATATGATTTTCTGAAATATACGTTTCGTGACACTACACTGTTAGCGTGGTAACCTTTAAATGAGTCTAAAATCCTTTTAAGTTGACGAAAACTCAAAATTTAAAGTGGAATTAGAATCTACGTCGCGTTCTCTTTCGAATGGTACTAAAATGACTGAAATCCTGTGTGTCAGTCTTGAGATATGATTTTCTGAAATATACGTTTCGTGACACTACACTGTTAGCGTGGTAAAGTTTAAATGAGTCTAAAATCCTTTTAAGTTGACGAAAACTCAAAATTTAAAGTGGAATTAGAATCTACGTCGCGTTCTCTTTCGAATGGTACTAAAATGACTGAAATCCTGTGTGTCAGTCTTGAGATATGATTTTCTGAAATATACGTTTCGTGACACTACACTGTTAGCGTGGTAACCTTTAAATGAGTCTAAAATCCTTTTAAGTTGACGAAAACTCAAAATTTAAAGTGGAATTAGAATCTACGTCGCGTTCTCTTTCGAATGGTTCTAAAATGACTGAAATCCTGTGTGTCAGTCTTGAGATATGATTTTCTGAAATATACGTTTCGTGACACTACACTGTTAGCGTGGTAAAGTTTAAATGAGTCTAAAATCCTTTTAAGTTGACGAAAACTCAAAATTTAAAGTGGAATTAGAATCTACGTCGCGTTCTCTTTCGAATGGTACTAAAATGACTGAAATCCTGTGTGTCAGTCTTGAGATATGATTTTCTGAAATATACGTTTCGTGACACTACACTGTTAGCGTGGTAAACTTTAAATGAGTCTAAAATCCTTTTAAGTTGACGAAAACTCAAAATTTAAAGTGGAATTAGAATCTACGTCGCGTTCTCTTTCGAATGGTACTAAAATGACTGAAATCCTGTGTGTCAGTCTTGAGATATGATTTTCTGAAATATACGTTTCGTGACACTACACTGTTAGCGTGGTAAACTTTAAATGAGTCTAAAATCCTTTTAAGTTGACGAAAACTCAAAATTTAAAGTGGAATTAGAATCTACGTCGCGTTCTCTTTCGAATGGTACTAAAATGACTGAAATCCTGCGTGTCAGTCTTGAGATATGATGTTCTGAAATATACGTTTCGTGACACTACACTGTTAGCGTGGTAAAGTTTAAATGAGTCTAAAATCCTTTTAAGTTGACGAAAACTCAAAATTTAAAGTGGAATTAGAATCTACGTCGCGTTCTCTTTCGAATAGTACTAAAATGACTGAAATCCTGTGTGTCAGTCTTGAGATATGATTTTCTGGAATATACGTTTCGTGACACTACACTGTTAGCGTGGTAAACTTTAAATGAGTCTAAAATCCTTTTAAGTTGACGAAAACTCAAAATTTAAAGTGGAATTAGAATCTACGTCGCGTTCTCTTTCGAATGGTACTAAAATGACTGAAATCCTGTGTGTCAGTCTTGAGATATGATTTTCTGAAATATACGTTTCGTGACACTACACTGTTAGCGTGGTAAACTTTAAATGAGTCTAAAATCCTTTTAAGTTGACGAAAACTCAAAATTTAAAGTGGAATTAGAATCTACGTCGCGTTCTCTTTCGAATGGTACTAAAATGACTGAAATCCTTTGTGTCAGTCTTGAGATATGATTTTCTGAAATATACGTTTCGTGACACTACACTGTTAGCGTGGTAAACTTTAAATGAGTCTAAAATCCTTTTAAGTTGACGAAAACTCAAAATTTAAAGTGGAATTAGAATCTACGTCGCGTTCTCTTTCGAATGGTACTAAAATGACTGAAATCCTGTGTGTCAGTCTTGAGATATGATTTTCTGAAATATACGTTTCGTGACACTACACTGTTAGCGTGGTAAAGTTTAAATGAGTCTAAAATCCTTTTAAGTTGACGAAAACTCAAAATTTAAAGTGGAATTAGAATCTACGTCGCGTTCTCTTTCGAATGGTACTAAAATGACTGAAATCCTGTGTGTCAGTCTTGAGATATGATTTTCTGAAATATACGTTTCGTGACACTACACTGTTAGCGTGGTAAACTTTAAATGAGTCTAAAATCCTTTTAAGTTGACGAAAACTCAAAATTTAAAGTGGAATTAGAATCTACGTCGCGTTCTCTTTCGAATGGTACTAAAATGACTGAAATCCTGTGTGTCAGTCTTGAGATATGATTTTCTGAAATATACGTTTCGTGACACTACACTGTTAGCGTGGTAAACTTTAAATGAGTCTAAAATCCTTTTAAGTTGACGAAAACTCAAAATTTAAAGTGGAATTAGAATCTACGTCGCGTTCTCTTTCGAATGGTACTAAAATGACTGAAATCCTGTGTGTCAGTCTTGAGATATGATTTTCTGAAATATACGTTTCGTGACACTACACTGTTAGCGTGGTAAACTTTAAATGAGTCTAAAATCCTTTTAAGTTGACGAAAACTCAAAATTTAAAGTGGAATTAGAATCTACGTCGCGTTCTCTTTCGAATGGTACTAAAATGACTGAAATCCTGTGTGTCAGTCTTGAGATATGATTTTCTGAAATATACGTTTCGTGACACTACACTGTTAGCGTGGTAAACTTTAAATGAGTCTAAAATCCTTTTAAGTTGACGAAAACTCAAAATTTAAAGTGGAATTAGAATCTACGTCGCGTTCTCTTTCGAATGGTACTAAAATGACTGAAATCCTGTGTGTCAGTCTTGAGATATGATTTTCTGAAATATACGTTTCGTGACACTACACTGTTAGCGTGGTAAACTTTAAATGAGTCTAAAATCCTTTTAAGTTGACGAAAACTCAAAATTTAAAGTGGAATTAGAATCTACGTCGCGTTCTCTTTCGAATGGTACTAAAATGACTGAAATCCTGTGTGTCAGTCTTGAGATATGATTTTCTGAAATATACGTTTCGTGACACTACACTGTTAGCGTGGTAAACTTTAAATGAGTCTAAAATCCTTTTAAGTTGACGAAAACTCAAAATTTAAAGTGGAATTAGAATCTACGTCGCGTTCTCTTTCGAATGGTACTAAAATGACTGAAATCCTGCGTGTCAGTCTTGAGATATGATGTTCTGAAATATACGTTTCGTGACACTACACTGTTAGCGTGGTAAAGTTTAAATGAGTCTAAAATCCTTTTAAGTTGACGAAAACTCAAAATTTAAAGTGGAATTAGAATCTACGTCGCGTTCTCTTTCGAATAGTACTAAAATGACTGAAATCCTGTGTGTCAGTCTTGAGATATGATTTTCTGGAATATACGTTTCGTGACACTACACTGTTAGCGTGGTAAACTTTAAATGAGTCTAAAATCCTTTTAAGTTGACGAAAACTCAAAATTTAAAGTGGAATTAGAATCTACGTCGCGTTCTCTTTCGAATGGTACTAAAATGACTGAAATCCTGTGTGTCAGTCTTGAGATATGATTTTCTGAAATATACGTTTCGTGACACTACACTGTTAGCGTGGTAAACTTTAAATGAGTCTAAAATCCTTTTAAGTTGACGAAAACTCAAAATTTAAAGTGGAATTAGAATCTACGTCGCGTTCTCTTTCGAATGGTACTAAAATGACTGAAATCCTGTGTGTCAGTCTTGAGATATGATTTTCTGAAATATACGTTTCGTGACACTACACTGTTAGCGTGGTAAAGTTTAAATGAGTCTAAAATCCTTTTAAGTTGACGAAAACTCAAAATTTAAAGTGGAATTAGAATCTACGTCGCGTTCTCTTTCGAATGGTACTAAAATGACTGAAATCCTGTGTGTCAGTCTTGAGATATGATTTTCTGAAATATACGTTTCGTGACACTACACTGTTAGCGTGGTAAACTTTAAATGAGTCTAAAATCCTTTTAAGTTGACGAAAACTCAAAATTTAAAGTGGAATTAGAATCTACGTCGCGTTCTCTTTCGAATGGTACTAAAATGACTGAAATCCTGTGTGTCAGTCTTGAGATATGATTTTCTGAAATATACGTTTCGTGACACTACACTGTTAGCGTGGTAAACTTTAAATGAGTCTAAAATCCTTTTAAGTTGATGAAAACTCAAAATTTAAAGTGGAATTAGAATCTACGTCGCGTTCTCTTTCGAATGGTACTAAAATGACTGAAATCCTGCGTGTCAGTCTTGAGATATGATGTTCTGAAATATACGTTTCGTGACACTACACTGTTAGCGTGGTAAAGTTTAAATGAGTCTAAAATCCTTTTAAGTTGACGAAAACTCAAAATTTAAAGTGGAATTAGAATCTACGTCGCGTTCTCTTTCGAATAGTACTAAAATGACTGAAATCCTGTGTGTCAGTCTTGAGATATGATTTTCTGGAATATACGTTTCGTGACACTACACTGTTAGCGTGGTAAACTTTAAATGAGTCTAAAATCCTTTTAAGTTGACGAAAACTCAAAATTTAAAGTGGAATTAGAATCTACGTCGCGTTCTCTTTCGAATGGTACTAAAATGACTGAAATCCTGTGTGTCAGTCTTGAGATATGATTTTCTGAAATATACGTTTCGTGACACTACACTGTTAGCGTGGTAAACTTTAAATGAGTCTAAAATCCTTTTAAGTTGACGAAAACTCAAAATTTAAAGTGGAATTAGAATCTACGTTGCGTTCTCTTTCGAATGGTACTAAAATGACTGAAATCCTGTGTGTCAGTCTTGAGATATGATTTTCTGAAATATACGTTTCGTGACACTACACTGTTAGCGTGGTAAACTTTAAATGAGTCTAAAATCCTTTTAAGTTGACGAAAACTCAAAATTTAAAGTGGAATTAAAATCTACGTCGCGTTCTCTTTCGAATGGTACTAAAATGACTGAAATCCTTTGTGTCAGTCTTGAGATATGATTTTCTGAAATATACGTTTCGTGACACTACACTGTTAGCGTGGTAAACTTTAAATGAGTCTAAAATCCTTTTAAGTTGACGAAAACTCAAAATTTAAAGTGGAATTAGAATCTACGTCGCGTTCTCTTTCGAATGGTACTAAAATGACTGAAATCCTTTGTGTCAGTCTTGAGATATGATTTTCTGAAATATACGTTTCGTGACACTACACTGTTAGCGTGGTAAACTTTAAATGAGTCTAAAATCCTTTTAAGTTGACGAAAACTCAAAATTTAAAGTGGAATTAGAATCTACGTCGCGTTCTCTTTCGAATGGTACTAAAATGACTGAAATCCTGTGTGTCAGTCTTGAGATATGATTTTCTGAAATATACGTTTCGTGACACTACACTGTTAGCGTGGTAAACTTTAAATGAGTCTAAAATCCTTTTAAGTTGACGAAAACTCAAAATTTAAAGTGGAATTAGAATCTACGTCGCGTTCTCTTTCGAATAGTACTAAAATGACTGAAATCCTGTGTGTCAGTCTTGAGATATGATTTTCTGAAATATACGTTTCGTGACACTACACTGTTAGCGTGGTAAACTTTAAATGAGTCTAAAATCCTTTTAAGTTGACGAAAACTCAAAATTTAAAGTGGAATTAGAATCTACGTCGCGTTCTCTTTCGAATGGTACTAAAATGACTGAAATCCTGCGTGTCAGTCTTGAGATATGATTTTCTGAAATATACGTTTCGTGACACTACACTGTTAGCGTGGTAAACTTTAAATGAGTCTAAAATCCTTTTAAGTTGACGAAAACTCAAAATTTAAAGTGGAATTAGAATCTACGTCGCGTTCTCTTTCGAATAGTACTAAAATGACTGAAATCCTGTGTGTCAGTCTTGAGATATGATTTTCTGAAATATACGTTTCGTGACACTACACTGTTAGCGTGGTAAACTTTAAATGAGTCTAAAATCCTTTTAAGTTGACGAAAACTCAAAATTTAAAGTGGAATTAGAATCTACGTCGCGTTCTCTTTCGAATGGTACTAAAATGACTGAAATCCTGTGTGTCAGTCTTGAGATATGATTTTCTGAAATATACGTTTCGTGACACTACACTGTTAGCGTGGTAAACTTTAAATGAGTCTAAAATCCTTTGAAGTTGACGAAAACTCAAAATTTAAAGTGGAATTAGAATCTACGTCGCGTTCTCTTTCGAATGGTACTAAAATGACTGAAATCCTGTGTGTCAGTCTTGAGATATGATTTTCTGAAATATACGTTTCGTGACACTACACTGTTAGCGTGGTAAAGTTTAAATGAGTCTAAAATCCTTTTAAGTTGACGAAAGCTCAAAATTTAAAGTGGAATTAGAATCTACGTCGCGTTCTCTTTCGAATGGTACTAAAATGACTGAAATCCTGTGTGTCAGTCTTGAGATATGATTTTCTGAAATATACGTTTCGTGACACTACACTGTTAGCGTGGTAAAGTTTAAATGAGTCTAAAATCCTTTTAAGTTGACGAAAACTCAAAATTTAAAGTGGAATTAGAATCTACGTCGCGTTCTCTTTCGAATGGTACTAAAATGACTGAAATCCTGTGTGTCAGTCTTGAGATATGATTTTCTGAAATATACGTTTCGTGACACTACACTGTTAGCGTGGTAAAGTTTAAATGAGTCTAAAATCCTTTTAAGTTGACGAAAACTCAAAATTTAAAGTGGAATTAGAATCTACGTCGCGTTCTTTTTCGAATGGTACTAAAATGACTGAAATCCTGTGTGTCAGTCTTGAGATATGATTTTCTGAAATTTACTTTTCGTGACACTACACTGTTAGCGTGGTAAAGTTTAAATGAGTCTAAAATCCTTTTAAGTTGACGAAAACTCAAAATTTTAAGTGGAATTAGAATCTACGTCGCGTTCTCTTTCGAATGGTACTAAAATGACTGAAATCCTGTGTGTCAGTCTTGAGATATGATTTTCTGAAATATACGTTTCGTGACACTACACTGTTAGCGTGGTAAAGTTTAAATGAGTCTAAAATCCTTTTAAGTTGACGAAAACTCAAAATTTAAAGTGGAATTAGAATCTACGTCGCGTTCTCTTTCGAATGGTACTAAAATGACTGAAATCCTGTGTGTCAGTCTTGAGATATGATTTTCTGAAATATACGTTTCGTGACACTACACTGTTAGCGTGGTAAACTTTAAATGAGTCTAAAATCCTTTTAAGTTGACGAAAACTCAAAATTTAAAGTGGAATTAGAATCTACGTCGCGTTCTCTTTCGAATGGTACTAAAATGACTGAAATCCTGTGTGTCAGTCTTGAGATATGATTTTCTGAAATATACGTTTCGTGACACTACACTGTTAGCGTGGTAAACTTTAAATGAGTCTAAAATCCTTTTAAGTTGACGAAAACTCAAAATTTAAAGTGGAATTAGAATCTACGTCGCGTTCTTTTTCGAATGGTACTAAAATGACTGAAATCCTGTGTGTCAGTCTTGAGATATGATTTTCTGAAATTTACTTTTCGTGACACTACACTGTTAGCGTGGTAAAGTTTAAATGAGTCTAAAATCCTTTTAAGTTGACGAAAACTCAAAATTTTAAGTGGAATTAGAATCTACGTCGCGTTCTCTTTCGAATGGTACTAAAATGACTGAAATCCTGTGTGTCAGTCTTGAGATATGATTTTCTGAAATATACGTTTCGTGACACTACACTGTTAGCGTGGTAAAGTTTAAATGAGTCTAAAATCCTTTTAAGTTGACGAAAACTCAAAATTTAAAGTGGAATTAGAATCTACGTCGCGTTCTCTTTCGAATGGTACTAAAATGACTGAAATCCTGTGTGTCAGTCTTGAGATATGATTTTCTGAAATATACGTTTCGTGACACTACACTGTTAGCGTGGTAAACTTTAAATGAGTCTAAAATCCTTTTAAGTTGACGAAAACTCAAAATTTAAAGTGGAATTAGAATCTACGTCGCGTTCTCTTTCGAATGGTACTAAAATGACTGAAATCCTGTGTGTCAGTCTTGAGATATGATTTTCTGAAATATACGTTTCGTGACACTACACTGTTAGCGTGGTAAACTTTAAATGAGTCTAAAATCCTTTTAAGTTGACGAAAACTCAAAATTTAAAGTGGAATTAGAATCTACGTCGCGTTCTTTTTCGAATGGTACTAAAATGACTGAAATCCTGTGTGTCAGTCTTGAGATATGATTTTCTGAAATTTACTTTTCGTGACACTACACTGTTAGCGTGGTAAAGTTTAAATGAGTCTAAAATCCTTTTAAGTTGACGAAAACTCAAAATTTTAAGTGGAATTAGAATCTACGTCGCGTTCTCTTTCGAATGGTACTAAAATGACTGAAATCCTGTGTGTCAGTCTTGAGATATGATTTTCTGAAATATACGTTTCGTGACACTACACTGTTAGCGTGGTAAAGTTTAAATGAGTCTAAAATCCTTTTAAGTTGACGAAAACTCAAAATTTAAAGTGGAATTAGAATCTACGTCGCGTTCTCTTTCGAATGGTACTAAAATGACTGAAATCCTGCGTGTCAGTCTTGAGATATGATTTTCTGAAATATACGTTTCGTGACACTACACTGTTAGCGTGGTAAATTTTAAATGAGTCTAAAATCCTTTTAAGTTGACGAAAACTCAAAATTTAAAGTGGAATTAGAATCTACGTCGCGTTCTCTTTCGAATAGTACTAAAATGACTGAAATCCTGTGTGTCAGTCTTGAGATATGATTTTCTGAAATATACGTTTCGTGACACTACACTGTTAGCGTGGTAAACTTTAAATGAGTCTAAAATCCTTTTAAGTTGACGAAAACTCAAAATTTAAAGTGGAATTAGAATCTACGTCGCGTTCTTTTTCGAATGGTACTAAAATGACTGAAATCCTGTGTGTCAGTCTTGAGATATGATTTTCTGAAATTTACTTTTCGTGACACTACACTGTTAGCGTGGTAAACTTTAAATGAGTCTAAAATCCTTTTAAGTTGATGAAAACTCAAAATTTAAAGTGGAATTAGAATCTACGTCGCGTTCTCTTTCGAATGGTACTAAAATGACTGAAATCCTGTGTGTCAGTCTTGAGATATGATTTTCTGAAATATACGTTTCGTGACACTACACTGTTAGCGTGGTAAACTTTAAATGAGTCTAAAATCCTTTTAAGTTGACGAAAACTCAAAATTTAAAGTGGAATTAGAATCTACGTCGCGTTCTCTTTCGAATGGTACTAAAATGACTGAAATCCTTTGTGGCAGTCTTGAGATATGATTTTCTGAAATATACGTTTCGTGACACTACACTGTTAGCGTGGTAAACTTTAAATGAGTCTAAAATCCTTTTAAGTTGACGAAAACTCAAAATTTAAAGTGGAATTAGAATCTACGTCGCGTTCTCTTTCGAATGGTACTAAAATGACTGAAATCCTGTGTGTCAGTCATGAGATATGATTTTCTGAAATATACGTTTCGTGACACTACACTGTTAGCGTGGTAAAGTTTAAATGAGTCTAAAATCCTTTTAAGTTGACGAAAACTCAAAATTTAAAGTGGAATTAGAATCTACGTCGCGTTCTCTTTCGAATGGTACTAAAATGACTGAAATCCTTTGTGTCAGTCTTGAGATATGATTTTCTGAAATATACGTTTCGTGACACTACACTGTTAGCGTGGTAAACTTTAAATGAGTCTAAAATCCTTTTAAGTTGACGAAAACTCAAAATTTAAAGTGGAATTAGAATCTACGTCGCGTTCTCTTTCGAATGGTACTAAAATGACTGAAATCCTGTGTGTCAGTCTTGAGATATGATTTTCTGAAATTTACTTTTCGTGACACTACACTGTTAGCGTGGTAAACTTTAAATGAGTCTAAAATCCTTTTAAGTTGACGAAAACTCAAAATTTAAAGTGGAATTAGAATCTACGTCGCGTTCTCTTTCGAATGGTACTAAAATGACTGAAATCCTGTGTGTCAGTCTTGAGATATGATTTTCTGAAATATACGTTTCGTGACACTACACTGTTAGCGTGGTAAATTTTAAATGAGTCTAAAATCCTTTTAAGTTGACGAAAACTCAAAATTTAAAGTGAAATTAGAATCTACGTCGCGTTCTCTTTCGAATAGTACTAAAATGACTGAAATCCTGTGTGTCAGTCTTGAGATATGATTTTCTGAAATATACGTTTCGTGACACTACACTGTTAGCGTGGTAAATTTTAAATGAGTCTAAAATCCTTTTAAGTTGACGAAAACTCAAAATTTAAAGTGGAATTAGAATCTACGTCGCGTTCTCTTTCGAATGGTACTAAAATGACTGAAATCCTGTGTGTCAGTCTTGAGATATGATTTTCTGAAATATACGTTTCGTGACACTACACTGTTAGCGTGGTAAAGTTTAAATGAGTCTAAAATCCTTTTAAGTTGACGAAAACTCAAAATTTTAAGTGGAATTAGAATCTACGTCGCGTTCTCTTTCGAATGGTACTAAAATGACTGAAATCCTGTGTGTCAGTCTTGAGATATGATTTTCTGAAATATACGTTTCGTGACACTACACTGTTAGCGTGGTAAACTTTAAATGAGTCTAAAATCCTTTTAAGTTGACGGAAACTCAAAATTTAAAGCGGAATTAGAATCTACGTCGCGTTCTCTTTCGAATGGTACTAAAATGACTGAAATCCTGTGTGTCAGTCTTGAGATATGATTTTCTGAAATATACGTTTCGTGACACTACACTGTTAGCGTGGTAAACTTTAAATGAGTCTAAAATCCTTTTAAGTTGACGGAAACTCAAAATTTAAAGCGGAATTAGAATCTACGTCGCGTTCTCTTTCGAATGGTACTAAAATGACTGAAATCCTGTGTGTCAGTCTTGAGATATGATTTTCTGAAATATACGTTTCGTGACACTACACTGTTAGCGTGGTAAACTTTAAATGAGTCTAAAATCCTTTTAAGTTGACGAAAACTCAAAATTTAAAGTGGAATTAGAATCTACGTCGCGTTCTCTTTCGAATGGTACTAAAATGACTGAAATCCTGTGTGTCAGTCTTGAGATATGATTTTCTGAAATATACGTTTCGTGACACTACACTGTTAGCGTGGTAAACTTTAAATGAGTCTAAAATCCTTTTAAGTTGACGAAAACTCAAAATTTAAAGTGGAATTAGAATCTACGTCGCGTTCTCTTTCGAATGGTACTAAAATGACTGAAATCCTGTGTGTCAGTCTTGAGATATGATTTTCTGAAATATACGTTTCGTGACACTACACTGTTAGCGTGGTAAAGTTTAAATGAGTCTAAAATCCTTTTAAGTTGACGAAAACTCAAAATTTTAAGTGGAATTAGAATCTACGTCGCGTTCTCTTTCGAATGGTACTAAAATGACTGAAATCCTGTGTGTCAGTCTTGAGATATGATTTTCTGAAATATACGTTTCGTGACTCTACACTGTTAGCGTGGTAAACTTTAAATGAGTCTAAAATCCTTTTAAGTTGACGAAAACTCAAAATTTAAAGTGGAATTAGAATCTACGTCGCGTTCTCTTTCGAATGGTACTAAAATGACTGAAATCCTTTGTGTCAGTCTTGAGATATGATTTTCTGAAATATACGTTTCGTGACACTACACTGTTAGCGTGGTAAAATTTAAATGAGTCTAAAATCCTTTTAAGTTGACGAAAACTCAAAATTTAAAGTGGAATTAGAATCTACGTCGCGTTCTCTTTCGAATGGTACTAAAATGACTGAAATCCTGTGTGTCAGTCTTGAGATATGATTTTCTGAAATATACGTTTCGTGACACTACACTGTTAGCGTGGTAAACTTTAAATGAGTCTAAAATCCTTTTAAGTTGACGAAAACTCAAAATTTTAAGTGGAATTAGAATCTACGTCGCGTTCTCTTTCGAATGGTACTAAAATGACTGAAATCCTGTGTGTCAGTCTTGAGATATGATTTTCTGAAATATACGTTTCGTGACACTACACTGTTAGCGTGGTAAACTTTAAATGAGTCTAAAATCCTTTTAAGTTGACGAAAACTCAAAATTTAAAGTGGAATTAGAATCTACGTCGCGTTCTTTTTCGAATGGTACTAAAATGACTGAAATCCTGTGTGTCAGTCTTGAGATATGATTTTCTGAAATTTACTTTTCGTGACACTACACTGTTAGCGTGGTAAAGTTTAAATGAGTCTAAAATCCTTTTAAGTTGACGAAAACTCAAAATTTTAAGTGGAATTAGAATCTACGTCGCGTTCTCTTTCGAATGGTACTAAAATGACTGAAATCCTGTGTGTCAGTCTTGAGATATGATTTTCTGAAATATACGTTTCGTGACACTACACTGTTAGCGTGGTAAAGTTTAAATGAGTCTAAAATCCTTTTAAGTTGACGAAAACTCAAAATTTAAAGTGGAATTAGAATCTACGTCGCGTTCTCTTTCGAATGGTACTAAAATGACTGAAATCCTGTGTGTCAGTCTTGAGATATGATTTTCTGAAATATACGTTTCGTGACACTACACTGTTAGCGTGGTAAACTTTAAATGAGTCTAAAATCCTTTTAAGTTGACGAAAACTCAAAATTTAAAGTGGAATTAGAATCTACGTCGCGTTCTCTTTCGAATGGTACTAAAATGACTGAAATCCTGTGTGTCAGTCTTGAGATATGATTTTCTGAAATATACGTTTCGTGACACTACACTGTTAGCGTGGTAAACTTTAAATGAGTCTAAAATCCTTTTAAGTTGACGAAAACTCAAAATTTAAAGTGGAATTAGAATCTACGTCGCGTTCTTTTTCGAATGGTACTAAAATGACTGAAATCCTGTGTGTCAGTCTTGAGATATGATTTTCTGAAATTTACTTTTCGTGACACTACACTGTTAGCGTGGTAAAGTTTAAATGAGTCTAAAATCCTTTTAAGTTGACGAAAACTCAAAATTTTAAGTGGAATTAGAATCTACGTCGCGTTCTCTTTCGAATGGTACTAAAATGACTGAAATCCTGTGTGTCAGTCTTGAGATATGATTTTCTGAAATATACGTTTCGTGACACTACACTGTTAGCGTGGTAAAGTTTAAATGAGTCTAAAATCCTTTTAAGTTGACGAAAACTCAAAATTTAAAGTGGAATTAGAATCTACGTCGCGTTCTCTTTCGAATGGTACTAAAATGACTGAAATCCTGCGTGTCAGTCTTGAGATATGATTTTCTGAAATATACGTTTCGTGACACTACACTGTTAGCGTGGTAAATTTTAAATGAGTCTAAAATCCTTTTAAGTTGACGAAAACTCAAAATTTAAAGTGGAATTAGAATCTACGTCGCGTTCTCTTTCGAATAGTACTAAAATGACTGAAATCCTGTGTGTCAGTCTTGAGATATGATTTTCTGAAATATACGTTTCGTGACACTACACTGTTAGCGTGGTAAACTTTAAATGAGTCTAAAATCCTTTTAAGTTGACGAAAACTCAAAATTTAAAGTGGAATTAGAATCTACGTCGCGTTCTTTTTCGAATGGTACTAAAATGACTGAAATCCTGTGTGTCAGTCTTGAGATATGATTTTCTGAAATTTACTTTTCGTGACACTACACTGTTAGCGTGGTAAACTTTAAATGAGTCTAAAATCCTTTTAAGTTGATGAAAACTCAAAATTTAAAGTGGAATTAGAATCTACGTCGCGTTCTCTTTCGAATGGTACTAAAATGACTGAAATCCTGTGTGTCAGTCTTGAGATATGATTTTCTGAAATATACGTTTCGTGACACTACACTGTTAGCGTGGTAAACTTTAAATGAGTCTAAAATCCTTTTAAGTTGACGAAAACTCAAAATTTAAAGTGGAATTAGAATCTACGTCGCGTTCTCTTTCGAATGGTACTAAAATGACTGAAATCCTTTGTGGCAGTCTTGAGATATGATTTTCTGAAATATACGTTTCGTGACACTACACTGTTAGCGTGGTAAACTTTAAATGAGTCTAAAATCCTTTTAAGTTGACGAAAACTCAAAATTTAAAGTGGAATTAGAATCTACGTCGCGTTCTCTTTCGAATGGTACTAAAATGACTGAAATCCTGTGTGTCAGTCATGAGATATGATTTTCTGAAATATACGTTTCGTGACACTACACTGTTAGCGTGGTAAAGTTTAAATGAGTCTAAAATCCTTTTAAGTTGACGAAAACTCAAAATTTAAAGTGGAATTAGAATCTACGTCGCGTTCTCTTTCGAATGGTACTAAAATGACTGAAATCCTTTGTGTCAGTCTTGAGATATGATTTTCTGAAATATACGTTTCGTGACACTACACTGTTAGCGTGGTAAACTTTAAATGAGTCTAAAATCCTTTTAAGTTGACGAAAACTCAAAATTTAAAGTGGAATTAGAATCTACGTCGCGTTCTCTTTCGAATGGTACTAAAATGACTGAAATCCTGTGTGTCAGTCTTGAGATATGATTTTCTGAAATTTACTTTTCGTGACACTACACTGTTAGCGTGGTAAAATTTAAATGAGTCTAAAATCCTTTTAAGTTGACGAAAACTCAAAATTTAAAGTGGAATTAGAATCTACGTCGCGTTCTCTTTCGAATGGTACTAAAATGACTGAAATCCTGTGTGTCAGTCTTGAGATATGATTTTCTGAAATATACGTTTCGTGACACTACACTGTTAGCGTGGTAAATTTTAAATGAGTCTAAAATCCTTTTAAGTTGACGAAAACTCAAAATTTAAAGTGAAATTAGAATCTACGTCGCGTTCTCTTTCGAATAGTACTAAAATGACTGAAATCCTGTGTGTCAGTCTTGAGATATGATTTTCTGAAATATACGTTTCGTGACACTACACTGTTAGCGTGGTAAATTTTAAATGAGTCTAAAATCCTTTTAAGTTGACGAAAACTCAAAATTTAAAGTGGAATTAGAATCTACGTCGCGTTCTCTTTCGAATGGTACTAAAATGACTGAAATCCTGTGTGTCAGTCTTGAGATATGATTTTCTGAAATATACGTTTCGTGACACTACACTGTTAGCGTGGTAAAGTTTAAATGAGTCTAAAATCCTTTTAAGTTGACGAAAACTCAAAATTTTAAGTGGAATTAGAATCTACGTCGCGTTCTCTTTCGAATGGTACTAAAATGACTGAAATCCTGTGTGTCAGTCTTGAGATATGATTTTCTGAAATATACGTTTCGTGACACTACACTGTTAGCGTGGTAAACTTTAAATGAGTCTAAAATCCTTTTAAGTTGACGGAAACTCAAAATTTAAAGCGGAATTAGAATCTACGTCGCGTTCTCTTTCGAATGGTACTAAAATGACTGAAATCCTGTGTGTCAGTCTTGAGATATGATTTTCTGAAATATACGTTTCGTGACACTACACTGTTAGCGTGGTAAACTTTAAATGAGTCTAAAATCCTTTTAAGTTGACGGAAACTCAAAATTTAAAGCGGAATTAGAATCTACGTCGCGTTCTCTTTCGAATGGTACTAAAATGACTGAAATCCTGTGTGTCAGTCTTGAGATATGATTTTCTGAAATATACGTTTCGTGACACTACACTGTTAGCGTGGTAAACTTTAAATGAGTCTAAAATCCTTTTAAGTTGACGAAAACTCAAAATTTAAAGTGGAATTAGAATCTACGTCGCGTTCTCTTTCGAATGGTACTAAAATGACTGAAATCCTGTGTGTCAGTCTTGAGATATGATTTTCTGAAATATACGTTTCGTGACACTACACTGTTAGCGTGGTAAACTTTAAATGAGTCTAAAATCCTTTTAAGTTGACGAAAACTCAAAATTTAAAGTGGAATTAGAATCTACGTCGCGTTCTCTTTCGAATGGTACTAAAATGACTGAAATCCTGTGTGTCAGTCTTGAGATATGATTTTCTGAAATATACGTTTCGTGACACTACACTGTTAGCGTGGTAAAGTTTAAATGAGTCTAAAATCCTTTTAAGTTGACGAAAACTCAAAATTTTAAGTGGAATTAGAATCTACGTCGCGTTCTCTTTCGAATGGTACTAAAATGACTGAAATCCTGTGTGTCAGTCTTGAGATATGATTTTCTGAAATATACGTTTCGTGACACTACACTGTTAGCGTGGTAAACTTTAAATGAGTCTAAAATCCTTTTAAGTTGACGAAAACTCAAAATTTAAAGTGGAATTAGAATCTACGTCGCGTTCTCTTTCGAATGGTACTAAAATGACTGAAATCCTTTGTGTCAGTCTTGAGATATGATTTTCTGAAATATACGTTTCGTGACACTACACTGTTAGCGTGGTAAAATTTAAATGAGTCTAAAATCCTTTTAAGTTGACGAAAACTCAAAATTTAAAGTGGAATTAGAATCTACGTCGCGTTCTCTTTCGAATGGTACTAAAATGACTGAAATCCTGTGTGTCAGTCTTGAGATATGATTTTCTGAAATATACGTTTCGTGACACTACACTGTTAGCGTGGTAAACTTTAAATGAGTCTAAAATCCTTTTAAGTTGACGAAAACTCAAAATTTTAAGTGGAATTAGAATCTACGTCGCGTTCTCTTTCGAATGGTACTAAAATGACTGAAATCCTGTGTGTCAGTCTTGAGATATGATTTTCTGAAATATACGTTTCGTGACACTACACTGTTAGCGTGGTAAACTTTAAATGAGTCTAAAATCCTTTTAAGTTGACGAAAACTCAAAATTTAAAGTGGAATTAGAATCTACGTCGCGTTCTCTTTCGAATGGTACTAAAATGACTGAAATCCTGTGTGTCAGTCTTGAGATATGATTTTCTGAAATATACGTTTCGTGACACTACACTGTTAGCGTGGTAAAGTTTAAATGAGTCTAAAATCCTTTTAAGTTGACGAAAACTCAAAATTTTAAGTGGAATTAGAATCTACGTCGCGTTCTCTTTCGAATGGTACTAAAATGACTGAAATCATGTGTGTCAGTCTTGAGATATGATTTTCTGAAATATACGTTTCGTGACACTACACTGTTAGCGTGGTAAACTTTAAATGAGTCTAAAATCCTTTTAAGTTGACGAAAACTCAAAATTTAAAGTGGAATTAGAATCTACGTCGCGTTCTCTTTCGAATGGTACTAAAATGACTGAAATCCTGTGTGTCAGTCTTGAGATATGATTTTCTGAAATATACGTTTCGTGACACTACACTGTTAGCGTGGTAAAGTTTAAATGAGTCTAAAATCCTTTTAAGTTGACGAAAACTCAAAATTTTAAGTGGAATTAGAATCTACGTCGCGTTCTCTTTCGAATGGTACTAAAATGACTGAAATCCTGTGTGTCAGTCTTGAGATATGATTTTCTGAAATATACGTTTCGTGACACTACACTGTTAGCGTGGTAAACTTTAAATGAGTCTAAAATCCTTTTAAGTTGACGAAAACTCAAAATTTAAAGTGGAATTAGAATCTACGTCGCGTTCTCTTTCGAATGGTACTAAAATGACTGAAATCCTTTGTGTCAGTCTTGAGATATGATTTTCTGAAATATACGTTTCGTGACACTACACTGTTAGCGTGGTAAAATTTAAATGAGTCTAAAATCCTTTTAAGTTGACGAAAACTCAAAATTTAAAGTGGAATTAGAATCTACGTCGCGTTCTCTTTCGAATGGTACTAAAATGACTGAAATCCTGTGTGTCAGTCTTGAGATATGATTTTCTGAAATATACGTTTCGTGACACTACACTGTTAGCGTGGTAAACTTTAAATGAGTCTAAAATCCTTTTAAGTTGACGAAAACTCAAAATTTTAAGTGGAATTAGAATCTACGTCGCGTTCTCTTTCGAATGGTACTAAAATGACTGAAATCCTGTGTGTCAGTCTTGAGATATGATTTTCTGAAATATACGTTTCGTGACACTACACTGTTAGCGTGGTAAACTTTAAATGAGTCTAAAATCCTTTTAAGTTGACGAAAACTCAAAATTTAAAGTGGAATTAGAATCTACGTCGCGTTCTCTTTCGAATGGTACTAAAATGACTGAAATCCTGTGTGTCAGTCTTGAGATATGATTTTCTGAAATATACGTTTCGTGACACTACACTGTTAGCGTGGTAAAGTTTAAATGAGTCTAAAATCCTTTTAAGTTGACGAAAACTCAAAATTTAAAGTGGAATTAGAATCTACGTCGCGTTCTCTTTCGAATGGTACTAAAATGACTGAAATCCTGTGTGTCAGTCTTGAGATATGATTTTCTGAAATATACGTTTCGTGACACTACACTGTTAGCGTGGTAAAGTTTAAATGAGTCTAAAATCCTTTTAAGTTGACGAAAACTCAAAATTTTAAGTGGAATTAGAATCTACGTCGCGTTCTCTTTCGAATGGTACTAAAATGACTGAAATCCTGTGTGTCAGTCTTGAGATATGATTTTCTGAAATATACGTTTCGTGACACTACACTGTTAGCGTGGTAAACTTTAAATGAGTCTAAAATCCTTTTAAGTTGACGAAAACTCAAAATTTAAAGTGGAATTAGAATCTACGTCGCGTTCTCTTTCGAATGGTACTAAAATGACTGAAATCCTGTGTGTCAGTCTTGAGATATGATTTTCTGAAATATACGTTTCGTGACACTACACTGTTAGCGTGGTAAACTTTAAATGAGTCTAAAATCCTTTTAAGTTGACGAAAACTCAAAATTTAAAGTGGAATTAGAATCTACGTCGCGTTCTCTTTCGAATGGTACTAAAATGACTGAAATCCTGTGTGTCAGTCTTGAGATATGATTTTCTGAAATATACGTTTCGTGACACTACACTGTTAGCGTGGTAAAGTTTAAATGAGTCTAAAATCCTTTTAAGTTGACGAAAACTCAAAATTTTAAGTGGAATTAGAATCTACGTCGCGTTCTCTTTCGAATGGTACTAAAATGACTGAAATCCTGTGTGTCAGTCTTGAGATATGATTTTCTGAAATATACGTTTCGTGACACTACACTGTTAGCGTGGTAAACTTTAAATGAGTCTAAAATCCTTTTAAGTTGACGAAAACTCAAAATTTAAAGTGGAATTAGAATCTACGTCGCGTTCTCTTTCGAATGGTACTAAAATGACTGAAATCCTGTGTGTCAGTCTTGAGATATGATTTTCTGAAATATACGTTTCGTGACACTACACTGTTAGCGTGGTAAACTTTAAATGAGTCTAAAATCCTTTTAAGTTGACGAAAACTCAAAATTTAAAGTGGAATTAGAATCTACGTCGCGTTCTCTTTCGAATGGTACTAAAATGACTGAAATCCTGTGTGTCAGTCTTGAGATATGATTTTCTGAAATATACGTTTCGTGACACTACACTGTTAGCGTGGTAAACTTTAAATGAGTCTAAAATCCTTTTAAGTTGACGAAAACTCAAAATTTAAAGTGGAATTAGAATCTACGTCGCGTTCTCTTTCGAATGGTACTAAAATGACTGAAATCCTGTGTGTCAGTCTTGAGATATGATTTTCTGAAATATACGTTTCGTGACACTACACTGTTAGCGTGGTAAACTTTAAATGAGTCTAAAATCCTTTTAAGTTGACGAAAACTCAAAATTTAAAGTGGAATTAGAATCTACGTCGCGTTCTCTTTCGAATGGTACTAAAATGACTGAAATCCTGTGTGTCAGTCTTGAGATATGATTTTCTGAAATATACGTTTCGTGACACTACACTGTTAGCGTGGTAAACTTTAAATGAGTCTAAAATCCTTTTAAGTTGACGAAAACTCAAAATTTTAAGTGGAATTAGAATCTACATCGCGTTCTCTTTCGAATGGTACTAAAATGACTGAAATCCTGTGTGTCAGTCTTGAGATATGATTTTCTGAAATATACGTTTCGTGACACTACACTGTTAGCGTGGTAAACTTTAAATGAGTCTAAAATCCTTTTAAGTTGACGAAAACTCAAAATTTAAAGTGGAATTAGAATCTACGTCGCGTTCTCTTTCGAATGGTACTAAAATGACTGAAATCCTGTGTGTCAGTCTTGAGATATGATTTTCTGAAATATACGTTTCGTGACACTACACTGTTAGCGTGGTAAACTTTAAATGAGTCTAAAATCCTTTTAAGTTGACGAAAACTCAAAATTTAAAGTGGAATTAGAATCTACGTCGCGTTCTCTTTCGAATGGTACTAAAATGACTGAAATCCTGTGTGTCAGTCTTGAGATATGATTTTCTGAAATATACGTTTCGTGACACTACACTGTTAGCGTGGTAAACTTTAAATGAGTCTAAAATCCTTTTAAGTTGACGAAAACTCAAAATTTAAAGTGGAATTAGAATCTACGTCGCGTTCTCTTTCGAATGGTACTAAAATGACTGAAATCCTGTGTGTCAGTCTTGAGATATGATTTTCTGAAATATACGTTTCGTGACACTACACTGTTAGCGTGGTAAACTTTAAATGAGTCTAAAATCCTTTTAAGTTGACGAAAACTCAAAATTTAAAGTGGAATTAGAATCTACGTCGCGTTCTCTTTCGAATGGTACTAAAATGACTGAAATCCTGTGTGTCAGTCTTGAGATATGATTTTCTGAAATATACGTTTCGTGACACTACACTGTTAGCGTGGTAAACTTTAAATGAGTCTAAAATCCTTTTAAGTTGACGAAAACTCAAAATTTAAAGTGGAATTAGAATCTACGTCGCGTTCTCTTTCGAATGGTACTAAAATGACTGAAATCCTGTGTGTCAGTCTTGAGATATGATTTTCTGAAATATACGTTTCGTGACACTACACTGTTAGCGTGGTAAACTTTAAATGAGTCTAAAATCCTTTTAAGTTGACGAAAACTCAAAATTTAAAGTGGAATTAGAATCTACGTCGCGTTCTCTTTCGAATGGTACTAAAATGACTGAAATCCTGTGTGTCAGTCTTGAGATATGATTTTCTGAAATATACGTTTCGTGACACTACACTGTTAGCGTGGTAAACTTTAAATGAGTCTAAAATCCTTTTAAGTTGACGAAAACTCAAAATTTAAAGTGGAATTAGAATCTACGTCGCGTTCTCTTTCGAATGGTACTAAAATGACTGAAATCCTGTGTGTCAGTCTTGAGATATGATTTTCTGAAATATACGTTTCGTGACACTACACTGTTAGCGTGGTAAACTTTAAATGAGTCTAAAATCCTTTTAAGTTGACGAAAACTCAAAATTTAAAGTGGAATTAGAATCTACGTCGCGTTCTCTTTCGAATGGTACTAAAATGACTGAAATCCTGTGTGTCAGTCTTGAGATATGATTTTCTGAAATATACGTTTCGTGACACTACACTGTTAGCGTGGTAAACTTTAAATGAGTCTAAAATCCTTTTAAGTTGACGAAAACTCAAAATTTAAAGTGGAATTAGAATCTACGTCGCGTTCTCTTTCGAATGGTACTAAAATGACTGAAATCCTGTGTGTCAGTCTTGAGATATGATTTTCTGAAATATACGTTTCGTGACACTACACTGTTAGCGTGGTAAACTTTAAATGAGTCTAAAATCCTTTTAAGTTGACGAAAACTCAAAATTTAAAGTGGAATTAGAATCTACGTCGCGTTCTCTTTCGAATGGTACTAAAATGACTGAAATCCTGTGTGTCAGTCTTGAGATATGATTTTCTGAAATATACGTTTCGTGACACTACACTGTTAGCGTGGTAAACTTTAAATGAGTCTAAAATCCTTTTAAGTTGACGAAAACTCAAAATTTAAAGTGGAATTAGAATCTACGTCGCGTTCTCTTTCGAATGGTACTAAAATGACTGAAATCCTGTGTGTCAGTCTTGAGATATGATTTTCTGAAATATACGTTTCGTGACACTACACTGTTAGCGTGGTAAACTTTAAATGAGTCTAAAATCCTTTTAAGTTGACGAAAACTCAAAATTTAAAGTGGAATTAGAATCTACGTCGCGTTCTCTTTCGAATGGTACTAAAATGACTGAAATCCTGTGTGTCAGTCTTGAGATATGATTTTCTGAAATATACGTTTCGTGACACTACACTGTTAGCGTGGTAAACTTTAAATGAGTCTAAAATCCTTTTAAGTTGACGAAAACTCAAAATTTAAAGTGGAATTAGAATCTACGTCGCGTTCTCTTTCGAATGGTACTAAAATGACTGAAATCCTGTGTGTCAGTCTTGAGATATGATTTTCTGAAATATACGTTTCGTGACACTACACTGTTAGCGTGGTAAACTTTAAATGAGTCTAAAATCCTTTTAAGTTGACGAAAACTCAAAATTTAAAGTGGAATTAGAATCTACGTCGCGTTCTCTTTCGAATGGTACTAAAATGACTGAAATCCTGTGTGTCAGTCTTGAGATATGATTTTCTGAAATATACGTTTCGTGACACTACACTGTTAGCGTGGTAAACTTTAAATGAGTCTAAAATCCTTTTAAGTTGACGAAAACTCAAAATTTAAAGTGGAATTAGAATCTACGTCGCGTTCTCTTTCGAATGGTACTAAAATGACTGAAATCCTGTGTGTCAGTCTTGAGATATGATTTTCTGAAATATACGTTTCGTGACACTACACTGTTAGCGTGGTAAACTTTAAATGAGTCTAAAATCCTTTTAAGTTGACGAAAACTCAAAATTTAAAGTGGAATTAGAATCTACGTCGCGTTCTCTTTCGAATGGTACTAAAATGACTGAAATCCTGTGTGTCAGTCTTGAGATATGATTTTCTGAAATATACGTTTCGTGACACTACACTGTTAGCGTGGTAAACTTTAAATGAGTCTAAAATCCTTTTAAGTTGACGAAAACTCAAAATTTAAAGTGGAATTAGAATCTACGTCGCGTTCTCTTTCGAATGGTACTAAAATGACTGAAATCCTGTGTGTCAGTCTTGAGATATGATTTTCTGAAATATACGTTTCGTGACACTACACTGTTAGCGTGGTAAACTTTAAATGAGTCTAAAATCCTTTTAAGTTGACGAAAACTCAAAATTTAAAGTGGAATTAGAATCTACGTCGCGTTCTCTTTCGAATGGTACTAAAATGACTGAAATCCTGTGTGTCAGTCTTGAGATATGATTTTCTGAAATATACGTTTCGTGACACTACACTGTTAGCGTGGTAAACTTTAAATGAGTCTAAAATCCTTTTAAGTTGACGAAAACTCAAAATTTAAAGTGGAATTAGAATCTACGTCGCGTTCTCTTTCGAATGGTACTAAAATGACTGAAATCCTGTGTGTCAGTCTTGAGATATGATTTTCTGAAATATACGTTTCGTGACACTACACTGTTAGCGTGGTAAACTTTAAATGAGTCTAAAATCCTTTTAAGTTGACGAAAACTCAAAATTTAAAGTGGAATTAGAATCTACGTCGCGTTCTCTTTCGAATGGTACTAAAATGACTGAAATCCTGTGTGTCAGTCTTGAGATATGATTTTCTGAAATATACGTTTCGTGACACTACACTGTTAGCGTGGTAAACTTTAAATGAGTCTAAAATCCTTTTAAGTTGACGAAAACTCAAAATTTAAAGTGGAATTAGAATCTACGTCGCGTTCTCTTTCGAATGGTACTAAAATGACTGAAATCCTGTGTGTCAGTCTTGAGATATGATTTTCTGAAATATACGTTTCGTGACACTACACTGTTAGCGTGGTAAACTTTAAATGAGTCTAAAATCCTTTTAAGTTGACGAAAACTCAAAATTTAAAGTGGAATTAGAATCTACGTCGCGTTCTCTTTCGAATGGTACTAAAATGACTGAAATC